>JAAVTH010000800.1:0-706637 GCA_011947325.1 Phytophthora macrochlamydospora | reverse complement strand
CGCTGGCGCCGGCGCCGAGGTCGTCTCAAGGGTGGCTGGGCCCGTGCCACCTCGCGCAAGCCTGGCTCGTGTCGTGCCCGCGCTGGCACGACTTGGCAGGACTGAAGGACGCTTGGGAAGGTGCTCCGGCGTCCGGATACGAATCGTCAGGACGCCTGGCGTAGACGTTTAGCTTAACCTCACCGGCGCCGGCGCCGGCGCCGAGGTCGTCCTCAAGGGTGGTTGGCCCCGTGCCACCTCGCGCAAGCCTGGCTCTCGTGTCGCCCGCGCCGGCACGACTTGGCAGGACTGAAGGACGCTTGGGAAGGTGCTCCGGCGCCCGGATACGAATCGTCAGGACTGGCGTAGACGTTTAGCTTTAACCTCACCGGCGCCGGCGCCGGCGCCGAGGTCGTCTCAAGGGTGGCTGGGCCCCGTGCCACGCGCAAGCTTTGGCTTCCTGTCGGCCGTGCCGCTAAAGTCTGATCGGTGGACTGAAGTTAGCAGTTCGGCGTCCGGATACGAATCGTCAGGACGCCTGGCGTAGACGTTTAGCTTAACCTCACCGGCGCCGGCGCCGGCGCCGAGCGTCTCAAGGGTGGCTGGGCCCCGTGCCACCTCGCGCAAGCCTGGCTCTCGTGTCGTGCCCGCGCTGGCACGACTTGGCAGGACTGAAGGACGCTTGGGAAGGTGCTCCGGCGTCCGGATAACTCGTCGACGCCTGGCAGACGTTAATACCAACTCACTGGCGCGGCGCGGCGCCGAGGTCGTCTCTGGGGTGGCTGGGCCCCGTGCCACTCGCGCAAGCCTGGCTCTCGTGTCGCCCGCGCTGGCACGACTTGGCAGGACTGAAGGACGCTTGGGAAGGTGCTCCGGCGTCCGGATACGAATCGTCAGGACGCCTGGCGTAGACGTTTAACCTCACCGGCGCCGGCGCCGGCGCCGAGGTCGTCTCAAGGGTGGCTGGGCCCCGTGCCACCTCGCGCAAGCCTGGCTCTCGTGTCGTGCCCGCGCTGGCACGACTTGGCAGACTGAAGGACGCTTGGGAAGGTGCCGGCGTCCGGATACGAATCAGGACGCCTGGCGACGTTTAGCTTAACTTTGTTCGGCGCCGGCGCTGAGGTCGTCTCGGGTGGCTGGGCTGTGCCACGCGCAAGCTCGATTTCTGTCGTGCCCGCGCGGCACGATTAGGCAGGACTGAAGGACGCCGGAAGGTGCTCCGACCGGATGAATCGTCAGGACGCCTGGCGTAGACGTTTAGCTTAACTCACCGGCGCCGGCGCGGCGCCGAGGTCGTCTCAAGGGTGGCTGGCCCCGTGCCACCTGCAAGCCGCTCTGTGCTCGTGCCCGCGCTGACGCGACTCAGGACTGAAGGACGCTGGGAAGGTGCTCCGGCGTCCGGATACGAATCGTCAGGACGCCTGGCGTAGACGCTAACTCACCGGCGCGGCGCCGGCGCCGAGGTCGTCTCAAGGGTGGCTGGGCCCCGTGCCACCTCGCGCAAGCCTGGCTCTCGTGTCGTGCCCGCGCTGGCACGACTTGGCACTGAAGGACAGGAAGGTGCTCGGCGTCCGGATACGAATCGTCAGGACGCCTGGCGTAGACGTTTAGCTTAACTCACCGGCGCCGGCGCCGGCGCCGAGGTCGTCTCAGGGGTGGCTGGGCCCCGTGCCACCTCGCGCAAGCCTGGCTCTCGTGTCGTGCCCGCGCTGGCACGACTTGGCAGGACTGAAGGACGCTTGGGAAGGTGCTCCGGCGTCCGGATACGAATCGTCAGGACGCCTGGCGTAGACGTTTAGCTTAACCTCACCGGCGCCGGCGCCGGCGCCGAGGTCGTCTCAAGGGTGGCTGGGCCCGTGCCACCTCGCGCAAGCCTGGTCGTGCGTGCCCGCGCCACGACTTGGCAGGACTGAAGGACGCTTGGGAAGGTGCTTCCGGATACGAATCGTCAGGACGCCTGGCGTAGACGTTTAGCTTAACCTCACCGGCGCCGGCGCCGGCGCCGAGGTCGTCTCAAGGGTGGCTGGGCCCTGTGCCACCTCGCGCAAGCCTGGCTCGTGTCGTGCCCGCGCTGGCACGACTAGGCAGGACTGAAGGACGCTTGGGAAGGTGCTCCGGCGTCCGGATACGAATCGTCAGGACGCCTGGCGTAGACGTTTAGCTTAACCTCACCGGCGCCGGCGCCGGCGCCGAGGTCGTCTCAAGGGTGGCTGGGCCCCGTGCCACCTCGCGCAAGCCTGGCTCTCGTGTCGTGCCCGCGCTGGCACGACTTGGCGGACTGAAGGACGCTTGGGAATCCGGCGTCCGGATACGAATCGTCAGGACGCCTGGCGTAGACGTTTAGCTTAACCTCACCGGCGCGCCGGCGCCGAGGTCGTCTCAAGGGTGGCTGGGCCCCGTGCCACCTCGCGCAAGCCTGGCTCTCGTGTCGTGCCCGCGCTGGCACGACTTGGCAGGACTGAAGGACGCTTGGGAAGGTGCTCCGGCGTCCACGAATCGTCAGGACGCCTGGCGTAGACGTTTAGCTTCTCACCGGGCCGGCGCCGGCGCCGAGGTCGTCTCAAGGGTGGCTGGGCCCCGTCACCTCGCGCAAGTTTCGTGTCGTGCCCGCGCTGGCACGACTTGGCAGGACCAGGACGCTTGGGAAGGTGCTCCGGCGTCCGGATACGAATCGTCAGGACGCCTGGCGTAGACGTTTAGCTTAACCTCACCGGCGCCGGCGCCGGCGCCGAGGTCGTCTCAAGGGTGGCTGGGCCCCGTGCCACCTCGCGCAAGCCTGGCTCTCGTGTCGTGCCCGCGCTGGCACGACTTGGCAGGACTGAAGGACGCTTGGGAAGGTGCTCCGGCGTCCGGATACGAATCGTCAGGACGCCTGGCGTAGACGTTTAGCTTAACCTCACCGGCGCCGGCGCCGGCGCCGGTCGTCTCAAGGGTGGCTGGGCCCCGTGCCACCTCGCGCAAGCCTGGCTCTCGTGTCGTGCCCGCGCTGGCACGACTTGGCAGGACTGAAGGACGCTTGGGAAGGTGCTCCGGCGTCCGGATACGAATCGTCAGGACGCCTGGCGTAGACGTTTAGCTTAACCTCACCGGCGCCGGCGCCGGCGCCGAGGTCGTCTCAAGGGTGGCTGGCGGTGTTTTGTGGGTTATTTTGTGTCTGACGGCTGTAAGTAGTGTGTTATCGGATAATACTGTTTTTAGTCAGTGCCTGGCTTGGGCGAGCAATATAATCGTATTCGCTGAATATTATAACGTGACTACCGGATTTTCGGTGCCGACAGGAGCTCTCTGTCGTTGTTCCTCCGTATTGTCTTCCTATTGATAGTTCACATGTCTCTGGCACACGGTAGTGCCACTAACGTATTCATCGTACTCGAGAACGTATTTTGTCACGATTTCGCTACTGGTTGCTGCGTATTTGTGCTGTTCCTTCTGGTGCTTTTTTATTGGGTGATACGCCTGTCTATGTCCTCAAATAATACCACCATCATGTTCGCTGTACGTAAAAACGTACTTCCCCAAAACTTTAGCGTCAAGTAACCTATTATAACATCAATAATCCGTAAAGGTCTGTGATTGGTTGTTGACGCCTGTCTCTGACACACCAACACAGTACCATCTTTTCACAGTGCTTGAAAACGTAGGTTTCACAACTTGTTGCTCCTTATTCTTATAATTGGCTTCGTAATGCGCAAATAATCGATACTAGGAGATGCGCCTGTTTTTGTCCAAAATAAGAAGTACCATATTTTTCTCCATATGTTTTAACATAATTTACCAGATTTTCATGAGCACCCATCTCATATTGACTGCGTAGTGAACATATCTCTCTGATTGGTTGGAGGGCCTGTCTATACTCCACCATATGTCACAAATCCTGTCATTCGCAGTGATACCAATTTTAGGTTCATATGACTTGAATTGACTATGGTATCGCATTAACCTTGTCTGCCACGTTTGTATCGGGTTTATATAGGCGCTGGTCACCCTGTTCACCTCATGCCACAGTTGTACCGGAAACAAATAGCAAAGCGTCACCCACTGCCTATCTCGGGTGGGTGTGGCATGTCCGGGTATTAATTGTACCAGAGGGTGACCCTTTCAGTTCCCTAAACCCTAACACTATATACAATTTCCATCTACCAAACAAACCTAAACAAAACACACCCATTTTATCTTTCATCAACCATTTCACTCCTAACAATACTTCTTCAAACTATTTTTACTTCTAGCTCAAACCAGCCAACCCTTTTCTCCACTTCTCTCTCCTCATCACAAACTTCCTATATTATTCTACTCCTCTCGCCTTTCGCTACTTCTGAATCCGATACTCGATGCAAAATCACCCAAAATGGCGCGCAACTGCATTACTACTGCTTCTGACCCGGTTTCACGCTCTTGCCCCGTCCTCCAGCAAGCCTCTTCGTGTCGTATCTGCGCTGGCACGACTTGCCACGCCTCCAGGACGCAAGGGAAGGCGCTCAGAGTCTGCATACGGTTCGTGAGGACGCCTGGCATAGTCGGCAAGCTTAACTCGCCGGCACCGAGGTCGTTCCAAGACTGGTTGGCGGTGTTTCGTGTGTTATTTTGTGTTTGACGGCTGTAATTCACTTGGTTACGGCTGTAAATAGTGTGTATTCGGATAACTGTTTTTAGTCAGTGCCTGGCTTGGGCGAGCAATATAATCGTATTCGTTGAATATTATAACGTGACCCGGATTTTCGGTGCCGACAGGAGCTCTCTGTCGTTGTTTCTCCGTATTGTCTTCCTATTGTAGTTCACATGTCTCTGGCACACGGTAGTGCCACTAACGTATTCACCGTACTCGAGAACGTATTTTGTCACGATTTCGCTACTGGCTGCTGCGTATTTGTGCTGTTCCTTCTGGTGCTTTTATTGGGCGATACGCCTGTCTATGTCCTCAAATAATACCACCATCATGTTCGCTGTACGTAAAACGTACTTCTCCTAAACCCTAAACCCTAAACCCTAAACCTAAACCTAAACCTAAACCCTAAACCCTAAACCCTAAACCTAAACCCTAAACCCTAAACCCTAAAAACCCTAAACCCTAAACCCTAAACCCTAAACCCTAAACCCTAAACCTAAACCCTAAACCCTAAACTAAACCTAAACCCTAAACCCTAAACCTAAACCCTAAACCCTAAACCTAAACCCTAAACCCTAAACCTAAACCCTAAACCCTAAACCCTAAACCCTAAACCTAAACCCTAAACCCTAAACCTAAACCCTAAACCCTAAACCCTAAACCCTAAACCCTATAACCCTATAACACTATAACACTAAACCTATAACACTCAACACTATAAACCCTAAACCCTATCTACACTATACCACACTCTACAAACCCCTACACACACTACACACACACCCTCTCTACATACACTCTAACACTCACACCCTATCACACTCTAACACTTACTCTACACACACTCTCACTTTACATACACTTCCATTCATTACAAACATCCATACTCTACATACACTCATACACACAAACATCCATAATTTTTCATCAATTTTCTATTACTCAAATTTTCTCTATTCCTTCCTCAACTCCATTTTTTCTCCTCTTTCACACTTTTTTTTACACATTTATACTTTACACCCATTTTTCTCTACATACTCCTTCTTTAAACCTTCCTATTTCACATACCCATACTTCTCTTTACAATATCTACATACCTACTCTTACACACCTCATACACTTACACTTATATACACTCTTACACACACTCACACTATTATATACTATCCATACTCTCCACATACTTCTTCTTTTTTTCCACATTACTAACTAACTAACTAACTCTCTATCAATTCATTCAAATCACCTTTCCTATCAATCCAATCCATCTTATTCTAATCAACTATTACGATTCTTTTCTATTCTTTACTCTCATCTTTCTCATTTACCTATCACCAAATCATACTATTTACACTTCCATTTTTACTCAAACCATTTACTACTAACACTCAAACACTAACACATCCATACACAATAACACTCATTCTCTGCACACTCTACACACTCATATTCTACACCTACTCATACTCTACACAAACTAACTTACACTCACTCGCCTTCATACCATTTCCAACAACACTCTCACACTCATAATTACCCATAACCATTTAACACTACCTGTCCTTAATCGTCGTTTCATTAACTATTCTACATACGTTTTTGTCGTTCCCATACACACATAAATATTATACAACACGCTTATTCTACACATATTCTCACTCCACAACAGACTTCCCAACCTCCAATTATACTCTGCATACACTCGTACTATACAAACATTCAAACTTACATACGCATATTCCGACCTTACACATCATTTTCTTCGCAATCACATACTCAAATACTTACTCTCTTTGTGTTCTTAGTTGAGTTCCGCCAGCATGTTCACCTTGCGTCGAAACATATCAACTCACTGTTACGATTCAGTCGGGCATACGATGCCTGCAATGGCTTTGTGAACGCTCATTGGCCGACGCACCAGTTTCTGTCGCTTCAAACTATCACCATATTCTTCCCCACATATGCAAACGTAGTCTCTCAAGTTCTCGTCCCAAACGGGAGTAAGCGGTCGTAATTATCCTTACTGATCGTTGACTGCTTGGCAGGCCTGTTTCTATCACTTCCCAGTGTCACCATCGTGTTCCTCATTTACAAACACGTGATTCTCCAAGTTTTTAGTCGAAGCAGGTGTGTGCCACCGTAGATAACTTTGCTACTTTCTGATTGGGTGATGGTCCTGTCTATGTCTTTTCACACTATCACCATCTTCTTCCCCGTATATGAAAGCGTAGTCCCCCAAGTTTCAGCCTAAACCGGTATGTACAACTGTGGTTATCGTTCCTGATCGCTGATTGGATGATGGGCCTGTCTCTGTCACTTCAGACTATCACCATCATGTTCCCCATATATGAAAACATATTTCCCCAAGTTTTCAGCTCAACCGGTGGAGTACAGCCGTTGTTTTCGTTGCTGATCGCTGATTGGCGGATGCGCCTGTTTATGCTCCCTCAGAGCATCACCATCATGTTCGCCTTACTGAAAAACCCAGCTACACTTAGTTTCATTATGCTGTGATCAGTATTACTGTCAGTATAATCTGATAACCTAAAATAGTGTATCGAGTAATACCAATTTTGGGCGCTAAAAGCAGCGCGCTACAGGAATAAACAGCAGCAAAATCCCAAAATAGAGCCCATAACGCGACGTCATTTTAGTGCGATACATATGTAGCGCCGACCATATATATATAGGAAGACAGGGTCGCCGGGAGTGGCACGTGTCAACTTTAGTGTGGGCGCTGTGTACGAGTTCCGGCAGGTGCACAACATCGGCTACTTCTCGGACATTGCCAAGGGCAGTGTGCAGCTCGAATTACCTGCGTCGGATCGGATCGTCGAGGTGCACCCTCCCGTTTTGAAGCGCAAGAGTGCGCCGGTGCAGTCTGGGCGCAGCCCTAAGGCTCGTGCTCTGGTGCAGCGCGATGGCGACGAAGAGGAGAATCGCGACGGTGCGTCGGGGAGTGTCGTCGAAGGGAGAGCTGTTGCGGCAGCTGCCGCAGCTGGGAGCCCTGCAGCGGGAAAAGTTCCTCGCACGCGGAACGCGATGGCCACTCGCGGCTAGCTCCTCGACGACGGATGCTGTCGAGCGCGCACCACCATGCTAACGACAAGTTCAACAGGTGCTGGAGCAAGGGAGCCGAGTCGTCATACCGAGGCTGCTGATGTGTGACGAATTCGAGCGCTCATTCATATAGTTTAATTTCGTTTGGCATTGCTTACCGTGGCGAGGTTTGAGAACAGAACGGTGCTTGCGGATGTACATGTGTAAGAAAGCTCGCACTTCCATTAACATGAATGCTTCCATTCAAATTCGTCAAGCTCGTGTTTGGTGTTTTTTAAGATTGGAAGTGCAGTGCTGTTGAACTTTTGAAGGAAGCACATCCAGTGCAGTGATTCTAGATCGCAGCAGACGCATCCTACAGCAAGACGTCGAGTAAAACGCCCTGGTAACATTTCGATTTGACCGGAGGAAAGCAAACGATGGCGCGTCGACGTCGACGGCAGGTGAAACTGGATCACGTTTTGGTCCGTGGAGAGGCTGCCGCGACTTACCGGCGCGATCGATGGAGCACTAGACCTGTTCGACAAGTCGGGTTTGTTGGCTATTCCGCTATACTAGCTAAATTGTTTTGACAGTTGATGGAGGAGAGAAGTGTTCTACAGGCTCTCATCGAGTATGAGTACGCTGATGAGAACAGCGTGACGTATCGTCCAAGACGCGTTCTTGACGAGATATGTATTGTAATACTTCCGATCAAAACCACAATTAACTCGATGCCGGGGCAGGACGAAATTCTTGAGTGTAACTGCAATCCCGGCATTGACTGGAGTGTGACGTGCGGCATCGGTTGCGAGAATCGATCGGTACGTCCGAAGACAAGTTGACACTCGACACTAGTGCTGACAATTGTTTGCTGTGCAGATGCAAGTCGGATGTGTGCGCGGAAAATGCGCGTCTGGAGTCCATTGCAGCAACCAAAGGATGCAAGATGGCGCCAACGCGTTGTTGGCAGTGAGAAGGCTTCCCGACAAAGGCATGTCGCTATTTGCTAGCCAGCAGATATTGCCTGGTGCTTTTGTTTGTGAGTACGTGGGGAAATCATTCGTAGTGCGGTGTATCAGCGCAGGGAAATGGTAAGGATAAGTGTACGGAAATGGACTGAATCATCGCTGACTGTCGACCGTTGCTTATCTTCGTGTAGGAGCTGAAGGGAGCCACAAACTACTACGGAATGACCGTCGCTGCTAACGAAGTAATCGACGCGCGTGTAGTTGGCAATCTTGCAAGGTTCGCGAACCACAGCTGCCAGCCCAATTGCGTGGTGGAGCGCTGGGACGTTGGTGGAGAGACGTGCTGTGGTCTTTTTGCAAAGAGGCTCATTGAAAATGACGAGGAGATCACCTTCGACTACGGTGGAGGAAACGTGGCCACTAAGGTAGGAGTGGGGTGAAAATATGTATGTGGAGTGATTTAAATTGTGACATCGTTATAGCGCAGGATGCGGTGCATGTGTATGGAACCTGGATGCCGTGGACTGATACCGATGTAGGCGTACGTGTATTGGTTTGGAGGTCAGGTTTTGCCGTGCACGCAAGGTTAGCAACCTGTAAGCGAAATACAACTTTTTAATGTTAGCAAACGGAAACTTCTTATGGTAACCTGTGAAGGCTGTAGAGTAAAAGTTCTGTCGACGACGGTTGTAATTTGATTCCATGCAACTTTTACCTAGGTTCAAGGCTACCCATTGCTTCCAGTGAAACCTGTGCGTCTAGATGTAGGGTGTCTGCCGAAAATGGCCGGCGGATAAACGACGTAGCCTCCTGATGACGCACTTCCAGCAAATATCACCTTGCCATGCTTCCCACATCATTGCAGTGCGGAGTCCCCCGTGTAGCTGCGCAGTCTTGCCGGATCCTTGGTGCGCCGCTCCAGCGCATCTGTATGGTGTGAATGAAGATGCTATGAAGTTCCAGCATTATGTGTTGGATTCGTGTTGGATCCGCATCATGCGGACCGAGCTCAACCACGCAGGTGAATACTTGGCGTGCAAATTTGGCGATCTACATTGCAGTGTTGTTGTGTTTGGAAGTCGGTCGCCATCCACCGGCGTTCGTCTCGCAAGTCAAACGCGAAGGCAGCAACCTTTTTCAGTGCTATTGTGCATTGTGCGGGTCGGCAATCAAAGATTGCGGCTATATGCAGGGATCCGGTAGGTGAGTTAGATAGCTTTTTGACGGCAACAAGCGTATCGACATTTCGGGACGTGTAACAGGGTCGCGCACGGCTTGAGTCGAAATGGTGAAGCCCTGCCAGAATGCTCGGGCTGCCAAGGCTGCAAGGCCAGTTCTTACGGCTTTAGAGTGGGGCACCGCGAAAAAGGCGACGGGTTAATGCAGCTCCTGTTGAGGTTGCTGAGGCGGACAGCACAGTCAAGCGTCTTGCACGCCACGAAGAGACGATGAAGCGGAATGCAGTAGCTCAGCTACAACCTCGCAGCGCTAAGCGGAGTAAAAGAAGTAAAGTTTCTCAAAACATCACCACTCGGGACCGTAGTGAAGATGCAAAAGGTGCGCTACATTTCTGGGTGGTGTGTCCGCTGTGCTTACTCAACTGTGCAATCCAGACTTTTTGCTGCCATCGATTCCCCGTTTCTTCGGATATGTGGTAGCTGCGGCGAACTTACGAAGTCCGAACAAGCGGTGTCCAGGCGATACGAGCCGGATGTCGCCTTCTTTAGGCCACTGTGTAACTCGGAGGGAAAATGTGAAGTCATCCCGGAGGCTGTAGTGAACGATGAAAGCAGCGAAGCGCCGATGGTTTGGCTGTGTGGGCGATGTGAAAAGTCCCTACGGAAAAAAGAAATCCCGAAATTCTGTAAGGCAAGTAGTTTCCGGTTAGTACCCGTTCCTCATGAGCTTGCCGTGTTGAATCGAATGGAGGCACGGCTTATCGGATTAGGCGTCTCTTTCACAACTTGTGTAAATCTGTATTGTGGCGGTCAAGAGTTCACCCGCGGTAACTCTATTAACTACTGGAATAGTGCTGTGGAGGTTGTGTTGGATCTACCTAGGCCACTGCACAAGTGTGGGGTCGTCTTTCTGAAGACGAAAGAAACAGAATCGGCAAAGTTTTTCAGGGTTAAACCCGACTTGCCCAGACAAGCACTGTGTTGGCTTATCGACAACAATCCTCTCTACAAAAATGTGCGGATTTCGGAGGAGAACTTAGCTGCGTTGCACCAGTTCAACATCGAGAGCGACATTCCAAGCGTCTCAATCACCGACGAAGAGTCTCAGCAGCTTCGTGTTCACGAAAACCAGTTGAATCGTGAGCGCGACGATGATGTAGGCCGCTCGTTTGCAGCAAACTCCGAGCAAGAAGGCAGTTTGCGGATCGGCGGTGACCACCGCCGCGAGAGTAGTATGGGGTTTACAGCCTCAACAGCCTCTGGAGACACACATACGTGTAATACTTGCTTGCTTGCGATGAATCACATCATGATTGTAGAACTAGTAACTCCAAAGCAGAGAGTTCAGATACGTCAAATTCAGCTTCAGCATGTCTTGATAGCGAGCAAGATGCCATGGATGACTTAATCGAAACCTTCGAGCTAGAACGCGACGATCAGGACAGCAGAGTGAGCTAGAAAAGATAGTAGAGGCTGCTAATCTGGCGTGTGGCGGATCTGAGTACCCTGTGAAAGAGCTGTAGAGTCGTACGGAACCTATTGATGAATACAACACCAAGTTTTTGATGCAGAACTGTTTTCCTACTCTATTTCCTAATGGAGAATGTGGCATAAACCCAGTAGAGAGCTGCGAAAATCGGATGCACGAGTATCATTTAGCCGAATTCTGTGCACACCTCATGAAGTGGCACGACCGACGCTTTGTTATCCATAACAACTTCAATTTTTCTGCCTTAACTTAATACAAAGACGACAAATCGATGACTTGGTGACACGAGTTAGCGACGTAGAGCCACAAAACGATACCTGGACGCAGCCGGATTCTACTCGGGAAAGCACAAATACAGCTATGCGGTTATTAGAATCGTTGAAGCCGTATTTCAAAGTTGTTAGAGGTAGTGGGCTGTACTGGAGCAGTGTTAGAGACGACTTGATGAGCATGATTGGAAGCCGTGTGCTACCTACTCGCTGGCCGACCTTCTTTCTCACGCTGAGTGCAGCCGACACTATTTGGCCGGACTTTTTAAAGTTTGCAATCCCCATCTGACTCTTGACGAGTGCAAACGCTTGTCGTCGAAGGATAGGAGAAGGCTGCTCAATGAAAATCCTGATATTGCAGCGCGCTATTTTAACCATCGCTTTCAATGGTTTTTCGATAATGTGTTGTGTGGCCGCGAGAAGCCTTTGGGCGAGATCGACGATTATTTTTGGAGAGTTGAGTTTCAGCAGAGAGGCTCCCCGCACATTCACGCGCTGCTATGGATTAAAGACGCTCCCAATGTTCTAGAGCTCTCAAAAACCGATGAAGGTAAGCGTGAGTTAGCAGCATTTGTCGATCGTAGCATATCAGTCCTATCGAAAACCTTGGCGCAACTAGCTGACTGCAATTGCTCGATTTGTACTACTTGCAGCGCAGAAAATATAGATATTCTCGGATCTCGTCCTCCTGGGTACGGCGGCGACGACTGGGAATGTGATTTGTCTAGGTTAGTGCATCGAGTGCAGCAGCACGTTTGCTACCCCGGGGCAAGTTGTAGGAAAAAGGTAATGAGTGCCGCTTTGGGTATCCAAAGGAGCTTCAGGCTAACACTGAATTTGATGCATCCTTTGCGTCTGATGGCACTCAATCGTTGAAAATTAGGTTGAAAAGAGAGATTGCGAGCACGAATAATTACTCACCGGCACTGCTATCGACTTGGCGGGCAAACATGGACCTGCAACTCATCGGAAATGCCTACGGTGCAGCAGAACACGCAGGTGCGAATGTAAGTAAAGCAGAACCGGATACTGTTCGGTTTAAAAGGTGATTGCTGGAGCAGTGAAGCGCTGCGATGTAAATTCGCCCCATCACACCATTTTGAAAAAGGTTGCGAATGTAGCTGTGTCAAATCGGGAAATCAGCGCCCAGGTAGCGTATTTCATACTGCTGAGAGAACTACCTTTGCCTGGTAAGTCGAGGACTGTTGAGCGCGTAAAGGTACTTCGCCACCATATGCGCTGCTATCGAGTAGACACTCGGGAGCCGCAAGAACTTGCTGAAATTGCTTACAGAGCGAGTAACACGTAGGGCCGACTAGAGCCTCTGGAGCGCGCGTATATGGCCCGGCCATCTAACAGCGTCTTTGATTCTTTGAGTTACGCGTCGTTCGTCGAAAAGTACACTTTGGTAGATAAGGCTAGATCGCTTAGCGCAGTTCATGACTTGTCCCTTTGTGTTGCATTATCTTAGAAATTTAGCGTTAGACAGACTATTTTTCAGATTTGAGATGCTGCTCTAAAAGCAATTCCTGCTGCTGTTGCAACACAAGTACATGCCGCAAGCCTCGCATCTAAACTTTGTCTGAGGCGCCTCCATTGCCTTGCGCGTAGCTGCGGCTTCGGCAGCCTTAGCCAGCTCTTGCGAGCACTTTATTTGGGGGAGGCCTTCTTCTCCATCTTGAATCTTGAAAGGTCACAAGGGCAAATTTGCACTTGCAGAATAGCGCAACACTATCGGGTGGGAAAGAAGTGATGGTCGTGGTTACAGCAAAAGACGAGCAAAACCCCATGTTATACGGGCGTCTCCATGGATAGCACCTGATTTAAGCAATACAAACTTTTGCTACGCCGAAGTATTCTTGCACGTGCCGTGGCGAACGCTCGAGGATCTGCCTCAAGACGACGACGATTGTATAGAATATTTCTTGCACGAACAGGAACTGAATTTGGGCAGCGAGCTTCTTCAGGAGTCGAATGCAAAACTAGCACGTCAGCATGCTCTCGATTTACTCAAACAAGCACGTGCCTCCCCGTGTAGCGAGCAGCTTCCCCCCTCTGAGTACGTATTCGTCGAAGATAGCTGTGTGCCTTTGCAAGAGCAAGAGGACCTAAGAAACTCTGAGGTTTTAGACAATCCTAAGAGAGCAACCACATGGTCACCAAAGCATCCGTACTCAGGCGATGACATCCAAAGAGCAAAGACCTTTGTAAAGGACTACGTAAGACCCTGGATGAAGGAGAGAAGCAGTGTCGGTGACGCGAACCCTGCTGGCCATCATTACTATCGCTACCCCGTCAGTGACGACGACGAAAATGCTTCTGGGGTCAAAGGTGCAATGTCTGAGTCGCAATGGTTGCCGTTTGCGATGGCAATGAAACAGTCCAGAGCTAGGTTGAAAGCGGAGCTTGAATTCACACCGTGCGCGCCTTTGCAGATGATAGTTAACGGGGAAGGCGGCTCGGGAAAGAGTTGGCTAATAGATCACTTAGTCAAAGATGTAGGTTGTGTGTTTAGAGAGCGACCGAGAAAGCTTTCCCAACGAATTCTCCTACTTGCTCATCAAGGTACAGCGGCTTTTAATATTAAGGACCAAACGCTGTGTTCGGCGCTTGGATTCTCATCGTTTTCACGCTCCGCATTTTCGTCTCCTTATGCGTCACTTACCACGCAAAAGAATGGACTCAATAAACCCAACAAGCTTCAGCAAAGATACAAGGATGTACATTTAGTCATCATCGATGAGTTTAGTGTCATTTCGTGCGGGATGCTTCACTGGGTTGACCAGAGGATGAGAGAGATCTGGCCCCGGTATCAGCAATTACCTTTTGGCGGACGAGATATAATATTTACTGGCGACGCTGCACAGCTAGACCCCGTCGTCTCCTATGCACTATCAACCTCGCAGGAGAAAATCTACAACGAAGTGCAACGTAAGGGTCGCGAGTTATGGGAGCAAATACCTAATGTTTGCATGCTAACAGGTCAGAATCGTGGGAAGCGTGATCCCGAGTGGTTTGACGCACTACGACGGCTACGCTGCCGTAAACCAACAGCCACTGATGTCGAATTGTTCAATTCGCGGTGTACAAACTGCTCGAGGAACAGCGCGTCGACTTTAATTCGTCGTAAGAACTCTTCGCGTTGGGCCTTCAAAACACTCACAATGGGCTCTGGTATCGTGACTGACAGAGCGGGGCCAGCTGACGTTCTCACCTGTAGGTTTGGAGCTCCAGCAGCAGAGGCTGGTGCTGCACGCAACGCGGCCTGCTGGTGATTCACCGTTGTAAGGTTTGCCCGAGCATCTTGGGATCCACTGCCCTCAGCTGCTGCTTCCCTCGCGGCTTTGCGCTCGCGACACTTTCTCTGGATAGTATTTTTCTGACGGCGGTGATACTCACAAAACCTATGGAGCTCGCCATTCTTTTCATGGCGCGGGAGCGTTGGCAGGGACCCCGTTGCCCGCACTCCTGGGTCTTGTTCTTGTAGCGGACGTCTGAGGCCGTATTCAAAGATGCTGGAACACCAGTGATCGCTGCCGTCTCGAGCTCGTTCTCGCTATTGCAAACTCCCTCTTTTTGTGGTGATACGCCTAATAATATCACGTGGTGCGGGGATCCAGCCGAACCAGTTTCACGGCTTAGAGCTACGTCTTCTTCTGTCGTTCTTTGGCCCGCAATTTTCTTTTGGCGATCGTACCGCTGACGCTGCTCGGCATTCTGGATCCGCCGATGTCTTCCACACAGCCAATGAAGACCGCCATTCCTCTTTACAGCTCTCTCGTTGGCGCATTTGCTAGGGTGTTTGCACAGGCTGCCTTGGGGCGACGTGGCACGGACTTGAGTGGCATTCTCATTGCGATCTTCCTGCTGCCTTATTCTCGCTTCCGCTGTGGCCTGGTCACGACCGCTACACGGCTGTCGTTTGTGTTGTGGCCGAGGCTTCCGGGGTCTGCGGGTCTTGCTAGCCTGTCGACGGTGTTCCTCGCACATCGAGTGCAGCTCCCCGCTACGTTTAGTAGTGGGTTCACCCTTGCACTCTGGGGAGAACGTGCATTGCCACATAACTCGTAAACCTGTGCATGAGAGCGAGCATGAGTACCAGCTTATCAATCTCGGGAGCGCATGATTCTGACCTGGCCTGGTTGACGTTTGTCGTGCGGCGCTTGAGTTGCAAGATATCGAGAATTTCGTGTTGGTATTTGTAAGGGCATCTGAAAGGGGGAGGGGGCGTCGGTAAACCGGTATAAGTACCGGTTAGCGTCGCCCCTTAGCAACCCGTCCACCGGGATGCTGCCATACGAGTATAGGAGATTATGTAGGAGATATACTATGTAGAACCCTTTTTCTGTTTGCTCATTTCCAGTGACGCTTCGCCGCCGCCATCGAGAATGCCGGCCGTGGTGCGGCGCGACGTGACCCCGGAGCGACTCTTCTTCCTTCTGGTTCTGCTGGGTGTGATGCTGCTAGTCTCGGGGCTCATGCTGCGCCATGAAGGGGCGCTGTCCTCGCGCACGTTCCGCGACGGCTTCACCGTGGCTGAGGGTGTGAGACGAACGGAGATGGTCTCAGCTGCTGCGATTACGGTAAGAAACGCTACCGAGGCACCTTCAGAGGAAGACAAGGACGTGCGAACGACGACAATTAAGACGGAGGACGGTGATGAGATCACCATCAAGCGTGCTGGCACGTCCAAGGGCAAGGTCACCACCATATCCCGTGACGAGAAAGGGAAGCTCACGATCGAAGACACGACCGAGGAGAAGCGGGGGTGGAGACGGATCCACTGCAGACGGATGACAGGTTGGACACTCTGCTAGGTGAAGATGAGACTCAAGTCCCTGGCTTGATACTGGACCAGAAAGGGGATGACGTCGGTGAGAATGAGGGCAGGGAGGACGTTGCGGAGGAGGAAGGGAAAGAAGAGGGTGACGACACGGAAGATGGCAAGCAGGCGGTAATCGTGAGCAGAGGCAAAAAGGTGACCGTAGTGAAAGTAAACGAGTCGCTAACCAAAGTGCGGCTGTCAGACGTAGAGGAGCCCGACGGAGACGAAGAGACAGGTGACGCAAGGTAGCGAACGCGCTCGCCACCAGCGTTCTTCGCTGGTATTTATGAGAGATATGGCCGATGTGGTGGTGTAAGGATCGACTGACTAATGAACTAAAGTAGTTATGTGTATGCTGCTTCTGCTGCCGGCGTGCTGTGCTGGCCAAAGCGACAGGACCGCTGCTTCCAACCCAGTGCCCGAGGTTAACGAAAACGTCAGAACCACTTGCCAACCTCCGGTTGGCAGACACCGTTGACGATTCTAGGGTGTGTCATCGCCTTGAATGCAGCGCCACAGTTCCTGCAGTGCTCCTGCTGCCGGCTTCTATAGTAGTAGAGGGGTACGTTAGAAGGTCTACCTGATGCATCTCACAGAGAACGCATACCTGCTTTAGCTGCACCGTGTTCCGCATTTCCAGAATTTTAAAGAGCTCCGACTGGTCCAGCGTTCCGTTAGCTATCCACATCAACATAGTTAGTTGGCTTGACACTGCTAGAACCTGAGCACTCACGCAGCATACCGTTCTCATCAAAGATCCGAAACGCCAACTGCACGACCGGGGACGACAGCTCAACACCACTGACGACATGCGCCGCACGAATAAACTCCGCTGATGCGCATGATCGCAGGTCAGGCTAAGGTAAAAAAAAACTGCCGAGCTAATTTACGGGAAATGCCATACCTTCAGTGATTTCCTCAGCACCTGTAATCTCAAATGCCAGCTTGATGTCTTGCAAATTATTTTGGACGTTGAAGTGGAATGTGTAGAATTCTTCCCAGGTTACAGACTCCTGAAACGATGGTGCACAACATTTAGACTCAGCAGTAAGCGCCAACGGACAAGTCGGCGGCATAACGTACATCGCTGGCACTCAGCGCTTGAACACGTTCCAAGTACGGAGGTAGCTTCTCCGGGTCAAAGCACGAGATCAGTGTAACAGCGAAGTCGTGAACAGACATGGTTGCTCGTCTTGTCAACGGGTTCACGGTAGCGTAGAGGTCGAACTCTGCTCGCAGAATTTGCTGACGCAGCGTATCCAGCGCTGTTTCGAGGTCCTTGGACGAGATAGCTGAGCTGAAGCGCCCAAATAGGTATTTCGTCAGCCGTGGCAGCATATCCTCTGCGGATATCGCCACCTCCTCCCCACGCTCGCGCAGAGTAATGGTGCGCAATAGATTTTCGATCACCGTGCAGAACTCTTCCTTGCCCACGGATCCGTCTCCGTCCAGGTCAAACATTGAAAATGCAACATCAAAGTGTTGCTTGGGAACTGCACGCAACTAAAGTTACGACGGGCTAAAACAACATGATTCCAAGTGCTTCCGACGTACTTTGCAGAAGATGAATGAGCAGGTAGCATTCCTCGAATGTGATTAGCCCCTTGGCATCCCCACAAAGTCGCACGTGTACTCCAGATCCGGGCGCTAAGCACATTAAACAAAAAGCATTACAACTTCAATGAGACGTACACAGCACGCACATTGGTGTTTCTTACAGGCGACACCAGGTGGAGCTGAGGCAACACGAACGAGTGCAAGAAGTCCGTGAACGTCATGGCCTTGGCACTGCGTCCATCGCCCTGCACGATGCTCTTGCTCGCGTACATGTCGAACCTCTTCCTCAGCGAGTCGATCTTCTCCCTGCGTTGCCGGTACTCGTTGAGGTGCGTGGTCATCTGGTCTTCCTCTTCCTTCTTGGCCTGGTGCTTGCTGCGCTTCTTCAGCAGTAGGCGACGGCCTCTCGGGTGGGCATTAGGTTCTCCCCCTCGACACCAGCCACTAGGGCCCCCAGGCCACTGTCTGTCAATTGTTTGGCCTCCAGCAGCGCCTTCGAGTCATCGTCAGCTGCCGTCGACGCTGCGAGAGCAACAGCCAGCCCCAGCGCCGAGATCGCGCCCGTTGGCAGGCGATTTGTGCCCTCCGATGCACTTGCGACCGCCGCAAGCGTCTGGCGAGACGTCGTCGCGCCCACTCGGCCCGCGGCTCGAGCCGCCGCCTTCAACAGCGCTCGCTCCATCTTCCCCCGTATCTTCGCCGTATCGTCACTGGACTAGGTACGATTACAAGCGGTTTCAACGCACATGGTCGAAGTTCAGCCGCTGCTGGCGGCTATTGTGGGTCGGCGAGCGCCACGCTCACTCTGCAACTCGTGCGCTGGTGGTTGTGACCAATGCAACCGACCCGCCGACAAGCCGCCAAGTCGCCAACGCGCCGTGGGTCCTGGCGACTCAGTACCCGCAGCGTTGCCAGCAGCGAAAGCAACAGCTCGGCGGCGACGGGGCGGCCCCAGTCAGCAACTCCAGCACCGTTACCCTCACCAACAGCTACGGGAGCACTGACGGCAGCTGCGACCCGACCAAGGAAGATATCCCGGAAACCAGGCCGGGCCTGACAACGACTACAAAAAGGCCCGAGTGCTCCAAGAACTCACCAACAAAATCCGTCGACTTGGCGGCGTACTATACATTTTCAAGGAAGAACAGCAGGGTTCTACACGATGACTCACGAGGACTGTCAGGTATGGTCAGGCGTTGAACTTTTGAACGCGAATAGCGAGCGAGGTCGCTCATTCTGTGAGTGTGCTGCATTGGAGCAGGGTTTCTGGAGTACCGCAAGTTGAACGGCACGTGGCGACCGTTTTTATTCCAGACCATCGGGCCGCAATTGGTGCTCTACCGGGTTCATGTGAGTGGTGGGGTTGTTGTGGAATTCGTGCTTGTGGTGTGATGTTAACTTTTGATTCGTGCTCGTATCAAGTCCACACACCAGGTACTGGTCATGTCTACAGACATCCGCAATGCCTCCGAGATCGCGTTAGACTGCGAAGGATGCAAACGTATTTCTTGTTGTTTGCTTTCGCTGTCGAGTTGCTGTGGGGCTCACGTGGTATTCTTTCAGTTGGAGAGGATTCTCGACAACTACGTCTTGGAGTCAACAACACAACTATCACATTACGTGCAGTAACACACAGAGCAGCCGCGTATTGGGTCGACGTACGTTCCTAACAAGCTCGCAACTGTTTTCGTCCATTTCGTAGCTAACAACGAAACTACTGTCTATCGTTACAGGGACTCCAGCGTCTTCGTGATGGCAAGCCCCTGCACATAGCTAGCGATCCCCCTGTTCTGAGTCTGAAGACGAGATTTTCAACGAGATCGACAAACTGACATCACTGCGCGAGTGGGTGCCACCTCCTCCAACGCCATCGCTCTGTGGACTCTGTATCTCGAAGACTAAGCTCCAGCCACCGACAGCTGGGATGCTTTTGAGAAACAAGGTGAGTCGCTACGGTTGCCATCCTACGTGTAGAGAGCTCTCACGTTTTATTGCTGTTGCAGAAAGTATCACTTGATGAAGCCGCCCCACCAGGGTGCAAAATCTGCTGAATGCATTCCAGTTCTACATCAAGTATGCCCAACGCATCGCGCGTTCCCGGTTATGGCCCCTTAACCATATTCCAAACCATTTCTTGCAAACTCACCATGGCATGGTGCAATTTATTTGATCCATAAATTATCAGTTGACCTCATGGCGAGCAGTATCTTCCACAGAGTTTGGCACAGTATTGTTGGTGGTTGATGCTTCATCACCACTGTCTTTCACTCGGCACTGCAATGTAATCAGAAAAGATAAAAATGTGAGCAACGTTTGTACTACCGGTAGTGGGCTGTTCCTGAAAACTCAAATCGCAAATTGCTCGTACCAAAGCTTTCATAAAAAGTCGGAGTGCAACTGTTTTCACGTACCAAATTGGCTCGTGGAGGGAATTCTGTACGGGGTGGCAACCACCCCGACAGATTGATACAACGTACTATTCATCAAAGACACGCGCTCAGTTCGAGATCATCGCTAAAGCACGCATGGGCTGCCATGGTGCTCGTGCCTCTCACGCAGCTTTCGGCTACTCCGCAGGATTTCGCACTTCAAATGCCCAGCTTTGACATGCTGCTCACGCAGTTGACTCCAGATCCGTCGCTGCAGCCGCAATCGACTTCTGCGAGCTTTGCAATATCGTCAACTCATGCGGGCACACCCGACTCGACGACTCCACCAACTGCACCAGTTGATTCAGCTTCAGCTGCTGTGGGAGCCCCCGCCATACCGACCCAAGCTACACGCTATCCTTGTACTATCGAGTAGTCTGGCATCTTTACGACAGCGTTGGCAATCCTTTGAGAGAACCCTTACAAGAATTCTGCGTTTCCAGAACCGTAGAGTGTAGCAAAACAAGCCATGCTTGGCCACTGAAGCGCGACACGAACCACGCGACGGTCACGGCGGCGGCGTTGACGCCTGCTTAGCCTTGAGCGGAAGTCTTGTCTTCGGCGAGACGCTCGTCGGCGTTGAGCAGCAGCTAGGAGGAGAGCGACAGTGGTGAATGCCATCGATGCGGGCGAGCGAGTCTCTAGATTCGAACTGTGTCCTCAGGATATGAGCGGAACAAACTGTGTTTTCAGGAGGCTCGCCAAACTAGTACGACTAAATTCTCGCCCGTTTTTCCCACGAATTTGCTACAACCATTTTGAGTTTTCAGGAACCGCCCAGTATTGCTATGCAGTTTGTACGCTCTTCTATCTAACAAGAAAGAGAACACTACATGAAGAATGAAGGAGTTTTAGTGTCTGTCTCAATGACGTCCACGTTGTCCTCAGCCGCTTAGTTCTGCGAACGGAGGCGGCGGCCACTCTGCTGAGCCGCTTCGGTCGTGGTCGACTGAGTGGTTTGGTCCTGGTTCTGGTCCTGACCCTGGTTTTGGTCCTGCTGCTGGTTTTGGTCCTGCTGCTGGTTGTTGGAGCCCGAGTTCTGGCCCTGGTTGTTGGAGCCCGAGTTCTGGCCATGGTTGTTGGAGCCCGAGTTCTGGCCATGGTTGGAGCCCGAGTTCTGGCCATGGTTGTTGGAGCCCGAGTTCTGGCCATGGTTGGAGCCCGAGTTCTCGCCATGGTTGGAGCCCGAGTTCTCGCCATGGTTGGAGCCCGAGTTCTGGCCATGGTTGTTGGAGCCCGAGTTCTGGCCATGGTTGGAGCCCGAGTTCTGGCCATGGTTGTTGGAGCCCGAGTTCTGGCCATGGTTGGAGCCCGAGTTCTGGCCATGGTTGTTGGAGCCCGAGTTCTCGCCATGGTTGGAGCCCGAGTTCTCGCCATGGTTGGAGCCCGAGTTCTGGCCATGGTTGTTGGAGCCCGAGTTCTGGCCCTGGTTGGAGCCCTGCTGCGTGGGGATCGTTGGGACCGGGGTCTCACCGCCGTAGCCCGTGTTGCTGCCATCCGAGCCTGGGCAAGGGGTCTGCGCACCCTGCGTAACACCAGGGCCCGTCGTGACGCCAACACCAACACCGACGCCCACACCAGCGTCCACGCCCTTGCTGCCAACGCCGACACCAACACCAACACCAGCACCAACGTCAACGCCGACACCACCGATGTCGACTCCAACACCGGCGCCAGCACCGATGCCAACGCCAGTCTGGCCAGTCTGAGAGTTGTCGTCCGAGTTGGGGCACGGAGTAGCAGCGCCGTCCTGCTGGTGGGGAGTCGAACCGATGCCAATGCCCACACCGGCGCCCACACCAGCGTCCACACCGACGCCGCCGACGTTCACGCCAACACCAGCGCCAACGCCAACACCGGCGTCAACACCCTTGCTGCCGAGGCCAATGCCAACACCGGCGCCGACACCAACGTCCACACCGACGCCACCGACGCCCACACCGGCGCCAACACCAACGCCAGCACCGATGCCAACGCCAGTCTGGCCAGTCTGAGAGTTGTCGTCCGAGTTGGGGCACGGAGTAGCAGCGCCGTCCTGCTGGTGGGGAGTCGAACCGATGCCAATGCCCACACCGGCGCCCACACCAGCGTCCACACCGACGCCGCCGACGTTCACGCCAACACCGGCGCCAACGCCAACACCGGCGTCAACACCCTTGCTGCCGAGGCCAATGCCCACACCGGCGCCAACGCCAACACCGGCGTCAACACCCTTGCTGCCGAGGCCAATGCCAACACCGGCGCCAACGCCAACACCGGCGTCAACACCCTTGCTGCCGAGGCCAATGCCCACACCGGCGCCAACGCCAACACCGGCGTCAACACCCTTGCTGCCGAGGCCAATGCCAACACCGGCGCCAACGCCAACACCGGCGTCAACACCCTTGCTGCCGAGGCCAATGCCAACACCGGCGCCGACACCAACGTCCACACCGACGCCACCGACGCCCACACCGGCGCCAACACCAACGCCAGCACCGATGCCAACGCCAGTCTGGCCAGTCTGAGAGTTGTCGTCCGAGTTGGGGCACGGAGTAGCAGCGCCGTCCTGCTGGTGGGGAGTCGAACCGATGCCAATGCCCACACCGGCGCCCACACCAGCGTCCACACCGACGCCGCCGACGTTCACGCCAACACCGGCGCCAACGCCAACACCGGCGTCAACACCCTTGCTGCCGAGGCCAATGCCCACACCGGCGCCAACGCCAACACCGGCGTCAACACCCTTGCTGCCGAGGCCAATGCCAACACCGGCGCCAACGCCAACACCGGCGTCAACACCCTTGCTGCCGAGGCCAATGCCCACACCGGCGCCAACGCCAACACCGGCGTCAACACCCTTGCTGCCGAGGCCAATGCCAACACCGGCGCCAACGCCAACACCGGCGTCAACACCCTTGCTGCCGAGGCCAATGCCAACACCGGCGCCGACACCAACGTCCACACCGACGCCACCGACGCCCACACCGGCGCCAACACCAACGCCAGCACCGATGCCAACGCCAGTCTGGCCAGTCTGAGAGTTGTCGTCCGAGTTGGGGCACGGAGTAGCAGCGCCGTCCTGCTGGTGGGGAGTCGAACCGATGCCAATGCCCACACCGGCGCCCACACCAGCGTCCACACCGACGCCGCCGACGTTGACGCCAGCTCCAAGGCCGAGACCGGCGCCAAGGCCAACGTTGCCGAGATCAAGGCCAACGCCGGCGCCAAGGCCCAAACCGAGGCCCACACCGTTCTGGCCAGACTGGTTGTTGTCGTCCGACGGGCACGGGGTAGCGACGTCATCCTGCTGCTGCTTCGTCGATCCGAGGCTGACGCTAGCACCGGCGCCAACACCGAGCTGCACGCCCTGCTTGTAGTTGGGGACGTTGTTGTCCGAGGTCGCCTCGGTCATGCTGGCCATTAACACTGCCGCAGTGGCGCACAGCGCGAACATCTTCTTGCACGCAACCATGATGTCTTTATTGAAGATTGAGGAGAGGTCTGGAGATTTTCCGGCGGAACAGCTCGAACTGTTGGAGAGGACTTGAGCCGAAGCGAGCAAGTTGTAGAATGATCGGGACGAACGGCCAAAACTGCGCTGTCCTACAACGCCAAGGTGGCGGTGCAACCTCCCCTACCGTCGCAATCGAAATGGGGCAGGCCCATCCAACTTGTTGATCCGAGATACTTGATGCACGTCGCAAGGAACGCGTCAATACAGAAGTCTCGACGGCGGGTACCGGTAACCCTATCGGAGGCTGGGCACCCAGCTTGCATAGCGGAGACCGCAACTCCCATTCGTGTGTTTCGTGGATATTTTCGGTGATCGTCCAAGTATTCGGAAGCTGAACTTTGCCCTTCGAGCCTCGATCGCCGAATTGTAGCGCTTTTCGGTGGATAGCCTCGCCTGGCGTCAGGTCGAACGGCTTTTGCATTTTCGGTCGCCATGGATTGCGGTCGTGAAAGCCCCGAGGCGCTTGTATACGCTAGACCTGTACGTAATCCGCCAGCTTGCAATCGCTCGTCAAGAAATTCGGGCGCTGGTAGCTGTTACTTCGCCTCGAGAGTCTGATAATGTGAGCCCACCGAATTTCGACTCGGCCGGCGCCGTTTTCGCTTGGGGCCCCCACAACTCCTTTCTCAGAGATCTCTTTCGCGCCATACACTCGAGGCCACCATTCTGAACATCGACTCACCTCGCCTCGCCTCGCCTTTAGCCGCGGGTAGCAGCTCGCCTTCCAGTGGTGGCGGGATCACGCGGCAGCTCTGAGGTACACGAACACTTTCTGGTGTTTTTTCCCGATCGTGAATCGTTACGTGTGGCCGAGATTGCTTTGCGATGTGGTGTGACGCGTATTTATCACTTCAGTCAGACTGAGCTGCCGCCCGCTGAGCTTCAATCGATTTCCCTTGAGGGCTTCGCCGCATGGTGAAAGCAGTTCGCCACCTCGTAACTGCGTTTCTTGTGACGCCTGTAGCAAGATCGCCAAGTTTGACTGGTTGCCGTCGATGCAATTTTTGCTGGAATGCAGTCCGCAACCACAGCATTCTTGCACGATGCACACCTGCCCTGGGATCCATTCATCCTCGATCAAATCGTTCAGTCGAACCGACCAATACGTACGGTTGAACAATGTCCGATCATCAGCGAGTTGAGGCTCATGGTGCTGGTTGCATCGGCTGTTGTGCCGCGAGGGGAAAAATCGTCTTTGGTGGTGAGGAAACTTCATCGCATGACTCCAACATGGTTCTTCGTGTCGGATATGATGGACGAGCGCTGCTCAGCGCCGCCGAAGCAGGATAGGCCGGCGTTTACGCCGTCAAACCTGTCCGAGTAGCCCTGTAGACGAGTGGATGGTGCACTCCCCAGTCTTGACAAAACGTCACGTGGGGCGATGTCGCCATCCATGGGGCTATCCACTCGTCGGATCACCCGCATCGTCAACTCCTGCCGCGTCGATATCCGAACGCTCCTTCGCGTCACCTCGCTGGAAGCTGCCTCTGTGGCGAATGCGACCAAGGTAGAAGAAGTTCGCGCCAAGTGCGACGGGTCGTATTGATTGTAACCCTTGGACAGGATCGTACCGCTTGAGCATGATGCGAGAGGTGTTCGAGGCCTTCCTGACGGACCCCATCCGCGTGAATGAGGACGTGTTCGCGCTGTGGCTGGAGGGCCACAACGCCAGCGACGCGCTGGCCGCCCGCCTGCGCCTGCCGTCCGCCGTGCCCATGCCGTTCCTGGGCGGAGACGCCACCGCCAAGCTGCGCGAGCTGCTGTGGCGCGACACCGTGGACCAGTATCGCCTGTACGACAAGCTGGAGCACTATCTGTCGCAGCCGAGCCTGTTCCGTTCGCAGCTGCTGTTCCAGATCCCGCCGGCGCAGCAGTACTACATGGTGGAGCGCTACTACTCGCGGGACGCCGACGTGGACCGCTGGCTGCTGGGGAAGAAGCTGTCCGGGCGCTTGGAGAAGGACTTGGACGACGTGGCTGATAGCTCCGGACGCACGCTCAAGAGCTGCAGACGCCAACTGGAGAACCTCCGCAGAGTGTACGCCGCCGTGGAGGACAGAAATTTCCACGGTCTGCCGGTGCGAGCAGTGAGGGAGCTCTTTTGCTGTCCGAACAGCTCGCCAGCAAGTACGCGTGCTTGCTGTTCATCCTGCACACGAGGTTCCAGGTGCACCCGCAACACCCTGTCACGGGGTTCTTGTCGTGGCATGACCTGCGCTTCTTCGCGGCGCTGCTGATGACCCACTGGTTGCCGCAACGGAAGCCACAGTCGAAGCTCATGCTGACCAAGGAAACTGCTGCAAAGACAGCTCTGGTAAATGTCGTTGAGAACGGCGCGCAGATTGCACTGCGGGCACCGATGACTCGGGAATGGCCAGCGATCGGCTTTTTGCAGGAACGCTTAAAGGCCACGAGTGTCCGGGAGACGGTGGGGTTGGATTTGAGTCACCCGTTGACGAACTGTCTGCGCGACCTGAAGGCCCACCTCATCAATGATAACGAGATCCTCGGAGTATATCGACAGAAGGTCATGGACGAATTTCGGTCCTGCGCTTCAGTGGGAAGCTACAGCGAGCTGGGAAGCAAGTTGTACCTGGTGGTTCATGGCTTTCTGACCATCGGAGCTGGGCTATCGCAGCCTAAAGAGCTTCAATACCTTCTCGAGCACCTGGTGACTCGTGTTGTGCGAATTTTACGCGGCTGCGAGGTCCCCAAATCCCAACTCAATTTTTTTCAGTGCTCTCGTAGATGCGCTTGCCGAGCTGGACGTGTGGTATCTAAACGGGCAAGAAACACGCGGTCTGCTTCTCGCTAGCTGGGAACGCTTCATTAGCGTCTGTAGAGTCATTGTGCTTTGCATTTATGACCGTGAGGGAATTGAGCAGTCGACTGCTGTATTCCAGCCATCGCAGGAAGCTAATCGCTCAAGGTACAATTCAAGCGAGCTGTAGAATGATCCTTTATTGCGGCGTGGTGCTCGTGCAAGTAATTTGAATCCCTATGCGAGCTTGGCGCGGCTGCTGCTCTTCAATGCGCTGATGGTATCGCTCCTGGTGACGTCGAAGCGTTCGCGTACGCCGCTCCTGCGCAATAAGGAATCCATCGTGCTCGGGCTGCGTTTTAGCCTCATAGCGTTCGATCTGAGTTCGTAGTCGTTGCAAGCGGTTGGTATTTGCAGCGTTGCGGCGTTGCTTTTCTTCTTGTCCAAGCGCATTGTCAACCATTGCTGCTGGGGCGGAGATTGGGTTTAAGGTGCCCCCGTATAGCTGCGATTCCGTTGTAAAGCGTGTAGCTTCTTGATTTCCGCTGCGCTCAAATTGTACGTTCAGCAGTCTGTTGTGTAGCAAGCAAAAAATCTAACAAATACCTGATAAGGCCTTTGGTGTTGTTGTAAGGCGTACGCCCGCATCGAGTAGGGATTTTTGTCCGCCTACAATGGCGATTATACAGTTAGCCGACTTAAAATAACATCGCCTCACTTCGCGAACTCACCTTGCCAAGTGGGAGAAATCAAATGTCCCTTCGGCTTGTCGCCGCTGGCTGCCATTCGCTGCTGTCGTATTTCTTGTTTCCAACAGCTCGTCCTTTTCCGGTTTTGATATGTGACCTTGCCTCCGAATGGATGCACCGTCGCCGCCGAAGACGTCACAAAATTCCTTGAAACTAATCTCTCCGTCGCCATCAGTGTCCACATATGTCGCTAGATGTAGGAATTCGCGCTCTGTCAAATTTATCCCGAGCTCTTTCAGCTACAACGCACAATTTCGGTTGAGTTAGTCGCATCAAACACTGTGTACTGGTTAAGCAAGACTTACCCCACGACAAAGCTCTCCATACGACAAATTTCCATTGTGATCGTCATCAAACGCAGCATATGCGTCATTCAGTCTCGATGAAAAAGCACGCAACTTGCGTTGAAGCGTAGCTCGAAATCCAGGATCCTACGGCGAAAGAAAACACGCTGGTTAGTTGTGCGTGATGCTGTAGTATCAAACATTTTACTTGCACTTACGCCGGTGTCATAGGACATCTCATGGGGCAATGATGTATTTCGGAAGAAACCCAGGGGTCACCGCCGATCGCACTGGTCCGCAACTCTTGCTGCCGCTTTCGCCGCTGATCTGCCAAATAGCTGTGGCGTTCTTCGCGTACAGGGCCGTACACAAGACGGATAAATTCGTCGTATAGTAACTGGCCATCATGATTCAGGTCGTGCAATTCAAAGAGCTTGGTAAGGTGCGGCTTTGACACTCGGAGACCTTGCCGACGCAAATTGGTCTCGAGTTCCTCCATTGTCACACCTCCATTCTTGTCAATATCCCAGTCGCGGAAAACTTGACTTACTTTATGCGACTCGTATTTGGCACGTAACAGCGATATGACACTGTCAGGTTCTGACTCGAGTACTGCGGTGTCGTCCACACTTGAATTGCTCGATCCCCGTTTACAGATATTCGCATTGCTGTTAAATGTCAACTCAGGAGCACCGTAAACGAGGTTGCAGAAATCACGGTAGCACAGCGTCCTGCAAAATCACATGAGGTGATTACCAATATATGTGCTACAAAGTCCTATCCATGGTCACTTACGAAGTGGGCGTCGCGGAAACGTATTTCACTATAATATCGACCTTTTCGCGTCCAAGGGTATGGGCCAAGCCCAGGCGTGTAAGCATTTCTTGAAGTTCACTTACGTTTAAGTGACCGTCCTTGTTGGTATCCCACGTAAGGAACGCTTGGCGCACACTGCGTTTCTCGCCATAACGATCCTGTAGCATACGGCGAAACTCGGCCATTTCTGTGGGCTCCCCGACGAATCTGGAGTTGCAGACACTGCTTCGGCTTCTACACTCTGAATAGCTCGTGTCACTTTCACCGCCCACTGAACTTCAGAGTTTGCGTCGGTTCCTGAAGCAATATGCTTAGGTCCACGAGATGCTGAGCGTTGGAGCACGGGGTTGACTCTGGTTTTGCTACTACCCGAGCTGGAGTAGCTATGATTATGATCAACAACGCACGGTATCGCGGGCAAACTGCAAAGCGTGAAAATGTGCACGCGTCAGAAACATCCACCTGTCAAACCTCCATGATGATTACCTTTTGTCACTAGCACTTTGCGATGGCACACCTTGTGGAGCTAGAAAAGATAAAGTTGCATCTTCACTTGGCCGACTACGATCTTCACCTGTACCCCGCGCACTCTGTTGTCGGCAAGAAAGCACCGAAAACTCAAACTATTACTTCCGCGCGATCGTTACAGTAGCAACACAGCTAGGTAGGCTTTTACCTGGACACGGCGTTTGGTACGGTGACCTCCAGTAGCAGCAACAAATGGACCGCCGGAAACTTGCGAACGCCTTGCTGTTGCTGATCCACACCTTTTTCTTGTGTTGCTATGTTTTTCTGGGCAACTGCGGGTGGTTCAGGAGCATTGTTTGCACTTGAACCACGTAGCAAGCGCTTCGAGAACGAGCTGGAATCTACAGGAACAGTTCGCCCCGATCCCCATCCAGTTGGTTCCAAATCCACACTAACCGATGCTGCCGCGTTGCTAGATCCATTGACGTGCCGACGTTGCCGCATTGCAATCACCTTTTCCGAGTTCCCTGCTGAAAGATAACCTTCACCGCATATAGCCGCTGCCGCAGCGCACGAACACTCACCTGCTCAATGAACAAATATAGACCCACCACGTCTATTACCCCCAGCTCGTCCGCCGTATCTACCAGTCCCCTCTCCTGCTCTTGTTTTGCCCTGTAGGCACCAAGTAATGCAATGCCATTGATGCGGATCCGCATAAGAGCGCTGCCGAAAGGAGCGCTTTGGGGTTCCTTAACTCGGCTGGTAAAATAGCCATCCCGGCCGTGAACCCGCCTACAAAGGGGTTCAGCAGGTCTGTTTTGCCCCTGATCTTCTCCAAACTGCAGCTTATTCCCCCAAAGATGCCCAGGAAGGCGGCAAAGCCCAGCATATTGCGCGCACTGAGCTGCGCCATGGTTCGTGCCGCCTCGCGACCGATGCTAGGGCTTCCTCGCGCCTTGAGCCGCTGCTTCCACTCCTCACTCGTCATTGCTGCCATAGCGTAGCCGTCCACGCCGATGGTCCAGGCCAGACCGGCGCCCAGCCCACGGAACACCAGGAGCGCCGTGGTGGAGACGCAGTCCGAGGACGAGGTCTTGGAGGTCTTTGGCGGTGCGTTGCGCGCGTCTCGGTGGTCTGTATAGGACGAGGCTGCGGCGACGCTCAGCAGGGGCACCAGGCTGCCGACGGAGCCCACGCGCAGCGCCCTGGACACAGCAGCGCTGTCAAGGCGACGGCGGGACCACATGTCGGTAGTGATGGATAATGGCCAAAAACCTTTTTGTACCAATTTGAGTGTGTTTTTAGTCTTGCAAAGGCAATAGACCAAGTTGCGACGCGCTTCACGCCGGGCGGGGGATACGAGCGATAGAATGTCTCCAGCCATAAGCGGAGAGCGAGGTGTATCGGACGAAGTGGCAATGACCACTGCAAGCCTCGTCAACGGGGCAGGAGATGCTGGAAAGAGCCGCAAAGTCGCCAAAGCGGACCCACCCGACCTTAAAAGAACCACCGACGACGGAAACGACAGTGCGGGCGCTGCTGTTCGGGAGGAGAATGAGGATGTGGCCAGATTCTCGGCTTCTCAGGTGAAAGCGAAGCTTGCCCAGGCTCGATACGAGGCCAAGGTGGCGGCAGATGCAGAGTTACTGGCTGCCCGGAAGGAGCTCGTGGAGCAGCGTTGCCAACTAGCAAAGTGTAAGAGGGAGAAAGAGAAGGCGGCTTCCAACTGTGATGATCTGCAAAGACGGTTGGACGCCGTACTGCAGGAGCATAAGCAGACGCTACGTGGAATGCGCGAGGACATGCAACTGGAGAAGCTGCTGGCGACGCTGGAAATGGAGAAGGCCACGAGGGAGAAGCTACACCAAGCCTTTGAGAAGCAGCAACAAGAGTTATCACAAGCGCAAGAGCGAGTTGAAAAGCTGGATTCGCAAGTTACCAGCTACCAAAAGACGGAGACGGCGTTGGCACAGTCAGTCGCGCACTTGCAGCATCGATTCGCCACCAAGGACCAGAAACGTACAGCGGCTGTAGAACACGAGCAGAAAGAATTGGTGGAGCAGCATGAGCAGGAGATGGCCTCCGTTCGGGAGGAGCTGGCAATCGTGCGACGCACAGAGCAAATGGCGCAGGGGCAGCTACTAAATCTTCAAAAGAGCACAGCACGCTGCTCGAAAGCACACAGAAAATGCAGCATTCCCAAGAAAGCGTAGCGACACATGAACACGAGCTGCTGGCCAAGATATCCAAGCTGGAAACGGAGAAGGCTGTTCTTCACAGTAAGGTGGAGCAAGTGCAGAAGGCGGACGCACATTTGCGTAGCCAGCTTCACTCTCAGAACGAGGAAATCGCAGCACTGCGACAGGAAAAGGAGGCGCTGCAGCGTGACAACAAGGAGCTGGGTGAGATCGCCAGCGACCTGATGCAAATGGCCGAGAGGCAACACGCAGATAACGTGAAACGAGGCATCAGTCCAGCAAGACCAGCCGGCGATACGACAGGGACTCCCTCCCACGACCAGGACGAAGTATTCTTGCAGAAACGAAAAAAGCGGCTGCGGTTGTCTCTCGGCTAATTGCCCGCACTGTTTCGATTATCATGAACTACCCGCACGAGCGGGCTTCCATCCACCAAACTCACTGCCGCAAACTGACTGGGTCAAAGAGAAGCTCGAGTGGCGACTACTTTTTCCTTTCTATTAAATCGCAAACAGTCATGCTCGTTAAGCAGCGTCAGTTGGGATGAGAAATCGGAGTTACGCACCTTTCGTTTCTTCTTCGACTTCTTCGTGGGAGTGATCCGCTTGGCAGTCTTGGGCTGCTTCGCCTTGTCCTTGTCCTTGTCCTTGTCCTTGTCCTCCTCCTCGTTTTCATCGTCATTGTCACCATCGCCCTCGTTATCGTTATCATCGTCGTTATCATTATCATCGTCGTTGTCGACTGACACACTGGTAAATGCTGACACAACCACATCGTCGTCATCATCCGAAGGTTTCTTGGGCGAATTCTTCGCCTCGTTCGGCTTTGGGGGCGACGTTTTCTGCGCTGCTGGTTCCGGCTTGGGCGGAGACTCAGGCTTGGCAGCGGGTTTAGGGGAGACGGAGCCTTCTCCACCGGCTTTGGATCGGGCTTTGTAACCTGAACTGGGGCCTGATCCACGGGTTTCGGCGGGGACTCGGGCTTCGCAACCTGGACTGGTGCTTGCTCCGGCGGGGAGGCGCCTGATCCACGGGTTTCGGCGGGGACTCGGGCTTCGCTACCTGGACTGGTGCTCGCTCCGGCGGGGAGGCGCCTGTTCCACGGGTTTCGGGAAGGATCAGGCTTCACCACTGGCACTTGCTCCTTGGGGGCGAGGGCGTTGGCTTCGCTGGCGATGGGGCCTTGATCACTGGGTCGGCCAGCGGCGTGGGGGTTTCTCGTTCAGCCCCAACAAATCCACGTTCTCCACAGGCTTCTTGGGCTGGGGCTTCGCTGGCACCTTGGACTTGGAGTCCGAAGCCGCGATTACGGCTGACGGCGCCTTGTACGTGCCGTTGGTCGAGTCCTTGTCGAGCTCCTTCTCTCTACGCGCAAAAGGACACGTACAACAGTTAGAAGAGAGACCAGAGAGGCCGACACTTTGCTCGTACACGTTCTTGCCGGCGCCATTCCGGCCCTTGGGCAGCAGCGCCTCGCTATCATCGAAGCGGTCGTCCTCACGGGACCAACAGCAGCCCATGGCAACGGTCGGCGTTCTTTTCGGCTTTGGATCCCGTGGCCGATCCGCTGGATCTCAGGTTGAAGTAGACCCACACGCCGCCCCACAAGGAGTGCCACATCTGAGTTGACCTTTTAGTCGATCGCCATGCAGCGCCACGTGGGCTGGCGAGCTGCGCTCTGCCTGCTCAATTTGTCTGCCGCTGGCGTCACGGCACTGTTGCTGACGCTGCTGTTCGACTCGAACCCGTCACTGCGGCGTGAGTGTGGACTGGCCACGCTGGCGCTGTCCACGTTGCTGTCGCTGGTGTTTGCTTTGAGCGTGTGGGTGCTGCCGGAGCGACGCGTGGGCTGCGTCATGTTGTTCAACGCGCTGCTGTTCCTGCTTCTCTGTGTGGCGTTCCTGGTGGTGGGGATCGTGGTGACGACAGAGCGGCATTTAACACTAGGGCTCCTGGAGCTGGGTCTTGCAGCGGAGATGCTGCTTGGCATCGCGTGCTGCAGAGCCTACAGCGTCAGAGTGAGGGACGACCTGGACAGGAAGGACGCACTCGAGATCTCGCACGAGCAGTTCGGGCTGGCAGAGTGGTGAGTCGACGAGGGTGGAGATTGACCGATACTTGCACAACGAGGATGAGGCTTGACCCGCCGACAAGCTTCCAGCAATAGCATGCTGTGCGGGATGTACAGCACGATGTTTGCAAGCACAATGTCTGAAGGCTCCGAGAGCGTCACATGTTGGTCGTGAGACCGCAGCCATGCTGCGCCCACAAAGACCGCGAAGGTGACCAAGAGTCCAACTACGTCGAGCAGAAGCACGTTGTTTCATTTGGCGTCCAAACCGGAAGTAGCAGACACTGGGCTGAATGAGCGGAAAGCGCGAGAAATGCGGAACAGATCTACAAAACTAGTATTCTTGTTCACTGCTAGAATGCTTTGGTGCGGGACAGGGGTTCCTTTCCCAGAGAGAATTCTTCAAAAAGCAGCATTTTCGATTCCTGGTACGATGTTGTTGGCGTTCAGCAAGTTGCTCCTGTTGCTAACGTGGTGTTTGCCGGACATATTGGTCTGTGAGCATCATGCGGATGCCATGCCACAACTGTTGCAAGGTGCAAAGGCTGTCGTTGCGCTCAGGCCACTAGTCGGCAGCCACTGGAGTCTGTCCCCGAGAAGCAAAAGGCTTCCTGATACACTTCAGATATCCCAACCTGGAGCAACGTTCATTGCCGTGAATTTTGGACGACTCGAGTTGATGCCTGGCGACAAGCTGATTGTGCGCGATCTCAACAGCACTACGATTTCAACAGTTACAGCAGCCAATGCCACCGCTTTAACCACGACAACCGCAACCAAATCACCATTGCTGCTGCTGCTATGGACGCACCCATTCATGGTTGAAGGCGACACTGTAGTGATCCAGTATTATCCAAGTATCGTGACGGCGATGCTTACCCAACCTCAAGACCATCCAGTGGCGATCTTGGACTCCTACAGTTATATTATCAGCAACATGACCAGGCTTCGAAACCCAAGAACGATACCAAACACACCGCCAAGCGCTGTCGAAGACACGGAGAGCACGATTGGATCCACGGACGAAGCCAAAGAAGCTGTGTGCTATCGCAAGAGTCAGCCCAAAATGTACGCGAGGGCCCGGGCAGTGGCGAGATTGATGATTCGCAGCGAGCAGAGCCCTCAAAGCCAAAGCCAGACATTTGAACAAAGCACGTGGGCTTTCTGCACAGGCTGGCTGATAGGGTGTGGAAACTACTTGCTGACAAACCATCATTGCTTGAAAGATGCAGCAGTCATCGACAACTCGAGCAAACTATCCACAGTCGACACAGCACGAGAGGATTTGATATCCAGTACTGTATCTCGGTTGCGGCCTCACCGTTCCCCAAGTAATAAGACTGATCAAGAAGTAGAAGCGGTCGTAAGCTTCATGGCTGAGACCAAATCATGCCGCGAGACGGGGTTCATGGGCGAAAAAGTCGGTGTTGTGGAGGCTACTCGTGCCGTTGTCGTAACAGATAACCCAGAACTGGACTATGCGTTGCTGCGCGTACTCGTGAACAACTCGGCAACCAACCTTGACGATCGATACGGGTACTTGCGGCTTCGGGCTTCAGGTCCAGTGGACGGAGAGGAGATATACATCCCTCAACATCCTCGCGGCGAGCCAAAAGAAATAGCTGCTACGAAAGACGGCAAGCCCACGGTCATTGAGATACCAACAGCTAGCTCAATGGGTTCCAACTCTCGGAAATATCCACTCCGTCGCGATACTGAAGTCGACCCAACGGTGTTCTATAACGCCGATACGGAGCCTGGGTCATCTGGGTCTCCTGTGCTTAGCCGCGAAGATAACACGGTGGTGGCATTGCATCGCGCAGGAAGTGCTGAACTCGCTCAATCGAGTTTGTCGACGGAACCGTTCAACATTGGTATTCGCACGGACTTTATCGCGAATGACCTTCGACAGCGCAACGTTCTGCCCCGGAGCGCATTGGTGTCGTGATCATGTACCACAGCTTGTTGAACAAGCCCCTCCGGATTAATGATTTGCTTGACCACTTTCGCTGAAAATTTCAATTGAGTTCATTTCACTTTTGAAGCAACAACGGAATAAATGCCACCCCCACTGCCGAGTCTGCTGTATTGTCGAGTGATAGCTGTGTAGGTTGGCTCAGCTTTTGCTCGACAAAATGCCGGAGAAGACTATTTCGCGTCAACGCTTGACCCGTGCCGATCATACTGAAAAGAAGCACAAACCACGGTCAGGAAAGACAATCCAGCATATCTAGCGAAGCTGTACGTACGGCTGGCAAAGGAGATCGTCCCGCAAATCACTTGGAACCATATTAAAAATGTTGTCGATTAATCCGCGGCAAATGGAAGCGCTGATGTCGCCTAAGCTCCAATTGTTGGCTTGGAGCTGTTCAATGCTGCCCTTCACGGACGGTGTTGCCCATTCTCCGAAGAGTGTGGGGAAAACTTCAGGTCTGTGTTTAGCTTTGAATGGCCCAAAGCGATCAGCTGCGCATACATGGCATCTTCCGTGACGAGATCTGCCGTTGGGTTTAGCACTAGAAGCTGTCTGCTCCACTCTTGGCACTGTTTCATGAACCATTCAAATATGTTTCCACTGTATCGCGGAGCGGCCGTCAGTTTGACGATTAGAATTGCAGGCCGGTTCGACCATTACACGCACAACTTACCCCGATTTTGACCCAGCGACACCAAGGAACCAGTTGTCCGACAGAAAGGGCCTAACTTCGAAGCTCAAGATGTTGTTTCCCCGAAATTTTTCAGCTCCTCCGCATCTTCTGCAGTTAGCACCAGGGCTAACTGCGAAGCCGATCCGATGCTTAGCACTATTGGATCCAGTACGTAGTCAGACGCAAAATCGCAACCGAGTCGTGCAATGTGCATACCTGATGTGCGCGATAAATTGAAATCCTCGGGGCTTCTAGTCTGCGCAATGGTGGTCATGACAGCACAAGGATTGTCACCCATCGGGAGATACACCGGCACTCCATTTGGGAGGCCTAGAATCGCTGAGACTTCGGTAGTCTGGCCCATGATCGCGCCTGGGTCTTTTACAGTTGGAAGGACATGCAGGGGGAGCCCAAGCGCCTGCACACTACAAAACGATTTTGTCAGTCCAATCCATCCGCCCACGACTGCATAGCTACCGTTCGCGTACGTTCGAGGATTCCAATTTTTCGTGTTAATGTCGAATCCTCCCCAGCTGAAGGCATCAGTCGTGTCAATGCAGTTCTGAGACGGAAGCGAGTGGCCACAGAGCGCAAACGCGACGAAATCATGAATAGTGCCGCACGTGTCGAAGCGTGCGATATCGTGCGGTCTCTCCTCCAGCATACAAGCAAATGTAGCGAGCCCGTGACCAGTGGCTATCCGAGACGATAAAGTGCTGCCACCGTTGTCATTCGTACCGCTCAACGACGTCGTAGTATTAGCGAGCTCTATCTTAGCTCGCCACTCGTCTAAGCGAGTTGGTGTGCAGCGTTGATCCATAAAAGTAATGTATGAGCTCCATGGTCGGATGGGAGTACTGCTAGCACACCCTCCCGATAAGAGCTCATTACACGCCACGCGCACCGAGTCGCATTTCCACCATAGTATACCATGCATCTGCAACACGTTCACAAAGCCACACGTGTTATAAACGACCGAAGGGCAACCGCGCCACCTTTCCAACGTTTGTGACTTACCACCCCACAGATACCGACTGAGCGAATCCTTTTCCGCAACGGCATTGGTATTTCTCGAATGGCTTTTGCACCGCTAGCAGCACATTGTCCACATTGCGCTCGTCCTTGCCAAGTTGCTTGTCCACCTCGTCCATTTCCACAGCCGCGCTTGAAGTTGCCAAGATGCCACCGGTGGTGGAACACACGGCGCATTTGACGCATTTCAACCCGAGATCCATCCCGAACATGCAGTCTCTCGGTGGACGACCACTAGGGCCAGTGTTTGTCAGCTCCGGTGTCGTAGTTGCGCTCTCAAACTCGAGGTCAATGCCCAAACTCTGATTTTGGTTCGTCGCATTAACAGCAGCAGCAGCCTGTTCAACCGCTGAGCTGGCCACTGCTAATTCCCCGAGCGTCGTCACCACCTCGCCTCTAGGTCCAGATCGACATATCTTTTGGTAGATCCACGCGTCGCCAGCTTGTTCCTCCGCTTAAAGTTGCTGATGTAGCCCTTGGACGCCCGGAAGTCCGCGATGCCCTGCTCCGCCGCCAGCTCGCGCGCCTTCTCCTGCATCTCTCTTTCCGTGGTGCGCTCGCCGCGCTCTCTGCGGCTCTCCACCCACAGAAGCAGCGCGTCGTCCACCGCCTCGTGGGTGGGTTTGCGTCCGCAGCCGAGCTTCAGTTGCGCGCCGTCGGTGTGTGCCACGGCAGCCTCCAGCTCGGCGCGGTGCGTCAGCCATTTGCGCACCATGGACGGTGTCACGCCATGTCGGTCCGCCACGTCCTGCGCCGGTGCCCCGCCCGCCAGCTCCTGCACCACCGTCAGCTTGAACGAGGCCGAGTAGCTCCGCCGCGTCGCCATCTCGCGCCTAGCTTCGGGGGAAATGGACACCCTCGATTGTGAAGATTTTCGCCAATCAAACTGAGCCGAGGTTTCAGACTGTCTGATTCAGACACGGTAAGAAGCTCGAGCAGAGGGAGTGTCGACACGTACGCTGCCTTGCTGGCCGGACGACGGTGTTGGTAACTCAGCTTGAAGTGCTAGGATGACGCTAAAATCAGGTGTCCTACATGGGCAAGTCAGAACCACAACAAAATAAATCACTTCGCTTTCTGCCTTCTAACAGGTTAACAGTCGGCTAACTTCTCCGCAAGAAGCAAGGAGCTTTCAACTCATCATGGACTCGCAGAATGTCATCGCGTCCCCCAAGCAGGGGAAGATTCGCGACGCATCAGCTCAAGTACTCAAGGTGACTCACAGGCCCCTGTGGCGAGTGGCGTCCATCAGCCCGGTACTCACCACGACGGGAACCAAGCCGCACGACCCGACGACACTTCGTGTGCCGCGCAACATGTCAATGACCTGCCTCCCGTGCCCGTGCATTATGCACCGCAAGACGCTCAGGGAGAAGCCCCAACTGCCCAAGATCAGGCGTCCGTCGAGAGACGCATCGACCGCATCATCAAAGGATTCTCCATCGAGAAATTCGACGGGTCCAGTACGGACGAAATCGACTCGGGGGCGGCCCGATGGTTCGCCCGTTTTGAGGTTCTGCTCGAAAATCAAGAGGACTTGTACAACGTCTAGATACCGGATCGCAGGAAGATTGCCCTGTTTTTCAACCACCTCTCCGGAAACGGCAGCGACTGGCACGTGGCCAACGCCCGCTTCTTGCGAGATCGATCTTTGCCAGCGTCCGACGCATCCTCACGCAAATCAAGACCAAGGTGGCAAACGAAAGGAAGAAACCGAGCGAATCGTACGTCTCGTTCTCACTGCGCCTCCGGAACATAGTTGTGGTATCATCTCAAGACGGCACTGAAACGACCGAAACCAACAACTTGGCCCTTAGTGCTTTGATCACTAACGCCTGGCCACGTCAAACGGAGCTGCTAAAAATGGTGATAATGGAGGACACCGACCATCCGCTGCATGAAACCAACCGAGCCTTATCTCGCCTCTGTTCTCTAGCTGGCCACCAAGGCATCTTAACTGGCCCACGCCCGCAACTATCCACGTCAGCCAATACGGAGAAGCGCAACGCTTCAAACGGCAGTGCTAAACCGCGGGGAAATACGCCAGACGCGATTACTCGAACGAACGCTGCACTACTTGCGGAAAACTCGGTCACACCACGAACTTTCATGACAGTTCATTGCTCGTCAAAAAGCCGGGATGGCTCATGTCGCTCAAGCCACTCAAAGCGATGAAACTGAATCAGTTGAACTTCCTGCTACACGAATCGTTAAGACCCAGGAAGATTCTGATGAACCTCACGCGTACGAGTGAAGATCGCGGGAGCTACTGCATGTACCGGGTCGGGTATTTGACCCTGGTCTTCGCGGTAGTGCCCCGATTGTCGATTCTGGCGCTAGCTACCACCCCACCGGAACTGTTTGATCTTCAAGAATGCGAAACACACGCAGTCGAAATTGCAGATGGGGTACTTGTGTGCGGCAACCAGAAAGGGAAACTCAAACTGACTCAGTTCAAGGAAACCATCTTCAACGATGTCGTCTTTGCACCAGGACTTGCTCACACCTTGGTCTCCGTGAAGGAATTGATCGAGGCGGGCATGAAAGTGGAGTTTACCGACAAAGAGTGCTTCATTTACGACAAGCCAGTCTTACGCGGCACTGTAAACCGGGGGTCTACACGCTACCGATTCTGCCGGGTATCGCTGCCACTGCGTTACGCCCAAACTCAATTGAAGACTGGCACCAGCGCTTAGGCCACTTGAACTACAAGGCCATCGCTGAGCTTGCAAAGTCGAACTCGGTCAAGGGACTCAAAATTGTGGGAGCTCTTACGCCATCCAAACCGTGTGAAAGTTGCGCGCTCGGAAAAATTAGTCGAGCTGCAGCTCCATGACACGCCACACGATCACTTGATGCTCAAAACGATGTGTGTCACGGTGATTTAGCCGGTCCCTTTGCTCGCAGTTGTCACGGCAACATTTACTACTTTGCTTTGAAATGGATGGGACACACAACCGTCTACTTCATCAAAACTAAAGACGAAGCAGCACGATGTTTCCGCAACTACATGAACCTAGTCAATCAGCGTTTTGACAAAACACGAGGAATCAAAATTTTCCGGTCAGACAATGGCGGAGAATTCATGGGCGCTGAGTTTCGCAAAGTTTGTGACGATGAAGATATTGCAATGGAGATGTCAGAGCCAGAAGTTCACTATCAGAACGGCGTAATTGAACGCACCCATCGTACGATCAAGGACACAGCTCGGACATTGATGATCCAAGCGAAGCTACCCCATAACTTATGAGTACGCTGTCCGCAGTGCCGTGTTCAGTCGTAATCGTGTTCTATCCAAAGCTGACAAGTCAAAAACCATTTGAGAAGTTCTGGGGCCGCAAACCAGACCTCAAAATGGCGAAACCCTTTGGGCAGAAGTGTGTCGTGCTCATACCACCTGACAAACGCTCAACCAAGCACCAGTACCGCCCAAAAGGCAGACTGGCGTCTTCATTGGAAGCGATCCGCAGCGGAAGGGCTATTTCGTGTACATGACCGGTCGAGGGCACAGCGTGGTTCACAGTCGAAGTGTTGTTTTTCTTGAACCCCTCGTGTCGACTCAGCCACGGCAAATGTATCTGCCGATGATGATCCACTACGAATCATTTCCGACACGCACAATTCTTCAGACGAAAGTGATGATTCTCCTGCTATCTCGACAACTTCAACTGAAGCTTCGGTGTCCACAACACCTTCCGTCGACATTGGTGCCCGTCGACGCTCCCAACGGATTGCCAATCGCGCTGCTGGGGTTGGACTAAGTGCTGGTCACGTTACCCTACACGAAATTATTCGCGAGCCCCTAAACTTGCAGGAAGCTAAGGCGTCTCCAGAATGGCATTTGTGGGAAAAAGCAATTCGTGATGAAATTGAAGCTCTTCGTGCCAACGACACGTTTGAGTTGGTAGACCCGCCAGAAGGGGTAAACATCATCGGTTCAACAATCGTTTTTCGAGTAAAACTGCGCGACAACGGGGAAGTTGAGCGCCTGAAAGCACGGATTTGCGCACAAGGTTTTACTCAAGAGTTCCTGAAGGACTTCTTTGAGACCTACGCTCCCGTGGCCCGTTTGAACTCCATCCGAGTCTTCTTTGCGATAGTGACCCAAAGGGCATGCGAGTACGCCGAGGCGATGTTCCAACGGCGTACGTGAAGGCGAGGCTGACCGAAAGCATTTATGTGAGGCAGCCGCGTGGATTTGAGGAGGGCAATCGATCCAAAGTATGGCGACTCAAAGGTGCGCTTTACGGTCTTAAGCAGGCTGGGCGTGAGTGGAACGCTGAACTGGACAAATATCTGAAAGCTTACGGTTAGGTTCCCACTCAGGAGGACCCGTGCGTTTACATTCACCCAACTAATAGCTTGATCGTGCTAATCTATGTAGATGACATCCTTGTTGGCTACGAAAATGAAGACGACATGCTCCAACTCGTGCAAGCCATGCACACAAAGTACGGTGTGAAGGATCTCGGGAAGCTAACTGGTTTCTGGGGATTCGTATTCGCATGGATCCCGAACATGGCATCACAACGCTTGATCAGAGCCAATTTGCTGCAGAAGTGGTGCCACGCTTCGGCGTGGACCAGTGCAGACCGCGAAAAACCCGCTCGACAAAGGCATAATCCTGTATCGAAAAGCAGAAGGTGACGAGAGCACCTCAGACAAACCGTATCGACAAGCAGTCAGCGCACTACTCTACCTGGCTCGCGTCTCCCGTCCCGATATCTCGTTCGCAGTCAACCAAGTGGCAACCCAAGCATCGGGCCCATCCAAGTATCATTGGGATGCAGTCAAGAACAAACTTCGATACGTCGAAGCAACGAAGAACTTTGGATTGATTTATCGACGCAACTAGCTGGCCGCTCCTGTTCGAACTTTTACAGACGCAGATTGGGCAAGTAACGAGGAGGACCGTCATTCAGTATCGGGTGTGCTAGTCGGGTGCTAATTAATATCTGTTGCTCAAACACTGGTGGCCCTGTTACCTGCAAAAAGTAGGGACATCTGTTGCAAGGGACAGGGTACTGAAAAACTGTTGGTGTAGGCAGGTCGCTACGCTCCTCAGTTGCGCGGCGTTTGCACCGCCTACTTCGCTTCGCTCGTGGCGGGCAAGGATCCCGCGCGGATTAGATAAAACCTACTACTTAGTGAAATGCATCCGGCCTACGCGCCGTCCCTGACAGACCTCCGCTGCGCTCCGGTTGTCAAGGCGCCTCTCTAAGGCCTCAAAGTGCTCATCGGACTGAGCAACAGGTGTTCAGACCGGGCAACCGCTTTTCAGCAAAAAATAGCGACAACAGGTCTGTCAGTGTTTGAGCAACAGAAATTAATATTTTCCCGTGCTACCGTCTTACCGCGTACTAGACGCCTAGGCGTTATAGATCGAGGGTGGTGTCAAAACGAGGCGAACGCGAGAACCTAGGCGGTCTAAATGAGGGAGAAGTGAAAACGAGATGAATGCGGCTTTATTAGCGGTAAACTGGTACTATAGATGTACGCCGTCGACCTGAAGAGTGTAGAAATGACCAAGACGAGCGATGCAAATGGATTGAAGTGCATTTTCGGCGCGGCACGTGAACGTTTCCACCACACGGCGGTCGTTGTTCAAAGTTTTCACTTCAATATTGCAGCAATGCATCCGAGAGGCAGCAAATATCTCGAGCTCACTACCAGTAATCTCTCCAGAACGTAGATTATCTAGGTACTCTTCATCGAAAAGATCCTCAAGGTCATCCAAAGTCTTCATGTACTCGGTCAAGACGCCCACATAATCAGGAATATCTGCGCCAATGCCATGCCGCAGACAGCAAAACAAGGTACTCTGAGTGTCATCGGGAATGTACCATGCCGGTTGCGCAATACACAGCTCCTCGAGATCGTCATTATTCGAGAGAAGCGCTTGGTAGCGCTGATGCAACTCATCCATACTGATCTCACCACTACTCAGCTGTCTAAGAGGCGGATGCAGCAACTCCATGCTGAAAGCTGACCTTGGCACAAGTCCACACAACTTGAAAGCGTTTGAAATCTCCTCGCTCGTTTTGCTTGCTGCCCACGCAAGCACCCATTCAGCCACTTTAAAGTACTTCGGTACTTTTGGATTGCCAGCCGGAGTTTGAAGCGCTGTATCATACATTCCCCTACTTACGTAAGTTTTATATAGGGTTTCCCGTCAATTCGTAAGCCGTGGGACTTATGTTTTCATGAATCCTCATTTTCTCGCCAGTGCCGCAGCCTAGTCACTATACAAAATCCAAGTCAACCGACTGGAATCGATCTACCCCGCGAATTCGTAAGCTGGACCGCCGACGATAACACAGCAAGCCTATTGGTGAAAACTGCCGCTATCACTTTGCAGACTCACGACACCAGTGCTAGAAGCCCGCCCCAAGCCCCGCCCTGCGCCTCCCCATGACCGACGCAAAAGCGATCAGAAACGCGTGTATAGCTTCCGATACTCGGAAGAAGTATGCTAGCAACCTTAATGTGATCAAGAAGTGGATTTCTACAGAGCTCGCCTCCGAAGAACCGAACACAGACCGATTTTTCGACACTAGTGGTGAAATCGATCTCGGCGAGTTTACTCCTGACTACTTTGAAAGGTTTCTCGTTTACAAGAGGAACAGTGCGCAGACAAGTACCTTGAGCGGCTACCGCAGTGCTATCAAGGATCTGTACAGAGTGAAGCGCATGCCACTACTCACCGAGTATGGAGACGACATGAAGCAGCTTTTCTCGGGTATGAAGCGCCTCGAGGCAGCTAAAAACCAGTCCAGCACCCCCAAAACGTCAGGGAAACAGCCGCTGACCTACTCACTCTACAATGAACTTTGCCAGTCTACACTTTCGCTTCGTGACAGTGGATTTTCGCATCTCTTTTGATTTCTCAATGGAATATAATGTGTCGGTCTGTCTCGGTACAAGCACTTCAGAGTTAACATGTGCTTGCCAAGGACGACAGCGTAGGGGTCACATTTTTCAAGACTAAAACTAATCAGGAAGGCACAGGACCGCGTGGCCCACGTCACTTGTACGCCAATCCGTTCAATCCAGCAACGTACTGGGTGACTGCACTGGGGATTTATTTAGCGTGCCACCCTCGAATGAAATCAGGATCTCTCTTTCCCGGATCGGACGCCAAAATTTGGTTTGGTAAAGCACTCGGCAGTCTACTAAAGAAAACCAGCTCAAATAACTCGACTAAAAGTTACGGCACCCATTCGGTGCGAAAAGGAGTTGCCACTTTTGCGTGTGGGGAAGTACCGGCGGACCATCATCGTTAGCGTTTGCCTCCGGTGTGGATGGTCATTAGGTGGCGTGCAGGACCGACACTTCCGCTACGAAGCTGCAGGAGATCAATATTTGGGTCGGGTGGTAGCGGGGCTACCTGTTAATGACTCGAAATTCGCTGCGTTACCACCACATTTTCAACGAGGTGCCGACGAACTTGTGACTTCTAGCATCCGTAAAATGTTTCCAAAGTTGTTCAAGGACGCTAGTTTCTATGGAGTGCCCCTATTGTGTCTTGCATCGCTGGTACACCATGCTGATTACCTTCTGGATAATTTGCCAATCAATCACCCTTTGCTATCAACACATATTTTCCGAGAGCCAAGCGCCCTTCGAGGCCTTCAAAGTATATTGGAGCATGGAGACTCGGAATGGATGCAACCAACTGGAATACCACCACACATTGAGCTCTACAAAAAGCTTGACAGACAGCAGCAGTCAATTCAAGCGCTTCCGGACTTACTCGAAAAGCGAATGGAGGAAGTACTAGAGAAAAAGGTGTAGCAGCAGGAAATATCACCAGAGCTGTCTTGCGTGAAGAGATAAATTCACTGCTAGCAGAGGTGGGTCTCCATGGCTCGGCGGGGGCTCAGCAGCAGAGGTGACACCACACCCTGAACCATATCCTGCACGAAGCTATTACACCTGGGGTGGAAAGTTTCATTTACTGCCGAAAACTTTTGAGTTTCCAAGCCTAGATCCTCACGGAGCCTGGATGCTGTGGTGGTTCGGGAACGAGAGGGAGGGCTATCCTCCATTAAAAGGCGTCTCATCCGATGACCTAGATACAGCAAAGGAAAGACAACGCTATCAGAATGGTCCATGATGATGCGCCACATTATCAATGGCATAGAAGCAAAACTTGACGCACCAATGCCCAACATTCGCGACGAAGATCACGCCACCGAGCTGTTCAACACTGGATACAAAACGTTGAAGTTAAAGTCTAGCAAACGTAAGCGTAGAGAGGAACACCTCAAGCTTACCACAGTGTTAAGACTGGTCCGCGAAGGTGAGTGTGACCACAGCCGTGTTTTACCTTTTAGGCCACGTAAGCGTCCTAAACAAACAGCAGCAGCTTAGCGTTAACATAAATGCATGGATAGCAATGTGTTTCGTCACCTGGTTCACATCTAGCTTGAAGGACATGAAGTGCCTTCACAACACGGACCAGTGCACCTGGAGCACTCAGAGCCTCTGATGCCGGCACCACACTGGCTTCCACCGCTGCCTTCTCCGTCCGTTGGTTCTGCTCTCTTATCAGCTTGTGCTGCATCATGTACCTCTCTGTATCGTGCTGCGCATACCACAGAACAAGCCGTTAATGGATCGACCGGTCAGCGCTGGAAGTGCGTGCAACGGAGCCTTCACCTTCAATCACACCAGTCGAATTAGCACCTTATCGACGTCCACGGGCTTGAGCAACTCGTAGCAGTAGACGTACTCGAGTGGTGCGCATGACCAGCGTGGTCAGCAACTGACTGCTCGAGTTTTGACCAATGAAATCGTCAGAAGTAGTCGTCGAAGGAGGGACTTACGTTTTCTCAAGTCAATTCAGTGCTTGGGCTATGTAGGTGTCATACTTGTCGCGACAGAATTCTTGAAAACTCCGATTAACAGCAACGTCCAGGGGTTGGCAGAGACTGGTAAGATTTGGTGGGACCAACAGTACGTGAATATTGTAGGATTGAAGCCGTTGCTCATCAAAAAGTTTTACGTGTGCGGCGTAGGAATCAAAGATGTACAACACTGGTTGGCGGTAGAAGTTTGTCTCCATCCGACGGCAAATGACTTGTTTCGCATGCTCCAGCAAAATATCATCGCTCCACATTCCAGAATTGTTAACATCTACCATGACGCCTGGTGGACACACAGTTTTTTTTTCAACTTAGAGAACAACAAATGTGGTGTCAGGATCTGGCCATCTCCAGTGATTGAAAATGTTGCGGTGAAGCGCTTGCGACTGGTCCTGCCCTTGCGCAGCAAAACCTCAGGCAATCCTCTAGTTGTGATTGTTGTTTTTGGTTCAGTCTCAAAGTACCTCGGGACTTGGTCCATATTGATGACGTTGCAGGGCTTAATTTTGTGCTGCTCGATAAGAGCATGAACTTTATTGATAAAAGCGAGACAAATTGCTGCAGCATCATCGGGAAGCGTCCTAGTAGTTGTCTGGCGACGGGAAACCAGATTGTACCGGGTTTTGAAGCGGTCCAGCCATCCCGAAGAAGCTTTAAAGGGCTTAGACGGTTCCGTTGAGTCAGCAGCTTCCAATTTGCTGTAAAAGTTGAGAGCTTGAAGTTGTATATACTTGTCCTTGACCCGCAGGCTTTTGTTGTTTCTCGCAACTATCCACTCATGTAGGTCTTCTTCCAGCTATTGATGCCGGGCTTTCCTGCCTGCACCAGGCAGCCGTCGAATCGATCGTGTAGCTACTTGCCGATCCTTAGAAGCGGAACGCAGCTTCTTGCGATTATTGTACCAGTCTCGAACCAACGACGATGTCGGCAGCTCGTATCTATTAGCAAGAGCGTGAAAGCCGCATCCTGCTACTTTGTACTTGTACTCGCTGATTACGTGTAGCTTAAACTGCAGGGTATAGCTGTTGCGCTTCGAGGGCATAGTGGCGAGTGCTTGTGAGAGGAACTGGGACTGGTAAGACAATATACGACGCAGGAACAGCACGTCCGGCCAAGGACGGCCAGCCATCGTTGAGCATGTGCTGCTTACCACATGGTCTTGGTGGGTGTTCTATTTGAATGGGTGTTCTAAACGAGAGAAGCGGTGCGGCAAAACAAAAAACTTTCCCGAATTGAACGCCTTGGCGTCTAGTACGCGGTAAGACGGTAGTCCAAGTTTTCGGGTGTTCAGTATCCTGGTAAACCAAGCGGCAGCGAATCGTATCTAAGTCGTCTACTATCGCCGAGTATATTGCTGCTGATGACGGGGTCGAAGAAGGTATATGGACACGCTTACTGCTGCAGCGGCTGACCAAAACTACCGACGTGACCCCGACTCCGGCAATGATCGATAACAAGTCCACCATCAAGCGCCTTACAAATGGCAAGAGCTCCGAGGCCCAGAAAACTGTCGATTGCAAGTTCTTCGCAATTCGCGACGCCGTCCAAACTGAAGAGCTTGAGCTAATGTATTGCCCTACGGCTGAGATGCTAGCTGACGGATTGACCAAGGCTTTGGGAACTACGAGATTCCGCGAGCTACGCAAAGCTGTAGGTGTCGAAGAGCTGCAATTCAGCGCTGACGGGGAAGTGTTGGTAACTCAGCTTGAAGTGCTAGGATGACGCTAGAATGGAAGATTGTTTTACAGGTCACCGACAGGTCTGGTCTCATCGGGTCTGCGTGGCCAGATCCCAGACCACAGCGGAACTTCAGGTGTCATTTGATCACAGCCTCATGACTCAAAAGACCAAATGCGACCAAATATGCATTGCCTTAAATAAATACCTGAAATATCTGATATATTTAAAAGAAAGACATGATATGTATTATTGGAAGTTATTGCTGTCAACGACTTAGCTAGCAGTGCGTGTTGCAGCAATCCGTATGGAGGGCCTGCGAGTTTGTAGAGTCCTTCCTTGCACTGGCGTAGCAGTTGTAGATCGAGCCGATCTCCTTGTTGGTCTTCCCCGACGAGCAGCCCTTTGGTTTCTTCGCTGTCGCCCTCGTCGTGCTGGAGTATGACGCTGTACCACCAAGGAAACAGCCTCAGGTAGGCGAATCGGTTCGTGAGACGGAGCTGCCGCCCGTCGGTGGGAAATGTCATCCAGCAAGTTCTCATATCGTCTCGATACTGTGTCGATTGTGCCGACAAAGACAGGCAAGCTGGGGTGAGGTGCCGTGATTGCCGCATTCAGTTCACGGTTGGACCCCTCGAGCGGGTTGTTGGTACGACTAACAATCTGCAAATCCATGCCGTGGACATTCCACACGTCGACTGGAAAAAGAGTGAGCCATGTACGCCTGAAGTATCGCCAATATCGGTTCCACGCCTGCTCCGCGTAAACAATGTTTGATGTCGAACATCTGCTCCGGATAGTACGTGTAACGAATGTGATCCCGTACGGATCGACGTGCTGAGGCGGAACCACCGTGAGCATGTCCAACACTCCAATATCCATGGCAATCGCAATTTGCTCTCGTGACATGCGCAGCTTCAACATGTATCGCCGATTTGCCTGCTTGAAGTGGAATAGGCATCCCACAGGTCGAGTATTCGGAAACTGCGTAGCTACCGTGTCGATTAGAGCTTGTTCAAAGTCGCATACCACGCTGGCAGGTTGAAGTCGACGCCGTGCTGACTCATTAATGAGCGTAATCATGCAGCGGTAGATTGCTGCAGTTTTGCCAGTCGCAAGCACGTAAAACATCGGGACGTAGACATCACTCGCAGCGTCTTTGACCATTAGAATCACACACTGGTAGAACGGTCTTGGCACACACCTGAAGGTCCCGTCAATAAACATATGAGAACCCGGATACATGAGCAACTCGATTAATCGGGGATCAGCCCATCCGATTACTCGATGCAGTTGCTCTCCTTCGGTAAACACGTACTGGGACTGGAAAAAATTAAGTCTCGTCCCAGTAACAAGACTGAGGTTCGGGACCTCAATCATTCCGTGAATATTCCCACCAAAGTGAATTCGTCGTGCGCGGTAAACACGCCGGAGTGTTTGCTCGCGTGTTAGACCACGAACCACAACTGCATCCTCACGCGAAAGAAATTGACCTCGAATCTGCAGCCAGATTTGCTGTGCCGTACGAGTCAGATTGACAACGGCCGGACTATCCACTGCAGCCATCATTTCGGTAGTCACATCGACCTCGCGGCGTGGAGCGACTACAACGATCCCACATGAGTGCTGTATGAAGTTCTCGTATTGTTGACTGCTCTTGATGTAGTCGATACGTCCTCGGCACCCACCAGGTCGACGGTAAAAACTGCAGCGATACGTCGTTTTTCGCGATGAATCACGTGCCCTCGTGTACTGAAACCCATCGATTTGGACGACAGTGCGGAACGGCCGTCTTACAGTCGCTCGATCGTTCCCGACGTTGTCCTCGTCCTCGTCAGATTCTTCACCTGAGTCCGGCTCAGTTGGCACGTCACTGAGATTGTCTTCATCTTCATCGTCGGCGTTGGTATCTCGTGGGGTATCAGAACCATCCGCTGAGTCATCACCGTCCTGCAGTGGATGGAGGCGTTGAACAGGAGAACTCGGTTCGAAACGAGTCGTTGGATCGCCATTGCTGGCGGCAGGTTCGTCCTCTGACTCATTAGCAGAATCAAGTCCGGAACCGGTTCCAAACTCCCAATCTTGGTCAAACTCGCACGAGGGAGGCGACAGTGATGCCCTTGAGGTGGACGGAGAGAACAGAGGTGTGCTTGACTCGCCCATCAGGCTGGTCTTGGGAATGGCGGGTCGGTGGAGGGGCTTGCAGGAGGCTGCGAAGTTGGAGGCAGACTGAGGTCGTGGGCGGAAATCGCAGAATGAGCCCAGCGACGAAAGAAAGCCCGGGTCTTAACCATGGCTTTTCGTTTTAGCGGTTTTTATGAGTTTCGTTTACGTCTTTTCCCTTCAGCGGTTGAAATTGAAGTGGTTTCTTGCTAGTTTTACGATCGGAAACGGATAACGCAGATATAATACGTAAAACTTCTCTACTTCGCCTGAAATGCGGCGTTTAAACCCTCAATACGAGAAGAGAGGTCGTACACGCTTGCGTCTTTCTCGTGTAATTTCTCTTGGTCATAAGTGATTTGCTTTTCGATAGTTGTAGTCATTCTCCGTGAACCAAGGTGGGTAATGCCAAACCCTCAAAGTAAGTATTTACGGAGGTCTCATGCAGGTAGCCAACCTTATAGCGCACACAGCCTAAGCATTGCGAATAACTCACACTACAATGGACTATACTCGAAGGAGTACATACGGCGACACATTTCGTGCGCAAGGATGCGGTTCATTGACCCTCACACTCACCAATCCAAAGCAATCTGTCCCTCACTTGCTCCCAACACAACGTTGTTCGTACATTGTTACGAGTGTCCTTAGAAATGATCCTGTACAGAACTCTCACGCTGATTCAAATTGTGTAGCAGCAAACGCATCCTTACCTTTTATCCCATACTCTCCTTTTCAATAAAAATAAAAGCTATCATATGTTCCTCATATCGTTAAGAAAACTTGTGTATCACATGTGCACAAATACATCGATATCCATTTTCAGAAAGGTCTCACTCGGTCACGTGACCACAGGCGTGACTGTTGAACCGTGAACTTGAACACTTGACGAGGGGAGCTGGCTGTGCTCCCAGGAAGTTGCACCTTACGTGTATTCGGCAAAACCAAAGTGAGAAGAGCTTCGTGGCGCCAAGTCCGTGGCGCTCAAGGAAGCTCTTCGATAATCACCTTCAAACTACCTTAGTCTAACATGTACGCAACTCTTCCTTCTCAGATAGCTTTGTCCGGCGCTGCCGCAAGCGTTCGCCAGCAGTGTGGTCGAACTGCCAATTCAACAGTGACCATATAAAAAGAGTTGCTACATTTTTTTATTGATCTGATTTGGTCTTGGTAGGACCAGATGAGACCAGACTTGTCGGTGACCTGATAATAACCTTACCGCTAGAATCAGGAGTCCTACATGGGCAAGTCAGAACCACAACAAAATAAATCACTTCGCTTTCTGCCTTCTAACAGACGGCGCGCGGATCAGCAACTTCGTGAGGACCGACATGGCACTGCCGGGGGACGTGAGATCGCGGGGGTGACGAGAGCCCACTGCTGTTTGGTTTGGATATCGGGACTACTGCGATCAAGTGTGTTATGGTTGATGCTACCAGTGGACAGACTGTAGACGTAGCCAACGTCTCGCTTGGTGACGTGGTTGTGCCGGGGAAGTTCGGTGGAGACACAGTGCAGGCGAAACAAGGCGTGCAAAATGTGGAGCAGGTGCTGCTGGCCGTGCAACGGGCCATCGCGATGCTGCGCGAGGAGGCACGACAACGAGTTACATCTGTCGGGATCTGCGGTCAGATGCATGGCATTTGTGGTGGCGCAGCCATGCTGTGCATGCAGCGGCGGAGAATTTGCTATCGTGTAATGGGGACGGTGGAGACAATGATGGTGGCACGGATATGGTAGAGCCTGCGTGGAGTGAATTGGTAACCTGGCAAGACCAGCGCTGCTCGCCAGCGTTTCTAGCGCAATGCCAGGAAAAAGTTCATAGCATCTCAGGCGACAGCACTGCGCAAGCGATTCACCTAGCTTCTGGTTATGGTCTTGCGACGTTTGCACACACCGTGGAGAATTCCCCACGCACTTTGGTCGGCATGGATGCGTGTGGCACGATTCACGACTTTGTTGCCTTTGTATTGTGTGGCCACACGCTTCCGAGTGAAACCTTCATGGACACCACAGACGCTCACAGCTGGGGAGGCTTCGACTTGCAATCGCACGATTGGGATGCCAGCGTGCTGCGGGCACTGCAGATACCGTCATCGATGCTGCCATCGGTCAAGAAGCCAGGAACCTCAATTGGCTGCACTACGAATGGAATTGCCAGTTTCGGCTTGCCCATGGATAAACCCGTGTTCGTTCCTATGGGCGACCACCCTTGCTCTGTGCTGGCCGCACTGGTGCAGCGGCAAGGACAAATGGACAGTAGCGATTCCAGTCTCACATGTAAGTCGTTGCAACCATTGAGGTTGATCATTTTGTTGCACATTGACTGATCATCGTTGAAAACCTGCATTTGCCGTCTTCACAGTGATTAACATTGGAACGTCGGCGCAAATGGCCATGGTGTTGACGGGGGAATCTGTCGCGAAGCTAAAATCTAACCCCGCCGAATCCGCGAGCTCGAGCTTTGAAGTGCGGCCATTCCTGTTTGAAGACCGCTACCTTGGCGTCGCAGCCTCTCTCTCCGGGTTCGTTCGCTTGTTGATTTTACTCATCCGGCACTGGTGACGACTACTGACGGGCATGTTTTGGTAGCGGCAACACGTTTGCGTGGTTGGTTCATCAGTGGCAACACTGGGTCGAGGAAATGGGACACGCTGCAGCTCATAGCGATGGCGACGCTGAGGCGCAGCGCGAAGCTGCCGTCTACGAGCGGCTGATTGCACTGGGAATTCAGCACGAGGACACGGAACTAGTGTTCGTGCCGACGCTGAACGGCGAGCGTGCAGACCCCAGCGGTACCGGAAGCATCCAGCACCTGCGCATGGACAATTGGAGCATGGGCGACATCAGTGCTTCGCTGTCGCGCGGACTTGTGGACAATCTCTTCGCTATGATTCCGTCAGAGCTGCAGTATTTGGCAGCGGCCCAACCGTACGTCGCTTCATGATCGTTGTTCTTGGGAAGAATTTAAATGCAGTGCTAACAAAACAATGGTGTATCACTGCAGGATGATCGGTACAGGCAATGCGCTGGTGCGGAACGAGCTGCTGCAGCGGTATCTGCTCAAGCGTCTGACGGACCCACATCTTTGCAGCTCCAGACGGCTGCGGACGCTGCTGTGGGTGCTGCCCTCGCACCGTCGCTGCTGTTGTGAGTGTGCAGATCGTGGACATGGGCCTAGTTTTGAAGAAGGAGCGAATACAAAGGCAACTTTCACCCCATTAATAATTGAACCAGTACTATTGATACAGCAGGGCCCATCGGAGACCTGCACGTTGATGCACTCAATGCCGCTTCCTGGACAATGAACGGCACTGTTGACTGCCGACCCACCTCAGCACCCGCTCGTCCATCAAGGCTGCAACCCTGTTCACCGATTGCTGACGACGCCTGCTGGGCTGCTCGACGGCCGTTCTCAGCTGTTCCGGCGGTCGACTCGGCAAGGCGGCGGGGTGTGGCCGCCCGTGGGCGTCCGGCGAGGACAGCAGGAACACCAGCAGGCCGACGTCTGCAAGCAGCGCCACCGCGCCAAGACAAAAGAGCGACACACTAGCATTACAACACTACCACTGCTCAGCAGCTTTGTGTTAAACCACCCGTGCAGGTAGCAAACAGATCCAAACCAAGCAACAGTGGCCCCACCAAGCAGCACCAGCAACGCGAACGCGAGCTCGAACGCGTGGATCGACAGCGCCTCGCCGAGCTTCCCGCAGCAGAACCAGGTCTCTCGCATCCGTCCTCGCGCTGGGTCTCCGACACGTGACAGCCAGCCACAGCGCTGGCGGCCGAGCCAGCATCCGCTTCGACTTCAAGCTGCAGGGATCGCCGCAATGTGCGCGCGCCTCGTAGAGGCGGGGCCGTTGACATCTTGCGTTTTGTATGCTCGCGCCGACCAATCGCAGACGCCCACGTCTTGCCGGAAAATTCTGGTGGCCCCCAAGACGTCCGTTTTACGTCCGATGGGCCCTATTCATTTCCATAAAAGGCCGTTTCACGTCAGAAAATAGATTCAGCACTGGCGTGCGAAAGAAACGCTTTTCCCTCGCGATCGGAAATCTAGAACGTTCTCTGCCGTTGAGAACGGGTGAACGACGACAAATGTATACAAAACCAAGGTTTAAAAGCGACCGGATGAGATGCCCTCTATCCTCGCACTCGGTTATTTTTCACCATATACAAAATGCAAGATGTTAGAGCCAGTTGGACCGTTGTCTGCCATCCATTCGCGCGGTTTGTTACCGGAAAGAAAAGCCGCGTCGCAAGAGGGGAGAATTCAAGAACGCGCGCCTTGGAAACGAGCGCACGCCGAGCAGGAACAGTCGACTCGAGGGGCCGATTCGCAGCACTTGCAGCGGCTCTCGGGCACAGGACACGGGCAGGACTCCCCTCGGGCACTCGGCAGGCCCCACAGCACCCTCTCGTAGCGCTTTCGTCGCCACCGGACGAGCGTCGGACGCGTCTCCTCTGCGGCCCACCCCACGGCCGAGTTTCCCGCCCTCCAGCGTCTCTAGCGGACGCTCGACTGGCCTCGGTGGAGTTCATACAAGCAGGTAAGGCCTCGGAGCCCATGTTTAGCCGCGTGCTGCCGCTCTGACCGCGTCTTATTCTGGTTGGCGCAGTTTAGCTGCCCTCTTCATACAAAAACCCGATACACAGAGCTACACAGACAGACAGAGCCATGGCCACCGACTGGATCTTCACGGAACAGGAGCTGCGCGCCACCCCTCTCAGAGAGATGGAATGAAGTTTGCAGACGAGCTGGTGCTGCGCCGCAAAGCGTGCGACTTCATCGAGAAGATGGCCAAGGCGTTAGACCTGCCCAAGTTGGCGCAGATTAGCGCCGACAACTACCTCCACCGCTTCTACATGCGCCAGTCACTCGTGCGCTACGACAAGTACCTCGTGGCCGCCGCATGCGTGTTGCTGGGCTCTAAAGCCGAAGAGAGTCCCAAGAAGATTGGGCACGTGGCCAAGGAGTACGTTGCGGTGCGCAAGGTGGTGGAGAAAGACCAGGTGTTTGCTATTCAGAAGCACGACCCGCAGGTCATCGCTGGCAAGATCATCTCGATGGAGGGCGTGGTATTGCACACACTCGCCTACGAACTGACCCTCTCGCACCCGTACAAGTACATTAACGAGAAGGTGGACAAGGTGGTGCGCCTGCGTCATCTGTCCGAGCGCGACGCCAAGGCGCAGAGTGGTAAGATCAAACAGGTGGCCTGGTCTTTTCTGAACGACAGCGCATACACGGTGGCGTGTTTGCGTCTGGAGTCGGTGGATTTAGCGGCCGGGGCGGTTTATCTGGCGGGACTGTACGAGAACTACGTCCCCGAGGACCTGTGCACGGCCAGCGGCTTGCCGTGGTGGAGTGCGTTGTCGACTCCTCTCCATACCTTACAAGGTATTGCCATGCATGTGAACTTTGTTCTCTTGTGGGTGCTGGCATTGTTTAAAGCAAGCTCTTGTCTTTTGTTTAGATGCGGCTCGCTTCTTGCTCAAAGCATACACGGCTCCGTACATCGAAACGAACGTGCTCGCGGCGGGACTGTCTAAGTTAGTCTACATGTTCCACCCGCCCAAGCCGATCGAAAGCCCGGCGCCGTTCTTTGAGATGGATGCGGACGAGCATCTAGAGCACTCGAGTCCGATGATGTCGTCTCCGATGGACTCCGCTGCGTGTGTGACGTCTCCGGAGTGTGGCAGTAGCCAGGGCCGCTCTCCGTACGACCACGACTTTGATCATGATGTCAAGTCTCACAAGGTCAGTGACGAGAGTCCACGCGAGACGGCACAAGTCCCCGCAACGCCCGCGTCGCTGTTGGACAGCTTCCTATTGCCAACGATAGTTCAAGTGCTGACAAGTTGTTGGGAAGCACTTCAGCGGCGCGAGCGTCAACCACCAGCAGATTATCGCGCAAGCGCGGTAAGGACGCTGCTTCCGAAAACACGTTTTGTTCTGGAAAGAAGTTTAAGTACTGCCTGTAAGAGGGCTGCCGACGCGGGAGTGTGCGAGCGAAGACTGCCCCACTCCACGCGCGCCTCAAGCAGCCAAGCTACTAGCGAGCGTCTGGAATTGGCGAGCTCCCGGCGACGTTGGGTAGCTGCACCAAGCGCGTCCACGTCGACCGCCACAGCACTCGCTCGTCACTCCCCGGCATCCTCGTTCGAGACGCCACCTTCATCAGTTTAGAAAAAGTAGAAAAGCGCTAAAATCCAAACAAATAAAAACATATTTATAACGACACCCACGCAGACACCAACCTTCATGCATCGCCCGTCGTTCATCCCGCGGAGAGTTGGTGGCCATGAGCTTGGAAGCCTTGGCCATGTAGTCATCGAGCGAGTGTCATGGTCGAACTGTCGCGCCGCACAGCTAGCACCATGGATCCAAACAGATCCAGACCAACCTGCCCAGAGGGAAGCGAATCGAGTGGAGTATCCAGACGCCTTGTAGCCGAGAGGAAGGCAAAAGAACTGTGACCAGTATCTCAATGGACGGCTCTTCCTCCACTCGAACTCGCGCCTCATCACGTCATCCCACGACATGAATCGACTTGCTCACTGGCCAGTGATCGATCCTCCAAGGCAGGCCTCAGGAAAAAACAACCATGGCGGAGATCCCCCCTCAGTCTCGGCAGGAGGTTACCCCCTGAGGGGTAATAGCTCCAGACTCGAGGATCGGACTCGTCATCTTCCGCCTGGCAAGAAAACGACACAACAAGATTGAGAAACGGACAACAACCAGCGGGTCCACAGACGCACTCCATACCTTGACGCTGTGCAGACGCACTACGAACTCGGATCGCGGCCATAAAGACCACCACGACTTTCGACGACAACCACTTGCCCTCGACTCAGCAAACTGGAAACTGCGCTCTTCAAAGGCACAGCATATTTTTGTCTGCCAATAGCCCCGACGGCGGCGGACCCCGCGAAAACCGATTTACCTTATTCTACTATGCATCGACCCATCGGTTTGCAGAAACGGGTCTGTTGAAGCGGGTGCGACACCGACTCTGGCAGCTCGCACTGGCCATTTCCTCGAAAGTGAGTGTACACAGGGCTTTGAATCCTCACCCTGCTGGCGCTGGCGATGCGAGCTGAGAGCAGCACCGCCGCCGGTGGCGCTAGCTGTAATGCAACCTCATGCTCTCTGCATGGCTTGCACGGATGCCTGCAAGAAAATAGACGTGATATTCTTTCAAGATCGCTGGCTCTCCCGAGCGACATCCAGCTCTAGATGCTTCCTGAGATTTGGCTGAGCGAATATTTTCTTGGTGGCATGGCTGCTGCGATGACTACATCGTACACCCTAGGTTGTTGCTCGCTTCTTCTAGGCGTCGGCCTTTGACGATGCAGCGCTGATGCTGTCGCGTCCGCTGTCCTCGAAACAGCTGCACAGCATCGAGCAAATGATCATGGAGGAAGTCTAGGCGGCAGTGGAAATCAACATGCCAAGCGTGTGTATTTGGCTTTTCATGGCTATGCTTTGATCTTCTCCCAGGGCTTCGCCGCCACCGCCTCCTCGGCCTTCATTTGCTGGGACAGTAACGTGCTGGAGTCTACCGACAGCTTGTCCTCAATCTCTCGAATGCCTGGCACTGGTTCCCCCTTCTGAATAAGGTCCATGACCTCCTTGAACGACTCCGGGTATGACGGCCCGCCCGTCGTCACTGTCGGCGAGATTGAGTTCGTCATCGGCACTGGCATTTTTCTTCTTCATCATCCGCCGCAGTCGCGACGTAAGAGGACGCCGATTTTGACTTTTCTGTCGGCAAGTTGTGAACGCTGGTCTGCTGCTCCAAACGTGCCATAAATGCGTCGAGGCTAGTGGACGCAGGGGTCTCCGGGGCGCTGTGGCCAACGGACAAGTTCGCGAAGTTCTGCATAGTAGAGTTCGCCCCAGTCGTAGCCTTGGTAGTCGCCGAAGTCGTTGTAGGTGTGGCCTCATGTTTCTTCTTGTCTTGCTCGGCACAAAACTCCGCGAGACTAGCGTGTGCGATCTCCTCCAGAGATAAACTGGAAGTCGCATTTGGGCTCGTGAGGGACTGCAGCGCCTTGAGCAGAGCACGCAAAATGGCCAAGTTCTCGTCGAAATCACCATTTGTTCGGCTCGCCGTGTGCCACTTCCATTCCATGTTGAGCCCCGCAGTCTCGAAGCCGATCGACTTGAGCAGCTCGTCGTGGTGCTATCCAGTAAGCAAAACCATAGCATTAGTCATTTGTTGTGATATTCTCCTGAACGCTGCTTACCTTGAGAGGCTCAATTTTTGCTTGAAGTTGGCGTTACCAGGCGCAATACGGCGATAGCGAGGCACATCCGGGTTCTACAAGAAGCATATAAATGATAGATCTCCCCAGTTTCATTGCAGGACTGTAAACACCTAAGCAGCTTACCTCCACAAGATTTTTGACATACATGCTAAGAATGCCCGCCGCCAATTTCAGTTGCTCCAGCGAATTCTGCGTACACCCTATTCAGAAATTCGTTGCTACAAATTTCATCAAGATCAGCTTCACGCACCTCCGTTCGGATCTTCTTGAGGGCGATTTCCATCCGTTCAGCTTTCGACACCGCTTTCGGGGCTTCTATGGTTGGTCCCTTTACGCCCATCGGAGCCGTCGGTGTTGCATGAATCTTGGTTTCAGTTGTTGAAGCACTTGATTGCCCGTTGCTTTCTTCACTGATCTCTTGTACTGAAGAGCCTGAATCATTCGACTTCTTAGAAAGCAGGAGCGCTTTCAACGTCGAAATCTCAGCCTTCAACTCGGCAATGGACTGGGCGTTGCCTTGCTCAGCAAGAGCATTCGAAATTTGCGCAGTCAGCAGCGTCTTGCTATGCAAGTCCCGTTCTTTCTCGTCTAGCGACGCACTTAGCTTGGCCAGCTCCGCCGTCTGCTTTTGGATCGCCTCGGACACGGTCGCAAGCTCCTCAAGCAGATCCTCATCCTTCTTTGCCTCTTTTCCTTTTCCTCCTGAATTCTTGCTGCCTCTAATAACAGCGGTGTCGGTCTCTACACGAAATGCAACCAACTCCGTCAACTCACAAGCGGCAAACCAACTTCCATCATGTGCAAGTCACCGTACCAGCCAAGGAATGTATCCCGATTGCACTGCATAGTTCCAAAGGAACGTCAAGATCGAGGCGGCGCCTACCAGCGACGACAGTGTCCACAACACACGCACATAGCCTGGATATCGCGCTCTGGCCTGCAGCATCTGCATTGGGGCGGCCGCCGTCATCATCATGGGCGCTGCAGCAGGCACTGGCTGCACTGCTGTAGGAACAGGAGTCACCACAGCATTAGATGCGCCCCCGCCGTTCTGGTGGCGCTCGATGGCCTCCTGGATCTCCTCCTTGGTCATCCCTTTGCCCTCCAGGAAGGACACGCGCTCGGATAGGGGCGTCGACTGTTCAGACGTATCATTAGAGAAGTGGGAAACACTGAAAGATATTGGGGACACTCGCCTGCACGTTGGGGTGCTGCAGGAACTTGACCCCGTTCTCGACCATCTCCTCGCGCAGCGCCATCGCGGTCAAAGCGCCAACTTGAATGTGTTGACCAAACCGAAATGCAAAAACGCAAGGGGTACGATTTGTAGCCATTTAGGGTTACCCTTGGTGCGTACCCCAATCGTTGGCTGACATTGTAGCACTTGGAGAGCAGGTCAAGCGACAGCGATGGCGCCTCCAGCGAAGCGCGCCAAGACGGACGATGCCGCCACAGGCGAGGAGGAGCCGGCCTTCGCCATGCGCAACCCATCGCACATCAAGAACAAGATGAAGCGCACGCAGATGATGCAAAAGTACCGCAAGGAGAAGAAGGAGGCCAAGAAGGCGGCGCAGGTCAAGCGTCGGCGCGAAGCCGAGGAGATGGGCGAGGAGGCGCCGCCCAAGCTGGAGCCGCGCACCATCGACAACACGCGCGATAAGGAGGTGACGATGGTGAGCAGCGAGGGCGACGAGGAGATCGAGGCTGACGAGCGCGACGACGAGTTCGCCAGCATATTCGCCAACGAGGAGGCGCCCAAGCTCATGATCACCACGCGCCCGTTCCCGAGCGGAGAGCTGTACCACTTCATCAAGGACCTCATGGACCTGCTGCCCAACTCGTTCTACTACAAGCGTGGCACGTTCGACATCAAGGAGATCGTGCAGTGGGCCACCAACAAGAAGTTTACGCACTTGGTGGTGCTCTCGGAGAAGAGCAAGATCTGCAACGGGTGAGTTTGGCCGAGGCTGGTTATTCACGTTGTTTCTGTCGACTGATGTTTGCCGCTTTGCAATGACTTCCAGCATGCTTGTGAGCCGCTTGCCGGACGGCCCGACGGCGTTCTTCAAGGTGTCGAATGTCAAGCTGACGTCGACCATTAAGGAGCGCGGTCGCCGCACCAACCACCAGCCGGAACTGATCCTCAACAACTTCTCGACACGTCTGGGTCACCGCGTGGGGCGTTTTCTGGGATCTCTGTTCGAGCATCAGCCAGAGTTCGAAGGCCACCAGGTTGTGACATTCCACAACCAGCGTGATTTCATCTTCGTGCGGCACCATCGTTACACGTTCGAGAACGAGAAGAAGGCGCGTCTACAGGAGATCGGCCCGCGGTTCACGCTAAAGCTGCGATGGCTGCAGCAAGGCACATTCGACACGAAATTCGGCGAGTACGAGTGGATCCATAAGCAGCACCAGCTCGACACGTCACGCAGGAAATTCCACCTCTAGACACACACACACTCAGCAATCGACGTACACATTAGAGACTTCCATGCATGTTTTTCACGGTTTGCCGCAGCATTGCAATTGTAATTGCAGCTTTGGTGACGTACGCGCGTGTTGGACCGTCGGGATTGCAATAGTATCTTGAAGATGTTGGGGAGATTTGCAACGATCTGTCCTGGCCGTCCATTTTCGCTGCATTCTCCCTGCATTGTAAACGCTTCGCAACTTCCGTCTTCCAAAATGTTGAGCGCTACAGAGTGTGTTCAAGAAGAGTTGTTTTTCTTTCAGTGTTTTAAAATATAATCTAGGCTGCCACGTGCATCAAAGTCCTGAGTGCAGGTTCGACGCCGCTTCTGCTACCACGTCAGAGCTCCCAACGGAAGCGTCCAAAGCCCCCTCGCGGTGTGTTCTCGATCGGCGTCACATGGCCATCCTTGCGGGGGCTGACAGCAGACTCCTCTCCGACCTGCGCAGCCGACCGCTGGTCATCCCGCGCCCGCTTACTCGTTGGTGGACTCGATCAGGTAGGCGATCAGGTCCCGGCGCTCCTGCGGCTTCTTGAGGCCGGCGAACACCATCTTGGTGCCCTTAATGTACTTCTTGGGGCCAGCAGGTACTCGAACAGGGTCTCGTCGGTCCACGTGACGCCCGAGTTCTTGTTGGCGGCCGAGTACGAGTAGCCGTCGGCCTGGCCCGACTGGCGGTTGATCATGCCGTGGAGGTTGGGGCCCTGCTTGTGGGCGCCGCCGGCGTTGGTGGTGTGGCACTGCGCGCACTTGGTCTTGAAGATCTTGGCGCCCTTGGCGGCGTCTCCTTTCCTCCAGCAACGGCGACCATTGTAGCTTGAGTGAAAAGTTCTGGTGGTGCTTGACGCGACTGCGGCCTTTTCAAAGTGAGTTGGCCCAAGGCGTTGGCGACTCGGCGCGACGCCCAGCGAGCGGCTGCGAGCGGCCCGAGAAAACCTCACTTTGAGTGAAACCACCCGGAGCCACACACATTTGCATGGCCAGGCGCCAATAGTGAAACGCTGATGTGGGATCTGCCGAAACCGGTTTCGATACCGGTATGCTGGAAGCCCTTTCGTCTGCAGTCGCGCGCCTTCTCGTCTGGTAACGTGTATTCTAGGTCGATAAGAACAGCATCGCTCAGGACACAGCAGGACTGAACAGGTTGCGACTGCATCGATAGCGCTTCAAGCCCGTCAGCGTGACAAGCTTGGCTTGTTGGGTACCGCCCGGCTGCGGCACAGCTTCAGAACGAGGTTTTTAGATTTTGGTGGTGAGGGCGCCATCGGCAAAGACGCGCGGCGATGTTGCGGCGCGCCAACGCTGTTTGACAGTGCCGCCGTTAGAGGCTAGGCTCGTCATGAGGGGTGCCGCCTGCCATGCGGCCGAGCCCGCAAGCAGCGGAGGCGCAACGCGAGCAAGCCGAGCTCAAGCCGCGAGGTCGGACACTTGCAAGCGTGGTTCGTACGTCACAATGTGCGACAAGTCGGGCTTGCTGGACCAATCAGCGACGGCGAAAATGCAATCCGCCGCGGTTGCAGCCCCCGACCTCACATCCAGTCCTGCCTTCCAAGCCTCCGACGCCGTCTCAGACCGCCAGAATCGCGCCTTGCAATGAGGAAAATGCTTGAGGAGCTTGCTGCTGTCGAATTCTCAAGGTTATCGACGAAGAAGCCGGAGTTTCTGCTTGATTGAGCACGCTGAAGACAGCCTGATGCCCGGAATGCTATGCCCTATCGTGCTGCTGCAGCTGTAAGAGAAGATTTTCGGCTGGAATGAGACTGTGGGTGGGTGTCGGTGCGTGGGTCTGAGGAATGCACGAGGTTCCTCCGGATGCGACCAAGAAGCAGAGACAATTAGAGAGACGTGAAGAGTTTGCTGCATTGTTGTTGGAAGCCGAGCACGCATCGAAGAAATTCGCCGTCTGTTCGACATGGCAATTGTTGAATTGCTAGCGCAAGTCGTTCGGGCATCCAGCAAATGAACAGCGGACCTTCTGTGCTGTTTGATCGGCTTGTAGGAAACACCTTGCGGGTAGATGGCTAGCCACCACGCATGCGTCCGGCGTGGAGTTGGTGATCGGCTTCCAACCGCGCCTTCATCGGCATCAGGTCGAGTTCAGCATAGTTGTGCCGGCTAAGTATCGAAGAAAATGTACTATTGACTGAGGACCAGAAAGAAATACAGGTAGAAGACTTGGTGTCGTCCTTGCACAGTTCTTTACGAATGGTTAAGCGAGCAAGCAGGTCCGCCGCAACGTTGGAAGCGATGCACAAAGGAAGAAACTCTTCAACGCCCGAGCAGGAGCAATTCCTGTCCATCTGGCCATGTGATTGGTTAAAACTTCCTCGCGCGGGAAACTCAAACTCCACCATCGATCGAAACTCCTTCCTGATGGCGTCGTCAAGGTGAGCACGTGCGCTCTCTGTATCGCCTCCCCAGAGCACACTAGTCGACCTCCACCTCATTGTCTGCTTCTTACGCGTTTACCCTATTTGCTCCCTTCTTGCCTACACGCAGTCGACCGCTCACGGCCCCGCAAGATGACGAATACTTTCCGTCCTTCCTGACGGCGTTCCAGTCCACCCCAAAGGCTGACAAGTCCAAGGAGAGCGTCCCCGCACACGTAGTGAGACGGACGTCTTGTCCTCCAAGGCGAAGCCACGACTCACCTTCGCTGAGAGTCTGTCCATGAACCAGAAGAAGCGCCAGGGCGTGGACGTGCCCGACGACTCGCCCTTCAGCTTCGGCGGCAGTTACGTGGACAGTCTGGGCGTGCGCAGACGCAAGAACAACGAGGCAGACACAGGAGACAAGGACGCCGACGACGATGACGTGCCGCCTCCACCAACAGTGCGAAGCTACAAGTGGTCTGCCATTGTATTTGACGCTAATATTTTTGTAATTCTGTAGACGTCGCTGCTGGATCCGACGGGATACGCTGCAGGTTCTCATGCTTCAGAGGACGACGCGATGGCAGCCGCACGACAAAGTGCAGCAGCAGCAAGGACATCGTACTACCCAAACATCCACAGTGACGAGTGGGGCCAGGACAAGCAGTACTGGGTGACCGTGTTCGGCTTCCCCACGAGCGCCAAGTCTTTTATTCTGCACCAGTTTCAGTCCGTCGGCGAGGTCGTCAACTACTCGAGTAGCAGCGGCGGCAACTGGCTGCACCTACGTTATCACACGAGACTGCAAGCTGAAAAGGCACTGAGCTACGACGGCCGAACTCTCGCCAACAACATTATGATCGGCGTCAAGAAGTGCTACCCGTCAGACCGTGATGCGAATTCGCTCGAGGAGACGCCCGTGTCGAGCTACTTTGGTGCTCAGGCCCGGCAGAGCCTGGGTTCTCGGGATCTCGAGGTCGATCCGACCGACGCTGACATCATGCTGCCTCCTCGGCGCCAGCAGGACATTTGCTCGCGGCTTCTGAGCTATCTATTTAAGTGGTGATGCGGGCGAGCAGATAATGGAAGTAGCAGAGTAGCGGAGTAGCGCAGTAGACGCGAGCACAGGCAAGTACCATGGAGCCCTGAGCTGCCAAGTCCCAGTGTAATACAGCCTGCATGAATGCACAACCAGCCAGCTCGAAATGCGCCAAGGCGTTTGGAATTCGAGCCAAGTGTCGACGCGAGATGGTGGCGGGGCCCAATCAATGCTGGCAGCGAGTGGATTGGTGCTGCAGCGTATTTCTACTTCGACTTGCACTCATCAAGTCCGTGCCAGCAGTGCAAGCTCCAACTCGAGGCGTCGATTTGGACTTGGCTTTCGTATGCAATGCTGTCTCACCAGCCCGTCGGATAACTTCAGCTTCAGCTTTATCTCACCATCCTCCCAGTGTCATTGTATCTGTTGCCGAGCACACACCAAGCAGAAAAACTTCAGCCTCGTACGTCTGCGCGTTGCCACGACCAAGTTCACCCGACCACTAACGCTGCAATACCGTTGTTGTATCTGCAGAGCCATGCTTCCGACCATCGTTCCCCGTATTCAGCAGAAGGTGCTCGAGCAGCAGATAGTCGCCAACAGCCCCAAGCTCGCAGCAATTATCAGCCACCCGGCGGGCCCTTTCACAAGTACGTTCCGCCTACGAATCGGAATGTGGAGATCTGGTGACGACTCACAAGATTGACTTTGGTTGCCCCTGCAGTCCACTTCTGGGCACCGACATTCAAGTGGGCCATTTCGTTGGCCAATGTCGCCGACATGAAGGGAAACCCTGAAAACATCTCGCTGATGCAGCAAGTTGGTACGTCAAAGTTTGATCGCAAAATTCAGGTTGATGGTGACAAATGCTAACGCTGTAGTGTTTCCTTCTTCTTTATGCAGCCGTGGCGGGGTCTGGCCTCATCTGGTCGCGCTACAGCACGGTGATTACCCCCAAGAACTGGAATTTGTTCGCGGTGAACTTCTTTATGGCCGGCACGGGAGTCGTGCAGCTCTACCGAAAGTACTCGTACGAGTATGCTAAGGCTGCCGATGGTGCTAAGAGTGATGCTGTGCCGGCCATGGCTTAGGCGACACAATAATGATCAGTAGACCAGTTATTTCCCCCAAGTTTGCCAAGTTATCTTCACGTTCGCTGACATATCTGTCTGGCCACGTCATAGAGCTAGTGTGGCTCGACGTAGGTGAACTTCACGGCGACTTGCACGGCTGTAGACAGACACGCGTTGCTTGGTTCTAGAGCCGTGTAAAAACGCGCTTGGTCGAATCGCCGACACTTCATGTTGAGTGCCCCAGGCGGAGCTGCTGCAGGTGGAGTGAGTAGCTAGCTAACTAACAATAAATTCAGTTTCGAAGGCCTCTTGAGTGCCCGATGCTTGTAAAACACCATCGAGAATGTTGAGAAAGTAGCGTGTGTGGATCCTCCCAAGTTAAGACCGAAGGATCGATTTTTGCCTCGAGCAAGGATTCATCCTCCCTCCCCAAGCTCAAATCAACTCGACCCAAACCAGCAATATGCCGCAGTCGATCCGTCCTGCGCCCAGCAACCATGGCATGCCAAAGGTACCAACTTCGGAAATTCTCACAATCGCTCGCGCGACAAGACCGCCGACACCTTCGACGATACGGCTGAGCTCGCCACCAACAGTAACTTAACGCAAACTACATAGCAAACAACGCCAACGCCGACTAGCGAATGCAGCAGCAAGACGGACTCAACATCGCCAACAGCAAGATGCCCGTAAAGCTGCTTGGAGCTTGGGCTTCGATGAATCTGACAACTTCAACTAGCGGGTTTTTCTTGCTGATACGCATCGTGCACGCGCACACATCCCTCGCAATCACGCTCACAACCGCTTTCGCCGTCTGGGGCTCACATCGACCAAGGAATCAGCACCATCAGCCCGTACGCAAAGTGTCTCCGCCCTTCTCTATGACAGAGCCTTTGTCTAACAAACTCATTGCTGCGACTGCAGGAACTCACAAGCACAAATGCTGCCGACCATCGTTCCTCGCATCCAGCAGAAGGTCATGGAGCAGCAGATCGTGGCCAACAGCCCCAAGCTCGCCGCCTTCTTGGGCCACCCGGCGGGCCCCTTCACCGTGCACTTTTGGGCCCCTACCATCAAGTGGGCCATCTCACTCGCCAACCTGGCGGACATGCGGCGCTCGCCCGAGAACATTTCGGTTGCGCAGCAGACCGGTAGGTGGCAAAGTTTTGCGAACGGTAGCTCTTGATGAAGCACTCATCCTTGCTGTTGTTTGGTGCAGCGGTGACGGCGACGGGGTCATCTGGTCCCGTTACAGCATGGTCATCACCCCTAAGAACTGGAACCTGTTCGCCGTCAACGTCTTCATGGCCGGCACGGGGCTCGTCCAGTTCTACCGCAAGTTCTCGTACGACCACAACCAAAAGGTGCAGGCCGTCGCGGAGACCAAGCCAGCGGAGCTGTAGACGCGGAGCTCCTCTATCGTCGTGTTAACTATTTGCCGTCCGGTCATGTCGTCTATAGAGACTTCTCGCCAACTGGCCTAAATGAACGAGCTTCGAGCAGCTTTGATGGGTGTGTTGCGGTCGCGTCGGCGGTCTGCCAAGCGATCGCCGCGAGCTAGCGACGGATTCCTGACTTGAAGGTGGCCGGCCCTGCTATAAACATGCTGCTTGGGCGGCGTGGGAAAGACCTGCCGGTTCGCATCGCCGACACTCGATGAGTGCCAAGGCCCAACGCTGAGTGCGTCAACCACCGCCAACCGCCCTGCTCCAGCGACTTTACTGGCTTTCGATGAAGTTGTGTGCGATGTATTTGCCCTAGTTTCGTAGCGTGGTGTTTCTCGACTGCAATCCCTTGAGATGAAAGCGTTATCTCGACGACGATCTTCCTGCAACGATCGATTTCAATCCTGTCACCACACTTGCACGGCAACAGCAGTCGTAGGAAATCTATCCTCCGCACCTTCGCTGCCAGTGCTGCTCAAGTCTCATCTCAAAGTCCATGCAGAGCTTGGGGCTTCGACAAGTAGGCAATCGGGGTCATACTATGTACGCTACTGCCACCAGAACCGTACCATTCAGACCGCCGACACATATCGCCCCCACGTTCCGAAGCCCAGGAAGAAGGCGAACCAACTCGTACGTTGTCTCGCCTCGCAAGAGCGCTACAACTGCCAACAGTACTAACCCTGTATCCCTATCAACAGCCCACAAGAAGAAATGCTGCCGTCCATCGTGCCCCGCCTCCAGCAGAAGGTCATGGAGCAGCAGATCGTGGCCAACAGCCCCAAGCTCGCCGCCTTCCTGGGCCACCCGGCGGGCCCCTTCACCGTGCACTTTTGGGCCCCTACCATCAAGTGGGCCATCTCGCTCGCCAACCTGGCGGACATGCGGCGCTCACCCGAGACCATCTCGGTGGCCCAGCAGACTGGTGCGTTATGGCTAATAGGTGGCTCCAATTCCATGTAGCTGACGGTTTATCTATTGTTGCTGTAGCTGTGACTGGCACGGGCCTCATCTGGTCTCGCTACAGTATGGTCATCACCCCCAAGAACTGGAACCTCTTCGCCGTCAACGTCTTCATGGCTGGCACGGGCCTCGTCCAGTTCTACCGCAAGTTCACGTACGACCCGTCCAAGAAGGAGGAGATTGCGGCCGAATCTGCCACGCAGTCCAGTTAAACAAACGGTGGGACTGTAGGTCAGTTCCTCAGCATCTATCTACGCTAACACGGTCGTGACAACGTAGTGAATAACCTAAATGAATGCGTCTGCGACAGCTTCCGGTGAGTAGTGAGCGTTGAGAGTTCTCTTTGCGTTCGAGAGTTCCCGTTATTCTTGTTGTCCGCAGATAGATTCTAAAGACTTGAGGTGGCGTGGCTAGAAAGCCGACAGTTACGAGGACGAATTCGTAAGGCACGAGTTTACAGCTGTGCAATTTCTCTCGTGGTTGCAGTGTTCAACACATTTCGCAATCTCCGCAGTCTTATCAGAATTCACTTGAAACAAGGAAATATCTTGACACGCGCGGGTAAGACTCGATAGAGACACGCGATGGCCAAGCAGGACCTCCACTTCGAAATCGCCGGAAGCAAGCCAAATCCAGGTGCTCGACCATGACCAAGAAATGCCCACGCATTTGGAAGACACTCGCGTTCATCGTCCTCGCTTTGTGGGGACTAGTGGATGGTCTGGGCCAAGCTAACAGCAAGTGGCCCCAACAGTCAACGAAAGACACGAAAGTCCAGCAAGATGCCATGCGACGCGCTGTCGAGACCCAGCGCCTGAAGATTCTTGCCGACACTGCCCAAAAGTTCGCCGATCAGCAGCGCACCAACTCAGCGAACGCAGACAAGTCGTGGACGTGGAGGCAAACTAATCGCTATCGATGGAGCTCTAAGTAAAAATGTTATTTTATTAAGAGTCTTGGCATATTTTACGGCTTCCTCTCGTGATCATCGATAACCCCGAACCTTGCAGTGTTGTTACAGCGGGATTAGCATGGCCACGCAGCAAGCATGCGCTAAAAGTATTCTTTATGTGTCCGAAGAAGGACCAATTGACGTTTTATTAGCTCTTTCGTGAGGTGTTTGACTTGGATACGTTGTTGTGATGCAATGCAAACCGGCTTGTAGGGAAACCGGCATAACAGTATGTGTCAACGGATGAATAAATTCAATGTTTCCTATCAGGTGACGAGTTCCGTACTAGTTTCCTTTGTCGATCTGCCGGGACGCTTGCACCAGATTCAACGGATATCTGCCATCGCGTATTGGATCCCACCCGCCATCGTAGCAACCCGCTTTCGACGGCAAGTTTTGAGCAGTATCATTGCACAGCAGCGTCCCGCCAAGCGAGATCCATTGGCCAACTTCGTTCATCCAGGCAGGTAGTTGTGTCACGTTGGTATGATCAACATCAAGGTAGTTGATGAGAAGTCCGTCTCGAAGCGAGGCAGGCAGCGATGTAATCGGGTTGTAAGAGAATGTGAGCTCCAAGTATTCATCCAATAGCGATACTGTCGTGAAGAGGTCGTCGGGGATAGCCTTAAGACCATCGTTTAACAGGGAGACAGATAGCGACGGGATTCGGAACAGTGCAGTTGGGAACTCTTCGAGAGGAGTGTTCTCCAAGTAAACAAGGCGCACATTGCTCCACGCATACGCCAACTCGTCTGGAATCCTGGCGATGTTTGTGACCGCAATCTCGATGTCACCTAGCAGCGGTGGCAGTGGTGGCGTTAAGACCCCTCGAGGCATCTCAGTCATGTTCATGTAGACCATCACTAAAAAGATCATCTTCGGGTGGAGATCTTCGTTCAAAGCTGCGTCCTCGCCCCATCTTACCATTGTGATGTTCCATAGCTCGAGTCCGAGCAGGTTTGAAAAGCGTCGGATGGACGGAGGCATCTCGAATGCCTCGCAGTGTTCAAAGACGACAGCGGTGACTGCATCGGATTGCAAATGATCAAGTGCATCAACCGGGGGCGTGACCACACCGTGTGTGTAGCAGTTGTAGTCGATGACCGAGCAGCTCACATTCTGGGCAAACCAGGGACGAATCTTTTGCAGACACATTTTCATCGTGTCACTGTTGGCTGTGGTTGACACATACGCGGCGTGAAGGTGCAGACCAAGAACAACGGCACCAGCGGATGCAAAGGCCAAAGGAACCAGCGCTCGTCGCGAAAAGGTCGTCAAACCAACGCTCTTAGACTCAAGCAACCTGGTGACTTGCGGTTGGCTACGAACCGCGATGGAAGTTATCGCTGCGGTCACCGCGTTGGATCTTCGCTTGAATTTCATCGAAGGATACAACTCCAACAGCAGGCTAGTACTCGCCATCCCGAACAAGATACTGAGGTGAGGCACAAGTTTCGTGACGGCGTCGACGAAATTGAGAGCAAATAGAGCCTGGTTCTCGCGGACGAGATTCGGAAACTCCACATCTCCATAAAGCACCTCATAGGGAAAACTGTACCACTCGGTGTTGAACGAGCGTGCGTACGGCACAAATATGGCGAGCGGCAAGATGAGGCAGAAGACAGCGGTTAGGAGCGTGTCGATGGACACGCAGATTGCTCTTCCTCGAACCGATACAGCCGCATAAAAGTTGGAGACGTTGTGCGTTGAAGCCGCTCTTTTCACTACCCGAGCATCCGACGAAAACATTAAATAATCCAACATCGGGGTGACCCAGCAGTTGACGACCACCATGGCAGCGTAGGCGTGGTTGATCCACATCCGGCCGATCAATGTGCTGTATCGATGGCACTGCACAATTTGGGCACTAGCTTCGAACGCTTTACGAATCATGAAGATCAACGCGAAATTGTTGCCTTCAACGCTGAGGACACTTTCCAGGCTTGCCATCGTAAACGAGCTGATGGCGCTGATAGAACTTCGTGACCGAGATGAGGAGGGTTTAGCAGCTTCAATTTTGTTCCTTTTCAGTCCTTTGAAGAACTTTACGACGCGGTCAACGGCGGCAGCTCGAGGCCAGACTGCAGGGGCTCGAGATCGGACCGACCACACCAAATGAAGAAATAGCTGCAAGCCGTGAAGTGCCCCAAAATCCCCACAAGCGTGCCAAACGTGCGGAAGTAGCGATACTTGGGCAACGCCAACAGATTCGTGTAGTAAGCCATGAGCGGGTTCTCCAAAAGAAATAGAGCGTTGCCATGGCGAGTAGATAGGCCGCGCATAGTCCATGGAGTCCGAGAAGTAGAAGCCACAATAGAGTGAACTCGGTCGGCGACAATGGTTCCGGGTGCGAATCTAAATTGTTGGGCTTGGAAGGTCGACGCGCCTGGGATTCGCGCGGAGCTACGCTGAAGACCGTTCGTTCCACGCCATCTTTCTCGACGGTGAAGCTGTCATACTCCTTGATATACCCTGGTTGTGCCATGATTGTCAACTGTTTTGTCTGTCAGCAAGTTGTCTCCCTTCGTTGAGAAGAATTTGTAATTGTGAACGCACGAGGACAAGAATACGCTTCGTCTTTAAATCCTATCCTGGGCTACAAACGTCCTCACCAAGCATTTATTCTTGCGAGCTGATCAACGATGATATCCATGCAAGCTTGCAATTCATCCAGAATAGTTAAACTGTCGTTGAAGGAGTTGCTGCTGGAGTGTCTGCGAATTGAGCTGGTAGCTTTGTTGAACATTAGCCCCTTGACTGGTCGTCTGTTGCATCGGTTGCTGTGCCATACTATTCATCGGCATGGACATCCCCATGGAAATCGGTTGTTGCTGCATTCCCATTGACATCGAATGCTGTTGAGGCATCGCCATGGCCATCGACTGCATCCCCATAGTCATCGGTTGCTGAGATTGCATGCTTATATTCATTGGTGATTGTTGCATTCCAACGAATTGCTGCGGTCCCGTTCCCATGCCCATTGGTGGCTGCTGCATCCCCATACTCATCGGCATCATTGGCTGTTGCTGCTGGAATCCGTAGCTCGGAGTCTGCATCGACACGCCAATTTGACCCTGCTGCTGCATCATCCCCATCATGTTAGGAGCCATACTCGTGTTCATTGACATTGCCGTTGGTACTGAAGGCATCCCCATCATCTCCACAGGCTGAGGCGGTCGTACCTGTTGCTGAGCTTGAGCAACTCCAGTTTCCGCCGCTTTTGAGGGAGGGCTGACTGGAAGTTCCACATCGAACGAGATCATATTGAGTGCCTCAAAGTCGCGGTGTATCTTGGCGCGGCGTTCTTCGCGCTCCTCTCGCCGCTCGAGCTTCTCTTTGTTGTTGTTAATGGCCCACTGCAGCTCTTGCAGCCAGTTGCCGCGCTCTTGTTCAGTGGACGCTGCCAACTCATGTCCTCCTACAATACCGGGCACTTCAACCCGGAAGCCACAGCCCTTGGATTTGTCTGCAAATGTGGCTGAAGTCACGCGGACTTCGTAGTTGACGGGGATGATAATCATCGGCCTTGCAGCAGTCGTGCTGTCGTACAGCAGCAGCGCCTCAGGTCGCAATAAAGCAAAGTGTTTGCCCCACACTCCATCCATCTTTTTGCGCATCAGCGGACCTCGAAGCACACTGTTGGGCATTTCGGCAGCGTCCACGGCGCTTACATTGGCGTACTGCATGCCGTTCAGGCTCTCGTTCGGATCCACCTCCCGCTCTTCGAGTCCGTAGCCCGTTTCCTCCTCTTCCTGGTCCTGTTCTACATACGCCGCATCAAGGTCCACTTCTTCCAGCTCGGCTTGCTTTTTGAGCCAAACATTTGGGTGGACAAGTCGGTACTCGCCGCCGTAGTGCTGCGGGATGGCAGTGCGCGGAAGCATCATCGACAGCTCCCTCGGGTCATTGATCACGCGAATCCGCTGCTGAGTGCGGGCCCCCGTCAGCTTGGACAGCAGCATTGTCAGCACTCGAGCGAAGGTCGAGCTGTTAAGCACCAGCACGCGCTTGACCACTTCGGGATACCATTTCTTGCACATTTGCAAGATGTCGGTGACCATTTTGGCTTCTAGATTGGCTAATGTGCAGTTGACCACATCCACGAGGAAGACGATCCCCGGGGCGTTTCTCTCCTCCATTATTTCCACCGCCAGATCCATCAGGTAGACACACAGTCGACGAGCGTCTTCCAGTGAGCTGGCGGCTGATCCGTCGGCGGCTCCGCGGCCTTGACGCTGGAGCTTCTGGCCGTCCCCAAAGCCTGGCTTGAAGTACTGTAGCTGCAGTAGCAGCACAGGACAACCGTCAGGATCCGATGCCTCTAGTAAATGGGCGTAACCCTTGCGTAGCTCTTCCTGCAGGGTCGGGAGCCCCACATTGAGCTCCAAGAAGTGGAAGGTCTGTCGGAACGTGTGCTTCTCTTTGAGCTGCAGTGCCGCCTTCATGACGTCCCCATTATTGCGACGTAGCGTCCGCCCCAGCTCTTTGTCCGTGTAGACCCCGGGAGCGCCACAGCGCTGGCCAACGCCTGGACGGCGGTCGGTTGGTCGTTAAAGTGCTGCATCGTCGGCAGTTGAGCCGCGTATGCGTCCACATTGCCCGAGAAGTTGGAGGAGGGGCCACGGCCGCCACCGCCGTACGAGAAATTCATGGAGAAGCAGCACGTGAAGCGACGGGATGCGAAAATGGAGCCACTAACGGTTATAGACTGGGGGCTCTGATTTGCAGACAACCAAGGTGTTCAAGAAGAGTTAGCGCGTTAAATACTTAGTGGGCGATCAAACCATTGCTGCTGCCCCTCGGGGAGTTCGCGTTTCCGAAGGCTTTGGTGCTGATGGACTCTTGGCTGCTGTGAACTTTGTGGAGAGAGTGGCTTCGTCCACTTCAGCGGGCTCATTTGGGGCGAGGAAGAAGTTCTCGAGGCGGCAGCAGGAGGTCGTTAGGAGCAGCAGTCCACCGACAGCGAGAAGCTCCGCGATGCTCCAACTTGCGGCATACGCAGCGTCTTCATCGCCCCAGCACTTGTCTTGGACAGCGATGTCGCGTCTCGGGAGGTTCTGCAAGCCCACGACAGCCCAGATAATGGATGTCAGCGCAAACCCAGCGAGACTGAGCGCGACCAGCAGCTTGTCGGCTCTACCAGTTGATACTCGACGCGATCGAGGTAGCATAGAGAGCCCCACAGCCGTCAGCGTCGCAAGGAACATCGCCAGGAATATGGAGGTTGCCCCGGCAAAGAAAACGTGGGGCGGCAAAGCCTCTGGACAGCGTCCCAAAACGCGAGCCTCGAGCCAATTGACGCCGTTCAGCACCGCTAGAAGAGCTAACGGAGGCAGCAACAGTGCTCGCTTGGTCAATCGCGAGCAGCATGAACAGCGCAGACACACGAGGAGCGTCAACAACTACAAAACAACTGGAATCAGACACAAGTTGAAGTCGGAATCAGACGCAACACGTACGTTGAATCCGGAAGCAACCTCCTTGACGCCGATCCAGGTCCCTGTCAGCAGCGACCCCGCCGCTATCGAGATGCACAGCACTGCAAGCCACTCGGTACCGGGACAGGGCTCGTCAAAGCCCAACACAAGTCCTAGCACGCTCCACCCCAGCAACCCCAACGACATAAGGAGTGTGCCTCGTCGATCATGAACACTGATGGGGCCGTAGAGTTCGTCGGCTTTTGGTGGAGTTTTGGTGGAGTGGCGACGCAAAGCAAACGCCGTCGCCGCCAGCAGCAGCAACAACGAGGCATCGACGAACAAACGCTGAGGAGAGAGACCGCAGTTGGTCATCGGATGAGAGATGATAGAGAACTATCCAAGGTGAAGCAGGTGGCCATGGCTTCACGCTTCTTGCCAAGACGGACACCACGCTACATATTTTTAGGGATCTAACTTGGTCGCTTCATTTTGGAAGCATGCTCCAAATACGCCGTGCCAGGAGCACTCTCCACCCTTTCTTCTGCAAGCATAGTCAACGTTGGTCCCGAATGCAAGTTGCACTAAAGTCTATCAGATAGCTGCAATGCCTTCCTAGTCGTTTTAGATGACCACCAAAACTAGCCGGAGGACAGCTTGTTGCCGCGCATCCATCTGAGCGACGCTCTTGCAGGTTTCGGAGCTTTCACGTTCGACTCGAAAAGCCCAATGCCAACACCTCGATATTCGGAGCAGTGCACCCGCGGCTGGTCGCAACGTGGACGCCTTCCGAGTCCGAATGTCTGTCGACACTCCTCTCCAAGGCCGCGTCGTCACCGCGGCAAGTCAAAAGGCGATGCGTTGAAAGCGTGACTCAAGTCGTCGACGACGGTGGGACCGCGGCGGCCGCGTATGGAGACGAACGGTGCTGAATTCCCTCCGACTCGGAAGGCTGAGTGCAATGACCAAACGCCAACGCAAACCACCGTCGACGCCCTCCTTCGCGGGCGATGAAGCTTCGTGTCGGCTTCCTCGACAGCATATCTCTTCACCAGACCCGCCTGCTCGCTCCGTCGGCCTCCATACTCGGCTCCAGAGAGGCTGACTCATGTTGCCGAGCGGCGTCATGTCTCGGTGAAACCAGCCTGCAGCGCAGTCTCCATTGCACGTGAGTAACTCGCGTCAAACCTGAGCGTTGCGGCAGCTAACGCCCGTTGTCGCGGCGATCATCTGCTCGGCGACGACCTCAAGACGCCGCACGTTGCGCCTCGGTGGGGTGATTCACGCTGCGCCGGGGCCGGCTGGGAGGTCAGGCACCTTCACCACGACGCTGACACCGACGCCGATACCGATGCGGACACCGACGCCGACGCCTCAACGCCGACAAGATCGGCTGCAAGACTTTCGAGCGTCGACGCCAAAGGGCTGACCGCTGCCGTGCAGACAAGCACAGGAAGCCATGATCAGCCGCCGACTTCGTGTCTCCGACGCCGGATACCGCTGGAAGACTGGAAGAAGCGGAGACCGCGTTGAAGCGGCTATAGGGCAGACCGTGCACGAAGTCGATGCTCGACGCGACTTGAGCAGGGCAGGGCCCAGCCCCAACTCGGCTGCCTTCGATTCGATCTCTGCAATCGCAGTCGTCGCCAGCTGCAAGCGGAATACACTCGCTTGGCACCGACACCTGGAGCTACTCGAGCCACTCGAGCCACTTGAGCCCGACTCTGGGCCAACGGCAGGCGGGTGGTTAAACCCGCTGGTTCTCCGAGCTGTAGCGAAGTCACACCGTGGGATGCACCTGGAGAGCGGGCCACGACTCGAAGCGTGCTCGACGTATTTACATGTACGTGTCCACCTCACCTGTCCCCCAAGCTGTTCCTCGCCGTCTTCACTTTTGGATCGGCCTCGGCGTGATCGCTTGTCTGTCTGTCTGTCTGTCTGCTCGGATTTGCTTCTGCACTGCATCGCTCCACCATGACGGCAATGCCTGCAATGATTTCCACCACCACCGCTATGGATAGGACCGCCACCGCCAAGACCGCCAAGACCACCACGACCACGACACCGACGCTCATCGGCAAGAAGCGAGCATTGCCTGTGTCGGACAGCACCGACATCGACATCGACATCGACATCGACATCGACATCAACACTGACGCCGGTCGTTCTCACCTCGGCCTCCGCGCTGGGCCTGCCCACCGCTGGCCACGACGACGACGGAGAGGAGATCCTGGTGGAGGAAGACCCGCTGCCGCACGAGATCGCCTCGGACCCGGCGCTGCGCTGCCGATACCCGAGCAAGCACTGCCTGCGCGCCCGCACGGTCAAGAAGACGGACGCGCTGCACAGCATGTGCGCGTTCCACCGCGCCAAGGCGAACCGCAACCAGCGGCGACTGGAGAAGCGCAAGCGGCTGCGTGCTACGAGCGGAGAGGCCGTCAACACGCACCCAATTACTCCGTTCGACCCGATCAAGAGGGAAGTTGCTCCGTTGGCGACGGCGGTGGGGATGGCCTCGTTCTCGCCGGAGCTGAAGTTCAAAGAGCTGCTCGACTTTCCGACGCCGTCACTGCACCGGTCTCCTCGTCAGGTGAGTGCCGACTTGGAACCGTTCCGGACGCCGACGCCGCTGTGTTTGGAGGACGTGGAGGAGCTGTACGAGCTGGTGGACGTTGTGGTGAAGCAGGAGGTCGTTGTGGACGGTGACGATCTGCTGGAGAGTGCGCTGCGGTGGCTCGTGTAGTGAAGCTTCGAGGTTGACAGCTCACAAGTCAGTGATCGAAAATGCAACATGTACTGTATGAAGAATGAAAAGCGGACTACTACCCTGCCATTGCTATGCCTGTTCACGCCGCTTGCTTAATCGCAGTGGCCAGTTGCACGAACACACCCTGGTGGTGCTCCCACTGCTGCTTGATGTTGTTCGCGTGCTCCGCGTTCGCCCCCTCAGCTTCGGTCAGCTGCTGCACCGCAGAGCCACCACGCTGCAGCAGCGCCTGCAGAGACTCGGCACGGGCTCGGTTGTGCAGCACAACAGACAGCGACTGAACGTCGTGGCCATTCAGTGCCCGCTGCAGACACTCCGTTAGAAGCTCCGCTGGCGGGACTGGAGGCACGTAAAGAAGCATGAGCACCAAGGTCTGGCACAACCGATCGTCGCTCGCATCGTTGACGTCCATTTGACGTCCTCCGTTGGCGTTGCCAGACAAAAGGTAGTCCACGAGATGCGGTAGCAGCACGAATCGCGCCGACGGGTGTAGCAGCGGTAAGGCACGACTCACAAGTACCTTGCCCTTGGAGGCTGTTAGCATCCTCTGTAGCTGTTGCACATCGCAAGACATAACGCCACGAGAGGCGTTGGCATGCTCGCCTTCGCCTTCAGACGGCTGCGTCACATTGACGCCCAGCAGAGCTGCGAGCTCAAGCAACAGCGAAGTCGTTCGTGTTCGCAGCTCGGCAAGAGCTGGGTCCATTTCGGCTTCATCCATCGAGTGGAATTGCTGCACGTTGATGCTGCGAGCGTCAAGCAGGTGGCGAGCATCCTGCAACGACAACAGACACTGCATGCCACGGTCGAGTTGTAGGCGGAGTTTCCACGTATCGTTGGCAAAGACCGAGTTGCGGCTCGCATCTTCGCTCATACGCAACACCTTGGCGGCTTGCGCTTCGGCCGCAACAGCCAGAGCGCCGGGGCTTGAGCCACGGACATGTTTGGCTCCAGAGGCTTCACTGCTAGACTCGGCAGTCGCAGAAGACGGCGATGAAGCTTCTTCCGCTTCTTCACCGCCGCTCGAAGGTGTACGCTCAGGATCCGCAGCATTAGTCGGTGACGAAGTGGACGGGGAAGCTGAATCGTCAGAACTGGTGAGGTTCAGCAACTGCTTGGGGCGGTACAGACTGCTCTTCGCATTGCGTCCGAGGACATGGTACTCCGACTCCCAATTGCGAGATTTGACCTCGCGCTGGACGTCGCGAGGGTCAACAGACTTGACGTGCTGCAATTTCCACGACGGAAGCGGAACGGACGGGCGGCCAGGGACGGCAGGAGTGCGCGCGCGCTTCTGCATGTAGTTGTGGAAATAGTAGTCGTCGCTGAACGGATCACTCGACCGGAGCCACTTCATCTGCTGCTGCATCACAAAGTTGACGTCGCGCGAAGTCATCATCTTGAACGCGGGCGGATACATCTGTGGCGGCGGGCCAGGCATTCCATTACGTCCAAAAGCTCCAGGGGTCCCTGGAAGGGCGGACGCATCTGCGGCGGCGGGCCTTGGCCGTAAAACTGAGGAGGAGGTGGGCCGGGAGGGTACATTCCCTGCGGCGGCGGAGGCATGGGAGGTCCCCGCATGTACATTGGATGCGGAGGCTGTCCGTGCATGTGCGGCGGAGGTGGCGGCATGTACTGCATTTGTTGCGGATGTTGTTGCTGCTGAGGAGCCATCGGAGGAGCACCCCACGCATTAGGTGGCTGCGCATTTTGTTGCTGCTGAGCATTCTGCATTGGCGGCGCTGGGGCCGGCGGGGCTTGGGGCAGCGGAGGCGGCTTCACCCCTTAGCTGCATCCACTGGCACAGATCCATCCACTGAATCATCATCGTCTAGTCCCAATCCTCTGAGTCCTGGAACTTGACTCTCATCGAGCTCCGAGTCCTGCTCCAAGCTCAATCCTGGCGGAGGAGCTCTCCCTGTAGCAGCAGCACTTGTAGACGTGTCCGTCTTGCCATGGAACTTCTCCTCTAGTCGCGAGAACTCTTGCTGGCCACGTGCCCAGCTCAGATCCGAGGCCGAGTCTGCCAAACCTGGTGGAGCTCGAGCCGAGAAGCCTGGTGGAGCTCTGGCGCCGCCCGCCGACTTACTGTCACTCTGGGAGCCACCGGACTGGAAATTGCCCATGAAAACCGCCGAGAAGGCGTCGTTAAAGAAGAGCGATGAGCCGCCAGCGTCTGCGGCCTGAGCGCCGCTCTCCACGGGGCCCAAGAGGTCATGGGCGCGTAGATCTGCCAGCAGAGATTCGTACTTGGTGTCGTCTACATTCCCATTGGTGAAGAAGGCCGGCAATCCGTCGAGGGACGAGCCCAAGAGCGCGTCTTCGGAGGACATGAAGGCGAGTTTTGCTTGCAAAGTGTCGACTCGGTCTACAGCGTTTAGAGCGGGCTGTTAGTATGGATGGGAAAAGGGGAGATGGAGAAGATGGAGGTGGGGCCTCGCCACGATGAGAGCAGCGTGTGGACAGGTGAGGAGCAACATACCTCGAGAGAGCTTTGCAGGGCGCCCGCGTTCTGGGGGCAATTGAAATCTGTATATAACCTTGAGAATTTAACCTTACCGTCCCGAAAAATTAACCTCGATATGACGTGCATCGGCTTCAGCACTTGCATTACTCTTCATCTAGTTGGCAATGTTATCTACACGAGCCACCGCAGCGCACTCTCCAGCAGATCGTCACCGTCCACAACGACCTCCTGCTTCACCACAACGTCCACCAGCTCGTACAGCTCCTCCACGTCCTCCAAACACAGCGGCGTCGGCGTCCGGAACGGTTCCAAGTCGGCACTCACCTGACGAGGAGACCGGTGCAGTGACGGCGTCGGAAAGTCGAGCAGCTCTTTGAACTTCAGCTCCGGCGAGAACGAGGCCATCCCCACCGCCGTCGCCAACGGAGCAACTTCCCTCTTGATCGGGTCGAACGGAGTAATTGGGTGCGTGTTGACGGCCTCTCCGCTCGTAGCACGCAGCCGCTTGCGCTTCTCCAGTCGCCGCTGGTTGCGGTTCGCCTTGGCGCGGTGGAACGCGCACATGCTGTGCAGCGCGTCCGTCTTCTTGACCGTGCGGGCGCGCAGGCAGTGCTTGCTCGGGTATCGGCAGCGCAGCGCCGGGTCCGAGGCGATCTCGTGCGGCAGCGGGTCTTCCTCCACCAGGATCTCCTCTCCGTCGTCGTCGTGGCCAGCGGTGGGCAGGCCCAGCGCGGAGGCCGAGGTGAGAACGACCGGCGTCAGTGTTGATGTTGATGTCAATGTTGATGTCAATGTCGATGTCGATGTCGATGTCGATGTCGATGTCGATGTCGATGTCGATGTCGATGTCGGTGCCGATGCCGGTGCGGGTCTGTCCGACACAGGCAATGCTCGCTTCTTGCCGATGAGCGTCGGTGTCGTGGTCGTGGTGGTCTTGGCGGTCTTGGCGGTGGCGGTCCTATCCATAGCGGTGGTGGTGGAAATCATTGCAGGCATTGCCGTCATGGTGGAGCGATGCAGTGCAGAAGCAAATCCGAGCAGACAGACAGACAGACAGACAAGCGATCACGCCGAGGCCGATCCAAAAGTGAAGACGGCGAGGAACAGCTTGGGGGACAGGTGAGGTGGACACGTACATGTAAATACGTCGAGCACGCTTCGAGTCGTGGCCCGCTCTCCAGGTGCATCCCACGGTGTGACTTCGCTACAGCTCGGAGAACCAGCGGGTTTAACCACCCGCCTGCCGTTGGCCCAGAGTCGGGCTCAAGTGGCTCGAGTGGCTCGAGTAGCTCCAGGTGTCGGTGCCAAGCGAGTGTATTCCGCTTGCAGCTGGCGACGACTGCGATTGCAGAGATCGAATCGAAGGCAGCCGAGTCGGGGCTGGGCCCTGCCCTGCTCAAGTCGCGTCGAGCATCGACTTGGTGCACGGCCTGCCCTATAGCCGCTTCAACGCGGTCTCCGCTTCTTCCAGTCTTCCAGCGGTATCCGGCGTCGGAGACACGAAGTCGGCGGCTGATCATGGCTTCCTGTGCTTGTCTGCACGGCAGCGGTCAGCCCTTTGGCGTCGACGCTCGACAGTCTTGCAGCCGGTCTTGTCGGCGTTGAGGCGTCGGCGTCGGTGTCGGCGTCGGCGTTGAGGCGTCGTGGTGAAGGTGCCTGACCTCCCAGCCGGCCCCAGCGCAGCGTGAATCACCCCACCGAGGCGCAACGTGCGGCGTCTAGAGGTCGTCGCCGAGCAGATGATCGCCGCGACAACGGGCGTTAGCTGCCGCAACGCTCAGGTTTGACGCGAGTTACTCACGTGCAATGGAGACTGCGCTGCAGGCTGGTTTCACCGAGACATGACGCCGCTCGGCAACATGAGTCAGCCTCTCTGGAGCCGAGTATGGAGGCCGACGGAGCGAGCAGGCGGATCTGGTGAAGAGATATGCTGTCGAGGAAGCCGACACGAAGCTTCATCGCCCGCGAAGGAGGGCGTCGACGGTGGTTTGCGTTGGCGTTTGGTCATTGCACTCAGCCTTCCGAGTCGGAGGGAATTCAGCACGCGTTCGTCTCCATACGCGGCCGCCGCGGTCCCACCGTCGTCGACGACTTGAGTCACGCTTTCAACGCATCGCCTTTTGACTTGCCGCGGTGACGACGCGGCCTTGGAGAAGAGTGTCGACAGACATTCGGACTCGGAAGGTGTCCACGTTGCAACCAGCCGCGAGTGCACTGCTCCGAATATCGAGGTGTTGGCATTGGGCTTTTCGAGTCGAAGGCGACAGCTCCGAAACCTGCAAGAGCGTCGCTCAGATGGATGCGCGGCAACGAGCTGTCCTCCGACTGGTGGACGGCTAGTTGTGGTCATCTAAAACGACTAGGACATTGCAGCCACACTTTTGTGTTCGAACCGGTATTAATACGTGTGTGAGCTTGTTTTTGAGTGCAAAACGTCCTGGCTCGGATTCGTTGCTGGCATGTACTGTGAGGAGGCTATCTATGGACTACGTCATTGTTTGTACGCTCGCGAATACCATACTCGGCGCCAACGCTTTACCAGACATCGATGCATCAAGTCGTTCCCGGGGCACCGGGCCCTGGGACCATCACCTTCACTTGTCCAGAACCAATTTCTCTGAAGCCCAATACACAGCTCTTTGGACGTTCATGATCTTGTTGCACTCCATCTGCGCGTTGTTCCTGCTTGCCTGTGCCAAGCTCTACTGGCTTATGGAGAACGAATATCTCGTTTATTTCGCAACACTCTTGGCGCCAGCAGCTGATCGACACTTTCGCGTGGTGGGGTCTGTCTTTGGCGTTCTAGGAACAGCCCACGCGCTGCAGCTCTTCACCCACATCGTCGTATCAATCATCGCTGGCAGACCAGCAGTCTACCGGTTGAGGTTCGGCAGCGCTTGCAGCTTCCCCATCAGGCTCATCGTGAGCGTTCTAGCTCCATCAACCGCATTTGATCGTATCGCAAAGTTTTCGCGAGATTATCACGACAGCGACGTGTACGACATCACCTTTGGCTTCCGCAAACTGGTGGAGATCGTTACGCAGGTTTTTCAGAGCTACCGATACAGCAAAATGATCGCGCGACCGTGGATCAACCACACCAAGGTAGCGGTTGTGGTGGCAAACTGTTGCTGTGGGTTCATCATCCAGCGATTGTTGCTCAAAAGGCGACAAATCGCCCTAACTTCCGTCTCCGTGGCCGACCCTGTGCGCTTGTCAGGTCTCGTCGCCGACGTTTTATTGACAACAGCGTCGAGCATTATCATCCCAAGTCTGATCATTTTGCCATACATGCTCGAGTTTGACGTGAAGAGCCTCAACTTTCCAGACTCCATCCTCTACGGAGAGATCGCCTTCTCCAATCTTGTGCACGAGAACCGAGCGTTCTTTGCCATATCGTGGACGAATGCCATCATCAAGGGCGTTCCTCATCTGAGTGCTTTCCTGTGCTTGTTGGCCATCGCGTCTGTATTGGGGTCGTCACAAATTGGATCTGCAGTATCACCATCGTTCACTACGGGGCTATGGAGCAAGCGAAAAACATTGGATGCATCACCACTAACACTTCCCAAGAGCAGACGAAGATCGATCAAACAATTTGTTTACATAGCAGCGCAGTACTTGTTCCTCGCCACTGCAGTGATCGTGCTTGCTATCCACCTCTCTGCACAGTTTAGGAGGAAGGCTGGAGATATCAAGGCCATGCAAAGCTTGTGTCTTCAACACATGCATCCGTGGCTCTCTCCAAATTTCAGCTGCTCCGTCATCAAGTACAATTGCTACAAACAAGACGAAGACACACCCTCAGTCGGATCGCTCAATTCGTTAGATCGTGAGGCATTGCACAGCATCATCTTTATGCATTGCTCCGCGTTTACGATGCCCCCATCATCCGCGAATTCCCATTTCTGCTGGGTATCGAGTTGTGGAACGCGACACTGGAGAATTGGGGACAAAACGCAGCTCTCTCCGCGCAACTTCACGTGGAACTAATCTCCCTCATTTTTGTTCATGTCAATTTGACTGCTGTACCTGTCGGAATCCTGCAGGACCCCATGCCACGGAGGCTTATTGATATTGAGTTTTCTCATTCTAACCTGACAGCAATCCCCGAAGAAGTTCTTCCTACCTGGAACAACATCCAAATTCTTTACATTGAACATTCTCAACTTAATGCATTCCCATCCACTCTTCTCCAGATACCGGTGATTTCGGAGCTCTCTTTGATCGATAACAACATCGACACCGTACCCGAAGATGATCTGCTTGCCTCGACATATTTGTACGATTTATCATTGTCTCGAAATCCTCTCAAAGCACTGCCGAAGAAAGTCAACAAAGATCTCGTGATTTTCTACCTGGCGCTGGAATTCACACAACTGGAAGCTCTTCCTTCTTGGACGGATGAAGCAGTTTGGCAAGCTTTGTCACTTGGTGGGTCGCCACTTTGTGCAGACCACGACGAAGACCAACAGCCCAGAGTACATTGTGGGCATGGTCCAGATGGATGGGATCCGCTAGGCAATGAACGCTACCCAACAGAGCTCGTCACTCCGCATCGGTTGCTGGAAGGATAGCAATCCATTTCAAAGGTTGGGAAAAGTTTCAACGTCAATTTCATTGCCTTACTCCTGCTTGGATTTCTTAGCAGCACGCTTCGCTTTCCATCGTTTGAGTTCGCGCACGAGTCCCAACAAGAAGGGTAAGATAAGAGGTGCCAACAGCGGCGCATACACTCCAAGCATTTGCTCCTGAGGAAAGTATAGCTGCCGGATCATAGTGTGATCATAGTACGCAGCGTCGGTGAGTTCTGATGCTTGGCGCGCCATGGTCAACAGACCGAGCAGGTCTGCAACGGCCACGCACTCTTGTTTGTCATGGATGTTGTTATCGCAAAGGATGGACTCTAGTCTGGTGACAGCCGTATCCACTCGAGACTGCACACGCTCCAGCACACTCAGCTCCGGCAGTGTCTCTACAAGCTCCAGGGTAGACTGCAATGTTTCGATCGCTGTCTGCATGAGATTAGCAAAGCGATCACGCATAACAACATCCAGCTCCCAGTCCGTTACCCCATCAGCGGGCGAAGGCAGAAACACGATTCGCTGTTTTGAGTTTGCACTCGCCGCGTTTTCCTTTCGTTGCCTGTCAACGAAATCTGAGACGCCAAGCAGCGAGCGAAATTCAGTGACAAATAATCCCATGAGACGCTGTAGTTCCTTCCGCTTTGCAGTGGCAACATTTGCTGGGGTATCGCCCCCAGAAGGGAGACCATTTAGCGCGTGCGGGTTCAAGATGACAGCGGTGCCCCATCCTGGCAACTCGAACGAGGTTGGGAGGCTTGTACTACTTGATGACTGGTCACTTGGGCGGATATACAGAGGAGCATGCGCAGTATCAGGAAGCGCTGCCATGAAATGCAAAATTTGCTCGCGATCATCCAACACTGAGGCATCCAAGAAATCGTTAGCACTCTTGAACTGCTTCAGATCCTCAGCGTTCAAATAAAACGCCGATCCGTCGGCATTTGGCGTGACTTCCTTGGCCAGTCTGGCATAGTTCACCACCTGCGTCTCCACTGTGAAGTTGGCGACAGCTGAAAACTTGTGCAGCATCTTCCCCATGTATTGCTGCACCAGGTTCTCCAGATCCACGTCCCACGGCGTCAACGGGTTCTCCTTCAGCACTGAAAATTGCAGTCGGTAGTGCAGTGCTCTCCTGGCCATTTTGGTCTCCGACGTGTCCGTCTTTAATCTGGATTGGGGGTACACGTAGTCTCGAATTACTCTCTCGATGGAAGAATACACCGCATCTCCCTCTTGAATTTGACACTGAAAGGTCCACGCATGGCGATACTTCCCCACAAACAATTCTGGAGAGTTCTTTGCTTCATCACATAACAAGAACACACTAAAACCAGTGTCTTGGGCGTCTGGTAGCAGGGTTTTGAGCAGCTCGTCGACTTCTTGGGCTCCTTTAGCAGCTGCGTGTTGGACGGATCGACTCTGGTCGGAATCGAATTGCAATTGCTGCGTTGAATATTCGACACTTGTCGTACTGGAAAATGACTTGATCTTTGTAAGGGGCTGCAGGCTGAAGAGCGTGACCTGGAGCTTGTCGCCGGAGAAGCGCGAGTCCGACCAGGAGAGCCGCTGGATGCGCTCCACGGGCAGCGGGACGCGCTCTACTTGGGTGAGGTGCCAGGCGATGGGCGAAACCAGGACGGCGAACAGCACGAAGGCGCCCACGATCTGCAGCCGCGTGCCGGCCATCTCTCGTCGACGTGGCGTAACCCGATCTAAAGAGGGTTACGTTTTGAAGCGAAATTGGACTCTTACTTGTGCGGAATGCCAAGCGCACAGCACGATAAAGTGTTGCTAAGAGTGACGATGTATGGACTACGTTGAAGAATTATCAAGTAGTTTAGCAGCGAGAGAGGCTGTGCCCGCCAGGGTTTTTGTTTTGTCGACCCGAAGCACGCAGGCCCTCTTTTCGTTACCGCCTTGCCACTTGTCCTTCGCACGACTTCTATTTGAACTTGAAGCCTTTGTGTTTGTGCTTGTATTTGTAGTGCTTGTGCTTGTGGTGCTTGTAGTGGCCGCCGTAGACGACGCCCGGGTACGCCACGTATCCAGGCTGCGGCGCGACGTAGCCCGGCGACATGGTAGCCTGCACGAAGAGCTGGCGTCCTTGTGCCGCATAGTACGCCTGCGCTTGAGGCGGAGGGTACGCATTCGGCGGGTAGCCTGGCGCCGCCGGGTAGCCTTGCGGCGGGTATCCAGGCGCGGCATAGCCCTGCGGCGGCGGCGGGTAACCTTGCGGCGGCGGCGGCGCATACCCAGGCTGCTGCGGCGGGTATCCTTGAGGCGGGTATCCAGGTTGTCCGGGCGGCGGGTAGCCTCCGGGCGGCGGGTAGTTGCCGCCGTACATGATGGAGACAGCTTCTAGCAGTCGCTTCCTTGGCAGATTCTGGAATGGCTTCAATCGAGCAAAAATGGTGGCTTTCCTACCGTGTTTTGAAACGTAACCCGAGTAACCGAGCCTAGCCAGTTTCCTGTTTTCCATCGAAAGTGCGATGCCGAGGCGCGAGACGGACACGGACACGCCCGTGCTGGAGGAGACGGCGCGGCCGACGGCCCCGAGCAACGGGGACGCCAACAACCGCGGCAACTTTACGCGCAACCTGAACAAGGAGTCGGACGAGAGCGTGGCGCGCAAGATGTTCTTGGGGGCTGCGCCTTCCTGCCGTGGCTGCACCTGGTCAACGTCATCTTCTTCCGCAAGCAGTTCCAGGACGCCACCGTGGACCCATCGGTCACGATCTGTACGAGGATACACAAATGGGTTCTGTGTACTCTTATTACTTGAGACTGACGCTGTTTTGGGCGTGCTGCAGGGGTGCGACGGTCGTTCATGGGCTTCTGCTTCTGGACGGTGCTCTTTGTGGCCTGGGTGCTCGTCTTCCAACTCAACTGGAAGGACTTTGGCTGGCAGAGCCTGGTGATGGTCGTGCCTGACGAGGACGTGGACGCGGGCTGGTAGGCGGTCTTCGATCGAGCCGACCCTGTACCATGATTTACTGCCCAAGAAATGCGACGGATCGCAGGCTGACAAGGGCATCAGTAGCTTCGCCTGAACGACACTTTCTTGTGAGCATATTGCATGTTAAAAAGTTTCACTTCCTTCAAAGCATTCATTGTTAAGCTAATTCACTAGCACTTTGTCTACACGAGCCACCGCAACGCACTCTCCAGCAGATCGTCACCGTCCACAACGACCTCCTGCTTCACCACAACGTCCACCAGCTCGTACAGCTCCTCCACGTCCTCCAAACACAGCGGCGTCGGCGTCCGGAACGGCTCCAAGTCGGCACTCACCTGACGAGGGGACCGGTGCAGTGACGGCGTCGGAAAGTCGAGCAGCTCTTTGAACTTCAGCTCCGGCGAGAACAAGGCCATCCCCACCGCCGTCGCCAACGGAGCAACTTCCCTCTTGATCGGGTCGAACAGAGTAATTGGGTGCGTGTTGACGGCCTCTCCGCTCGCCGCACGCAGCCGCTTGCGCTTCTCCAGTCGCCGCTGGTTGCGGTTCGCCTTGGCGCGGTGGAACGCGCACATGCTGTGCAGCGCGCCCGTCTTCTTGACCGTGCGGGCGCGCAGGCAGTGCTTGCTCGGGTATCGGCAGCGCAGCGCCGGGTCCGAGGCGATCTCGTGCGGCAGCGGGTCTTCCTCCACCAGGATCTCCTCTCCGTCGTCGTCGTGGCCGGCGGTGGGCAGGCCCAGCGCGGAGGCCGAGGTGAGAACGACTGGCGTCAGTGTTGATGTTGATGTCAATGTTGGTGTCGATGTCGATGTCGGTGCCGATGCCGGTGCGGGTCTGTCCGACACAGGCAATGCTCGCTTCTTGCCGATGAGCGTCGGTGTCGTGGTCGTGGTGGTCTTGGCGGTCTTGGCGGTGGCGGTCCGATCCATAGCGGCGGTGGTGGAAATCATTGCAGGCATTGCCGTCATGGTGGAGCGATGCAGTGCAGAAGCAAATCCGAGCAGACAGACAGACAGACAGACAAGCGATCACGCCGAGGCCGATCCAAAAGTGATGACGGCGAGGAACAGCTTGGGGGACAGGTGAGGTGGACACGTACATGTAAATACGTCGAGCAAGCATCGAGTCGTGGCCCGCTCTCCAGACGCATCCCACGGTGTGACTTCGCTACAGCTCGGAGAACCAGCGGGTTTAACCACCCGCCTGCCGTTGGCCCAGAGTCGGGCTCAAGTGGCTCGAGTGGCTCGAGTAGCTCCAGGTGTCGGTGCCAAGCGAGTGTATTCCGCTTGCAGCTGGCGACGACTGCGATTGCAGAGATCGAATCGAAGGCAGCCGAGTCGGGTCTGGGCCCTGCCCTGCTCAAGGCGCGTCGAGCATCGACTTCGTGCACGGTCTGCCCTATAGCCGCTTCAACGCGGTCTCCGCTTCTTCCAGTCTTCCAGCGGTATCCGGCGTCGGAGACACGAAGTCGGCGGCTGATCATGGCTTCCTGTGCTTGTCTGCACGGCAGCGGCCAGCCCTTTGGCGTCGACGCTCGACAGTCTTGCAGCCGATCTTGTCGGCGTTGAGGCGTCGGCGTCGGCGTCCGCGTCCGCGTCGGCGTCAGCGTCGTGGTGAAGGTGCCTGACCTCCCAGCCGGCCCCGGCGCAGCGTGAATCACCCCACCGAGGCGCAATGTGCGGCGTCTAGAGGTCGTCGCCGAGCAGATGATCGCCGCGACACCGGGCGTTAGCTGCCGCAACGCTCAGGTTTGACGCGAGTTACTCACGTGCAATGGAGACTGCGCTGCAGGCTGGTTTCACCGAGACATGACGCCGCTCGGCAACATGAGTCAGCCTCTCTGGAGCCGAGTATGGAGGCCGACGGAGCGAGCAGGCGGGTCTGGTGAAGAGATATGCTGTCGAGGAAGCCGACACGAAGCTTCATCGCCTGCGAAGGAGGGCATTGCCTATGTTTTGCCTTGGCGTTTGGTCATTGCACTCGGCCTTCCGAGTCGGAGGGAATTCAGCACGCGTTCGTCTCCATACGCGGCCGCCGCGGTCCCACCGTCGTCGACGACTTGAGTCACGCTTTCAGCGCATCGCCTTTGACTTGCCGCGGTGACGATGCGGCCTTGGAGAGGAGTGTCGACAGACATTCGGACTCGGAAGGTGTCCACGTTGCAACCAGCCGCGAGTGCTCTGCATCGAATATTGAGGTGTTGGCATTGGGCTTGTCGAGTCGAACGCGAAAGCTTCGAAGCCTGCAAGAGCGTCGTCCAGATGGATGAGCGGCAACGAGCTGTCCTCCGGCTGGTGGACGGCTAGTTGTGGTCATCTAAAACGACTAGGACATTGCAGTATTGCAGCCACGCTTTGGTGCTTGTACATTCTAATGTGCGTTGACCACTACTTTGACAGAACCCCCGCTTCGATGATCAGACACACAAACCGTGAGCGTGTGTTCTTTGGTAAACTCCCCTGCCAATGCGGATGAACAACAAAGTGACTTATTTGCCTAGTTAAACTACACGTTTGTACGGTAAGCTTGAAGGTTCACCAGCATTGCCTCCGTGCTTTTCTTACGCTAGCAAACGGCTGCGACGATATCACAGCTCTAGCGAGGTGCTTGCCACAGATCGGGCATTGGCGTGGTCAACATTGCCAATCAGTTTGCACCAAAAGCAAGCTGCACACATGTACTGGTACAAGCACCAAAGCGTGGCTGCAATACTGCAATGTCCTAGTCGTTTTAGATGACCACAATTAGCCGTCCACCAGCCGGAGGACAGCTCGTTGCCGCTCATCCATCTGGACGACGCTCTTGCAGGCTTCGAAGCTTTCGCGTTCGACTCGACAAGCCCAATGCCAACACCTCGATATTCGGAGCAGTGCACTCGCGGCTGGTTGCAACGTGGACACCTTCCGAGTCCGAATGTCTGTCGACACTCCTCTCCAAGGCCGCATCGTCACCGCGGCAAGTCAAAGGCGATGCGCTGAAAGCGTGACTCAAGTCGTCGACGACGGTGGGACCGCGGCGGCCGCGTATGGAGACGAACGCGTGCTGAATTCCCTCCGACTCGGAAGGCCGAGTGCAATGACCAAACGCCAAGGCAAAACATAGGCAATGCCCTCCTTCGCAGGCGATGAAGCTTCGTGTCGGCTTCCTCGACAGCATATCTCTTCACCAGACCCGCCTGCTCGCTCCGTCGGCCTCCATACTCGGCTCCAGAGAGGCTGACTCATGTTGCCGAGCGGCGTCATGTCTCGGTGAAACCAGCCTGCAGCGCAGTCTCCATTGCACGTGAGTAACTCGCGTCAAACCTGAGCGTTGCGGCAGCTAACGCCCGGTGTCGCGGCGATCATCTGCTCGGCGACGACCTCTAGACGCCGCACGTTGCGCCTCGGTGGGGTGATTCACGCTGCGCCGGGGCCGGCTGGGAGGTCAGGCACCTTCACCACGACGCTGACGCCGACGCGGACGCGGACGCCGACGCCGACGCCGACGCCGACAAGATCGGCTGCAAGACTGTCGAGCGTCGACGCCAAAGGGCTGACCGCTGCCGTGCAGACAAGCACAGGAAGCCATGATCAGCCGCCGACTTCGTGTCTCCGACGCCGGATACCGCTGGAAGACTGGAAGAAGCGGAGACCGCGTTGAAGCGGCTATAGGGCAGGCCGTGCACGAAGTCGATGCTCGACGCGACTTGAGCAGGGCAGGGCCCAGCCCCGACTCGGCTGCCTTCGATTCGATCTCTGCAATCGCAGTCGTCACCAGCTGCAAGCGGAATACACTCGCTTGGCACCGACACCTGGAGCTACTCGAGCCACTCGAGCCACTTGAGCCCGACTCTGGGCCAACGGCAGGCGGGTGGTTAAACCCGCTGGTTCTCCGAGCTGTAGCGAAGTCACACCGTGGGATGCGTCTGGAGAGCGGGCCACGACTCGAAGCGTGCTCGACGTATTTACATGTACGTGTCCACCTCACCTGTCCCCCAAGCTGTTCCTCGCCGTCTTCACTTTTGGATCGGCCTCGACGTGATCGCTTGTCTGTCTGTCTGTCTGTCTGCTCGGATTTGCTTCTGCACCGCATCGCTCCACCATGACGGCAATGCCTGCAATGATTTCCACCACCGCCGCTATGGATCGGACCGCCACCGCCAAGACCACCAAGACCACCACGACCACGACACCGACGCTCATCGGCAAGAAGCGAGCATTGCCTGTGTCGGACAGACACCGGCATCGGCACCGACATCGACATCGACACCAACATTGACATCAACATCAACACTGACGCCAGTCGTTCTCACCTCGGCCTCCGCGCTGGGCCTGCCCACCGCCGGCCACGACGACGACGGAGAGGAGATCCTGGTGGAGGAAGACCCGCTGCCGCACGAGATCGCCTCGGACCCGGCGCTGCGCTGCCGATACCCGAGCAAGCACTGCCTGCGCGCCCGCACGGTCAAGAAGACGGGCGCGCTGCACAGCATGTGCGCGTTCCACCGCGCCAAGGCGAACCGCAACCAGCGGCGACTGGAGAAGCGCAAGCGGCTGCGTGCTACGAGCGGAGAGGCCGTCAACACGCACCCAATTACTCTGTTCGACCCGATCAAGAGGGAAGCTGCTCCGTTGGCGACGGCGGTGGGGATGGCCTTGTTCTCGCCGGAGCTGAAGTTCATAGAGCTGCTCGACTTTCCGACGCCGTCACTGCACCGGTCCTCGTCAGGTGAGTGCCGACTTGGAGCCGTTCCGGACGCCGACGCCGCTGTGTTTGGAGGACGTGGAGGAACTGTACGAGCTGGTGGACGTTGTGGTGAAGCAGGAGGTCGTTGTGGACGGTGACGATCTGCTGGAGAGTGCGCTGAGGTTGTTTGTAGACGAATATACTGAAGGAGTGAATTAATATAAAGTCATCAGAAATGCAATTGCCTTTCAGAAGGCGTTGTGCTGCTCAGCTTGGTTGGTGGCGTGCTCGAAAACGGAGATTTTAATGGGAATATCACGTTTGTAGTCCAAATATTGGGTTACGCTGCATTTATCCTCCCAAAAAGCTGCCACGGAAGCACGTCCGCCGCCTTCGACCATGAGCGCCCCGATCCTCTCCATCGACACGCAGCACGAGGACATGATCGTACGCACTTGCTCTCTCCTTCTTGCCTCTCACTGTCCATCTTACACCGTATCCCCACCACAGCACGACGCGCAGCTGGACTACTACGGCAAGCGCCTGGCCACGTGCTCCTCGGACCGCACCATCAAAGTGTACGACGTCACTGGCGACGTGCAGAACAACGAGCAGATCCTGACGGGCCACGAAGGCCCCGTGTGGCAGGTGGCCTGGGCGCACCCCAAGTTCGGCGTGTTGCTGGCGGCCTGCTCGTACGACGGCAAGGTCATCATCTACCGCGAGCAGAGTCTGAACCAATGGCAGCAGGCCTACGTGCACGGTTTCCACGAGTCGTCGGTCAACAGCATCGCCTGGGCGCCGCACGAGTACGGACTCGCGCTGGCCTGCGCGTCTGCGGACGGCACCGTGTCGGTCCTCACGTACTCGCGTACGTAACCAGATCATTGCAAGAAGGTTATTTCTTCTAACTTGTGTTTCTATAGCAGCGGAAGGCTGGAGCGTGAGCCACTTCAAGGACAGCGCGCTGGGCTGCAATGCCGTCAGCTGGGCGCCATTCAACTCGGTGGGCTCGCAGGGTCCGACGGGTCCGATCCGCCGCGTCGTGACTGCGTCTTGTGACAAGACGATTAAGATCTGGAGCCTGCCGGAAGGCGAGACGGAGTGGATCAAGCAGGAGATCAGCTCCGTTCCGGCCCACAGCGATTGGGTGCGCGATGTGGCCTGGGCGCCCAGTACCGGACTGCCCGTGAACCTCATCGCGAGCTGCTCCGAGGACAAACACGTGTACATTTGGTCCCAGAGCGCAGAGGACCCGACGTGGAAGCGCGAGCTGCTGCACACGTTCGACGCTCCGGTCTGGCGCGTGAGCTGGTCGGTCACGGGCAACGTGCTGGCTGTGTCTTCGGGCGACCACAAGGTCACGCTCTGGAAGGAGACGCTCGACAAGAAGTGGATGTACGTAACTTCGTACCCCTTGCAATGTGTCGATTCAACTGAACCTGACGATATGCTTCTCAATGCAGACAAATTTCGTCTGTGGATGAGGCTGGAGCCATCCACAACGGCAACGAATAGATGCGCCTCGAGCTCAGGAAAGGAGGAGCGTCAACTTGACCTACCTGCGTTCCGAGCTGTCTGCCAACTTGATTAGATACATGCAGAGGCAGAGCTTCCCTCCGTTGGAATGAGGGTCGTTGGTAGACAAGTTTTGCGAAGGCGGTCCTCAACAATTGGGGCATGAGAGACGTTTTCTAGTCGTGGCACGAACAAGGAACGAATTCGAGTAATGCACGTGCGTAATTACATATCGGCGGAGTTCGTACCGACCTAATTGCTGTAAGTAGTCGTCATCTATGCGGTCGGAGAGGCATGCATGTATATGGCTGTCGTCTGGTTACTCTTCGAAGTTACGCGTCCACCGCCGCTGGAACTTCTCCTCAAGTGCTTGGACGCACTTGTAGTGCACCTGGTGCTCGTGGTTGAAGCTCGATAACGTCATCTGTCGTTCAGTCGACTTCGCTTCCTCTTTCTTCCACTCTGGGTCGGTCGGGTCGAGTCGTTTGCTAATGAGCGCACTGCGGTGTTCCTCCACTGTGCGCAGATAGCCAGCAATCCAGACGTCGTCGACAGTCACACATACGGGCGGGATGTCGGCCAGCGCTTCGACATCCGTAAAGAACCCGCGTCTATAAGCATTGCCGCAGCAGGCCTGCAAGATATCCACGTAGCGTCCTCGGGGGCGCATGAAGTACGGCACGTAGGCCGGCACAACCCCCACCTTGTGCCACATGGGCAGCATACCCCATCCACAGACGCCCAAGGCATCATCGGGCTTGGCCAGAGCCTCCCAAGCCAGCGACGCCACCAGTTCCGGCGGATACTCAAAGTCGTCATCTAAAGTGATGATCAAAGTCGACGCGTTCTTTTCAAGTCTCAACGCTCCCAGCAATTTGGTAGCAGGGCCGTCGTCGACGCATCGGTTGATCTTGACGAGTGGCGCTAGGCTCTTGAGCTCCGTCGGCATCTCGGTGTCGTCATAGGACCTTTCTGGGTGTCTCTTCATCGGTCCTTCCGGGATATTGACGTAGATTTGATCAGGTGTCAAACTCTGCTTGGTCAACGATCGGACGCTGTCCATGACCTTGTCCAGTCTGCTTGGGGTGGTGGTGAGCGACACCACCACGCGGAACGGGGGTCTCCAAGTCCCAGGAGGACGGTCGTCGGCCATGCGGCCGTCGTACGCCGTCGTGAAGAGCGCCGTGGCCGCGGGGAAATGCTGCCGTAGCGCACCAGCAGTTGCGTGTACCCCCAGCAGACAAACAGCGTACCCGCCAGCAGCAGCGCGCGCAGCACCGTCAAGTGGCGCAGCCAGGAGGCCGAGCGGGTCTTGTGGTGCGGCAGCACGGGCTGCCTCATGAACACGCGCCACTCCTTGGCCATCGTCAGCATCGACAGCGGCTTGGGCGTCGCGGTGTCTTGGTGTCTTGGTTACTGTCCAGAAATGGCTGCGAAACGACTCGTTGGGTGGCGGTAGCAAGTGGCACCGCGAGTTCGGGAGGATCTTGTGTGGCACCGTTTACAAAAATGTCGGCAGATGGATTTTTCTTCCTATTTGACCTTTTGACACACATTTTATATCAAACGATGAACTTGTTCGGGCGCAAGTCGGCGGCGCCGGCGCGCACGGGCCCCGTGGCCACGGCCGACACGATCCGCAAGCTGCGCGAGCAGCTCGAGTCGCTGGAGAAGCGCGAGCTGCACATCGTCAAGAAGATCGCGCTGCAGCTGCAGGAGGCCAAGCAGAAGAGCGCGGCCAAGGACAAGCGCGGCGCCATCTTCGCCCTCAAGCGCAAGAAAATGTACGAGGCCGAGGTGGAGAAGCTGCAGGGCGCGCGCATGACGCTGGAGACGCAGGTCATGACGCTCGAGAGCGCACACGTCAACATGGAGACGTTCACGGCGCTGCGCTCGGGCGCCGAGCAGATGAAGGCCATCCACGGCCAGATGAACGTCGACAAAGTGGACAACATCATGGACGACATCCAGGAGGAGATGGCTACAGCCGACGAGATCGGCCGCGCCATCTCGCAGCCGCTCGGCTCGCAGCTCTACGACGACGACGAGCTGGAGGATGAGCTGCGGGAGATGGAGGAGCTCGAGCTCGAGGAGAAGACGCTCGAGCCGGTCGAGACGGTGGCGACGCCTGCACAAGCCGCGGCGGCGGCAGCCAGAGCTCCGCCGGTTCCCGTTGCAGCAGCGGCTACTCCGTCTGCGCCGCCGGCGCAGTACAACTTGCCGGACGTGCCGACGCACGCCGTCGAGTCCAACATCAACGTGGTGGGAAATGCCGACGAGGACGAACTGGAAGCCTTGCGGAAGCTCGAAGCGTCCATGGCGCTGTAGCGCAAAGAAACAAGTTTGGAAAAACTGTAGAGCCCACTTGCTTGTGTCCTGGTTGAATCAACACATTGAGCTATGACGGCGGCGTAGGCTCTGCAGATATGTATGGCAATAAAACACACAAGAGCACAACCGACGAACCGCAGCGGTAGTAGCGTTGGATTGAGCAGACGAACGCAACCCTCTCTCGACTTGCTGTCTGCCTGTTTGGGGCTCCTGTCTGAAGCAGCCCGTACCTGTTGCATCTATCTCTTGACCCACTGGAATTTCTTGCGGGCCTTGGCCTGACCAGCCTTCTTTCTCTCCACCATACGCGGGTCGCGCGTGAGCAGACCTGCCTTCTTGAGCGCCGGACGGAGCTCGGGGTCGAAGTTCTGTAACGCACGGGCGATACCGTGACGCACAGCACCCGACTGTCCCGTCAGGCCTCCGCCCTTGACGGTGCAGTACACGTCAAAGCCACCGATTTTCTCAATGACCGAGAACGGTTTGAGGACGTCCTCGCGGTGGGTGTCCCGCACAAAGTAGTCCACCAGGTCCTTCTTGTTGACCGAGATGCGTCCGGTGAACGGCTCGGCAGCCGGTTTAACCCACACACGGGCCGTGCTGGTTTTGCGGCGTCCCGTGCCGTACGCACGGCCCTTCTCGTCCAGCTTCCGCACGCGCACAATCTTGTTCTTGGCCTCGTGGAACGTCCTGCGGGCCATTTTGGCTCGCATCTCGCGTTCCTCCTGGACGCTCATCATGTTGCGCACCGACTGCAGCCACGTGGGGACGCCCTCCTCCGTCATGGCGTCAATGTTACCGTCGAATCCGAACCATTTCTCGCCGTCCTCGGCGCCCCAGCGCTCCTCGTCAAAGTACTCGCGGTTGTGCTCCAAGAAGACGTCCAGGCGGCGTCGTCGCTCGTGGTTGGAGATGCCTTCCTCATCGATGGGCAGCAGCTCCACCTCCTCCTCCTCATCGCTGGACGAGTCCGATCCAGAGTCGGAGTCAGAGTCGGAGCTGTCACTGTCGTCCGAGCTGCCGAAGAGCTTGGCGGCATCCTTGTTCTTGCGCTTCTCGTCGCTCTTATCGCTCAGGAAACGCGCGCCGGGGACGGAGACGGCGTTGAGCACGGGGCGAGATACCGGACGGAAGGCGGCGGCAGCTGCGGGGGCCGCCGCACGCGCCACGCGACGCGCCGTCAGCAGCAGCAGCTTCATGGCAGACTTTGGGACCGGAATGAGAGGCTCGGATGGCGCAGATCAACCGAATGATAATATAAAGGTATATGCTTAATGATAGACTCAATGTAGCCATGTTCACTTCAACTTGCTTTTTTGGATTTATCTACATGATACAGCTCTCTTTTCCCCGCCTTCAATCACTCAGCGATGGTCTGCGGCTGCTGCTGCTGCTGCTGCGCCTTCATCACTTCCTGGTAGAGCAGCTCCTTCAACGTCTGCGGGTCGTACGACACCTGCGCGTAGTCGAACTGCGTGAGGTTCGTCGCCACCTCAGTGTGGCACGGCTGCTCCAGCTGCGAGTCGCGCCACTGGCTCACATACGGGTGCTCTAGCGCCTCTGCAGCCGTGATACGTTTGGCTGGGTCGAATTGCAGCAGCTTATCTAGCAGGTCCAAGCCGTCGGGGTTCGCGTCGGGGAAGATCTGCGCCCAGTCGACCTTAGGCACCTTCTGGCTCTGGATCAGGAACTGCCGTCCGGCGTAGCGACGTGCCACCGGGTTATCGCAGAAGCTGAAGGTCTCTGGAGTGCCAACGACATCAACGATAACCTTAAGCTGATCTACATACGATGTGCCGGGGAACATGATGCGGCGGCCCAACAACTCAGCAAAGATGCAGCCGATCGCCCACATGTCGATGGCCTTTGTGTACGCGTTGGCCAGCAATAACTCTGGCGCACGGTACCAGCGCGTAACCACGTACTCTGACAGTCCTTCAGCTAAGTCTCGATCGTTGGCGTGTCGAGCAAGCCCAAAGTCGCAGATCTTAATCCGACAGTCCGAGTTGACGAGGATATTGCTAGGTTTGATGTCACGGTGCAGCACGTCCGCGGAGTGCAGATAGTGAATGCCGCACAACATTTGGTACAAGAAGTATTGCACTTGGTCGTCGCTCAAACTCTCCTTCGAGTGGATGATGCGGCACAAGTCTGTCTCCATCAGCGGTTGGATGATATACAGATCTTCAAAGTGCTCGTAGTCCAGTGGCCGCTGCAGCTCGTGGAAGCCCATAAGACACGGGTGCGATCCAATCTCGCTCATCAGCTTGATCTCGCGCAGTGCCAACAGTGCTACCTTCGGGTGCCGGAGGAATTGGCCCAACTTCTTAATAGCAAACGTACCGCCGTGCACAAAGTCGCTCGCAGCGATCACCTCGCCGTACGTGCCTTTGCCTACGATCTTCACCATGCGATACTTCTCTGCCAGTTGATACCGTACCCCGTTGATAACGAACTGGTGCATAACCTCTTCTCCAGGAGGCGAAAATTGCTGCGTCAACTTAGCAAAGGAACGGAAGCCATTGCTAGGAGTCATGTGTGCTGCTGGGCTCTCCAACGAAGCAAACGATGGTGCGCCCATACTCCCATCGTCCGAACAGAAACTACCTCGGAAGCTGGAGGTCGATGATCTCTGCGAGACCGACCGATGGGACATGGACGAGATGCTTATCCCGAGGAGCAACTTACCGAAGAAACTCTGGTGGTCGTTCGACAGAACGTAGCTTTGTTGGTCTCCTAGTTTCGATGCGTTGCTGCCTGACTTTCGGCGACTCCGTCCCCTCAAGCGACTGGACAATGATCCGCTCCCGACATCAACGGCCCCAACACCCTTTTTGCCGTTCAGGAAGCTTGCGAGGTTCACGTGAGTCCGCGCAACTACTTCGTGATTCGAAGCGCGACAGCATTCAATAAGCAGGACGGTGTTGTCGTCCCGCGAGATCCGATCGAACTGCAGAAACAGCTCTTGCTGGTAATTGTATGTGTATGATGACGGCATATCGCCCCCAGACTTGGAGTTGCTGTCAGAGGGGCATTCCACAGGTGCAGCAGCTCGAGATTGCGCCTCTGTGTGCCACACACCTTCAAACTCGTTCGTATCCAGCGAGCAACGCACAAAGAACTCGTCTCCTTGCAGCTCGCGTGACCGGACATCCGTAATTTGGTTGAGATTGATAGAAACCACGTATCCACCGACCACAGACTCACGAATACGCTCAGCCAGTGACGGAAGTGTAAGATTCGTCGTACACCCCGGAGCTTTGAAGACTACGCTGGAAGCTACAACGTCGCCGAAGATCTCCCAGCGACTTACTCGACCTCCATCGCCTGGTTTAAAGTGAAGCTTGTGCTTCCACTGCTGCATAAACGTCGTTTGGTTGTATCGGACCTGCATGGTTTCCCTTCCGGAGATTACCACGACGCGGTTACGATTCCGGCGGTGCCTGTGTTCAACATAATCCTGCGATTGGTCAAGTTCTTCGTCCTCTTCCAGCTCGATACTCTCCACGATGAACTGTTCCACCTGAACAGACTGCGACAACCTTGTAAAGTACTCTAACACGCCTCCAAATCCACGGTATTTGCCTTCAAAAGGCACCATCGGCAGATAGTTACTGCGCAAGATCACATCGGACTTCAATAACGAAAAGAACCGCACGAGGACGTGGTCCATCGGCGCCAACACCTGCGTCTTAGCCAGAGGTTGGTTAGGTGTGACAGGTAAGAAGGAAACGTTGGGCTTCTTCGCGCCTTGGATCGACAGCGTAAAGCTCGACCGATCCGTCTCTTCAGTAGATCCGACTCCTGGTGTAGATGGTCTCGGCCCCGACGACGGGGACGCCGGTACTCCATCCATAGGAATTCCCGCCTCATCTGCTGACACCCTGACACACAAAGCAGCGTAGAAATACTCGTACCCTCGATAAAAGTCGGCGACATTGGTCCTCAGACTATGCGTCGACGGATGGATCCGCCCCGACAGATCGTGGTCTGCAACTGCGTTGGCCACGAACTGCAGCCAGACGTGTTTGCTGGCCTCCGAGTTGGTGCGGAAGTGCAGCTGATGGCCCTTCTGCGTGGCCAATGTGAATCTAAAGGCTGATTCACTGTCCTCAGCGCCCAAAGGGGCTGGACTGCCCTGATTAGCGTCTCCATTGTCCCCTGCTGCTGTAGGTGTGGACACTGTCGACCCAGTGATGGTCTGGGCCCCTAGATCGTGCTCCTCCTCGACATCCCAGGCCTTGACGAGCGACACGCGGTCCGAGAAGCCGAAGCGGCCCTTCTTGATCTTGGACTTGGCGTTCTGGCGACGTGCGTCCTCTTCGGACAGGTAGCAGTAGAGCGATCGTCCCCGCAGTACAAAGTAGTAGGTCTCCCAGTGCTTGAGCCAGTCCGAGCGCTTCTGCAGATAGCCCTCCCAGTGGAAGCGCAGGGGTACGTCGTGCGGTACGCCGCCGCGGTGGCGAGGAGTTACAGACGGCGTGACGAGCCCGCGGGCCGCCGAGCCCGGGGACATGGAGACGGAGGACGACGAAGACGCTCGCGACTTGGCGTCGTAGGACAGCGACAGCCGCGCGCCCTCGTCCGCCGCCGCCGACCGCCGCGACATCGTTGAGCTCTGCGTCATGCCGGGGTATTATGCGTTATATCTCTGATTGGATGAAAAGGAGAAAGGGTACCCAGTTTACGTTATTGCTGTTTGGCAGCAAACAATTGTGAAGTAACGCGATGACTAGCCGGAAGCGAGAGTGGAGTGATGGGAACGACGTCGATAGCGACGCCGATGTGCGGACGGATAGGATGGAAGACGGACGGGAAGGCGGGGAGACCATTGCGCAGGACATGAAGCGGCTGCGGCTGGCCTACAACTACGACGGTGCGCTGGTGCAACTAATTCGTTGTGTGTTTCGCGAAAATCCGACCGATTATTGTTACTTTCGCACGTTGAAGGTGCCCATTCTGCCAGGTTTGCCGGAGTCTGGCCCGACGACGATGCCATGGAGACCGACGAGAGCGACATGCCGCAGCGAGCCAAGGCGGTGCACAGCCAATACGCGGAAGTGAACTCGATGCTGAGAGAGTTCCATTTCCTGCGGCAGCTGCGGAAGTTCCAAGCGGAGCGAGGGCGAGCACGCGCCAGCGTCTTGGAGAGACGTGCTGATGAACCCAGCGCTGCCGCTTCGAGGATGAGAGATCCAAGGGCTTGAGTTCGAGAGCGGTGTGAGCGTGGCCCGGAACCAGATAGAAACGAAGCAATTGGAGTGCCACGACCAGCGCAGATGCACACATATTATTTTAACGGAGATTTTGAAGGCTCATGGTGTGGCCGCTCAATTGATGGATAAGGCATCGGTGCTTACCTGGCAGCAGCGCCGGAAAACTCGTGCAGAAAGAGCAGCAAGGATCACTCCACGTGATGATCTCTTCGTCAGAAAGCTAATGCTGCACTCAGGCGAATGGCACGTTGATGGAATATATTTTCTCGGCTACCATGGGGGCTGGAAGTCTCCTTCCTGTCTAGACCTGTGCAGATCTCTTACTACTTACGATATACTAAGAACATTGGCGCTTGCACGTCGATAAATTCTTGACCTGTGCCATCGCTTACTGCGGCAGCTCCGACGTCGGCAGGTTGGCGGCGAACTCGCGCTCCTTCTCGAACAGGGGCGACGATAGATAACGCTCACCGAAGCTCGGCAGGATGGCCACGATCAGCTTGTCCTTGTTCTCCGGGCGCTTGGCCAGCTCCAGAGAGGCCACCACAGCGGCGCCCGACGACGGACCCACCAGGATTCCTTCCTCCAGAGCCAGGCGCTTGGCCATGGCGAAGGCGTCCGGGCTGCTGGCGGTGATGACCTCGTCGATCAGGTCGCGCTCCAGCACCTTGGGCACGAAGCCGGCGCCAATGCCCTGGATCTTGTGGGGCGCGGGGTTGCCGCCCGAAAGCACGGGGCTCTCCTCGGGCTCGACGGCCACGATCTTGACACTGGGCTTTTGGGCTTGAGGTAGCGAGCGGTACCGGTCAGAGTACCGCCAGTGCCGACGCCGGCCACGAAGAAGTCCACCTGGCCATCTGTGTCGCGCCACACCTCGGGACCGGTAGTTTCAAAGTGAATCTGCGGGTTGGCTGGGTTGTCGAACTGGCCGAGCGTCAGAGCCTTGCCGCCTTCCTTGGCGACCAGCTCGTCCGCCTTGGCGACGGCACCAGTCATACCCTTGGCACCTGGGGTCAGAATGACGTTGGCGCCGAAGCTCTTGAGCAGGATACGACGCTCCATGGACATGGTGTCGGGCATCACCACCGTCAGCTTGTAGCCGCGGACGGCAGCGGCAAAGGCCAGACCGATACCAGTGTTGCCGCTGGTGGGCTCAATGATGTGCGAGTCCTTGGTGAGACGGCCGTTCTTTTCGGCATCCTGGATCATGCTCAGACCGATACGGTCCTTGACCGAGGCGCACGGCTCCATGAACTCGCACTTGACAGCGACCTTGGCGTGGCAGCCCTCGGTCACACGGTTGAGGTAGACCAGCGGCGTGTTGCCAATGAGCGCCGTGAGGTCCTTGGCGATGTGCAGCGAGCGCGCGTTGCGGACGAGCGCGCGGCGGTTGGCGAGCAGCGAGCGGGCGAGCATCTTTGATGGAGGGAGGAGCAGGGGTGTGGCGAGGACGCTGCGGATTCCAGAGTGAGGCCGGCGGTCATCTGGATCCGCTGACGCACTCCATTTTGGTGGAAAGCTGATGTGGAAGTGGGATCTTGGGGCCACGGCGCGGAATCGGCGGCGTCGATTGGCGGCCGCACCCCAAATGAAAGGGCGCGGTTCGGTCTCATCAACTTGAACCGCGCAGCGATTGGCTAATATTATTGGCTCGGACCGTCAAGGCAGGAGCGCAACCGCCCGCGACTTTGGAGGGCCCTGCGCCGTTCCACCTGGGGACACGCCCGCTATAATACCGCCCGAGGGCAATTGCTGCTTCGGCTGCAGCGACACGTCTCCAAGCGTCCACGAGCTCTGCAAGGTCAATGGCATTTCCGCTAATCGCGGGGCCAATCACCACGCGGATCCGCAGCAACTTCAACTTGCCATGGTTGCCTTTTTCGGTGGAGTAGCGTCTAGCAGCGCAGCGATACATGCACTAGCTGGTGTCAACACACAGGAACAGATACATGCCCTTGCTAGCGGTGTTCGCTCGCCGGCAGCTTGGACCGTCGTTCCAGGCTTGACCAAGATTCCCTCCACTTGCACATCCGCCGACATGCTCATCCCTCCCAGCAATTTGTCCACGCCAACGCAACGCGCCGAAAGGGAAAGCTCCGGTGTATTCGATCTCCGCCCAGGCCACCTTCAACGGAGAACTTACCAACACGATGCACTACTCCTCTGGGATCCACGACAGATCTATCACTACTTACAAATTAAAACTGCAAGGCAGCGCTGGCACACTACGACTTGGATTCTCGTCGTCAACTGCTTACTGCGGCAGCTCCGACGTGGGCAGGTTGGCAGCGTACTCGCGCTCCTTCTCGAACAGCGCCGAGGACAGGTAGCGCTCGCCAAAGCTGGGCAGGATAGCGACAATCAGCTTGCCGGCGTTCTCGGGGCGCTGGGCCACCTTAATAGCGGCAGCGACGGCGGCACCCGACGAGGGGCCCACCAGGATGCCCTCCTCAAGCGCGAGGCGCTTGGACATGGCGAAGGCCTCGGCGCTGTTGGCCGTCACCACTTCGTCGATGAGGTCGGTCTCGAGCACCTTGGGCACGAAGCCAGCGCCGATGCCCTGGATCTTGTGCGGGCCCGACTTGCCGCCGCTGAGCACAGGGCTCTCCTCGGGCTCCACAGCGATGATCTTGATCGAGTCCTTCTTCGGCTTGAGGTAGCGGGCCGTGCCCGTGAGGGTGCCGCCCGTGCCCACACCGGCGAGGAAGATATCGACTTCACCGTCGGTGTCGCGCCAGATCTCCGGGCCAGTGGTCTCGAAGTGGATCTGCGGGTTGGCCGGGTTGTCGAACTGGCCGAGGGTCAGAGCCTTGCCGCCTTCCTTAGCAACGAGCTCGTTGGCCTTGGCCACAGCGCCGGTCATACCCTTGGCACCGGGAGTCAGCACCACGTTAGCACCGAAGCTCTTGAGCAGGATACGACGCTCGTTGGACATGGTGTCGGGCATCACCACCGTCAGCTTGTAGCCACGCACGGCAGCGGCAAAGGCCAGACCGATACCAGTGTTGCCGCTGGTGGGCTCAATGATGTGCGAGTCCTTGGTGAGACGGCCGCTCTTCTCGGCGTCCTTGATCATGCTAAGACCGATACGGTCCTTGACCGAGGCGCACGGCTCCATGAACTCGCACTTGACAGCGACCTTGGCGTGGCAGCCCTCGGTCACGCGGTTGAGGTAGGCCAGCGGCGTGTTGCCGATGAGTTCGGTCAGGTCTTGGGCGATCTTGGGGGCCATCTTGGCGTTGCTTGGGCTTGGAACGTCGGTGTGGCGGGGACGCGGCAGATTGAAGAATGACACGAGCTGCGGCGGTAGTCGCGGGTGCACCTGGCACGTGGCTGCAGGTCGGATAGTACAAATGACCGAACGCCAATCACCGCGGGAAAGTTGAAGCGCGTCATCGCAGACGCCGTTGTGATTGGCTACTGTGGTAAAAATCTGATTCGGGATCAGAGGATGCGCGATTGGAGAGACTTCGAGTGACGTCAGTGCACTGCTTCACGCGGAAAACTATCTTGCAGGGGCTTGGACTCGATTTGTTGCGGACCACTAAACTTCTACTACGGCAGCTCAGACCTCTCTAGGCTCTCGGAGACCGCGCGGCTTCGAGATAGCGCTTCCCGAAGCTCGCTTTGGCCACGATGAACTTGCCGGTGGGTCAGCTTGATGGAGGCGGAAATGTTGGCTGGACAAGGGGTCCATCAGGGTGCCTGGTCCAAGATAACTCCTTTCTTCACAAGCCCCTGGCGGCCGCAAACGCCGGCTTGCTTGGGAGGCACCTCGCTGACGCTTGGGATCCCATGCAAACCGGGCTCTGCCGGACAGTACGGCGTTTCCCTGTGGCTCGACGACGATGATTTTCACCTCATGGTGCTCCTGTCGTAGGGCGAATTGGTTGAAAACTAACGGCCGGGTGCCCAGCTCCTCGTCTTCGATCAATGCAGCCTCATTTGGGTTCGACGCGGTGCTCCAACGACATGGCCTCGGTCTTTGCAAAGCCTTGGTCGTGTTGCAGCTCATCGGCCCAATGATGAAGCGCAATTCGTTCAAGCGCCTACTCTTCTGGATCGCCGTCGGATAGCACCAATGTTTACAATCTAACAAGGACTGACAAGCAATGGGCCGCTTCGACAAGTTTACACTAGAAGCTCATGGTTTGCCTCAATATTTCTCTTGTTTGAACGCCATGGAGGGTAACAACTACTTTCAATCGAAATAATCCTTTTCACAACATATTCGCGCTTAAAACTTGCTTCCGACACACCGCACACGGCAAAGTCGTGGGTCACTCATTCCAGGTACCGACGCTTCACAGTGAGGCGGCCAGTCTCCGGGTTCAGGTACCCTCGGATGAGGAACCGACCAAAGCGATTCTTGCCCTTGCCCAGCACAGTGTAGCGGCTGGCGGCGGGCTCGTCACCCTCGTCGCCACTGCTGTAGCCCTCCATGTCTTCGTCTTCATCGTCCTCTCCGTCCGAAGCAGGCATTGGCAAAAACTGCAAGTCCACTTGCTCTTCTCGGATCTTGACCAAAGTTCCGTTGAACTGACGCAGTTTGAAGAAGCCGCCGTACTTGCCATTCACAGGGCGCCGGTCGGTCGAGCGGCGCGAGGTCAGCACACGTGCGCGCGACGTGTATTCGAAGGGGCTAACGCTCTCGACGTTGTCGAAAGCTTCTTCGCTGAAACCCCAGTTTCCAACAAAGCACGCACGCCGGTTGCCTCGCACAGTGTACGTGCCTTTGAGAATCGGGTCGGCAGCCTCATTTTCAAAAACTTCAAATTCTGGCGGAATCACTGGCGGTAAGATCTTGAGCTTCCGCTTTGGACGCCTTCGCTTCTCCGGTTCTGCCGATCGGACGCGCTTTTGCTTTTTGTTTCCTTTAAATTTCAGTAATCTGCGACCGCCGTTTGGTGTTTGGCGCTTCCTGGACGATTTGTATTCCTCTTCTGAGGAGCTGGCGCTGCTGCTGGACGAAGACGATGATCCGGACGACGCAGAGCTCGAACTAGAGCTGCTGGAGCTGCTGTTGCTCGGAAGAACCTGCGTATCTCCGCTCTCGTCACTGTTAATCTCGACATCCTGTGAACGATCGACAGAGACGTCAGTGAGGTCGACAACTCCTCCAAACCCAAACACGTCGTCATTGGCCTGTCCAATATCGACAACAGAGGGCGGTGGTATAAGCGCGCCACCATCATCGTCGTCATCGGCGTCAAACCATTGATACTCTGAATTTCCTGCTGGCTCGGCCTCAATGTCAGCGTCAACCCCGTCGTCATGTCCAGGAAGGAGCGGCATGTGATGGTCGTCGTCTTGATGCGCCTCGAGCAACTCTAAGGCTTCGTCGGCACTTAGATGAGTCGTCATTGGACTGCCCAGGATCACTGACGACTCGCTTTCTCTGCTTACAGGTACTGTCTCTCCATCCACGGACTGCACAACTTCGTCCACCAACGAGACGACGGTCAGCAGCACGTCTTTCGATATTGCAGCTCCGTTGGCTACAGAAGTCGCGAGTTTCTGGTGGCCATGGTGAGAAATATGGGGTTTCGCTTCCAACGATACTGCAGGTGACTGTGCAACATCCTCACCAACTTCAGCAACCTCTTCTAAAATAGCGTTTCCATTGCGCAACGCTGTATCCACACTGTCAATCGTGTTCGGAGACTGCATATCCTCATCAAGCTTTACCATGGCATGTTCACTTTCAACACCGCCAGCATCTGCGCTATCAGCTTTAACCGCCTCCTCCTCCTGTTTCGACGACTCTGTCTCAGTTGCAGCATCCGCCATAGACTCGTCTTGGTTTGTGGTGACCTCATTCGCTTCTTTCATATCCTCGCTGTCCACTTCCATAGCAACCGGCGTCTCTTCAGTCTCCACTGCGCTTTTTTCAACCGATGCTTCAGTAGTCATCTCCCTCATTTCTTCCGCCTTCTTCTCACCCGGACTAAGCTGCTCTTTCTCCCCCACCACGATATTTACGTCCTCCTGGACATCGTCCACCTCCATGTCCACCACAGCGTCCTCCTTCGTCGCTACATCCTCCACATCACGACTCTTCGACTGCTTCTGCGTCTCTCCAGCCTTTTCCACTGCCTCATCAACACCACCACCATCTCCATCCTTCACAACTTTCTCTGCTGCTTCTTTCCCCGCCTCCACACGCTCCCCCAGCACCGATTTCCGGCCGCTGCTGGCTGTATCCACTTCTCCTAGAATTTTCTTCTGCTGCTCGCTCGTCGCCGCTTGCAGCGACTGCGGCGCCGACTGGTTGGCCGTGTGCGCCACGTTCTCGTTGTCGGGCGACGCCTGCTGCTGCTGCTGTTGCTGGGTGTCTGCCGCCGCCATCCTCACATGCCCGAAGCGCGCGACGCCCTTACTTCCGGATTTCCGCGATTCTTTTTCTGCCACATCCACTGACCTAGTCATGATTTCGTACTTAGTGTGGTATCCGATCAATTGATTGGCTGAAATGCGGTGCAAACTCCGGATTGGCGCTAATTCTCACTGGCCGCAGCTCACTCGCTAATTCGCGTTGGAGCTGCACAAGTGTCACCATGATCGTCCCTGTGCGCTGCTTCACGTGCGGCAAGGTGCTGGCCAACAAGTGGGAGACGTACCTGGGTCTGCTGCGCGCCGACTACACGGAGCGTGACGCGCTGGACGAGCTGTCGCTCAAGCGCTACTGCTGCCGCCGCATGATGCTCACCCACGTGGACTTGATCGAGAAGCTGCTGCACTACAACACTGGCGGTGGGTTATTTTGTCGGCGGCACTGGGCTAATTACTACAGTAACTTACGATGTTTATTGGTGTCGTACTGCAGCTATTGAACGCGGCGACGACTAGAGAGATGGCCTACCACCCCCGCGTGCAGAGAGCATGGAGACCGAAGAGCTACGGCCGCTCTTGTGACAGTATTATAGTCCGACCACGATCGCTTCCTTCCCTACTTTAAATCGCACCCAGAAGAGTTCATTTGTTTTCACAGCTCTCCCTCTTTCTATCTCTAGATGAAGACTAACTTCTCCACAATGTCCTGCTCAGCGTCGCGAGGAGCGTCGCTCTTGAGAAAGCCCCAATGACGCAGGGTACAATACGCGCGGACAAATCGTGCCTTGACGACGCTGTCACTGCTGTCCGCCTTCTTTCTCTTCTTACTAGTCTCATCAGGTGCAAGGTTTGCTTGGTCTTCCAGCTCCGCGGCAAAGCTCTCGTACCATTCGCTGAGACTGAGACTCGCGCTGGCGCTCTCCTGGTAGAACAGGAAGGCCAGCCCCACATCGTGCACCCAAGAACCATCGTCGACGCTGGTATCATTCTCAATCCCAGCGTCCATTAGCAGGTTGCGAAGCTTGTCGTGATACTCAAAGCGCAAGCGCTCGTTGAGTACGCTAGCATCAGTAAGCTTGGACCAATTTTCGACTAGCTTATCTACGGGTGTGAGTGCTGGAGGACTCAGCAGTGAAGATACGAGGCAGTTCGTAAACACATCGACGAGCTCCTGCCGCAGTGCTAGGACCATCTTAGGTGGAGGGTTTTCACTGTCGGCGTATTTGCACAACAGAACGAGCTCGCTCAGCTGAGCGTCCACCTTTTCTTCGGCATCATCCATAATCACGAACCGGCGGAACGAAGACTGCCAGTCTAGCACCATCATGGACAGCACGTCCCAGCGAATGCTGGATTGCAGCCGTTTGAGCGCTTCCGAGAAGCAGGTTGCCTCCCCAGTCGATGATCAAGGGCAAGAGCCAAAGGAACAACAAACAGTTGCTCTTCATCGTCGCGCTCATTCTTTTGACCCCTCGAAGGCCCACATCCAGCCATGAACAGGCCGATTGAAAGCAAAGCCAGCCCAGACGCCACAAACTCCGCCGTCGGCGAATACCGAGCAGCCCGGCATCCAGCATTTCTATCCACTGTTCGGATGCATTCGTGCCGGAGTTGGAGACTTGTACTCGTTCAGCTAAATCAACGAGCTGCGCGTCATTGAACGGGACAAGCCATGCGGTTAAAGCAGAATTGGAAGTTGCGCGGCCCTCCTGTGTCTCGTGACTGAGGTATTGATGATGCTGCCTGAGCCAAACCGACACGCGGTGGTTGCGTGGTAAACGCCCCACCTTCGCTGCAGTCAAAATCGGAGATTCTCCTGAAGATGATGGAGCATCCAGTGCGAGGCATAAAAAGCTCCACGGACATCGTGTTAAATGTGTGAAGAGCAGGAAACGGAGTGCCAGCAAAAGCCGTGGCACACTGGGAAGACGGTGGTGGCGTCTCGCTACTGTACGCAGCACGTCACCACTAAACGTAAGCGGCAGACTCGCATTTACAACCAACGACTCCAGCACGAGGTTAAAGCACTTGCTGGAATCGACAAGCGAGAAAAACTGCAACTCCAATCGATTTGTCACAGCCAGATCAAGACGTCGGAGAGCTGGAGATGCTGCTGAAGCCACACCGACAACGAACCCCAAAGTGCATGCCGATTGACCCGATTTCTCACTCCGTTGTTGTTGCACAAAGTGGGTCCAGATCTCAAGAAAGTCACTAAACACGTGCTGCGAAAACGACTCGAGCTGCTCGATACAAAGCAGCAAGAATGGCCGAGGGCAGAAGCCAGATTGGTAGGAAGACGATCCAAGCTTGCTTCGGCATCGCGCTGAAGATTATAGGCGTCTAGGTGTCGGGAAAGTTTCTGCGCAACAGCCTTCCATTGACCATCTTGCCTCGTGTCTGCTAGGAACTTGACGTACCGCTGTAACACACTCTGCAAAACTACCGCTAGCGTCATTTCCGAGCTGCTAACATGTAGTGTGCTCGACGATACGTTTAGAAACGATGATGCCCTGTCATGACATATAACGACACGATCTTCTAGCCACTTCACCACTTCCTCAAAACATGCAATGCTGAGCTCCACCACATCCCTTTCCTTTTCGTGGACTTTCTTGACCTTGATCAATGCTTGCTGGAGTTGGTCTTGCACCAACTCGCCGAGCATAGCCACGAGTTCACGGCTTTCGTCTTCAGTGGAACGGTCCATAATTTTCCCAGAGTTATCCTGAATAGCCTTTAGCAATTTAATCATTGTCCACCGACCGTACGCCACCGGCGGAAGTCTTCGCTTCTTCCCCTCCGAATTTGCTTTTCGTCATCACTACTACTCTCGCTCGACTCGTCACCATAGTTTTCATCACTATAATCGTCCTGCTCGTCTGGTTCTTGTTCATCCAGCCTCCTTTTCTTCTTCTCACTGTCCTTCAATCGGTAGTTCCTCGTCATACGACGCCCGACTGCTGCAATACCAATCACGGGCGGCTGGTCCGGCGGCAATAAATTAAACTCGTCAACCTGTTCTCTCAACCACGTTTCCTCCTGCTCTCTCGCATAACAAATTTTGGCCAACCTCGCAGCCAGCCATTCCACCAACTTGCGAGCACTAGCGACATCTCTCGGGACGGATAGACACAACGGAAATGAACGCTTCAACGTGAGCGTCACTGGATCCACCCACAAGTCACTAGCTGTTGCATCCGTCCCTGCAATCACTGCAGCCGTCGGGAATGCGTGAAACTCTGGGAAAATCACTGAAGCGTTGACGTCTCGACGTCCTGGAGATTGTGCAGTTGTGTACGGCTTATCTCGCAGGCAGTACCGCTCGAAGAAACGCAGTATGTGGCTGTAGCAAGTGGTGTTGTTATGGTGTAGCACCGTCTGCACCGCAGAGCGTGCCTTCTCGCTGGCGAAGCGGTAGGCGAGCTCTTGGCAGGCGCTGTAGGCCTGTGTCTCGAGCTTGCGGTCGCTCTGGGAGCGCTTGCTGGCGTCGTACGGGAGTTGGAATGGGTAGTTGGACGCTTCTCCTTGATGAATCGCGGCGTTCTTGGGCGCCGATCGTTGGTGCGGCCACTGGATCGACACACCCGTGGAGAAGGTCGCCGCCTCCATTTCCCGGATTGCCTCAATGTTCACGAGCGATTATCGACCAATGAAAACTGAGGAAACGAGTCACTTGGTTTCAATATTGCGAAGAGTCGCCAAGAACAAGAAGCTGCCGACGATGAGCTCCGCCCGCGTGCAGCGCAGCCACCAGGAGCGCGGAGACGGCGCCGTGCCGCTGTACCCTCTGAACAAGACGGCTAGAAGCTCCGCTAGCGCGCGCTCGTCCCGCACAGGCCGTCGCGCCAAGCAGGAGTTGCCAGAGGAGCAGAAGAAGGAGCTCAAAGAGGCGTTCGAGCTGTTCGACACGGACAAAGTGGGCTCCATCGACTACCACGAGCTCAAGGTGCTGATGCGGGCGCTGGGATTCCAAGTGACTAAGAAAGAGGTGCTGGACCTGGTGGAGGAGGTGGACGTGCAGCGCAGCGGCCGCGTGGACTTTAACGACTACATGGAGATCAGTAGGACGAGCTTTCAGAAAGGTTTAGAGAAAGGTTTTAGGAGACTGACACTGGTGCAATTGCTGCAGTGAGACGGAAGGTGCTGGCTCGAGACCCAGACGAGGAGATCGCGCGGGTAGGACGCAAAGGCCGCTCGCCGCATGAGCCCGTGGAGGGCTCGGGCACGGACTCGGACTGACTGCCTACACACACTTGCTCCAGGCTTTCGAGCTGTTTGATGAGGACGGATCCGGCACGATCACGCTTCGGGTATGTTGAGATTGCAGGTTGAAGAGGAAGCAACAGTGACTGGATCTGGATGTTGAGTAGAAAATGAGGAGGGTTGCCAAGGAACTGGGTGAGAACTTGGGAGACGATGAGCTCCAGGTGCGTGGCTTGATGAGCGTGAGCAAGACGTCGCAGATCCTTTTGACGTGGGTTTGGACCTGCAGGCTATGATCGACGAGTTCGATCAGAACCAGGACGGCGAGATCGATATGAACGAGTTCTTCATGATCATGAAGCAGTCGACCGAGTTCTAATCCCCGACAAGCAAGAACGGAAACAAATATCAACACTGTAGTCTTTTGAAAGAATTGTCCATGATTATCAAGCTTATCGAGATAGCAACACATGTGTCATCTCACAAACTGAAAGTCTTCAGTGAGAGCTGCCACACTGCTCCTACCACAGCCATCACATTGCAACGCTTAGTTGCGGTGGTGGTGGTGCTGCTCACGGGCCTTAGGCTGCAACATAAAATACAATAAATTAGTCTCGACCTCCTGAACAGAGGGAGCCAACGACGACCCACTACCAGTGGTCATCTGCGGATGCAAACTCATTGCTAAAAGACAGAGTGTCCCTCATAGAGAGACCTCTTGGCTACGTCGCAGCTCCAGACGCTGCACGTCCGAAGCTCGACTGCAATGGGTCCACCGCTGCGACCACTGGGTCGTCATCGGCTCCAGCATTGGAATTAACTGTGTCTTACCTGGGGCACGTGCACGCCGGCCAGCTTGAGGTCCAGGTGGGCCAGCAGGTCCTTGGTGTCGTTGTCGATCTCGATGTTCTCCGTGTCGATGGCCGAGACCTCCGGCACGAAGTCCATGCGGCGCTCGCGCTCCTCCTCCTGCAGCTTGAGCGAGATGCCGCGCACCTGGCCGTGCTGGATGCGCTTCATGAGGTGCGTGATGTAACCCGCGATTTTGTTGCGCATGCGCTTGGACGGGATGATGGCAACCTCATCGCACACGCGCTTGTTGGTGTCGAAGTCCAGGGTGAGGCGCGAGTAGTACTTCTCGATGATCTTGACGGCAGAGCCCTTCACGGTCTTGGTACGGACACCCATGGCTGCAGATTAGGAGTTCTCTCAGACAATTGCTTTCGGGAAATGGAGCAGGAAGCAAATGGAAAGCGGCACATGCGAGCCAACCATTGGGGAGTATACGAATAGCAAGATATATCCATATTGATGTGGTGCACATACATTATAACAATGGCAAAAGACGGTGGTAAAACTGCAGCTTGCTGGCTTGCGGATTAATTTGGCATGTACGAGACTACACGGACCCTATCGCTGCGACGCGTCGTCCTAGGGCGAGCGTCGACGCAGAGCGATGACACGGCTCACTCCTCGGCGGCGTCTTCCACCGTCACGAGCTCGTACTCAACCGCCGAGATGTTGTTGTCCGTATTCGTGCTGGGCGGCGGGGGCGGCGTGGAGGCCACGCCATCCGGGTGCAGTGACAGCTTTCCCCATTGCGTCACATTAAGCCGCATGAAGCCGTTGAAGATGTCGGCGTTGCTGTTGCGCACCACCACCACAAGCCCTTCCTTCAGCATGTCGATCTGGTCTGCAACACGAGCACAGAAGCACCGTTAGTCGTTATCCTTTCAGCAATATAGCCCCCAAAAATTATGCACACCGTTGCGAGCCGTGAAGGTGACGCAGCCCGTCTCATCAGCCAGCACGGCCTCGGCGATGCGCGAGGTGGTGCCATCGTAGCGCTTCTTCTCGACCGTGGGGGCGATGCTCACCACCTGCAGCACCAAATTGTGTCCTTGGGATCCCGGCGTCAAATCCTGCACCTTGACGTCTGCACATGAACGGTCAGCAACGAGATGACAGCAAGCTCCAAGGGTTGACGCATTCTGACCACGCACAGGTGGCTCGGCGGAGCTTCCGGGGCGCGTCGATCGCTGTGGCCATGGCGCTTGTGTAAGGATCTACAGCTGGAGAGGTCGTCGAGCAAGCAAGCAGCTCAAAGACGGGCGAGAAGCGGCTTGGCGTCGCGAGCAGGAGGTGGAGGCAGCCACGATGCTAGTGGCCAACGATCAAATGCCACTGCAAGATCGGATTGCCTGGTATAGTGGACGCAAGATAAAATTATGTAGAAATTGTGTAGCGCGAGCCACGTAACGAAGCTGATTGACGAGAACTTCCAGAAGATGAAGGACGAGCGACAGCACTAAGCAAACAAGACAAGCCGATGATGATTCTTTGTATATTTGCTTGTGTGGATACCGTGACTGCAGCGCTGTCGAGGCGAACGACAGTCAATAAAAAGGAGATAGAAAATGGACAAAACCCAACGCAGACGTTGATGGACAGCGGGCAGCGATGTGCACCAGCAGCAGGTCGACTCGGACTAGAGCCCTCTATACAGGCGCGGCTTCGGACACTTCGTCTCTATCTGGATGTACTGCAGGTTCCGAAGAAACCTTTCTCTTCTCTTCAGGCTCCTGTTCCAGTTCTTGCTCAGGTTCCTGCTCCAATTCAGGTTTGACGGATCCTTCCGGAGCCTCCTCCGCATCCTCCATGGCACTGTTATCCGGTTCTTCCTGCTCTGCTTCACTCTCTTCCCCTTCTTCTGCACTCGCACTGTCCTGATTGTAATATGTTAGCGTGAGTGGGGCTTCTTCCTCCACCTCCTCCTCTTCATTGTCGTCCTCTTCCAGCTCAGCGCCGCCATACATGAACTCAAAGTCGATCTCGTTCGACTCGCGTCGGTGCTGGATAATCGTGTTCACCTCCTCCTCCACCGAGGCGATCACGGGCTCCTCGCAGCCAGCATTGTTCAGGATGATCTCACGTTCCTGTGGGTCCAGATACCCTTCCTCCATGTAGCTCTCCCTACCCACGCGTCCCCTGCAAATAAAGAGCACACACTGCAGTCAGCACCATACTTTTAATCCTCCTGTAAACCCAGCAGACACGGCGGTATCATACTCGCTCTCTCGCTCCAGTTCGTACGAGTCGAGTCTCCGCCGAGACCGAGACCGCTCGTTCAGCGACATGCCCACGGGCACGCCGCCCGACGTCACCGTGGTAGTGTAGACCGTGGGCTCGAACTCGACAATGTCGGCGCACTCGAAAATCACGCGCCGCCGCTTCTTGGTGGGCCGCGGGTCTGCCAATGCAGTGTCGTCCGTGTTGGCCCTCCGCTTGAGGTTCTCGACGTCCTCGTCGTCGTCCTGGACGCGCTCCAGTCCCAGGTCGATGGCCGTAGTGGTGGGGCTGTCCGAGTCTGTAGTGGGCGCCGCCTTGCCCTCGGTGGACGCGGTCGCGTCGACCGCCACGCTCATCAGCACGCTCGTGCTGCTGGGGCCGGCGGAGGGCGCGCTGGCCGGGCCCGACGGAGGGAGAGCACTACGGTCGTCATCGCTAGCGGCAGCGTTAGAAGGGGAGGAAGGCGTCCCCAGCAGATCAAGCAGGCAAGCAGGTCTCTCTTCGGCAGTATGGAGAGAGAAGCGTCTTGTGGATGGACGGCCTCGGGATACCGAGGCGCCGGTTTGAAAAAGGAACTTTGGGGGATTTTTGACGAATCACAGAGACGAATTGCATGTTTATGTATCGTCGGCGACCCGGCTCTACCAGATGGTTTGACAAAAGGTGTAGCAAAACATCGCGGCCGCATGGCACGACATCTGTCACGACGTGCTTGAGCGCCGCGCTCAAGGCGTGTCAGGACAAGTCCGGAGCGTGAAACAGGTTGAATCACTGGTGGATGAAGGATCGGGAGCACTCGGCAGGAAGGAGCCTGCCGGAAGTCGCACAGACCTCGCGATTTGGCCGTCCGTATCGAGTCGTTGCGGCGCTGCCCTGCCCTGCCGCGCCATTGCTGGCAAGCGTCCTCGGGAAGCATCGCTTGGCCGCCGCGGACAACAAGAGCCTGAGCAGGATGTGCGTCGCGGGCGGTGCTTTCGTGCAAGCTTCGTTGACACAGGTGTTGCCGCGTGGTCACGACACTCATCCAGCTCCCGTCCAGGCTTTCTGGTCTCCCGTGGCATCGCTTACGGCGCGATGTGATCGCGACAAATTGTTGAGCAGGAAGGGGAGGCGTCCGGTCTGTCCAGCCCCGGACAGATTGTCGACAGTCACTGTGAGCTGTTTGAGTAGAATGCCGTCGTCACCGCCATCGTCACCGGAACCTTCTTCACCCCGCAAAAAGGGGTCGTCGTCGTCGTCGCGGATCAGTCGATGCAGGCGAAGAGCACTTGACGTGAGCGGTAAGCGCTCTTGCAGGCGAATGGCTCGGCGCAGTTCCGCTTGAACCCGGCCGACATACATGTGAGCAAGCGTCGGTCGCTCCCGCGGACACGTCTATGCAGTTCTACCGCGCGGTATGCACGGCTCGAGTCAGGCACCAAGCAACGAAAATGCACGAGGACAACTGATGTGATGAACGATGCTCGGCGATTTGATCTCGTCGAGCGTCGGAGACCGCCAGGAGACTCGCTGCTGCTCGGACCGGATGTCGGCAGGAGAGCTGGAGAGCACATTTCTCGAGCCGACTTGGCGGGCGGCGACTGCTGTTCGCTGGTGCAGAAGCGTGGTGGTGGTGCCGCCTGCGAGCTCGAAGCTCTCTGGTGCTGCTGACACGGCGCCAAACTTCAAATCAAGCATAGATCGGCCCGCCCGCCGTGTCAAAAGGGAAAGCGTACATCGACGCAAATCGCGGGCGAGCGAGCGGATGAGCGTCCGTGCTGCAGAGCAACGGCTCGAGGAAGGTCGTCGGCAGCGGATCGCAGCTCGCGTCGGCCGTTGCCGTTGTCGCAGCAGAGAGAGGAAAGGAGCGAGAGTAGCGTAGCGTAGCGCGGGGATCCTGTCGGTGCCGGTGCTGTTTTGTGGTGCTCCCCGGTGTGCACACTCCGAACGGCCCTCGGGCGAAATCAGACTGCTGCTTCAGTTTTTGACGGTGAACCGAATGTATGAAGTGGATATTGCGGGTAGAGACGCGGCGACCGGGCAGTTGGTGTATACTGAGCCCCAGTGTGTCTTGGTCCGACCAAATAGAGCGCGTCGAGAGCACCCCCACGCTCGTCGGCGGCGAAATCGCGAGAGATTCGTGTCGGTTCATCCTGTGCCGAGATCCTGGCAGCTGCACGAAAAGTTCCTCCTCGATCGGAGGCGAGCGTTTTACCGCTGTCAAAGCAAAGTGTGTGTCGGACGCGGTTGGCCAGAGCGATGGCGGCGGTGGTGCTCGTTGGTTTGCTGTCGATTGTTACCGAACAGTGCAGGACCATCCGTCGAAACGAACGCCGAGCGGCACCCGTCTGCTTAAATTTCCCAGGCGAGGCCCGAGTCTGGGACATCTGCGCAACCCACGCGGGATCGGGCGCCGTAATACATACACAACAGCTTGGTCGTGTGCTCAACATCAGCAGCGCGCTGCACGCGTGCACGCGGGTAATCACCAACGAGCAGCAGCTGAGTTGTCCAGCCCAGGCCCTGCAGCAGACATACACGGGTGTGTCGGCGCCTCGAGGCGCGTCCGTTTCGGCCGAACGCCCCCAAGCACGCCACACATGCGTCGCGCGCCACCCATTTTTGGTCAAAAGATACTTCGGGCAGACGGGGCCGCTCGGTAAACCCCCACAGACGCGCACTGGGTTGCTGGTAGCAAAGCACACACCTTTTGACCGACGAGCGAATTGCCGTCGAGTTTGCTGCCGGCCAAGCGAACTGCTGCACAGCGGAGCTCGCTCACACATACACCATGCACAGCCAGCTTGCACGGCGACGTTGTCTGCAGCACTCGCCAGCTGGCCCGACCACGACAACGTCTGCCAGCACTTTCATACAGAAACGCCCCGTTCTTAGGCACGCGGGTAGGGGTCGTGGGGAGGAGCCTCCCCCAAAGCTGCAACCACTCCCCTCTCTTTCAGCAACCTGCTTTTCCACATGGGCCCCCTCCAGTCTATTCTGCTTTTCGCCGCAAAGATCGCAAGCGAAGTGGTTCGTTTGGACGGGGGCGGGTCGAACGTCGGAAAACGCTCGGGACAGTTAGACGCACCGCCATGGCAGACTACTCGGAGCTGAGTCACAAGCACCTGGCCAACGCGCCCGGCGCCGCCGTCAACGAGGGCTACCCGGTCTACCAGATGCAGCAGCCCCAATTCCAGCAGCATCCCGTGCGCTTCCAGGAGCTGCCGCGGCTGCAGGTGCCGCCCTTCGCGCTCACGCAACAGTCTCCGCCAGCCTGGAAGTCCTCGCCCTTGATGGCGCCGCAGCCCGCGCCCCGCATGAGCGTGTCCAACCTGCTCTCCGGCAGCTTCCGCAGTCGCGCGGCGGCTCCTCCGCAGGCGCCGATGCTGTCGCCGCCGTCCCCGCCGACGCAGGCCCCGGCCCCGACGCCTCGCCGACTGCCCAGCTTTGCCGACATCCTGGCCAGGACCAACCTCCTGCACCTCATGGGCAGGTCGAGCGAGCCCGAAGAGGCCCCCGCTCCCGTCGTGGAAATGCAGCAGCCACCAATGCAGCCGGAGCAAATGTTCCCGCCGCAACAGCAAGTCCCTGTCATGGAGCATGTATACCAGAACTTCGCCCCGCCGCAAGTAGACACGAGCATCAGCATGGACACCTCATCTACGGTAGGAGAGGACATTGGCGCCGCCTCCCCGTGAGCCAAACTAGTGAGACCAACAAGCGGCGCGAGCGCTGGACCGAAGACGAACACGCGCGCTTCATGGAGGGACTGAACCGCTACGGCCGCAAGTGGAAGAAAATCCAGACGTTCGTCAAGACTAAGACGGCCGTGCAGGTCCGCACGCACGCGTACGGCTACTTTGCCAAGCTGCTGCGCAACATGCCTGAGGACGACGCCATCTGGGAGCTGGCGGAGGAGATGAGCTCGCTGCCCGGCGCCGTGCTCAAGGGCCCCGGCAACGGCAAGCGTCGCAACGAGCCCAAGACGGACGAGGCCGGCATGGAAGTGCTCCGCCGCTTTGTGTTCTCCAAGAAGAAGGCGGAGGACAAGAAGCAGCTGCTGGCCCCCAGCACGGCCGACGAGGACCGCGAGAACGTCGAGATGGCCGAGTCCACGCCCTCGAACGCCAACTCGTCGGCGCCCACGGGCTCGTGGAGCTCCACGCAGCGCTGGAAAGCCGACGACTCGGACGCGCTGCTGGAGATCAAGCGCCAGCGCCTGAATTAAGTAGTTTTTATATTTTTGGCGACCCCATGAGTAAATGTAGGCAGGAAACTAATAGGCAAAGCGATAGCCCGCGGCGGAAGTGCACGCGGCGGCATGAAAGAACGGCAGTGTATAGAAACGTATGCTCTCAACATGTAGTATACTTTGAAGCGGTCTCTAGGCGGAACTCTCTGCATGATGGCCATGATGGTTCGGCAGCAGAGAGGCAGAGCTGCACGCTTTTGCTTTGGCAGAGCACGTTGAAGAGTCTGGGCGTGATTGTGCCAAATATTACGGCGAAACGTGCGCGGCTGAGTCCATGCGCGGGCATGTCGGCGCCGTTGGACAGCGCGTGGGGCGAGTGCTCCTGCGGATCGTGGTTGCAGCTGACGATAGCCGTGGGGTCTCTCTCGGCAGAGTTGGCACGACAAACGGCGCCGCCACCGCCACGGCATCGATGCCGCCAAGACCAAAATGCCGCGTCTATTGCCGATACCAGTACACAATTCGTGTTAACTCGATGGATCAAGCGCGCAGCTGCGTTCAAGCCCGGAATTGTGGCTGGCAGCGCACCGCTCTTTCTCTGCGGCATACAAAAGCCAAGACATTCATACTGGAATTGTCAATTCCGATCGAGACAGTTCTCGTGGGAATCGCGAAAGAAATTCGCACTTTCACTGACTGTCAAGGTAAGAGTGCTGCGCTTGGCGTCGACGGATCTCAAGAACGGTATGCAGGAAGACGTGCTCGTCGCCGTCTGCAACGACACGACCGCAGTCCTTCCAGCAGCGTTGCTGCCATCTCGGCGACGTCGCTGCATCGCTCCTACATCGCCGCATTCTTCAGCGTCGGAAGGCCGGCTCGACGCCACGTCAGTCTGCTGCCAGTATCAAGAGCATGATGAACTACCTCACGCTGATAAGAGGCTGGTGCTCACCATTGAAACAGCCACAGTCGGGCGCCGCCTTACCAAGTTCTACAAGTCTACAAGACGCGTGCTGTACGGATTGTCCCGGCGCTTTCTGCAAAGCTCGTTCTGTCCCGCATCTCGCCGCTTCGTTGTCTAGCCTCGCTGTGCAGATAGTTACCGCCACTACGACAAGCTTCACGGTCCAAGCTGGCCGCTTCAAGTCGATGACCGGCTCGTGATTACGTTTGACAATGAGGCCGTCTGGCACATGCCGCTCGACTCGCTTCCCTTCGCCTCACGCCGGATCCAGCGCGGTCGTTGATGTCTGCGGCTTGGCAGCTCATAAAAGTCGTCATGGGTCGGTCTCCTGGCGTGCTTCCGACCCTCTCCAAGTATCTCGCTGCATTTCGTCAGCTACTCCATGCTCCAGATGGCCAGGCACCGTCCGCGTCGCCATAATCCCAGACCCACTTTGGTATTGCTAATGTCCAAGCTTCTCATTGCTGAGCCGTACAAGCGCAGCTACGACTGTAGCCACTCCGCCAAGACCTCACCCATCCCAGCGCTTCTACTGCCGTTGTTTCCTGGCTTTCGCTTCGAAGACCAGCATGAATTGCGCGCATCCAGTACACTTCTGGTCTACATGGGACCAAGCACACAATACTCGTCTCAAGCGCAAGTTCATTCGCCACAATTACGTACTCGTGGCCACCTCAACAAGTTTTCGACTTCTAAGCTACGAATGAACTGCGTGTCCCCTTGAAGATCCGGAAGCAAGTGAAAATGCAACTTGGTCGTTGCGGGGGCCGGTATTGGGAGGTTTAATGTATTAGAACGGCCACGCCTGCTCGAGCTTCCGGACAAAGTGGTGGTCGTTCATGGGCACGTTGGCCTTGCCGAAACTGGTGTCGTTCAGCGCTCGCCGCGCGAAGTCCGTCATCTGGTTCCACATGATGAGGTCCTGCACGCCGCCCTTCTCGGCGGTGAGATCCAACGCATGGTTCAGCGGCCAGCTGTGCTCGTACTTGACCTTGACGCTGGTGCCGTCGATCTTGTCTGCAGGCACTGGGGCGTATTTCTTGTGGCCGCTGTGGTAAGACGGAGAGGCGCCAAGAATCCTGGGGTGCGCGACGTCGGGGTTGTCGATCCAGATGACAATGTGCTCCCAGTCGTGGCGGTGGCCCATGCCACTCGACGGCGCGTCCTTGGGGAAGTACCAGGCGTACATGATGGCCCAGACGTCCCTGAACCACGTCGATCGACCGTATACTTGCGAGCCGTGGCCGGACCCTCGGCAGCCGCCCCTGGGGCTACCCGATTTCTGCAGTCCGCCGCTGGTCTCGCCAATGTCGTTGACGGCGGGGTACGGGACACAGCCCGTGTTGATAGCGATATGTGGTTTAAACTTGATGGCGGCCTTTTCAGAGATCGTGACCGGCTCGGGCTGTGCAAAGGGCTTGACGTCGCTGTGCGGGATGGTCTTGGGGTGCCACTCTTGTGGCTGTTGTTGCTGCTGCTGCTGCTGGGTGTCTTGCGCTTGAACCGTCAGGACCGACAAGACTGCGGCGAGGAAGAAGGCCCCAAACTTCATGATGGAGTGCGTGTGGACGGCGAGGACAATCGAAAAATGACGAACACCAGGCAATACTCATGTTAATCGACTGTCCGATGGGGTCTACGTGCAAAGCACGAAATGTATCAAAATCCTGCCGGCATACAGCGCTTGCTGTGCTCGTTGGACAATCAAACAAATGGAGCACGACGAACTTCGGATGCCGACGATGAGTACCAACTGGGACCATTTCCAAGATGAGAAGAATCCTTGAGGATATCGCCACTATTGCACTTAATGTGCCAGTGAAGATGACCCACCAAAAGCTGATGCGAACAGAGAGAAAGAATGCCGGCCTGCTGCTTGCTCGGATTGGAAGAGAAGCGTTACCACCAAGCAGAAGCCGATAACCACTCCAGCAGCTAATAAATCGTTGTTTAGGTGGACATGTATGTACGATCATTCAAAACTGCATGAACACGTTAAGGTTTCGCTTCCGATTCTTTGTCTTGGCTGCTCGATATCGGTAGGAATATACGCGTGGCCCGCCTGGCATGGGTCAGTTTGTCATCACCCGCGTTGTCTTCACGAATGGATTCCGTGTCCATGACTACTCTCATCGTCGATGCATGTATTGCTAGGTAGTGTCTGCATCCGAGTTTGTGCGTACCGAGCCTGACATGGGGCAGCACTAGCCCGGGGACAACGCTGCTGGCATGACCGAGGGGCTACAGCGGCAACTGTTGACCAGCAAGTTGAAGCCAGGGCTTCGCATCATGCTTGATACCCCATCAGATACAGGTAGCACAACGTGTGTATCAACGGGATGTTGATGCGGTCAACGAACCTGCATCAGCATCAACGATACCATCGTGCTTCGAGACGATACTCTCCAAATACAATATCAAGTACTACTACTAGTGCCTTAGAAGTTTCTTGTCGAAAGCAACTCCCACTAACAAAACACCCCATCAAGCAGAGCAAGAACATGAGGCCATCTATATTCAACTTATGAAAGTGTAGTGCGGTGCAGTGGTGAACAAGGTTGACGACAACGCTCGTAGACGGCAAGCTGCCGCCGCGTCAACATGCCACTTGCGTTAGCTTGCTTCATATCAAGTGGGGCCGCATCAACAGGCAACAGCATCAGAGGCATTTCATCAGCGCAACGACTGGTCTAGAGACGACGGAGGCGTTGCCCACAAGGAAGCCTCTGTAGGAAAGGAGCTAGTCTTAACCAACTCAATGTCACTTCGCAAAAACATTCCAAGCGCTTACAAGCTACAGAAAGCGTCGGATGACACCGAGCACTTCGCCATCTAGTGGCGAATGGTGTCATGCTGATCAGAGCACCAGCGACCCCATTTGCTCGTTGTTAGATGTTGAAGTACCATCCACACGAGTGTCAGCCACAACAAACCAAGGAAGAGCAGCTACCAAAATCTGGCGAAGAGCTATCGGTAACTTGGCCATGCCAGTCGAACGACGGCGAGTACAGCCTACTCGAACACTACAGAGCTACCGACGTCTTGAAATGGTTCCGCGATCATGGAGAGAGAGATTTTCCCTCGGTTGCTGTCCTTGCAAGAGTGTATGTCTGTAAACCGATGTCTACTGCAGCACAAGAGCCATTCTTCAGTCTAAGCGGATACATTATCAACGATTTTCGCACATGCCTTGACGACAAACGTGCAGAAGTGCTTTGTCTTATGAGATCAAACGGGCAAGAGTACAAAAGACTACTACAAAGTCAGCAAGATAGCTTGATACTGTATCAAGAGTATCATGATGATATTGATACACGCGATTGAATGTTCAAACGTCATACAGTCACACCTCTTTAAATGGACCCCTTCAATTGCTGAAATCACCTCTAGTTGACAGAGACCTCGCTGTCCAAACCGAACAGTATAGGTTTCACTATGCTACTCCTCTACTTGCACCACACCCCTTTATCCGCGATCTGACAGCAACGTTTGGTAATTCCCCTCGCTAAATGGACGACTCCACGCCAATCAAATCGTGTGGTTTACACTCAATCCCGCACGAATCGAGTCATACCGCACGACTTCCAGCCCGGAAGATGGCTCCTGGTAGTGTTGCTCCCACGCTAACTCAAGAGAAGCTCCAAGTCAATTTAAAGTGCAGGCGACATCCTACCATGCACCACGCCGAGGTCATCGAATGGGTGCGCGCCACTTTCAAGAAGACTATCAGAGGAGTATATTGGAGTGGATGCGAGTGAGGATATCCACGACCTCATGTGGATGATACAGAGACACTGAGCACTTCTGACAGCGAGGAAGACACAGAAGAACTTCCCATACCAGCTTCAGTTGCGTTGAAGCATTGCTTGGAGTTGTCTGCTTTTCTTTTTCAGTGTGCTGGTGATACAAGCCGAGAACAACAAATGATCTTGAGCACAACACAACCAGCAAGAATGCAGTTAGTTCACAGAAGGCGCCAAACAACTATGGACATCTTCTTGCAGCCATAACCACACATATGAAATAAAAGCTTCTCCCTCAATTTGATCGATCCTCTAAGTGAATGGTCCATTTTCAGCGGCCCAAACGCCTGTCAAGTAGAGAGGCGTGACTGTATTCACTCTCGTGGTGCGATTGCGGCCTTTGTATCAGTTTCAGAGCTACAGCTTGTATCTCCGCTGATGCGAAGTCCTGGTTGAAGCCTGTTCTCACACGTCACAGATTCGTACACGACATGGCTGACGTAATGCAAATCATCTTGCTGTTTCTTGTTCGAGGACTCCTCCAAGTCTGACCGGCGGCCCCACGTGGCAAAAGATGTCGATCTCATTCCCGCTTTGGCCACCACTATCTCCTACCCGTTCTCCAACTTCCTAGCAGCCATGGCTGCCGTCACCGCCGACTACAAGCTTTTCACTCCGCTACAGCTCGGCGACGACCTGGAGCTCAAGAACCGCATCGTGTTCGGTCCGCTTAGTCGCGGGCGCGCCAACGCCGACCGCGTTCCGTCCGAAGACAACGAACTCTACTACGAGCAGCGTGCCGGCGCCGGCCTCATCATCTCGGAGGCCACCGCCATCTCGGAGCAGGGCTACGGCTGGTACCATGCCGCTGCGTGCTACACCGACGCCCACGTGGAAGGCTGGAAGCGCGTGACCGAGCGCGTGCACAAGAAGGGCGGCAAGATCTTCATGCAGATGTGGCACATGGGACGTCAGGGCCACACCAGTTTCAACCCCAAGGGGATCTGGTGTCGGCGTCGGCGGTGCGTCTTGAAAGCGGCCACACCCGCAGCGCCAACTACGAGACGTCTCCGTACGAGACCCCGCGAGCTCTAGAGACCGACGAGATCCCCGGAGTGGTGGAGTCGTACCGTCACGGCGCCGAACTCGCTTGGAAGGCAGGCTTCGACGGTGTCGAGATCCACGGCGCCAACGGATACCTGATCGACCAATTCCTGCAGTCGACCACCAACAAGCGCACGGACCAATACGGCGGCTCATTCGAGAACCGCGCGCGGCTGCTGCTGGAGATCGTCGAGGCCGTCAAGACGGCCGTTCCATCGCACCGCATCGGCGTTCGTCTCGCCCCCAATGGCGCGTTTGCCGGTATGGGCAGTGAGGACAACTACGAGATGTTCAAGTTTGTGATGGAGCGTCTGAGCACGTACGAGCTGGGCTACCTGGCCATCCTGGACGGCTTCGGCTTCGGGTACACCGACAAGTGCCGACTCATCACGGCGTTCGATGCCAAGACGGCGTTCAAGGGGTCGTCATGGCCAACAACAACTACACACGAGACTTTGCGGAGGGGACGATTCGCAGCGGGTCGGCCGACCTTGTGGGCTTCGGTCGGCTGTACATCTCGAACCCGGACCTGGCCGAGCGGTTCCAGAACGACTGGCCGCTCAACCCCGAGGCTGGACGAGAAGTGTACTACAACTCGGCACTGGGCGGCAAGGGCTACAACGACTTTCCGTTCTACAAGGACGAGCTCAGCAATTAGACTGGCAGGTTTTGAATTTTGAAGACGCACGATGTTCGTCCAGCAGAAGAAATATAATGTTTGCCATCGCAACCAAGTAGCTCAACCCGTAGAATGTATCGCACAGGGTGACGGCCACCGCCGTCTGGCTGCAAGTCTTCTTATTCTGCACTGGTCAACATTCTCTACTAATGTAGTTGTTGGTCCTGTAGTTGGCAAAATGGAAGCCACTAAAGACTCATCAGCTGCAAGGACGACAGCAATCTACCAGATACCGTATCTTCGACACCTCGGGCTCATGTACGCTACCTCCTAAGCGGTTGACGGCTCGTTCGCGGATCCGAAGAGACCTCATTACCGAATTGTCTTCCATTCGACCAAGTCTTATCCACGACAATGCTGTCCTGCAAGTCTTTGGTTGCTCTTTGCATCGTCGGAACGATGCTTTCCGAACAAGTGAGTGCGTTTGCCCAGACCTACGGTGGTGCTCAAGTTACCAACGGGATCAACACGGGCGCTACCTGGGTTAACGCTGGGGTGAACAACAGACAAGGCTGGCATGACGCTACTACTGGCAACACGGGCGGAGTTGATGTCGCGGTGAATGCCAACGAGGCCGGCGCTGGCACGACTGGCGCTGCAAGAACGACCGGAACAAGCGGGGTCAATACCAACGCTAATGCTTTCAGCAACGGAGCTGCGCCGGTGACGCCATTCCCTTCCGTCGGAGGTGGTGGTGCGTCAGTAAGTGCAAGCATTACCAATGCGAACGGAAACACTCACTCCATCTCGAAAACCACCAACGGTAGTCCAGCTTCAGTTGGGGTGAATGATGCGACCGGGAACACGGCTGCGGCTAATGTCGGTGGTGATGTCCAAGGAGCGGCGAACATCGGCGGGGCTGCTAACACGGGTGGAGTCAATACCAATGCTAACGCTTTCGGCAATGGTGACGCGCCAGCAACTCCCTTCCCTTCCGTCGCAGGTGGTGCATCCGTGACGACAAACGGCGGGGCTGGTAGTGTTTCCGTACAGATTGGTAGCGAGACGGGGCCTCAGGCCACTGGAGGCGTGAACGCGACATTCGGCCAAAATGACGCTGCTGGTGGTGCTGGCGCGAGTGCGGGTGTCAACGCCAATCCCAATGCTTTTGGCCCGAGTTCCGCCCCACTTGCAGCTCCTGCAGGTGCCCCCACGACAGCGACAGCGGGCCAAACTGCAGCTTATAACTGAGCTCGTTCTTGTAGCGTGTCGTCGTTTTGTCTGTGGATGTTCACCTTTTAGTGTTGTCAAAACCAAAAGCTCTTTGCGCTTAAAGTGTTGCCATTGTTCGATGTCATTCATGGTGTTGCTGCTGTTGTGCTTAGACTATTTCTTCCAGGCTGGGGTGGTCATGTGGGCGCCTCTTCCTCGGCCGCCGGGTCCTGGAGCTGCTGCCCCGTTGTCGAGGCCAAATGGCGTTGGCGCACTCTCCGCAGTGGGAAAGCTAAACCCGCTTGGCATGCCCGCGGCTGGAGGCGAATTGATGCCGTAGTTCTCTCCGTAGAACTCGTTGACAAGCGCTGCAGCCCATTTGGACAAGTGCTCTTCGCCGCTCTCGAACTGCACAGTCTCCAGAGCGTCGATGCCCTCGTTCACTTCTACGAGTGACACCCCACGAGGCACCACACGCAGCACATTCTCGATAAAACGCAGCGAGTTGCCGACGATAGCTACATCCGCTACTGTCAGGAGATGTAGGAAGCCTTTTAGAACGTCAAAGGCCAGCACCTTCTCCATATGTGCCGCACTGGTGAGCGCAATGTTGGTCAGGGCGAAAGCTACTTCCCGTCGGACTTCGTAGTTGCCATCCTTGAACTGCTGGCCTAACAGAGGCAGCAGTTGCACTTGCATGAGCAGCTCCACCACTTGGGCGTCAGTCGCTGCCAGATTCGAAATCACCCAGGCCGCTTCAGCCGCCAGAGACTTTTGTTCCGCTCCAGCAGCAGAAGGCTGGAGGAACTCTTTCAGCTTGGGCAAGACGACCGAGTCCGCTGCGAGGAGGCGACGGACGTACGGCATTTGCCACTCGTCTGTGTGATGGTCTGGCGAGCCGCAGCAAACGTTGCCAAACACACGTAGGATGGGCGTCAGCAGCAGCTCGTTGTTGGTCTGGAAGTACGGCAGCAGCAGCTCCACTAGCCCGTTCTCCAGCATGAGCTGAAGGTGCTCTTCTTCTCGCGCGGTTAGGAAGCTCAGTAACCATGCAACTTCCACCACAATCTCCTCACTAAAAGTGGCAGTAGAGCTCGGCTGCTGCAGACCTTTCACTACCACAGGAAGAATACCTGCGTCTACGAACGGCTTGGCCGGGGTTTCGTATCCACGCGCCAGGTTGGACAGCGCCCAAGCGCTGGTCTTGGCCAGCTCTTTTTCGCTAGGGTTACTCAGTAACTTGACCAACGGAAGGACTGCTCCATTGGCGATGAGTTGCTGACGGAACTCCTCGCAGTCCGCTGCGATATTGCCCAACACCCAAGCGGAATGCTCCGCCAAAGAGTGGTTGGATCCCTCCAGAAACTGCAGCAGGCGAGGCACTGCAGGCAAAACCAATTTGGTGTGTTCGTATTGCCCGCTAGCAATGTTGGTCAAGCACCACAGAATTTCACGGTACACTTCTCCTCCCGTGCGAGTGGCACTAGCCAGAGGAGACGCAGAGTTCAACAGCGACACCATCACCGGCACAATCTACGTGAAATCCATAAAAAAATATAATATCCGTCAGTATATGCTATAAATAAAATCTCCGTCCGCAGTGATATGTCGCGTAAGTGTAACCCCTCGCAATAGTTCCCATACAAATCCATCTTCAATGGAGACACTTTGACTCGAACACGTACCCCAGACTCGATGATCTGCTCCACAACTTCGTAGTCGCGTTCGTGTGTGGCTAGCAGCACGCGGATCTCCTTGAGCGTCTCGAAGCGCGCCTGACTCTTGGCGGCCGACGCGCTGCTCGTGTCCTTCAGCACCGTAACCAGCTCGGTGATGCTTCTACCCGTCAGCGGGGTCTGGTCGCTGGTCATGAGGCGACGGCGCTTGGTCTGCACGGCAGCTCGGCGCTTGTCCTTGCGCACCTGCGTGCTGGTGCGCTGGCGCCGGGCCTTGAGCGCGCGCGACTCGGCGGCGGCGTCGTGCTTCTTCAGCGAGCTGCGAGGGGTACGCGGCGGCATTTTTACTGAGCCAAAAAAACGTTTTTTCAAATGGATACCTATCGGGTTACACTTTCCAAACAGTCGAGATCATGGTAATGCTGCGCCGCATGGGAGCTCGTTAGACGGCGCCTCTCACTCGTTGTGCATTGCCTGTAGCCAGGGTACGAGGCCGAGGAGACCATCAAGCGCATCAAGAGCCACAAGGGCGTGCAGGCCGTGCTGATCGTGAACCAGGAGGGGTACCCATCTACTCGAGTACCAGCGATGAGGAGTTCGCTATGGACCACGCCGCGCTCATCTCGCAGCTGGCGGCCAAGGCCAAGTCGACGATCCGCACGCTGGACCCGACCAACGACATGACGTTCCTGCGTATCCGCTCCAAGAAGCACGAGATCATGATCGCGCCCGACAAGGAGTACGCGCTCATCGTCATCCAGAACCCCAATCCAGGGGCCGATCTGGATGTCGCCACGGACAACAACTAAAGAGATGAAAAGCAAAAGGTTGTGCAATTATTCCCGCGCGTGCTTGAGAGCAGCCGCCTCAGGGTTGAACTCTGGCGTCTCGATGAACTGCAGGAAGAGGTTGTTGAGTCGTTTACGGAGTCCTTCGAGACTCTTCTGGTTACGGCCGCGACTGAGCATATCTGCTTCACGGTCGATGAGTTCCACGAGCTCGCGGGTCAACGGACAGTCGAACTCCTGCACCGTCCACTTGATATGCAGCAGCATGTCCAAACGCTCGTCCACCGACCCCAACGGTGTCCGCAGGCCGTGGTACAGATCCATAAGCTCTTTAGCTCGTACGGTGAACGGCGTGTGCACTTCCTTGACGCCGCCGTCGCTCATCTGCCACTGCTTTGGACGCGCCATGAACTGCAGCATCGCTTCGATACGCTGCTTGCGGTTCGCTTCCGTGGCTGTCAATTTGAGACGGTCGATGGTTTGAAGCAGTTTGGTCTCCTTGGCCAGAATCGCATCGAGCGCCTTCTGTCGCTCGCTGGGATCGAGTTGACGCTGCTCGCGGACTTTCCGACACTCCACTTGTCGCCACTTGTCCAGCTCGTTGTAAAGCACTTCGAAGTCGCTGACAGTGTTGGGATGCATTCGACGGTTGACTTCACGCCGCTGGCGAGTCACGTCTTCCGCCTCGTTCTCCTGCGCTTCGATCTCCGCCAGCAGATTCGAGCGGCGGCGTTGTTCGCGGATACTGTACACAAACATCCGAGCTCGGAAGCCTCGCCACAGACGCTGCAGAAGCAGCACCGAGTCTTCACGAAGACTGTCGAGTTGATACGAGTCGAAATACGGACGCGCAGTCACGTGACGGTCGAAAGACTCGTCCATCGTCAAGTCACGCCGAGCCATTTGTGTTCCCGACTCGCGGTGGGTCTGTAGGGACCGCGTCACGAGATGCTGCGTCTGCGTTTCGCGGTGGAAGCGAGGCGGCCCCATATTACGACGTGCTCGAGACAAGATCGTCTAGCTCATCGAACAAAAGCGATCGCGTTTAGTTTCTCTCAAAACACAGCAAGTAAAACAATCGATCAGTACCTGAGTGGACGCGTGGTGGAATTGCTGCTGCGTCTTGCGGTGTCGAAAGCCTCCCAAATACGGCTTGTGGTCGGTGAATTTCTCAATGTCGACAACGATCGTGGTGGTGGTGCCGCTCTCCTCTAGTCAACACACTGTGAGCAGCGCTTAAAACGTGAGAGAACTATCCGAGTCTTACCGTTGTAAACCTTAACTTGAATGCGATCCGGCATGACGTAGTCGCTGGTCGTTGGCGGTCTGGCCACGTAGGCTTCGAGAACGCTCTCACCGGAGTTTGTAGGCAGACCATACGCCGAGAGCTGCAAGTCATCTTCGCTAACATTCTCGTCGCGAGGCCCGCGCAGATCTGGAAAGCTGACGAGGTCGGGGTTTAGCTGGAGATCGGTGCAGAGCATTTGTCGGAGCAACCCCAGCGTTGTATCTGCCGTGGCAGTCACTCGATGCCTCACGTTGTCTGGCTGCAGAATCACCAGCAAAGAGAACTCGTGGCCTTCCAATTGCTCGGACGAAGCGCGGAGGAATTCCGCCATAGCCATCTCGGAAACATTAGACGAAGGCTCGCCCTGGTCGACGACATCTCCATTGCCGTTCAATCCGTTAGTGAGTTCGGTCTCCTCATGTGTTGCAGGGTCCGGATCTTCAACTTCAGGAGCGGCTGGATCATCCGGCGAGGCTTCTAATGCTTCTGCATGATCCTGTTCGCCATTCTCCTGACCCTGCTGCTCGAACTCGTCGTTATCCATATCTAGCGAGTTGTGTCTTGGAGGCTTTTAGATGAAGGTGACCGTTCAACAAGTTGATGGTATTCTCGACAACGATGAATCCCTACTCGGTTGCTCATGAAGGTAGACACAAGCCATGGCAATTGGTGCCATTGCCTTATGATCCTCATCGGCGTGAGTCCCCACTAACTCCATTGCGTCGTGGGATACCGATACCTTAAGTCTTTATCTACATCCGTTACGACATCCCAAATGTCATCTATAAACACCACCACCATCCACTTGGAACTTGTCGGCAACGAACAATCGAGTTCTTCTGCTATGAGCGGGCGGAGCGCGTCGTCCCGCACGGGCAGCGTGTCCGACTCGGACTCGGAGATAATGAGCATCGGCCCCAACAGCCTCGACAGCATCAACAGTTTGTGCAGGAGCAAGCCCCGACATGTCATCTACGAAGGCAGCGAAGTCGACGACGGCGACACACACAGCGAGCTGGATCTGAGTCTCTACGACACGGACGAAGTGCTGGACACTCGGTCCAGCTGCCGCATCTCTCTCGGCAGCGTCGAGTCCGTTCTGTCCGATGGGCGCGCCCCGCACGACCGTGAAGGCGAGCTCCCGTCATACCGCACGCGACACAACTTCGACAGCTTTGTGAGCGTCGACACGGCGACTTCCGAGCTCAATGAGCCGATTCATTCGGATCATAACCACCACCGAGCTCTACATCTCCACCAGCTTCAACAACAGAACCAGCAACTCGAAGCGCTCCAACGACAGCAACAAGACCAGATCCACGAACAGCAGCAGCGGTTCCCACACGCCTACGAGGCGGCTTCAACGTCCTCCTTCTACCAGCATGTGCGCGGCAGTCGAGCCGTTAGTGGCATCTACACCGACGCAGACAACGAAGACGACAACGGGGATGTGGACACACTGCGATATCACTATGGCCGTCCATCGAGGGCACCCACGGGCTCCGAGCCGTTCATCCGAACCACTTTCGCGCAACAAGAACCTCCGCTCGGGACCCCGACAGACCCCTACGACATCCTGGGCACTCCTCCGGGCGATCCGCCAAGTGCGCGACCGTCACGACCGTCGTCCGAGCCCAACCGGAACTCGGCCCCATTTGACGAGATCCACTCTCAGGCACTGCAGCATTTGCCTCGGTCCATGAATTCGTTCCTGTTGCTATTTCTCTTGATCGTGGGCTTCGCCATCGGCTTCTTGGTGTTGTCACTCGACCCACCGGAAGTCTATGGCTACTGGCTCAACGAGATGGGGGATCTCTACATCCGCCTCGTCAACTGCATGACCGTGCCCTTGGGCATTTGCCAAGTCGTCTTCTCCGTGTCGACATTGACAGCTCGAGGCGCGATCTTCCGCCTTTGGCTCAAGACGTTGGGGTTCTACGTTGTCGTGAGTCTGGTCTCGATCTCGATGGCGATCGTCGTCGCCGACGGGTTCCGGTCGTCACTAAAGCAGCAGAGCAGTCTCGATTTTGCCGTCTCTTCCAGGTCGACGTTCGGCTTCCAGTGCAGCAACAACAACTACCTCGAACTCACGGATAGTACACTTAGCTGTGGTGGCGACAGCTTCAACGCCGCCAACAAATCGGTATTTCCAAGCTTCGTGGATGTTAACGACGTACTAGGGCTACCTGACGCCGTCGAGAGTTTGAGCTTTACGCAGTATTTCTTCGCGTTGGGGGCTCGCTACGTGCCCAACAACATCGTCCAGGCGTTAAGTGCCGACATGTACGTAAGTTCTATGGTGATCGCCACCGTTTTGGGCGTCGCAGTCACTCGCAGTTTCCGTGGTGGTGGTGTCGGCCGTGAATGCGGCGACGCTCGTCGCAACCCGCTGCTCAGACTGTTCGTGCACCTATACGCGACGCTGTTTGCGATCCTCGACTGGCTGCAGTCGCTGGTATTGCTGGCGATCTTGCCTGTCACCATCGGGTCGGTGTTGGTAGACCCTGCCAACTCGAAGCTGCTATCGTTTGCCGGTAATTGGACTGCTGCCGTGGTGGTGGTGTCTGCACTGCAGAGTTTGGTGGTTTGTCCGTTGCTGTTCTTTTTCGTCACGCGTCGTCAGCCTTTCGGATGGCTGCTCAAGGTGATGCCGGCGCTGCTTTACAGCGTACTGTTGCAGTCTCCAATGTTGCCGTTGGCGATCGCCACTAAGAGCGTGTTACGGACACGGGAAGTGCCTCCCGCCGTGTTTGGCGCGTTGTTCCCTGTGCTGTCGGCGTGCAACCGATTGGCGCAAGGTGTGACGTTGCCATTGACGTTGCTGTGGATGGTTGGCTACTCGGACTGCGCACTGTCGCTAAGTGCTGGCAAGAGTGCATTGCTCTTTGGTTATGCACTGGTGGGGAGCCTTGGAGACACCGGGCTACCGCAGTCGCAGAGTGTGTTCCTCTTGGCGGTGTGGAAGGGTTTCTGCTCTGGTAGTGAAATGCCGCAGTCCATGTTGACTCAAACTGGCGTACTGCTGCTCATTTCCAGATTGCAGTCCCTCGCCAACACGATCATGAATCTCTTACTGGTAAGAATGGCAGCTAGCACTGACGAAGGTCGCATGTACGCACAGAACTTTGCTTTATAAGCAAACCGCATGCAATTCAGTAGAACTCAAGCATAACTCGCCGCTCCACTGAGCACTTGAACATTTCGTCGCTTGGGGGTGGCTGCAAACTCAAAAATCAAGCTCAAAATGCTCGCGTCTACGCGGTGGAACGTCGTCGATCCGCTTGCATCCTTCATAACGCTCAGCACCGCCACCTTGGAGCGATTGGGAAGCTTTTCTTCAACGGCACTAACATAGTCGCCATTGTGTGCTTTAAGAGCATGGACGTACACTGCGTCGAAGCCTTCGGGGCTTCTTATCTTGAGGTGCGCTAGCTGACGAGACATCTGACACGCTGGATCACTTAAGCAATCCACCAGGCTATCAACTCTGGCACTGTCGGATATCTCCAAGCTTTGGAGCCTCCAGTCCTGCAGCTTCTCTAGACTAGAAATGTTCACGTTAAATGAAGTGATCTCGAGTTCTTTGAGACCAGGAGTTGCCGACGCCAATTCGCTAAGGTCGATAGCAGCTTCCCTCTCCATCCAACTCGTGATACTCAACTCCGTGAGGTTAGCACCAACAAGCGCCAGCAGCTCCACGATCAGTGAATCTGTCTCAACGACGGACAGCTCTAGCTCTAAAGATTCAACGCGGCTTAAACTCTTGCTCGATACTGGGGAATCACACACAAACTGATCACTGCCTGAAAGCTGCATGCTGCAGATGCCATATCCAGGAACGACGACTTCTACACGGCGCTCTTGGCTCATACGTGCTCTGCAGAAGTGGTCATGTGATAGCACAAAAGTGACAGCACCTCCAGTGGATCGCAACGGAGTTCCCTTTTTCACGTTGACAAAGCCGAATTCTGACTCGGTTTTCCCTGGATAATTGTTTTCAAGAACTGTTTTGATCGCTTCTACCCCATGCCGTGTCAGAGGAAGCTTGGAGATCTTCACATACTCAACCGAGCTGTTTGAGACTCTCGAGAACAGAGAATACGCTAACCAGCCCCATCGAGCAGCGTCCACAGCCTCGTTTGAAGTGTCATCTTGATCCAAGGAATACACCAAACGCTTAATCGCTCGGGCCTCACTAATGGCCGAACTCATCGCACCGATCATCCTATCAGAAGCCCAGTCGCATTGAATTTCCAGCTCCCTACCTCCTCCGCGGCGTTCAAGTGACGGCAGCTCTGCATTCGCGCACAATGCCTTGTCACAAGCGATCATACTAAAGAGATACCCAGCGTTCTGCATAGCTTTTTCCAGCCCACCCATATCCCTCTCATCGAGTCTGACCATCAAACAAGTTATTCCAGCTTGGGCAAGCGCTACAGTCATTTGCATGAACGTCGGAGCTCCGAACTTGGACTTCCATGTCCAAGCGTACGTTTCACTCTTCTCAGCCACTTCTTGTCGAGGATTTTGTTCCCATACTTGAACAAGTCCAGCACCGTCTTGAAGGGCACACAAATGCACTGGCGACGGAGCCTCCATTTTTAACTGCTCTCTAAAAGTTCGTAAAAGGAAACTTTCTCTTCTCCATCATCTACGAATTGGCTCCCCGACATGGGGATCGCCTCATGGCGTGTAGTCCACTCCAACGAAGACTCGGCCTCCAGCTCTACCGAGACCCCTAACTTGTTCATAGCTTGGCGAAACTCTTCCGAGTACTCCCACGGGTCATCTGGACAGCCCAGCAGCTCTCCCCAAGTCACTGTGGTCTTGGTATTAACAGCATTCTCGGTCGCTATCTTGCCATGTAGATAGCAGTCCCAGATCGGCAGAACCTCTGACCGTCGTCCGCCAAACCCAAACATGTCGTCCAGCTCCATAAATTCTCGAAGGTAGTTTGTGTACACCTCGCTTGAGACGACTGCTAAGGCGTTGAACAGCTCAACGGCCTCTCGAATCCGCTGCAGTTGGTTGCGGTCGCCTGTGGAGGGAAGAGAACACAGTGAGATACTTCCGAATTCATGAAGTTTGTCTCCTTGGACGACGGCAAGCAGCGGATCTGCACGCAGAACGGAGAGTTGGAGACAGAAGCGTCTCCAGGCAGCAAGTGCCCACGGAGGTCTTCGAACCATGGAGCCAGGAACGCCCACTCGGGATCCATATCCGATGCTAGCAGCTCCTTCTTTACCACAAAAAGTACGAAAAGAAATGACTCCAACAAGAGCTTTTGTGTCTTGGTAGGCCTCCGATTTGCATGAAGGTCGACGGGAACAAGACCTTAGCAGACCTAAAGGAGGCAGTGAAACTAGTTAAAAGCGTTCTACACTGAAGATATGTCGGTGTATGCTACAAGGACTGGACTAGTCCCGATGGAAGCTAAAAACATTGTCACCCGCTCCAGGACGATCGAGAGTGCGTTTGCTGGCCGTCTTGAGTTTGAAGTGCTACATGCTCTAGTGGACCACCGCCGGAGCAGCCCACTTCATGGTTTATTGGCATTGACAAAACCTTTTCCGCCCCTATTCGAAAGCGTCTATGGAAACCCGAAGCGCGAGAAATGTCCAATTCGCACTCATTGGCAGGCCCTGTGTGTTTTTCCTGGACGGCTACTCTCTCTCATCCGTAGATCAGGACCCCTCCGCCGGTGGAGCAGTCTCCATACATGTTCCGCAAAGCATTGCGTGTGGTTTACCATGTGCTCTTGGCGATTCCCTTGGAGACCACGTGCTTCGAGCACCATACGCGCGAGCAGCCATTATTGATAGCATGGTGAGCCAGATTAACCAGCAACATGTTGAGCCGCGAAGCATTTCAACACGGCACCTGCCACCCGAGAACACCCCGGCTGATACCGTCGCAGCTAGCGCCATTTCTCGGCCCACATGGAGTTCATGCCATGGCGAGCCGTTATCATATGCCGTCGTGAGCTTGTCCCTCTTGCTAGTGCTGGAACGAGTCTAGGCAGTCGACAGCTCATTATTCAATTTGCCTCAGCACCAATTCCCACGTCACCACCAACAATGCGGTCCTGGAAAACTCTTTCAATTGTCGTCGCAGTTGCGGTTGCCATGAATGGAGCGGTTGCTATCGAGCAAGGAAAAGGCGGCGGCGTCTCCTGACGCATGCTCCCGCCGTCACCACGGCCACCCCGAGCACCAACGACGACTCGTACGCGTTCGACAGCACCGGGTCTTCCGTTGAAGACTCGTCGGCAGTGGACCAGGGCAGTGGATCGATCCCCAAGGACAAGACCGACATCACGGTGCCGCCAATGAGTGGATCGGGTAGCGTGCCTGCCGGCAGTCAAGGTCAGGGCTCCTCGGAGGGCAGTGGCACAACGACGCCTTTCAACCCCAAGACTGGAGTGCCAGCGATCAGCGGGTCTGGAAGTCTACCCACGGAGAGCGGATCGGGCAGCGCACCGGCAGGTAGTGAAGGCCAGGGATCAACGGGTAGCAGTGACATTCCGACGGGCCCCTCGAGCGATGGCAGTGGCTCTCCGCCGGGTGGCAAAGTCAATCCTCCTCCCTCAAGCGGCCCCGGCAGTGCTCCTGACGGTTCGTCAAGTAGTTCGGGTCACGGATCGACCGCTTCCGTCGAGGGTAGTGCGTCGGGCTCCGAGCCGTGCGATACGCCCTTCGTCCTCCCGGGCGGATCGGAATCGACGTCGGGGTCGGGACTTGGCAGCAGCGGATCCTCGACACGATTCAGTCCGAAGACTGGCGTTCCTTCCACGAGCAGCATTGGCAGCCACGGGTCTTCGGCACCATCTAACCCCAAGACTGGTACCCCGTCCACAAGTGAGACTGGCAGCCAGGTGGAAAGCTCCTCGGATACCGATAATGGCAGTGACTCGACTACCCCGAACCAAACTAATGGTGGTTCGACGGCCAACGAAGGTAGCAGTGGAACCGAGAAGACTGGCAGCCAGCAGTCTGGTGGCAAGGGGTCTCCTTCATCTCCGTCGGAGCCGGCGACGCCTGGTGCGAAGAACTGCAAGCGCCGTCTTCGCCAGTAAGTGTTGTGGTGGCAGTAGATCTTCATATTTTGTGGTACCAATAGAAAACCGTCTTGTCAGTGAGGATACTTGCCATTTTCGCAGTCTGCTCTTGTCCGTCTTCGGTGAGCTGTGTCGATAATTCGCACTGCAGGACATTCGGTCCACCACCTGTCTCGCATTGCCACCGCCAACAGCGCTGTCCTCGAAAGCTCTGTCGCTTGTTGGTAACAGAGCCTCGGCAGTCTACAAGTTCCGACCGTCACCGTCGTTGCCCCAAGCACCGCGGACGATTCTTCTGTTTCCAGCCTTCAGTCGAGAGCTCATCGGCGTTCAAATTCGCCAAAGGCGAACTCCTTGAGCACCCAAAACGCAACCAACCTGTTGCAGTAGTTCGACGGCGGCGTTTAACCCCAAGCTCTCGCTGCCAAACCTTCTATTCGTTCATTTCTGACCAGCCACCCCAATGAACCAAAAGAGCTTCTGCATCATCTATCCGTTCGCTGGAATACATGGGGAGGTTTAGCCAAAACTTCCGTGCGTAAACGATCTCGGTGTGTCTCTTCCAGGTTACGCATGAAACCTGCAACCGGGCCCTTGTCAAACCTCCACAGCTCTCATTATTCAACTTCCTTCGAGCCTCACACGCCAGCACGCCTCCAACAACGATGTCCAGCACCAACAAGACTGTTCTCGTCACGGGCGCCAACCGCGGCCTCGGTCTCACCTTCGTCGAGCACTACGTCAAGGCCGGATGGAAGGTCATCGGCACGGCCCGCGACGTCGACAAGGCCGACAAAGTGCGTCTTCTCGTGCATTGTCCTGCTAGATAACTCCACTCCACTCACCGACCATTTGTCTTGTAGTTGAAGGCGTTGACTCCGTTCAAGATCGTGCAGCTAGACACGAGCGACGAGGACTCCATCTCGCGCATGGCCAAGGAGCTGGACGGCGTCCCGATCGACCTGCTCATCAACAACGCCGGCCTCATGGGTCAGTTCGACTTTGCCTCCACCACCAAGGACTCCTTCATGCGTCTGTTTGAGGTCAACTCTGTCGGTCCGTTCCTCACGACTCGCGCGCTGCACTCGAACCTGAAATTGGCTGCTGCGGCCAACGGGACGGCCATCGTCGCCTCCATCTCCTCCATCCTCGGCAGTATCCACGTGAACCTGGACGGCGCCTTTGGGCCGCTCGAAAAAGTCTACTACGAGACCCACGAGGTGCCGAACGGCAGCATGCACAGCTACCGCGCGTCCAAGGCGGCGCTCAACATGATCAACGCCAACCTGGCCATGGAGCTGCACGAAGACAACATCGTCGCCGTGGTGTTTGAGCCGGGTTACACGAATACAGACTTAACGCATGGCCAGGGCGTGATGCAGCCTGCGGACTCGATCGCAGGAGTGACGAAGGTGATCTCGGGACTGACGATGGGCGACACGGCCAAGTTCTTCGACTTCCAGGGCACGCAGCTGCCTTGGTAGGCGGCAGCGTAGATTCTAAGATACCATAGCTTTCAGAGCTAAGACTTTTATGCTGCCACAGACTCTTTTTTCTTCAAAATGATTCGCTTCACATTGCGGACCACGAGCTCAAAGCTCACCAAGATGTTCTTGAATTTCCGTTTTATCCTGCATTCGTGCCGAGTGTTATCGGGGTTGAACTGAAGACATCAAAAACATTTGCACAGCTCCGAAAAGTAACACGACGTCTTGCATCGAGATTAACCACGCTAACATGCTCTAACAGTACGAAGGAATGTTAACAGTAGGCTCCGGTGTCGTTGTGTTTGATGACGGAGCACTCGTCGTGGTCGCCGGGGTGGTCGTTGACGCTGGCGTTGACGTCGTAGACGTTGGAGTTGTTGTGGATACCGGGGTAGCGGTAGTTGATGTTGGAGTGCTCGTTGTGGACACCGGGGTAGCGGTGGTGGGCGTCGGCGTAGTAGTCGTTGCCTCGGGAGTTAACGTCGGCGTCGCCGTCGTCGCTTCAGGTGTGGACGTAGGAGTTGCCGTTGTCGACGACGGAGTGCTCGACGAATCCGCCAACCACGACTTCAACACATCGCCCAAGTACTCGCTCTCAAGACTCTCAGCGCTCGCGTAGTCGTTGCCAGTCAGCCACACGTGTTGCTCGCTGTCGATGTTGAACCGCGTCACATTCATGAACGCAGAATACGTGTCCAAGATCTCCGTCATGTTGCCGTAGAACTCGTCCGCTGGCAGCAGGTTCGTGAACGGGTAACCGGCAATGCCCAACAGCACCAACTCGTAGAACTTGCGCTGCGTGTGGTCCGCGATGCTGTCGATGAAGAGCCACTCGCCATTCGGAGCCTCGTTCATCAATGAAGAAACCATCTCCACAGCCGTCGCTGTCTCCGCTTCACACTCGGCCACCACGCTGTCCGGGAAGCCGACGTTGCCACAGCCGTTGTAGTAGTTGATGAGCTCGCCAGCAGCCACCTTGTACTCCGGGAACACGCCCACGTAGCTGTCCGCCAGCACCTGGAACTTGGTCGACTTGGCCTCCACACCCCACTCGTTCGCCACGAACGCAGACCACATCTGCGCCGCCAGCGAGCCGGCACTGTAGCCGCCCACCACCACGTGCTCCGGCTCCGGGTAGTTCTGCAGCGCCCACTTCAACACCGCCATGGTGTTGTTGTAGCCGTTCATGTGCATGCCCATGTTCTGGCCCAGGCACTGCTTGTTGCCCAGCGCCTGGCTGTACACGCTCTCGGACGGCTCCAAGTACTTGTTGCCCACGAACAGGTCGCCCGTGCAGTACGGCAGGTACACGATGTTGTAGTCGTTGAAGACGCCGTCCGCCAGGCTGCGGTTCATGATGCCCGTGTCGGTGACCGAGGCGGCGGTGGAGATGAGCGCGCTCGAGCCGAGCTGGCACTGGATGGCGAAGTTGCACGTGTAGTCGTCGACGCAGGCGCCGCCGCCCTGGAAGAAGATGAGCAGCTTGGACTTGTCGTGGTTGGCGGCCGGGAACACCTGGAAGAAGTACGTCGGGTCCGACTCGAACGTCGTCACCGAGTCGGTGTAGTTGTCGAAGGCGCAGCGGGTGTCTCCGCCGGGGTAGATGAGTACGCTGCCGTCGTCGTCGGAGGCGGTGAGGTTGTCGATGGCGCAGGCGTCGGCGTCGGTGACCTCGCAGGTGCTGGTGGCGGCGTGAGCGATGGCTGGGAGGGCCAGCAGCGCCACGACGGCCTTGAGAGCGTGTTGAAGACCATGTCTTGGGGTCAATGCCGGTCGAAGCTCGACCAACAAGGAGAAAAGGAAAATGAGCGCATTTCCTCGGCAGTCGCGTTGATGTCGAGCAGAGACCGAGCTCTATAGCGGAGCCTGGTCTCTACCGGTGTCTTCGACGTCAGGTGCTTCCCACCGTCTCGTCGAGAGATTTCTAATGTTTTTGGCAGCAGCCGTAGGACGATGCCCTCCAGTCCGGCGCTCTATCGGCTTTCGTTCGAGTCCCTGTGGCGGCTATTGCTCAGTGCTAACCAAGCTGGTGACCGCCGGTGGAGTGGAGACGCAGCGTGTGGACCCGCGCGTGACTCGATTCCAAAACACCCGAGGCACACGCTCTTCGGTTTCGCAGAGCCGATGCCTGTTTCTAGCGAGGGCGACACGATTTTGTTCTTGGCCGCACCAAGACAGGGCAAAGCAGCATCAACATTCACGCCGTGATATGACCAAGATTTGGCTCGGTGCAAGCAGCGCTTCCAGCCGATCACTTGGGACAGAAATCGAAAGAGACTCTTGCATAGAGCTCGAGTCGATCCTTGCAAGCGCCCGCGAGGAAGGAGATGCGAGGTCAAGATCGATAGCAGGACTTCCTCCATCTTGGGGAAACTCGGACGGGTTTAACTGTCATTGTATGCAGGGGACCGACAAGAGAACAGGACGACGACATTATCTTTCATCTTTAGCCGTCGCGACAGGACCCCTACGATCCTCCTATTCCATCTCCTACATATCCTAGGTTATGCATCTCTTCCCCTGGTGGGCGGAGTTCAACCTCCAATGGAAAGGTGTCGCCTGTGCAGGTGCTGGCTGGCTGGTTGGCTGTGAACCTCTTTTCATGCTCTGAGGCAAAGCTGCTATCGGTAGACCAATGCACGTACTTCTTTCCGGTCCATTCGTCCACGGCAACCACGATGGTCAGCAAAATTCTTGTTCATGTTTGTCTCCAAGAAGATGACGTATCTCTCCAGCTCCTTACTCAATCTGATTGCGTACAGCGAAACCGTTCGTGTAATACGTCGCCTTGTTCGTTGCTCCCTTAGCTCATTATTCAAAGCGCCTCCGAGGAAGCACAACATCCTTCCAAACCCCACCCTACAAGAACGACCATGAGTGGCAAGACCGTTCTGATCACTGGTAGCAACCGTGGCATCGGCCTGGCCTTCACCAAGCACTACGTCTCCAACGGCTGGAAGGTCATCGCTGCAGCCAGAGACCCGCAAAGCGCCACCGATGTGAGTTGTACCGTCGACAATTAGTCGAATTGCTCTCAACTAATCTTCTGTTTGCATTTAGCTGAAGGCGCTTAAGCTGGAGAAGGTCATCCAGATCGACACGAGCAACGAGACGTCCATCACTGCCGCGGCCGAGCAGCTCAAGGGCCAGCCCATTGACTTGCTCATCAACAACGCCGGCATTGGCGGGGGCGGCGGTATCGACCAGACCTCCAAGACGGAGATGATGAAGCAGTTCGAGGTCAATGCTGTGGGTCCGTTCCTAATGACGCGAGCCTTCCTGCCTAATCTGAAGCTCGCGGTCACTAAGAACGGCTCGGCCACCGTCGGCCAGGTCACTTCTCGAATGGGCAGCATCGCCGACAATGGGTCGGGCAGCATGTACGGCTACCGTGCGTCCAAGACAGCGCTGAATATGGTCAACTCGAGCCTGGCTCATGATCTTAAGAACGACAAGATCATCGCGCTGGCACTCCACCCTGGATACGTCGTGACCCGCATGACAGGCAACACCGGACAGACCACGCCCGAGGACAGCGTTGCCGGCATGACAAAGATCATCGCCGAGGCCACACCCGAGGACAGCGGCAAGATGTTTCACTTCAGCGGAAGCGTCCTGCCGTGGTAGGTAGTCAGTGATTGGACAGCCCGTTGAAGTTGTTCTCACACGTCACAGACTGGTCTGCTACGCTTTTGAAACGCGTACACTGTAACAAAGGACAAGAAAACAACTACGTCTTTGCTGAGCCTTTAAGCCCTTATTGCTCTTAAAATGGCCAGGCCTGCCCGAGCTTCTTCTCAAAGTTGTAGTCGTTCATGGGCACGTTGGCCTTGCCGAACTTGGTCTCGTTCAGCGCTTGCCGCGCGAAGTCTGTCATCTGCTCCCACATGATGAGGTCCTGGAAGGCTCCCTTCCCGGCGGTGAGATCCAACGCATGGTTCAGCGGCCAGCTGTCCTCGTACTTGACCTTGACGCTGGTGCCGTCGATCTTGTCTGCAGGCACCGGCGCGTACTTCTTGTGGCCGCTGTGGTAGGACGGCGAGGCGCCAAGAATCTTGGGCTCTGGGACGGCGGGGTTGTCGATCCAGATGACAATGTGCTCCCAGTCGTGGCGGTGGCCCATGCCGCTCGACGGCGCGTCCTTGGGGAAGTACCAGGCGTACATGATGGCCCAGACATCCCTGAACCACGTCGATCGACCGTACACTTGCGAGCCGTGACCGGAGCCTCGGCACCCACCTTGAGGACTACCCGATACTTGTAGGCCGCCGCTAGTCTCTCCAAGTTCGTTGACGGCGGGGTACGGCACACAGCCGGAATTGACCCTGAGCTGGGGCTTAAACTTGATCGCAGCCTTCTCGGAAATCGTGACAGATTCGGGCTGTGCGAAGGGCTTGACGTCCTTGTGCGGGATGGTCTTGGGGTGCCACTCTTGTGGCTGTTGTTGTGGCTGTTGTTGCTGTTGTTGTTGCTGTTGTTGCTGCTGCTGTTGTTGTTGCTGTTGGGTTTCTTGTGCTTGAACCGCAACGACCGACAAGATCGCAGCAACGACAAATGCCTTGAGCTTCATTCAGGAGAGCGGTAGGTGAGGTTTGGCCGGGGTGGAGAATCGAAAAGTGAAGACCAGCAGAAAAATATGGCCGCTGTAGTCTTGCACAGCACGAAAATGTATCAAAAGCCAGAATGTGGCGTGGACATCGTCGGTATGCAAAGTTTAGACGATGGAGAATGTTGTATGCTCTGCCATATACAGCACCAAAATGCGATGAGAACAGGTGAAGAAAAGTAAGCTTTGCCACTGGGCTGCTGTTTTTGGAATACGATGGCATTGGATTACGCGAGATAAATTCCTTAGTCCACCTTATATTGAACATCTTTGTCCTTGACGCGGAACGTATTCAAGTTGCTTGACCCCATCCATATCCTGCTATTCGATCTAGCACAGAGGGGCGTGGATGTGGAACTGCAACAGCAGCGAGCACAGCAACTGTTTCAGCTGCTCTAGTTGCTGCATCTGCTGCCACAGCTGGTACTGCTGGGTGGTCGGATTCAACGGTTTCATGGCCGACGTAGTGGGCGAGGGTTTCGGCGTCGGCACGACCGTAGGAGTCGTTGTCGTCGGCTCAGGAACCGAGGTCGGCGTCGCCGTCGTCGCTTCAGGTGTGGACGTAGGAGTTGCCGTTGTCGGCGACGGAGTGCTCGACGAATCCGCCAACCACGACTTCAACACATCGCCCAAGTACTCGCTCTCAAGACTCTCAGCGCTCGCGTAGTCGTTGCCAGTCAGCCACACGTGTTGCTCGCTGTCGATGTTGAACCGCGTCACATTCATGAACGCAGAATATGTGTCCAAGATCTCCGTCATGTTGCCGTAGAACTCGTCCGCCGGCAGCAGGTTCGTGAACGGGTAACCGGCAATGCCCAACAGCACCAACTCGTAGAACTTGCGTTGCGTGTGGTCCGCGATACTATCAATGAAGAGCCACTCACCATTCGGAGCCTCGTTCATCAATGAAGAAACCATCTTCACAGCCGTCGCTGTCTCCGCCTCACACTCGGCCACCACGCTGTCCGGGAAGCCGACGTTGCCACAGCCGTTGTAGTAGTTGATGAGCTCGCCAGCAGCCACCTTGTACTCCGGGAACACGCCCACGTAGCTGTCCGCCAGCACCTGGAACTTGGTCGACTTGGCCTCCACACCCCACTCGTTCGCCACGAACGCAGACCACATCTGCGCCGCCAGCGAGCCGGCACTGTAGCCGCCCACCACCACGTGCTCCGGCTCCGGGTAGTTCTGCAGCGCCCACTTCAACACCGCCATGGTGTTGTTGTAGCCGTTCATGTGCATGCCCATGTTCTGGCCCAGGCACTGCTTGTTGCCCAGCGCCTGGCTGTACACGCTCTCGGACGGCTCCAAGTACTTGTTGCCCACGAACAGGTCGCCCGTGCAGTACGGCAGGTACACGATGTTGTAGTCGTTGAAGACGCCGTCCGCCAGGCTGCGGTTCATGATGCCCGTGTCGGTGACCGAGGCGGCGGTGGAGATGAGCGCGCTCGAGCCGAGCTGGCACTGGATGGCGAAGTTGCACGTGTAGTCGTCGACGCAGGCGCCGCCGCCCTGGAAGAAGATGAGCAGCTTGGACTTGTCGTGGTTGGCGGCCGGGAACACCTGGAAGAAGTACGTCGGGTCCGACTCGAACGTCGTCACCGAGTCGGTGTAGTTGTCGAAGGCGCAGCGGGTGTCTCCGCCGGGGTAGACGAGTACGCTGCCGTCGTCGTCGGAGGCGGTGAGGTTGTCGATGGCGCAGGCGTCGGCGTCGGCGACCTCGCAGGTGCTGATGGTGGCGTGTGCGACGGCGGGGAGGGCCAGCAGCGCCACGACGGCCTTGGAGAGCGTGTTGAAGACCATGTTACTGGTTGTGTCGCGGTTGTAGCTTGTACCAGGTAGAACTGGTTTGTCCAGTCGATGACTCGGGTCGTCGACGAAGGAATTGAAAATGAAAGCAGAAACACAGGAGAGCGGTTCTTGTTGGAGTCTCCGACTCGGAGACCGGAGGATACCATCCGTCTTTACAAGCTACAACTTTCCCTTGTTGCATGATCCTTTCGGAGGTGAGACCTTGTCACGACCGCTAGTGTAGTAATGCCCCGGCCAGAACAGATCAAGGATCATGAGACTGAGACCCTTTTTCGCGTCGGTGTTGTTAAATTGAAAGAGATTCATAAAGGGAAGCCTCTCGTTGCGCTGGTCGACTAGCAAGTCTGACACCAACGCGTGACCGGTTCAACCAAACGACCGGGGGCTGAGCGCGGCCTCAAGAAAATCCGCGATGCACGCGTCAAGTACTGATCGAGCGTTACGACCAAGGCCACTGCTGTCACGACTTCAACTTACATCTTGGCGATCTATGATGTCCTGTCGATTAGCGCTGTGTAGGTACTTTGGTCAGCAAAATCCACCAAGGAGGGCAAGGCTCGAGTTGCTAATGCCCCTTCCTGAGATCACATCCACCCATACGCTAGCAAGGATCGTAGAAATGAACTAAGCATTTCTAACTCCGAGTACACGAATGATATATACCCGTTGCCCGCGTCGCGACTACAAGACCGAGTTGCAAGGCGACGGCAACAATGGCAATTCACACCCCTTGTAGCTCAGCTCTGGCCAAGCTCATTTCCAAATCTTCCCGGTCCACCGCACTACAGCACCGGACACCAACCAGTTCTACCTAGTACAAGCTACAACCGCGACACAACCAGTAACATGGTCTTCAACACGCTCTCCAAGGCCGTCGTGGCGCTGCTGGCCCTCCCCGCCGTCGCACACGCCACCATCAGCACCTGCGAGGTCACCGACGCCGACGCCTGCGCCATCGACAACCTCACCGCCTCCGACGACGACGGCAGCGTACTCGTCTACCCCGGCGGAGACACCCGCTGCGCCTTCGACAACTACACCGACTCGGTGACGACGTTCGAGTCGGACCCGACGTACTTCTTCCAGGTGTTCCCGGCCGCCAACCACGACAAGTCCAAGCTGCTCATCTTCTTCCAGGGCGGCGGCGCCTGCGTCGACGACTACACGTGCAACTTCGCCATCCAGTGCCAGCTCGGCTCGAGCGCGCTCATCTCCACCGCCGCCTCGGTCACCGACACGGGCATCATGAACCGCAGCCTGGCGGACGGCGTCTTCAACGACTACAACATCGTGTACCTGCCGTACTGCACGGGCGACCTGTTCGTGGGCAACAAGTACTTGGAGCCGTCCGAGAGCGTGTACAGCCAGGCGCTGGGCAACAAGCAGTGCCTGGGCCAGAACATGGGCATGCACATGAACGGCTACAACAACACCATGGCGGTGTTGAAGTGGGCGCTGCAGAACTACCCGGAGCCGGAGCACGTGGTGGTGGGCGGCTACAGTGCCGGCTCGCTGGCGGCGCAGATGTGGTCTGCGTTCGTGGCGAGCGAGTGGGGTGTGGAGGCCAAGTCGACCAAGTTCCAGGTGCTGGCGGACAGCTACGTGGGCGTGTTCCCGGAGTACAAAGTGGCTGCTGGCGAGCTCATCAACTACTTCAACGGCTGTGGCAACGTCGGCTTCCCGGACAGCGTGGTGGCCGAGTGTGAGGCGGAGACAGCGACGGCTGTGAAGATGGTTTCTTCATTGATGAACGAGGCTCCGAATGGTGAGTGGCTCTTCATTGATAGTATCGCGGACCACACGCAACGCAAGTTCTACGAGTTGGTGCTGTTGGGCATTGCCGGTTACCCGTTCACGAACCTGCTGCCGGCGGACGAGTTCTACGGCAACATGACGGAGATCTTGGACACATATTCTGCGTTCATGAATGTGACGCGGTTCAACATCGACAGCGAGCAACACGTGTGGCTGACTGGCAACGACTACGCGAGCGCTGAGAGTCTTGAGAGCGAGTACTTGGGCGATGTGCTAGCGGCGTGGCTGTAGACCAGTTAATAGATGCGCTACGACAGGAGTCGCATTGACCAGGTTTGCTTGACTTGCACGTAACCCCATCAATATACCCCAACGTACCCTCACCACTGTTGGTCTCACTCGTAGAAATCCCACGCAAGTGCTTGAAGCCGGATGGCTGAGACGGCGCCGTCCATGGAGGAGGCCGTCGCCGCGGGCTGCCTGCAGGCTGTCATGAGTCTGCTATACCCGGAGCTGTCCAAGTTCGTGGCCTTCCAGCGCGAGCGCGTGGCGCGCACGGACGCCGAAGACGTGCAGCTCCACAACGGCCGATCCCGCCAATCCCGCTTCCGTCCCGCGGCCCCCGACCGGCCAGACGACGGCCTCACACAGCCTGCGGACGTGTCGTCCCACCTCAAGTACTTGAGGCAGCACTGGCATTCGCATCTGCGGCGCTACGGACTAGACCCGGAGCTGCCGGCGGTCGTGCAGAGGGCGTTGAACTACCGTAACCAAGTGGCCCACCAGAGTAACCTGACGTTGCAGCAGTATGAAGCGGCTATTGCCACCTTCCAGAGACTGGCAGAGATCATCGAGTGCAACTCGACCATTAGGGAGCAGATAAAGACCGTCGTACAGAGCATGATGGGCTGTCTAAGTCCCAAGCCACGGGAGGAGGAGAAAGCAAGTAACCCGCCGGACGAATATGTCCCGCCTCCTGCGGCTGCGGGACAGATACCGGAGCCTTCATTCTATGACAATCAAGAGGAAGAGGAACTCTGGGTGGACCTCAAACTCATTGGCAACGATTACTTCCAGGAGAAGAACTACAGCGAGGCCATTGAAGCCTACTCGCAAGCACTGGAGGTGGCTCCCCATGAAGCAGTGCTGTATGGGAACAGAGCCATGTGTCATTTGAAGAGAAAGGAATTTGACTTGGCGCGTGAAGACGCAGAGGACGCCATGGACCAAGACGGAAGGGAGAACATCAAGTTCTTCCGCCTGCTATCCGAGGCACTCATGGGGCTGAAGGAATACAGTGAAGCCAAAGAGATCTGCGACCAAGGACTGCAGCTGCAGCCACAAGATCGCACGCTGCTCGCTCGCCAAAGCAAGGCGGGCGCTTTAGCCAAAGAGGAACGAGCTCGTTTTGAAGAGGAAAAGAAACGACGCGAGCAAGAAGAGCGAGCCAAATTGGCTGCTGCTAACGCTGCAGCTGCTGCAGCTACTGTCAAAACTGAACAGCCAAGTCAAGAGCAAGAGAAACCTGCCAAGAAGAGGGGCAATGCTAAAGGAAAAGGGAAGAAGACGTTCACGCCGGACCTGGAGCTGGCTCCAATGATTAATTACCAAGAAGTCTCTCCAAAGTCGATTATAGTCCACACACTCTGCTCGCGGAAGCTTGAGGTGTACAAGCACGGGATGAAATGCATGGTCATGGGGGCAGAAATGCTGGTGGATGTAACTGATAGCGTCGTTGAGTCCGGAAAGCCGAAGCTTCCGGTGGCCAAAATGATAGCTGACGCAATCGCCAGCCTCCAGAAAGCAGGCGAAGCTGGTGTCGCGGAAGCATGGTTCCGTCTTGGAATGATCTACAGCAGCGCTATCCGTGAGGAGTTTCCAACCACTCCAGACCCGCACAAAATGGTGGAATACTTGCGTAAAGCAGCAAAGTGTCTGCCGTTTATCCAACCGCCTGGGAAGCGAGTGTTTCGCCATCCAGGCGTCGCTGAAGCGGAAAATGAACTAGGAGTTTGTTATCGTGACGGAAAACCTGCATCTGTCTTGGAAGCTAACCCAGAAAAGGCGTTCCAGTTCTTCCTCAGGTCCGCGAAGCACGATTTCCCTACAGGTCAGTACAATGTATCGGTGGCCTACACGATCGGCTTTGGCACAGCTGTGAATGGGACTGCAGCGCGCTTGTGGGCGTCTCGTGCAGCACAGCACGGCTTGCCTGAAGCTCAGCAACATTTCGCTGATCTGCTCGAGAGAGGCTTCGGCGGAAAGCGCGACGCTAGTCAAGCGCGAGAGTGGGCTCTCACTGCCAGCCAGAACCGCCTTGCCAATCTGATGCTGAAGCCCGAAAACAAGCAAACTACAGCTGTTGCAGACATCTTTGCTACTAACCCTATCTCAGTGAAGCAGGGGAAGAATTTCTGGCGTCTCTGCAACATGTATTTGAGCGAAGATGGCTTTGAGGATGAAGTAAGTAGCAGCTCCGATAGCGACGACGACGAGAGCTCAAAGTTGTCGTACACACCAATCCGCGTCTCTTCTAGCGAGCAACTGGATCAAAGCGGGATCTTCCGCCCACCGTCTGCTGTGGTTGATGCAGAAGTCCAAATACGCGCTAAACGAGGAAGTCTGACAGCTTATAACTACTTCGAATCCGGAAAGCTGCTTGAAAACGCAGCGTCATTCCTCACTGCTGGAGACGTTCAGTCTGGACTGCGAGACCTGCGCAAGGCAGACTTGCTTTGGGACCGTCCGATGGATTTCTTCTCTATGTCGTTGAAGTTTTCAACACTGCTACCAAAGGCTCTTGAGGAAGCGAGTCTGTCTCTGCAATTGAATCCACGAGATCTCGATGCGGCGTATGTGATCGGTCGATGGCAAGTCATGAGTGACGACGACATTATTCTGCACTGGAAACGCTGTGTGAAGACGCATCCAGACGAGGCTTCTTTCCACTTTTACCTTGGCACTGCGTATATGACAATCAGACGCTACGAAGATGCGCAGTCGGCGATGGAGGCCGCGCTAGCCATTGAGAAAAGAACAGATTGGTTGTATTGGCTCGCTTCGCCCATGGTTGCGATGGGCCTCGTTGATGCTGCCAAGACAATATTCGAAGAGTACCTACGAACCAGTGCTCCAGAGGATCGTTTTGTACCAGATGCGTATTATGCACTTGGTGCTCTAGCGTTCAAAACATTGGATTGTAACTTGGCCGTCGTGTACCATGAGCTGGGGCAGATGGCCGAGTCCGTAGCTGTTCGATTCCCTGCTTACCACCCGAGAGTTATGGTCGGGATCCCCAAAGAAACTCTGCGCGCTAGCATGAAAGCGAACGGGTACATGGCATCCTCAGTGATTGCGAACATTATTACGCAAGCGACCGTAGAGTGTGGCTTCTGTAAGGGCAACATCAAGCCTACGCAGCTGCTTAACCACAAGATGTACAAATGTCCTCGGCGTTCCATCGTATGCCAAGAGTGCGGAGCCCAAATGGTGTTTGATGACCTGCAGGCTCACCAACAATCAAACCACCCAAAGAAGGTAAAAGCGAATGGGAATCATGGCCCTTCAAGCTTCGAGCATGCTCTATCTGCGCCGCAATTTCACTTTGCTGGGGCCATTCTTGAGATCAGCACAGGGAAGAACAAACCAACGGTGTTTACTCTCCTAACTGTAGCAGGAAAGCGTTGGATCTTGAAGGTGACAGGCGAAGCTTTGGAAGCAACCGACGGAGCAGCGGTACAGAACGCCATGGTGGTGTTTTGGCGCAACTCGCCGCCTCTTGAAATGATCGATCGGTGCGTGCTCACAGTGCCTGGTGCTGACAACATCTACGGCCAGGACGTGGCCGTTTACGTGTTGAAATGCAGTGTCCAAACGCTCAGCTTTGAGCTCCGCGAATTGAGGCAGAACGCTCACGTAGAGAAGGGCACTCTGTGCTCGAGTTGCAACTGCCCACCACTTGGTGGTAGCAGTCTGTCAGTCTGCGGCTCTTGTAAAGTAGTCAAGTACTGCTCGCGTGAGTGCCAAAAGATCCACTGGAAGCGCGTGCATCGTTTCATGTGCCAGAGCCCCGTGCTGCTTGCTAGCTGCAACTCGCAAAGCCATGACATCGCTCCAAACGGACGTAGTGTTCCACCTCCAGTGAACGAAGAAGCAGCCTACCAGAAACCTACCACCGAGGCGAAGCCTTCGAATCCGTCCGAGCATGGCGCAATGCTGGAGATTTTAGAAGATATCGTAAAGACTGTCAACTCCGGTGGGGATGACGATGGTACTGGCAGCGGAGATCCTCGCGCCAACGAGTACTACATGCTTCCTTCAAGAAGCCGAGACAAGATTCTAGGCAGTATTCGCGTTATCCGCCGCACTACGGTCAATGGCTCGTCCAAAGGACTGTTCGCACAGTTCAGCATCGGCTATTTGACTGCTGTTCCGACCCCGCTGCAGCAGCAGGAACTGCACTACTTCTTCCAGATCCCACCGCACAACCCGCTGCAGCTTAAACATCACGGAATGGAAGTGCACTTGGAGAAGTCCAAGGCGATGACGGACGATCGTTCTGGTAGAGGTTTCCGGATGGAACTGGAGCTGCCGTTGGCATCCTTCCCTCTCCCTGCACTCGCCGAGCTGCTGGACTACCTCCTCACCAACACGAACCTCTATTTACCGTGAAGGCGGGGACTCCATAAGATGAAAACATGAAGTTTCGATAGTAATTGCAGTACTAACTTCTTCGCTTACAGATAACAATTGGCAAGCAGGTTCTGCGCTTCTCGTACTTCGTCTTGAAGGAGTAAATTCCCGCTAGAGATGATGGCAGACTCGCGAACAACTTCGATGGCAGTGGTGCGGCTTTGCAGCAGCGTCGTGAGCGAGGACTCGAGGTCTACTCGGGACTCCATCTGGAAGATCTTGCCGTCGGCACTGACGTGTGAGAAGACGGTGAAGTTGAAGCTGTACGTCTTGCCGATGAGCTGCTGAAGCAGCACCTCATCGTTCAGAATGTGTGGGAAAATGTGCTGAATAGTTTCGCGTGATATCCGCAGTGTCGTTACCCCAGTGCCTTTCACGACATACACAGCTTCATCGCGATTGCGAGCTGCCAGCGACGGATACGTCTTGGCAGCGCCTTCCATCGGGAACAGCTGCAGTCGATCCACTCGATAGTCAATCTCGGAATGGAAGCGTGATAAGAAGTCCCATTGCTGCATGAACGTCTTGCGTCCGATGAACTCCGGGGTGATGATGTCGATGGCCACGACGGAGACGATGAAGTCTTGGATCTTTGTTTTTTGTGACGGGCTTGTGTCTGTCCCGTGCCGCAGCACTTCGTGGTATGTCGACACTGCTCGCAATGCCCCAGACTCTGCATTGTGTCGAGCCAAAACACGCGAGGCCCGTTCCAGCATCAATTTGCGTTCCCACTCTTCGGCCCGAAGTTGTCTCCGATGAAATGCCGCGCGTCGAGCCTTCCGCAAGTTGACGCAGTTTCTGGATCGAACAACTCGCGGGTCAAAGCGGTTCCGCGGTCGAGCGATCGGTCCACGCGGTACCCCGTCGTCTTCATCGTCGCTGTTCCATTCTTCGGTATTGATCTGTGCTCTGCGCTGCGCGCTCCGACCAGCACACACAAGCATCTGGGCTGTTCTGCTGGCAGCTAAATGCAGATTGAGGGGCAGCGCCAAGGTCGCGCGTGCCATGATTGCCAGTTGAGGGCCAGTGCTCGAGCATTTGCCAAGAGGCTTTCTCTGGAAATGAGTTGGGTGTGGCGGTGAAGCTGTCGGCCGTCGCTGCCATCGATTGCTATCATTTACAAGCGTGGGGCGTGGAGAGTTTCTCCTCGACCTGCAATATAATTCCGGCCCGGCCTGTACCTTTGAAGCGAGCACTAAGTGCCTCCAACCAACTCTTTCTCGTTGTTCTAGCTTTAAGATTGTCGCGAAATCAACGAAGTTAGGCACCCTCAACACGAAATGAGCTTGCATTTCAAAGCTAACCAATGTGCCGTGTACCGACATGCTTCCCGTCCACTAAACTTACCACGGAATCGCGGGTCCGCCCTGGAAGTCGAAGAATGTCGCCGTGTCGCCCATCGTCAGTCCCGAGATCACCTTCGTCATGCCGGCGATCGAGTCTGCAGGCTGCACCACACCCTTGCCGAACGTCAGATCCGTGTTCACGTATCCCGGCTGCAGCACCACGGCGATGATGTTGTCGTCGTGCAGCTCCATGGCCAGGTTGGCGTTGATCATGTTGAGCGCGGCCTTGGACGCACGGTAGCTGTACATGCCTCCATTCGGCAGCTTGTGGTTCTCGTAGTAGACCTTTTCGAGCGGTCCAAAGGCGCCGTCCAGATTCACGTGGATACTACCGAGGATGGTGGAGACGGAGGCGACGATGGCCGTCCCGTTGGCCGCAGCAGCCAATTTCAGGTTCGAGTGCAGCGCGCGAGTCGTGAGGAACGGGCCGACAGAGTTGACCTCGAAGTGGCGCATGAAGGAGTCCTTGGTGATGGTGGCGTACTCGCCCGGACCCATAATGCCGGCGTTGTTGATGAGCAGGTCGATCGGGACGCCGTCCAGCTCCTTGGCCATGCGCGAGATGGAGTCCTCGTCGCTCGTGTCTAGTTGCACGATCTTGAACGGAGTCAACGCCTTCAACTACAAGACAAATGGTCGGTGAGTGGAGTGGAGTTATCTAGCAGGACAATGCACGAGAAAACGCACTTTGTCGGCCTTGTCGACGTCGCGGGCCGTGCCGATGACCTTCCATCCGGCCTTGACGTAGTGCTCGACGAAGGTGAGACCGAGGCCGCGGTTGGCGCCCGTGACGAGAACAGTCTTGTTGGTGCTGGACATCGTTGTTGGAGGCGTGTTGGCGTATGAGACTTGCAGGAAATTGCAGAATGAGAGCTTCGGGGGCTCGACAAGCAACTTACAGACGAATGCAGGTCATGCGTAAGCCGCGAAGAGCCACACCCAGGTGGTTTACGCACGGATCAGTCGGACCAATCATGGTGGGAGATGGCACTCATCTTGATCTTCAGTCTCCAGGTCTTGAGGTTTTGCCCTGCTAGGAGCGCTATTGCAGAGTGCAGGTGGTCTCACTTGATCAGACTCTCGAGATACTGCTGCTTGCCTGACCTGATTGCGTAATAGTAGCTCGACAGACTTCACATTCCTGAGGATGACTCACTTATTCCCCAATTTGCTCTCCAGTCGAACAAGCTTCCTCTCCTCACCTCGCCATGACGGCCAAGACGGTTCTTATTACGGGCAGTACGCGCGGCATCGGCCTCGAGTTGGCCAAGCACTTCACCAAGGCTGGATGGAACGTCATTGGCGTCGCTCGTGACGCCAGCAAGGCCGAAAGTGTACGATACTTATAACGGACCTGCTGGTTGATGTCTCTGACTCCACTTGTCCTGTAGCTGAAGGCTTTGTCGCCCTTCAAGATCGTGTCGTTCGACTGCACCGATGAGTCGACGGTTCTCCAGGCGGCCAAGGAGCTCGACGGTGTCCCCATCGACCTGCTCATCAACAACGCCGGCATTTGCATGGGCGGCGGACTGCAGGACACGACCAAGGACATGTTGATGCGCCAATTCGAAGTCAACACCGTGGGTCCGTTCGTGGTGACGCGCGCTCTGTTGCCCAACTTGAAGCTCGCTGCGCAGAAGAACGGTGCGGACGGGGCTTTGGTAGCCACCGTGTCGTCCTGGATGGGCAGCATCGGCGGCAACCTCGACGGGGGCAACTACAGCTACGGCACGTCCAAGGCCGCCATGAACTTCGTCAACTCCAGTCTGGCCATCGACCTCAAGAAGGACAACATCGCAGCCATTGTGCTGCACCCGGGATACGTCAAGACGGACCTCACGGGCTGGCTGGGCGATGTGACCACTGAAGAAAGTGTAAACGGCTTGGCGAAGGTCATCGAGAAGGTCACGATGGCCGACACAGGCAAGTTCTTCCACTTCCAAGGCCACGAACTCCAGTGGTAAGCAGAAAGTCATCCAGCTCGACGCAGTTTTAAGCCGCGAGTGACCACACTGCGAATAAAAATGAGAAATGTACCGTGAAGCTACGAAGTCATTCTGCGACGACGTCGATTATGCAGACACATTGATGATGTTGAGCACTGCTATCTCCCAAACAAAGTCATTTCCGAAGAAGCTTCATCCCTCACAAGTCGACATACCGACATCTCAATGGCGAGCAAGACTGTATTGATCACGGGTAGCAACCGCGGCCTGGGCCTTTCGTTCGCGAAATACTACACCAAGGCTGGATGGAACGTCATCGCGACGGCCCGCGACAGCAGCAACATCGATGATGTACGTGCTTTTCCTCAATCACTCAAGTCTTTGGGAAGTAATTCTTGTTTGCTGTTCAGCTGAAGGCACTGAGTCCGTTCAAGGTCGTCGCGATGGATGTCCGAGACGAGTCGACCATCCTTCAAATGGCTCAAGAACTGAGTGGAATCCCCATCGACGTGGTGATCAACAACGCGGGGATTTTCACCGGCAGCGGTGATATGTCCACGACCACGAAAGACTCGCTCATGAAGGAGTTCGAAGTGCATGCGGTGGGGCCGCTCCTGGTCACTCGTTCACTGCTACCAAACCTGAAGTTGGCTGCCAAGAAGAACGGCAAACATGGAGCTCGAGTAGCGCATTTGTCGTCGGTCTGGGCGAGTATCGAGACCGGAAGCGGACCGTACGCCTACGCGGCTTCGAAAGCGGCACTGCACATGATCAACCACCGCATGGCAGACGAAATGAAGCGCCATCACATCGCAACGATTCTGCTCGACCCTGGCTACGTGGCCACCAACTTGCCTCGCAGTAGCTACGAGACTGAGGCAGACCGTGTCGTCGAGGCGATGGTGGGGATCATCGACAAGTCAAAGCTGAAGGACAGCGGCAAATTTTATCACTTTCAAGGCTACGAAATCCCGTGGTGAACACTTTTCTTGAGCTATTTCTCTTTAGCTACCAGATTCGAAACTCATCAATTTCTCAAACGATTTCTTTCCTTTGGCCATGTTAACAACTTCGATTGCCTTTCCTGCGTGCCCATCGAGATGGCTGGGGGTTCTTTGGCGCCACTGAACAGAGCTGCGAGGAGCCCGGAACTATTGGATATCGGCCACAAGTATGCGTGAGATGATTCCAGCACGCCAGTCGAGACTTGCAAGATTCCGTCCGTTGCAGTCGGCAGTATTTTGGGGGAAGAGTGCAGGTGGGAAGGGATACATCCAAGCTTTCACTCTTGAAATCTTCGTCTTCAACACCTTCGTAAAGCCATGGACGTCTTCTCTCTCGTGAACCCGCACGCCCGCAATGAGCGTGGCGAGGTATTCGCCAACGGACAAGTGATGCACGTTCGCACCTTCATCAAGAAGACCCCGCAATTCCTCGGTCCAAACCGTCCACCAGGACCCCGCCGTCGACTTCTACGGTCCAAGAACTGCGCCAACGCCAAGAAACTCAAAGCCAACAACAACAAACGACGCCTCCAGCAAGAAAAGGAGGCTGATAAGGCTTCGATCCAACTGAAGCGGCAGATTCACGAGTTAGACCAGAAGCTCGCCTTCATGAGTCGATGGACGGTCCTGGCTCGTCAAAATGCCCAGGGGCAGCTCTCAATGTCATGCGCACGTACTACGACCTGCTTGGACGGGGTCTTGACGCTGCTCGCTACCCGGTACAAGCCAAGAAGGCAAGACAGTTTTTGAAGACAGCTTTCGTCAGCAACGTCAAGACCAACGACTTCACCGGTCTGGACAAGTTCATCGACCAGTGGCAGCTCATCTCCGAGATCCACACAAGCATCGATTGTAAGGTCGAGAGGATCGACGTCTACCCTTTAGTCGACGGTCTTGTGTGCGGCGAAGACCTACCTGTGAACGTGGTCAAGACGTACGGCACCACGACGCTGCAGATCTCTCGGACCACCATCGAGCGCATATTCCCGCACATTCTAGTGGACGAATCGCTGGTGCAGTCCCTCATCGGCAGATCGTACAGCTTCTCCTTCAATCTGTTCGCCTACGTGGACGCTCGCGACGGTCGTGTGTTTCAAATCGAGTCCAAAGTCGACTTGACCTCAGCACTTCTCGAATTGCTGCAGGACCCGTTCGCGACGATCAAAATGGTCGATGCTGCGGCTATGACAAAACGCGGCAATCTGCTGTTGATGGACGACATCCTCGAAGACCAGAATGTCATCGAGCACGGCTTCTTGTGAGGGAGTTCTTCATTAATAGGCTAGACATTGTGCATAATTGACGCTACATTCCACGTTCTCACGCACTCAGAGAAATCCATTCTCAAAGACGTTCTTGTCCTCTTGAACCTCATCACTTAGCAGCATATATCCCCGCTTATCAATCGTGGTCGAGTTGACAGTCTGCACCGCCACAACAGGGTCACGCAGTAGCTCCATAAGAGCCGAAGCAAGATCGACCTTCGACTCGAGCTGGGTCACACGTCCCGTAGAGGCATCCACGTACGCGATGAGCGTGTACGGGATGCCGTACTTCTTCCCGATGAGAGAGTGAGCCAGAGTCTCATTCGCTAGGAGATGTGGAAATACGTTCTCAATCGTAGCCCTCGAGATCTCCAACGTTGTCACTCCCTTGGTCTTCACCACGTGATCGTCGTCAGACCCCTCGGAATTGTTCAGAATCTCCACGCTGTCCACTCGACAGATAACACTGGCATGGTTCAGTGTGAACAACTCCAACTGCGCCAGAAGATGACACCGCCCAGTAAAGTCCGGAGTCTTGACGTCGTCCTCGAACGCTGACACGAGGAATTGCTCGATTATTTGAGATTGCTCCGGTGCGCCATTGGGGTCGTAACCTGTCGCCACACAGCCACAATACGACTCGATCAACTTGATAGCTGCCGTCTGCGCATTCTGACGAGCTACGAGGCCCCGTCCTTTGACAAGCGTCAGGTGGCGGTCCAGCGCTTCGATCTGCTCTTGCAGTCGTTTCGTGGCCTCCATATCCTCTTTGCACCGGCGTCTTTGAACTATCAACCGCTGCTGTTTGGCGTTCATGCAGTTCTTCGAGCGGTAGCGACGTATCTTGGGTTCTACGAGCTCACGGGACTCGCCGAAGCGCTTGCGAGACGAAGAGCTCGACAGCAACAAGGTGGTTAGCATAACTAATGGACTCTTTGGATGCAACTTGAGGACTGGTCGGGAAACAGACGCACGCAAAGTATGGAAGACGAACCGGACTGCTCTGCGAACGTGGAAGGTATAAAGGTGCAGCAAGAATACCCCAACGGCAACGCGATCATAAGGTATGTCATTCTGAACGTTGTTGAAATGCATTTCACCAGACGACAAACGCTGGTCTCACGTAACTTCGCGTGGATTTTGCGGTAGCTTTGACGTCAATTTCGTCCTCGCTTCTTGCGGTGTTGGGGGCGTTCAATTCACACCCACTCGTTCGGGAGGATGTAGGGCCGGCCGTCTACGACAACCATCCGGAACGGCAGGTGTCGTGAAGCGGACGACTCGTTTCCGTCGTCCTCCTCCTCCTCATCGCTGTCGTTGAGTGGTAGCTCTCGGACGAGCATCAATCGCTCGCGGCCGCCACGAGCCAACTCGACGAAGCCGTAGTGGCTGCGTCTGGTGTCCACAGTTTGGTTAGAAATGACGCACAGTGAGAACTCGGACCGACGGAGTTCCTTGCGACGCTCCTCTTCCAGGTCGGTGGCGGACGACAGCGAACTTGCCACGCTGAAGCTGGAACACGCAGACTTGGTAGCGCTTATCCTTGAGCATTGTCGCTGCTGACTGGAGGAAACGCTCGACTTGCATTGAGAAGACCCGAACGATGACGACGACGACGACGACGTCTCCTTTGTGTGGGATCGCCACGCCTTGAGCTCCTGCCTGGCCAATGTGCAGCACTCTCGAAGCGTCGTGGTCGCAATGGTCTGTGCCTGGCCTGTCCAAGCAGCAAACTGGCGTCGACGCGCAGCGATAGCTCGTCGACTGCTGTCCAGGTGGTGCAGGAAGTCGCGGCGTCTCGGTTGCTTTGGACTGTGGTCGGCATCGTCGTAAGGCTCGGCAAACGTGTCGTCCAGCACTCGAATCTCGCTGCTTGGTGTCGAGGAGAAGCAGTCGCTGTCATCACCATCTCGACGTGGCTTGCTAACACGGCGCATCGACTGTACCAAGCGAATCATGAGCCGTGGAGCCATGGGCGATAGAAGTACTAGCGCTTGGGTCTCAATCCGTCAATTGCCTTTCTCAATCAAAAGCACTTCAACTCGCCGACATGGCTACGTGAAAGGACTAGAATTACAGTATTAGTCTGCAAAGGACATTGATTTTCCCAATATACTCCCGCTAATATTTTCAATTACATGTATAGCCGATTGTAATACAGAATTTACGGCTCTACATCCGTCCACGTGGAGCGATACGCTTATCTTCAGTTTGTCCTACGTGTGCGAAGGAAGTCATGGCCAAGGCGAAGACGAGCGACGCCGGCGTGGGCTCCATCCTGGGGGACCTGGTGGCGCAGTACGACAAGACGACGCCCAAGAAGATCAAGCTCATCGACGGCTTCCTGGCCTACGTGCTGGCCACGGGCGTGCTGCAGTTCGTCTACTGCCTGCTGGTCGGCACGTTCCCTTCAACTCGTTCCTCGCGGGCTTCGTCTGCACGGTCGGCGTGTTCGTGCTAGCCGTGTCGCTGCGGATGCAGGTGAACCCAGACAACCACTTCGGAGACCGCACGGAGCAGCGCGCGTTCGCCGACTACCTCTTCTGCAACATCATCCTCTTCCTCGTCGTGTTCAACTTCATGGGCTAAAGCTACGTAACTAAAGGGAGAAGATACGGGGCGAATACATGCTTTACGTAGTTGTTTGTTCTTATATGGAAAGCTCCTCTTGCCATGCCAAGCGTTTGGCACGTACTTCCAGCACCGTCGGCAGTCGGAAAGCCTCCTCTTCGTCTACATCTTTGCCATCAGGAACAACTTTTCGCAGTGTTTTAGCGTCTTCATTAACGCTGTTGCTGCTGGCATTGCTTGCTACGTCAGGATCGACGTCGTCGCGGTGGACGCCACGTAACTTTAGACTCTCCTTGCTACGTCGTAAGCCTTCGTCGAACTCTTCCGGGGATATTGTGAGGAGCGACCCGTTTACTTCCTCCAGGAACGCGACGCTGGACACCAAGTGCGTGAAGAAGTACCCAGGCTCCGACACGAGCTTGGATGGACTTCGGTACTCGAGGATGAAAGCCACGTTGCGCTTAAGCTCGGAAGGATTCGCACGTAGCAGCACGAAGATGAGAGCGGGCAAAAACTCGTCTGCTGACGGGAACTTGCCGCCGTTTTGCGCCTTGAGAAGCATTGTGAGCTCTTGGCAAACACGTAGCACACCATCCATCTTTCGTCTTGGACTGGGACAGCGTGTCATAGCTTCCAGTTGCTTCGCTAGACGCATCCACGTCTGCTCCTGCTCCTCCGTCTTTGGCACTGGCAAATCAAGGTGTTTGAATGTAACGAACCCTAACAAGTTCATTCTATCATGCAGAGCTTCATCTTCGCTTGACGGGGTCAGCGTCTTGGCATACAATTTCTCCATCAAGAAAGCTTCAAGGACTTCCCGTAGCATATCCTCTCCCGATTCATCACGTACGTGCAGATACCTGCCTAGCTGCTGTGCTTCATTGTCACCACTGTACAACAATGCCATCAGCTTGCGATTGTGTTTGATCTGCTCCACCAGCTTCGTAATAAAGCTCTGGATCTTCCCTCCCGGTCGGTCTCTCGTGGCTCTCGCCCTCAACATCGCCGGCAGATCCCACTGCTCCGCTCGCTTCACGAAAGACTGGATTCGATAGACTAACTCGGCTGCCTGCGCGTTCTTTAGCAGTTCAATGAGCTCTCTGAACGCGACCAAGAAGGCCATCTCCTTGTCATGAACAGTCAACTTCCTTGCTCTAGGGCTATGGGAGCGGTGCCACTGATCTAACAGCTTCTCCTGCTCTCTCAGCTCCTGAAACAGTGTGTGATACCTTGGTGTAGTCAGTTGAGCAGCTTCTGGCTCCTCCTCCGCGAGACTCAAGTCGTTGGCCAAGATCTTGCTCTTGAGCTCGTCCAGACTCGAGAAGAAGCGCGACAGCTCCGTGTTGACGCTCTCCAGGGCTTCTCGGCAGTGTGCAGGTATGGACGAAGCTGTGAGAGACCCTGGGAACCCGTTAGACCCAGAAGAAATCGCTTGGATGCGCCGCTCTTCGACTCCATCCACCCATGACACACGATTCGTGCGAGCAGCTAGCAACAACTCGCTGCGACGCTGCTCTGACAGCACGTACGAAGGCGCAACCGGTACGGTTGCAACCGCCTGAATCTCCTCGTTCTGGAGCGCCCTTCGTGACGCCGTGACACTCTCTGTGGCCGTCTCCACGGCCGCCTTTGTAGAGCTGCTTCGACCCCAGAACATCATTTTCGTTGACCAGATCCGATTGTGTTTTTGGCCAATAAAACTTCATTGTGGTATTTTAGTTGGAAGACGAAAATGGCGTTTTTCGGCAAACTTCTGATCGCTGTGGGCACGCTGCTGCTGGTGCACGCCGGCTACTACTCGGTGCAGTGTACGCTCCTCCATCTCCTCTCTGTAATGGTACCGCATTTGTACAGCATTAACCACTATTGTTGCCTACAGACGAGTCCTACGTGAAGCTCACGGAGACGGCAGACGCCCAAATGCCTCCCTTTGAGGTGGTGGTGGAGCTGGTGCTGTCCTTCTTCATCTCCCTGGTCGGCGTGCTGCTCACCTCGGGGAAATCCTGCCCATCCGATCCAACGACGCCATGCACTCCAGGTGCAGATTATTTCATTTATTGTATTGTTTCCCACTAAACTAATACTATTTTTTTGTGGATATTAGATCGCTGGCTACGGTCATCTCGAGCCCGGACTTCCACGTGTTCAACCACCGCGGCAAGGCGCTGCACAAGCGCGTCATTGCATAGAGAAATGTCGAGGCAGAATAAACGGGAGGAGTGGCTGCTGTCGTTGGTAGAAGTGCGTTTGATTTCTTTATTTTTTTTTGTTCTATGAGCATGTGGATGTTTCATACATACGGCTTAGGTTACGACGGATTGGCACGCTTTCGACCGCTGGTTAGTTGGCCAGGAGGTTCATGTCGTTGCCGATCGACTCCATGGTGTCCAGATAGAAGCTGTCGAGCTCGTGGTCGATGTCAGTGTGCTTGTACTCGTCCAACATCGTCTCGAACTCAGCCAAACTTTTGTGGTCCCGAGGGGTCATACACCTCCTCGACAGGGGAGAGGGCGACGGTAGCGCCCAGGACGATGTAGCCTTCTTGCCTAGGCACTCGTCCACGGCCGTTGCGGCGGCAGCAGTGCGGGAGTAGATGACGCTTTCGGAACTGCTGGAGAAGAAAGACCGATCTGTGAAGGGCGATTTGAACGGAGACTTGAGGGGTAGCTTGTAGAGTTCGTCGCCGCGGCTGCCGTGGCTACCGTCCAAGTAGGTCTGTTCGAGGAATTGACTCAAGCCCTCCTGCTCGACACTGCTAGTACGAACCATACGAGGTTGGTTCAGTTCGTCGTCTTTGTCTTCCGTGTTGGGTTTCTTGGTCCCAGATACTAATGACATCGCAGCAAACCGAGGAGTTGGAATGTCGAGGAATGTGTCGGCGTAATCCCCAGTAGTGGCGAAGTCTGTTTCTTGTCCCCAGAAATGGCGAGTGCTGGTGGGATCCACGCGGAAGTTGGACGGCGTCCCAACACCGGAGAAGCTGGCAGCACTGGAGGAGGAAGAATAATCCAAGTCAAAGTCATCGAACGTTGCCGATCCGCAGTTCAGCTTGCGGCGCGGTGTGTGTGGCCTCGTCTGGTCTGCATCCAGCAGTGCAACGCAGCGTGTTGACCGCTTCTTGGATCCTGCCTTCGTTGCTCGCTTCGGTTTGGTGTTGTTCTTCTTAATGTGTGGGGAGTCTAAGGGAAATTCAACGTCCGAAAAGAGCCGCGTGAAGGACGGAGAGTTGAGTTCGAAGCAATCCAAGCCACCGAATACGGCCGACTGTCCGAAGGCCAGCGCTTCGGATTCCGACATTGAGATCTGGCTGTTGACGATCAGTGGCGACGATGGCACCGTCGTGAACTGGTGGTGCGCGTTCAAGCTCTTCTCAAGAGCTGCTGCGCTGTTCTGTGCACCTCCTCGCTTGCGAGATGCAGCGCTACGACTGCGACTGGTTTTCTTCGTGGCTCCATTTCTGGAGTTTGAACTCCTGCAGTTTGGGTTGTTAGCAGCGGCCTGAGCTGCAAGTTGGTTTCCGTTCCCGATCGGTTCACCTGTCCCTGCTGCTGCGGCAATCCGCTTCTTGCGGAGGTTGGCGACCCACTGGTCTCGGACTGCGTTTCCTGTCGAAGGTAGATCGTCTTCGCTCTCCAGCATTTGACTCTGTAGTTCGTAGATACGAATGGTGAGCTTCAACTGCTGACGACCACGACGAGCTAGTAGGAAACGCACCTGCTGAGCGACGGAAAGTGGAGACAGCAGCACCGGTGTCGGGATGGTCTCGGGGCACGAGTTGATCATGTCATTCTTACTATGTGTCGCGACCATCTCTTTGGAAATGTGTTGCTTTCGGTGCAGCTCAGTCAGCCCGCGAGTCACCCCGAGCGGAAGTTAAACAATGAGTCCGGATGTGAGCCCTCCAGCGGGGCCTAAACTTGCTGCCTCGGCTTGAGGATGCCGTGCGTGGGAAGTTTCAACGCTTCGCGCCATCGCAGCCCAGCACTCCTCGCAGGAAGAAACGGGAAACCACTACGAGGGCTTGGTTGTCACTGGCGGTGGAGAGTCAACTTTGACTAGCGGCCGATCCGTTTCATTGGTTTCGTATGGGATGTCAAGGCCGTTGGGCAGTGCAAGTCAATACGCAGGAAACGGCGAGCTTTCGGGCCTCCTTCTGCTGGTCACGTGACTCACTCTCGCGCTGGGACTTTCCAGCGGGGCCAGCCACGGCGCTAACGAAGTTGTCGTTGTACTGTGCAGCGCCGTCTCGCTGGTTCCCTGGGAACGGATAAGATCGCAGACCGTTGAATGTTGATGCGCAGTCAATACTCCTCCACCCTTGCAGCGTTTCTCGTTGTCGTCAAACCGCCCATGCATCGCTTCAAGCGGTCAGCAGTACTGCGGGGCGAGCAGCTTGCTCCTGCACGCGCAATGCCATCGGCCGAGAAGCGATCACTTCAACGCTAAAGTAGCCATCGCACTTTCTACCTAACTTCAACATGCTCCGAAACGTGGGGCTGAGAACGACCGGGGAGATCTTGTTTAACGACCACCTGATAATCGCTTCAGCCCCCACTATGACTGGGCTCTCTGCTGACCAAGTCGCTGCGTTCCACCGCGACGGGTTCCTGGTCATCCCTGGCGCTCTCTCGCACTCCACATGCGACGAGCTGCGTGCCAAGGCCGGCGAGTACGTGGCCCAGTGCGACGTCACCAAGCACCGCTCCATCTTCACCACCAATGAGCAGACGCGACGTATGAACGACGAGTACTTCCTCGAGTCCGGAGATAAAATCCGCTACTTCTTTGAGGAACATGCGTTCAAACAAGACGGCAAGACGTTGGCGGTGCCGTTGAACGTGGCGGTTAACAAGATCGGCCACAACCTGCATAACCTGGACCCGGTGTTCGAGAAGGTCAGCTATGCGCCGGACGTTCAAGCCATCCTCAAGAGTCTGCAGTACGTGCGGCCGATGGCAGTGCAATCCATGTATATCTTTAAACAGCCGAGTATTGGCGGAGAAGTCAAGCCGCACCAGGACGGCAGCTACCTCTACACGGAGCCGCAGTCCGTCATTGGGTTCTGGTGGGCTCTCGAGGACTGCACGCTTGAGAACGGCTGTCTGCACGGAGTTGCGGGCTCGCACTTGACTGTGCCAGTTCGCCAGCGTCTGCGTCGAACAACCAAAGCGCAGCAGCAACAGAATGGAGGGCTGCTGCTGGAGAATGTTCCCGAGACAGTCGAGCCGTTCGACGTGACCAAGAGCCAGCCGCTGATCACAAACAAGGGGGACTTGGTGCTGCTGCACAGCTCCTTCGTGCACTACAGCGAGGCCAACCACTCGCCCAACTCGCGCCACGCGTACTCGATCCACGTAGTGGAGAGCCACAACGTGGCCTACCCGGCTGACAACTGGCTGCAGACGACAGGGAACGTGCCGTTCAAACCCATGTACGAGAGCTGAAGGACGAACGCCATGCATTGATAACGAATCAAGTCTTTATATTTCGTGCAGGAACGCAGCAGCATTATTGACAATTCGCGTCACTTCGTCCACATGAGTTTGGATTGTGGTCGAGTTGTCCTTGAAGCCACACAGTCGGAAATGCCAGGAAAGGCAGCGCCCGCATACCCTTCATAGAAACCCGGTCCGAAAATCACGTGCTTGAACAGAAAATAGAGAGCGCCTGATGTAGTCGTAGGGCTGTTCCCGTCGAACTGTTAGGTCGACAGAGGGAAAGAAGGTATCTGCTGGCACATTAACGGTACGTCAGGAAGCCTTGGTCTAGCGAGAGCGAGCGAATCGCGAGGTGAGCGCCGCGCCGAAATGGAAGATTATTTGAACGTGATTGAGGCCTCGCTCAATCTATTATTTCGTGTGTTTTATTTGAAAGTGCAATTTTTTTTTTTCACAACCCTGCTGGAGAATTGAAGAGTGAGGTTGTGGGCCAGTGGCGAATGCGGAGACTTTCGACGGGATTTCGTTCATGTTTATCGACTGCAGATTTTTTAAACGTCTTTAGTGGGTTAGCGTCAACATTGACAGTACTGTACTACATACAATCCCGAGCAACGTTCGCTTCGAGTCGCTGACAACGACAACGATATTACCCAGCATGTTGGAGGGCCTGATCGGTAAGCTCCAAGCGGCCAAGTCGAGTGCCAAAGTGAAGCACCCAAACGTCCAGAAGAAAGTTAAAGACACCTACAAGGAGACCGAGGTGCGCAAGGCCATCAAGGAGCTCAAGAAGGGTGACAGTGAACACTCTCGTCTCGCCCGCAAGCATATGCCCGTCGGTGACCATGGCCCCCATGCGTGTCAACACGTCTCAACCATCACTCGAAAGCCTAGACTCAGTAAAGTGGTCTTCATGACAGAGTTCGCTCTCTTGGATTGAAGTATGTTTTAGCTGGCAGTGACAAGTTTCCGGTGCGGTATGACGCTTGCGCACTAATGCAAAATGCGATGTGAAGTTATTGAACCCCTCCGGTTGGCTGAGATTTTGAAGGCGACGCTGATGACGGGACGCTGATTGTGTTAATGCTGTGTTGCCAGCATCGTCGTCGGGAAGATCCACGAGCAGAGATTCGGATTAGCGGGAAAATCGAGTAGTATTAGGATTATTGATACAAGTATTATACTGCTACTATTATTCATATACCACGATACCTTTGAGAATGATAGAGCGTTGTAGTAGTAGTAATACAAATTGTATTAATACTTCGATGATACTTTAGCCAAACGAGCGGTGAAACGTCTGAAGAAGTTGTTTCGGAGACGAGCGTCAAGAACCTGTGGTTTTAGCAGTGAAGACTTGTCAGGTGTTTGTGACACAAGAGCGTGTACAGGCGAGCTCGGACAAGCTGTGGTTCGTGTAAATGTGCTGGACGACTTCGAGGAGAAGCGTGGCGAGCGCCAGGTCCATGAAGACACCACGCATTTGAGTTGGTCCAGTCAGTCCACACAAGCCAGCCAGTCATCGTTTACAAGAATGGAGAAGCGCGGATAAAGATCATAGAGCCTGTAATCTTCGCAACAGATTCTTGTCAAGGGTTTGTTGTGTAAGAACATGTTCACGCGAGCTCGAACTGGCCATGGCTCGTATAAATGTACTGGATGGCTGCCCAGAGATGGTGTGCAACATCTAATAAGTTACACTATAGCTAATCACCTCATACTCGCCTGTTCTCGAAGTTTGTTGCTCCGATTCCTGATTAAGATTTTGCATTTCTCAACTCAACTACTAGGGGTTCCAAAAGAGACGAGTTTTCGTTGCCTATTCACATTTCATTATTAATTCACCTTTAAAGGTCTCAGCTGATAGGCATTCGTGTTGCGCGAGGCCCTGGGCACGTAGATCACCTCCCTGCTCGGCCTTATAGATTGGACTTACAAAGTATTATCAGAGTAGTAACTGTTATACCGAAAACTGTATCGATATTAATCATATTAATATAAATACTTTAGACAAATTGCTCGTATTAGTATTACTATTTTAATGTATTGTATTGTATCTGCCCACGAGGCTGTGGGAGGCCCACCTTTCGGATGACAGATCCCATGACAAAAGGATGGTAACACTGAACGCACATAAGTGACTGGTGCGGGTTCTTGGTCTTGCTAAAAACCACGTGGATTATGTCCACGGAGGCAGTTGTCTGGTACGTTAACGTCAGGATTTCGAACCAGGATGGGCCGACCATGAGAAGTGATCACCCTCCAATGAGGTCTCACCTGAAAGGTTTTAGCTTATATAACTGTTAAACAAACACGTAGGAAGCACAATTAAGTGTAGTAAAGCTTTCCCTCGTGTTCATGGTGTCCTGGGGCACAGTCCTCAACGTGTTATGAGGTACCAGTAGTGCAAGACCAACCTTCCCGTCTGGTAGTGTTTTTACTCAGAATCCGGATACGTCGAAGTAGATGTGCTGTACTACAGGAGCGACCCGACTTCCTCTGCTGTTTAGCTGTTTACAGGCAAGCTTGGATATCTCTAAAACTCACGATGGCAACACAGCCAACGTTTGGCATGGGCTTCATCTCCAGATAGCGAAATTCTAGGCGTAGAGCACCCTCAGGAACCCAAAGGCAATCGCTTCGTGGACTACTGCATTGACAGAAACCCGTACACTTGATACCCCTGTGCTTGGGATCGGCAAACATTTGCACGTGGGCAGATGGCAGGGGTCTTGTCTATCGGACGTCCGTCCGTCTTGGGCCCATTTCAAAACGCTCTCTCCACCGAGTACTCCAGCCCAGAAGAATGCGCATCTTTCTCGTCCTTCTTGTGGCTACAGTAACCTTTCTAGCAAGTTCCAATGGCGTTGCTGCGAACTCCGAAGACAACAAGATCACCGCTAACTCCCCAATCGAAGTCCATTCGGTTGGCCGACGTTTTCTGCGAGTTGACCACAACGAAGACGACCCTGCGGCTGATGAAGAACGAGTGGGAGGCGAACTCAGCGCTCTGAAGACCATAGCAACCAAGGTGAAAGTTGCGGCCGATGTAACAGTGAGGAAAGCCTGGAGGACAAGGTTCTTCGTCTGGAAGTACATCATGAACGTAAAGCCGTACGATGCCGACGTCAAACTGGGGATTGCAGGTAAAGGTCTCTCCGGACGCCAGATGGGTGAGCACAAGAACTGGGAGCAGTCCAAGGCCTACTTATCCTATTACGGCAAGGGGCCTCTCAGGTATGAAACACTTCACAAGTACTAGTGTACTTAAGGGCCCTGAAGAATATGATGGCGAGTTGAGTTTCAAGGAAGTCTCACCATTGTTTTTTTATTGTTATGGAATATTGAGTTACTTCCTATTACTCGGTAAACACTAATATCCGTTCCACGTTGATATTCCTACTGTGGCCTTCTACCTTCGCGATAAAAAGAGAATAATCGCGACTAATGCTGTCCTCGTCACCAACCAACAGTGCTCTGGTCTCTCTATCCGATGTTATCTGTAGGTCTTGGCAGCCCCTAAAGGTCCTCGAACCCCAACTGGAGGGATGAACTTCGTGAGCTGTCCACACAACCCACTGGACCACCAGGAGGCCATGATTAACATAACGCAGAGATTCACCTCTGTTTTTTTGTCCCATCAACTTGGATCGCGTGTCGATCACAATCATGCTACCATATCATGTAAAGTCAGAACAGGACTCCACTTTCACCACGTAATTTACCGGAACCGACAGCATTCGCATTGATATTGAGGCATCGTGAACACACTGTATTGCAGACTTTACACTGACACTGTAGGGTTCTGTCGATTGAGAGCTTGTCGATGCCGAGCTTCCGTTGAGTTTTGGTAACCGGAACGTACAGTTTACCGCTGAAGCGCACGAAGCGAGCAAGGCGAGCGCAGAAAGCTGATCAAGCCGCAACGTCTACGGCTTCAATACCCGGCGTATTGCGAATTAATCCGTGAAAGATGCCACAGTGTAGCATCTCAGCATAACATACGGGTATACGTAGCATTCCTCTTCTCACCTCCTCCGTAAGTGAATGCAAAGTTGAGGGTGTCAAGTTCGGGTTTGTGTTAGTCAACCAGTGGGACTGCTGAAGTCCTGTGGCAATCTACAAGCTGATCAGAGATTGAGATTCCTATGAGGGTTCATTTCCCGCTGGTCAAACTAGCAATCTCAAGTTCTACTGTAAGTGCAACACGAATCCACAGGAATGTGGAGGTAGAACTTATTCCCCTTCGCATCAATGTACGCCTTGACCTTCAGTCTGGCAAGAATCTTCACTGAGCAATTGCACCCTATTCATCTCGACGCCATCGTTTATGCAGGTGTATGTAGGTATCTTTTACTCGTGAAGAGCAAAACCATACACGGTGTACTGGAAGTTCAGATTGTTCGGTTTTTCATGAGATTCTCTATCGTTAGGCCCGACACCGCTTATGGCTGTGTCTGATGTCATGGTTATATGTTGCAACTTCTGTCTCGGTGGTTGCCTGTTGGACCGTTTCTTGTTGCAGTGAGTTGGAAATGCTTGTTTCTTCGTGCTGGAGCTCTCTACCTGCTCCGATACGGCAGCCATGGCGACGCCAGCGTTGACAGTGCCAAGACAGACACTTGATGTTTGTTTTAAGCTCACTAATTTGTGCGTGTTCTCTGTGTGATTCGCCAAATTTCCCGCGGCTTGTTCTTGCAGACACCGTAGCGGACAACATTTTGCTCAAATGGCGACAGAAATCCATCCACGCCTCCTGTCCATTGAGGTTTTGACACCCCCGAACTACGTCAGCTTCTTGTGGGCCATTCCACCACACGATTCCAACAACATCGCAGCAATCTCTTCCTGGCATTTCCATGAACTCATTTGAATACTGCCAGGGGTCGTCCGGACACCTTTGCAGGGGCTCCATGAAGGCGGAGACTGTAACGACCGTCTCCACGGTAGCTTGCAGAACCAGAAAAGTTGAATTGCAGACTCGATCTGTGGTGGTGGGGATCACAAAATCCTTGAAAAGCAGTGACATCCATTGCCACCATACCGGATTTCTCGTCTAAGCTGCTTTATGTCGTAGCATCAGATCTATCGTCGAGGAATCCAAATGGTGTGATGCTCTAGAGCGATAGCATTAGTGTCCTTTGGCAGTTCGAAGCCCAATTGACGTATTATCAACAGTATTGCCGATTCATCGTAATGGAGTTCAGCTCTCTGTTGGTAGTTGGATTGGCAGTGCATTATGAAGGAGCTCATCATTCCTGGAATGCTTGGCGTTCGGTTGGGTCCTCCCTGAACAGAATGTCATTTCGCAGTTCGGCAGGTCGACATAGGCGCTTGAGCCCACGGCTTCAGCATGACACGGTGGAGCCGTTCGCGCAGCCCGAGCCAGCTATCGACGCCGAAGAAGCTGCCATCAAGTTCAAACCTTCGCTCGTCATCAAGTCAGGGTGTCAGCCGTACCCTGCCGTGAACGGTGTTGGCGAACTAACGCCGGACTGGATGGAACAGGGAAACCTGCCACTCGGATCGCAAGTGTACAGTCGGTCCATGCTTTATAGCGGCAAGTGGGCTATCATGTACGCCTGGTACTTCCCGAGGGATATCGTTGACCCCATTCCCTTCTTCATACCGCTCTTCAAGTCTGGCAGTCGCTACCGCTGGCTGCACATGGTCGTTTGATTGGACGATGTGGACCTCGAGGAACCGACAGTGCTCGCCATCTCGTCCCAAGCAGGCATTGAGAAACCCGTGAAGGTGGCCCACCTGGACAGTACCACCCCGACGATGATGATCGAAGACAATCTCAAGTTTGGCTATCACCAGGTTGTGCCAACCACCGAGAGAGGTGTATTCCAAGACTTGATCCAATGGGAACAAATGACGGACGAGGCCCGAGAAGCACTGAAGGCGGCGGATTTCAGCGACGACTTTAACGAAAACAAAATGCCTTTCGTCGACGCCTTCTTCGAAGACAACCTCAAGAGTGCATCGACGTACTACGTCTACGTACGCCGTCGTCACTCAGAGCCCCACTCGATTTGGGAGTAACGTGGGCGAAATGTACTTCTTGTCGTGCATGCAATCTCGAGTGAGTTCGTTAGAGGAAGAATCGATAGCGCGGTTCCCAGTTTGGCGACGGTGCGCTCGCATGAGCGCAATGCATCATACCCCGAAGCTAGCTCCAAAGTGTCTCGTCGATCAAAACAAGTGCTTGCTGGCTTTGGGCTTCCAGCGATGGCCACTACCTGCTGGCGCAGGTGGTTTTCCATCTGCAGGTATTCAGATCTTGCAGCAGGTTGCTGAATTTGCCCCGAGTTCGTTGGGCCCCCACTTCGTTGGCCGTTGTAGCACAAACACTGCGTGCCGGCCCTTCACAACGTCGCCCTTCAGTTCATTCCTCAATTTGCATCGCCGCAGACGCCCAAGTCAAGAAGAAAGACACTGTCAAGTTGCGGGGTTGTAGCCTGACAACAAGACCGTGATGCTGCCTGTGCCATGATCCGGAATAAAATTGCACTGACAGTCAAGTGGAGAGGGCGAGCTGGTTCGAGTGTCGGTAAGTCGAAAAATTTCGCGGTAAAGTCACAAGTCTTGCTAACAGACATCTTCTACTCGTGCTCCATCGTTGGCATGGTAAAACCAAGCCAAATCAGCCGTTACAACCTTGATTGACAATCATCCTACTGCAACAATCATCCAAGGCCGCAATGGGGCAAGATGCGACTCTGCCGGTCAACTTTGACAGCAAGAACCTTGGTGGGCTCTCGAGGACTGTACGCTTGAGAACGGCTGTCTGCACGGAGTTGCGGGCTCGCACTTGACTGTGCCAGTTCGCCAGCGTCTGCGTCGAACAACCAAAGCGCAGCAGCAACAGAATGGAGGGCTGCTGCTGGAGAATGTGCCCGAGACAGTCGAGCCGTTCGACGTGACCAAGAGCCAGCCGCTGCTCACAAACAAGGGGGACTTGGTGCTGCTGCACAGCTCCTTCGTGCACTACAGCGAGGCCAACCACTCGCCCAACTCGCGCCACGCGTACTCGATCCACGTAGTGGAGAGCCACAACGTGGCCTACCCGGCTGACAACTGGCTGCAGACGACAGGGAACGTGCCGTTCAAACCCATGTACGAGAGCTGAAGGACGAACGCCATGCATTGATAACGAATCAAGTCTTTATATTTCGTGCAGGAACGCAGCAGCATTATTAACAATTCGCGTCACTTCGTCCACATGAGTTTGGATTGTGGCCGAGTTGTCCTTGAAAGCCACACAGTCGGAAATGCCAGGAAAGGCAGCGCCCGCATACCCTTCATAGAAACCCGGTCCGAAAATCACGTGCTTGTACCAGGGGCGGTGCGGCAGTCCCGACTCGGAGATCAAGTGGCGCTCCAGCAGTACAAGCTTTTCGTTCCATACACTGAAGTCACTTCCACTCGAAGCATCAAAACCGGCGGCAAATGCGTTGATTTTCGCGTGGAAAGTGTCTGCACTGGAACTGAAGCTGTCGATGGCGTCGTGAAGCGCCGTAAAGTCCACGCCAGTAACTTTTGCTTCGAGTTGAGCGAGATCTTCACGCATGACGATCGCGTACGTGGTGTAATCGAACGGCAGGATCGGGTCGTCTGCCAAGCGGAGGCCAAGCAACCCCCACCACCGTGCAGTTGTCAAATGGGTCGCGTAGTTTGGGTCTCCATACAGCTCGGAGAACATGATGCTGTCCATGGAGCTGTGGTAGAGTCCATATTGCGCGTGGTTGGAGATCGTGAAGCCCATGTCAACTGAAATAATGCCGAGGTGCTGGTAGAAAGCAGAATAGTCGGAACCTGAGCCAAGCAGCTTGATGAGGTGGTCAGGACCCAGCGTTCCGTCGTTCGCACCATTGAGCTGGGCACGTTTTGTCTCGGTTTGCCTCACCCATTGCTCGTACAGCGTCGTCTCCGTCTCGTTCCCATAGAATTTATTCGCCGGAATGTCTTTGGCCGTGTTGAAGAGGAACGCAGCGATGGACGGACTCGATCCGGCAGACACCAGCGGGCCAATTGTCATGTCCACGTTCAGATAAGCGACCGCCTGTTTCTTCAGCCCCTCGGCGTTGTCTTCGGCGTACTCGGTGCTCCCTAATAGACCTGGTTCCTCTCCATCCCACGAGCCAAGTACAATCGATCTCTTTGGTCTCCATCCTTGCTTCAGTAATCCCCCAAAACCACGCGCGATCTCCATCAATACAGACGTCCCGCTGCTAGGGTCGATAGCACCGCAAACCCAAGCATCTCGATGGTTGCCAAGCAGAACTTGTTGGTCGGGTGCATCCGAGCCTTCGATCGTCCCGATGACGTCCCAGATCGGACTGATCTTGTTGTCCATTTCAATGTCGAGGTTGACGACGGTACCTTGGTCGTCTCCGATGCGATATCCGTTCGGGAAACTGAGCCCACCTTGCCACAACGCTGGGGCTTTAGTCCCGCCCAGCGAAGCAAGAATATACTTCGCTTGACCGTAAGAGAGCGGTAGTGCAGGGATATGTGGAATCGTTTTGGCATCTTCATACTTGAGATAAGGAGCTCCAGGCACCGATGCAAAGCCAGGAGTAAGCGGATCGCCTGCAGCAAGGGAAAGGAAAATGGCAGCACCACGTTGGAACGAGTCTTCCGGTCGCCAAGGTCCGTCCGGGTACACCGGACCCTGTACGAATCCATCCTCGTTGGGATCTGAGTAGATCAATGCACCGACCATGCCGTGAGCTTCAGCCGACATCACCTTGAGACCGCGATAGTTGCCGCCGTAGCGAGCGAGCGCGATCTTGCCCTTGAGCGTCACGTTGTTCGCCACCAGCCACTCGAAGTCTTCCGGCTTGCCAAAGTTCACATACACAACCGAGGAAGTGACGTTGCCGGTCGCTGCATACGCGAGGAACGGAGGAAGTGCGTCGTCGTCGCTCGTACAGGCATCGCCAGACACTGCAGGCTCCGTCAGATTGAGCTCTCGCGCGGCTTCGACAGGCTCTAGGATAGCAAGACGACGACGAACGGGGGTCGATAGCAGAGTGTGGTAAGTCTTGATCTCGGTCTTGAAGCCGTACAACTCGAACTGCTGCGCTGTGTACAGGGCAGTCTCATAATCTCGAGGACTTCCTGCAACATGTGGAACACTACAGACACCAGGTCAGCCTGAGCATTTAACAGTGACTCCATCCTCCGTACCTTGAGAACTTATGTTGGAAAGCACGCAAGTAGTCGACATCGATTCCATCCAAGAAGATCTTCTCAACGTCTAGTGTAGTTGGAGCTGTAGCCACTGCTTCACTCTCGACAGATACCTGCAGGCCTTGATTGTCACTGCGGAAGCCCGTGAACGCTGCGACGGAGACAACGAACACCAGCGTGGCGATACCCACTGCTCGCTTTAACGCGTTAGACCTCCGTGGTTGGTGAACCAACGACGAGTTTGTATGGAAAGTGCCGTACGCCGCAGCGCCAACAGGAGCGCGCTTTGCCATGTGAAGTTGCTGCAGTTCGGTGCCAGAGTCCCAATTGCTGAATGATAGAAAGACTGCAAGCAGTAGCGAGGAGGAGCTCGGACCTGCAAGCTGCCTCGACCGGCAGTGGAGCATCTCGAAATGACACACTCAACACGCACGTGGACCGGCTCCATTAACCGGCTCCAACTTCAGCAAACCGTTACGTGAGACTGTTCTACAAATCTGTGACGTGTGAGAATTCTCCTACAGCAAGTAGTTGGCGGCGTGGTTGACGATGCGAGCGACTTCATCGACGTGCGTTTGGATGGTCTCGGCGTCGTCCTTGAACGCGATCGCATCTGAAATTCCGGGGAATGCAGCGCCAGCGTAGCCTTCGTAGAAGCCCGGACCGAAGATCACATGCTTGTACCAAGGACGGTGTGGCAGACCTTCCTTCGTGATTAAGCGGCGCTCCAGCAGCACCAGCTTCTCGTTCCACACACGCAGAGCGTCGGTATTCGCCGAGAGCGTTTCGTTAGCAGTAAATGCCGCCAACTGAGCGTGGAAAGTGTTGGCACTGGCGGTGAAGCGAGCGATGGCATCGTGCAGTTCGCTAAAGTCCACAGCCGGACGTGGCAGCTCTGCGACCTGCTTCTCCAGCCCAACCAAGTCCTCCTTCATGACAAATCCGTACGTGGTAAAGTCGAACGGCAGCACTTGGTCGTCCGCAAGACGGAGTGCCAATAACCCCCACCATTGCGCCGTAGACACATGTGTAGCGTATCGAGGGTCCGCGTACAGCTCCGAGTACATGATGCTGTCCATGGAGCTGTGGTAGGTGCCGTACGCAGAGTATGAAAACGAGAAGGCGAGATTGGCCGAGATGATGCCCAGGTGCTGGTAGAACGCAGTGAAGTCAGAGCCTGAGCCCATGAAGTTGATGAGGTGGGCAGGCCCGAGGGTTCCGTCGCTAGCGCCGTGCAGACGCTCACGATGAGCTGCCGCCTGCTTCACCCACTGCTCATAGAGCGACGTCTCCGTCTCGGTGCCGTAGAACTTGTTGGCTGGAACCGCCTTGGCAGTATCATAAAGGAACTCTGCGATGGCGGGGCTAGCACTAGCCGTGACGAATGGCCCCATCGTGCCGTCGACATTCAGGTAGGCGACCGCGTGCTTCTTGAAGGTCTCCGCGTTGTCTTCAGCGTACTCGGTACTACCCAACAGTCCGTACTCCTCGCCGTCCCATGATCCAAGGATCAACGTCCGTCGGGGCTTCCACCCTTGCTTGAGTAATTCCCCGTAGCCTCGTGCGATCTCCAGGAGCGTGGACGACCCGCTGTTCGGGTCAATAGCGCCGCATACCCACGCGTCACGGTGGTTGCCCATGATCACGAGCTCGTCTGGTTCCTCAGAGCCTTCAATCGTGCCAATGACGTCCCAAATGGGCCCCACCTTGTTATCGATCTCAATGTCAAGATTCACCACCGTCGCCTCGTCATCACCAATGCGGTAGCCGTTGGGCAACGAGAGTCCTCCCTGCCAGTCTGCAGGAGCCTCTTTTCCTCCTAGAGACTTGAGAATGTATTGTGCTTGTCCGTACGACAGTGGCAGCGCTGGGATGTGGGGATCGTCTTGACATCTTCGTACGGCAAGTGATACGAGCCCTCCACTGAAGCCCAACCGGGAGTCATCGGGTCTCCTCCAGCCAGCGAAAGGTACTGCAGTGATCCACGTTGAAACGAGTCCGCAGGACGCCACGGACCGTCAGGGTACACTAGTCCCTGCACGAATCCGTCCTCCTTCGGGTCCGAGTAAATGAGCACGCCGGCCATTCCGTGCTGCTCTGCTGCCATCACCTTCAGGCCACGGAAGTTGCCGCCGTACCGAACCAAAGCGATCTTACCCTCGAGTGTGACGTTGTTGGCCTTGAGCCACTCAAAGTCCGCCGGCTTGCCGAAGTTGACGAATACGATCGAGTTGGTGATGTTGCCTGTGGCTGCGTAAGCCACAAACGGAGGCAGCGCGCTGTCGTCGCTCGTGCAGACGTCGCCAGGGATCGCAGCCTCCGTCAAATTGAGCTCGCGCGCAGCTTCCGCAGGCTCTACGATGGCTAAATGACGTCGGATCGGCGTAGACAGCAACGTGTAGTACTCTTTAATCTCCGCCTTGATACCGAACGACTCGAACATCTTCTTGGTGAATAGCGCCGTCTTGTAGTCCTGCTGAGTGCCGCAGCTGTGCGGCACACTCGAGTACGTGTGCAGGTACTCGCGGATGTTGTCGGCATCCACATCGTTAACGAACTGCTGGTGTAGATTCGCTACAGATGCCTTGACTGCAATGCCATTCGTGACAATAGCCTCATGAGCTGCTTGACCAGTCTCAGAACCGAAACCAGACTGCGCCACGAAGCCTGCCGCCGCCAGCACAAGCCCCAGGACGCCGACTGTGCGAAGCACAACGTTTGACTTGGATCTAACCACAGTCGCAACGGGCTGTTGGTGGGGACGTCCTTGGAATGTGCCGTAGATCTCGTCATCGCCCTTGGCGAGTACAGGGCCGCGAGTCTTGGACTTGGATGGAAATGGGGTCATCTTCGTGAACTTGTCACGCGTGACGCCAATCTCGAAGTGAAGGCCAGCAATTGGATCGGAGAGTTCTGCTCAGCAAGCAGCTTGACCTGGATGAGTGTGCAATGCGGCGCATGGTGACGAGGTTGTCGTGCCATCTTTTGGCGCGTCCTCTGCGTTTGTTGGGAAGACTCACGTCAACGATTGGCCTACCTGCACTTCAACTTGGAGCATAGTAAAACCAAGTCGAATCAGCCGTTACACCTTTGATTGACAAACATCCTACTGGAACACTCATCCAAGGCCGCAACGGGGCAAGATGTGACTCTGCTGGTCTACTTCGACAGCAAGAACTCGGCGGCGCCATTCAGCACCTGCACCACATCGTCAACATGGGCTTGGATATCATCTGCAGTGTCATGGAAAGCGATGCCGTCCGCCAAACCGGGGAAGGCGGTGCCGCCATAGCCGTCGTAGAACCCGGGGCCGAACACGACGTGCTTGTACCACCCGCGATGAGGAAGACCGGTCTCCAGCGTCAGGTGGCGCTCCAAGTACATCAACTTGTCGTTCCAGTAGCTCAGATCTGAACTGGACGTGATGGTCTCCAGCTTACCATGGAACTCTTTGGCGTTGGCGTCAAACTTTGCAATGGCTTTACGGAGCTCCGTAAAGTCGACGGCATCGACGCCAGGATAGCGCTCTGCAGCGACCGCCAGCGACTTCTCAAAGGACGTCACTGCTTCGCTCATCACTAGCGCGTACGTGGAGAAATCGAGCGGCAAGATCTTGCTGTTAGCCAAACGCAGTGCTAGCAGTCCCCACCAACGAGCGGTAGTCACGTGGGAGACGTAGTCTGGGTCTGCAAACAGCTCCGAGTACATGATGCTGTCCATGGTGCTATGATACGTGCCGTATGCACCTGACAGACTGAACCCGACGTCGGCAGAAACCACCCCGAGGTGATGACAGAAGCCTCCGAAGTCGCTCCCCGTTCCCAGCACACTGATGAGATGGTCAGGACCGATCGTTCCGCTCGTAACATTGCTGGCTCGATACGCTGCCGTTTGCACTAGCCACTGCTGGTAAAGTGTCTTCTCCTGTTCGACTTTATCGTTGAAGTTGTTGGCAGGGATAGCGTTTGCCGTCTGGAAGAGCAGTTTGGCGATCGATGGCGAGCCGCCAGCGATAGCCAAAGGTCCCAACGTGCCATCAACATTTAGGTAAGCAATGGCTTGCTCTTTCAGCTCGTCAGCATTCTCCTCGACGAACTCCGTGCTGCCTAGCAGGCCTTGCTCTTCTGCGTCCCAAGACGCGAGCACGATCGTCCTGCGGGGTCTCCAACCTGTCTTTAGCATCTCACCAAAGACCCGTCCAAGCTCCACTAGCGTCGACGTGCCGCTGTTCGGGTCGATAGCGCCACAGACCCACGCGTCGCGGTGGTTCCCGAGGATGACCTGCTTGTCTGGTTCCTCCGAGCCTTCGATCGTTCCGATGACGTCCCAAATGGGCCCGATGGAGTTGTCCATTTCCACATCCAAATTCACGACCGTGGATCCGTCGTCTCCAACGTGATAGCCACCGTCGGGGAATGTTAAACCTCCCTGCCAACTAACAGGAGCCTGTTTGCCACGTAGTGCCTTCAGAATATGCTTGGCTTGGCCATAAGACAAAGGAAGCGACGGCAAATGAGGAATCGTCTTGACGTCTTCGTACTTGAGATAGTATGCGCCGAGAACCGAAGCCCAGCCGGGAGTTAGCGGGTCACCACACTCGTTGTAAATTGATCCGCGTTGGAACGAGTTCTCAGGCCGCCAAGGACCGTCAGGATAGACCGGTCCTTTGCCGAATCCGTCGTCCAGTGGGTCCGAGTAGATCAACACACCTGCCATTCCGTGCTCCAATGCTGCCAACACCTTCAAGCCGCGGTAGTTCCCGCCGTACCGAACGAGTGCGATCTTCCCATTCAGGTCCACTCCTTGGTCCACCAGCCACTGGAAATCTTGCTGCGTGCCGTAGTTGACGTACACAACTGGAGCTGTCACGTTGCCGGATGGAGAGTACGCCAAGAACGGCGGCTGGGCGCTCGGGTCGGACGTGCACTTGTCTCCTGCCACTGCTGCCTCGGTCAAATTCAGCTCTTGAGCAGCCTCAGCAGGCTCTAGAATGGCAAGGCGACGACGCACCGGCAGCGACAACAGCGTGTAGTACTCTTTGACCTCCGTCTTGAAGCCGAACGACTCGAACTGCTCTACCGTGTACAGTGCCGTCTCATAGTCCGCCAGCGATCCGGCGATGTGCGGGACGCTGGAATACTTGTGCAGATACTGCCGGATGCGGCCGGCGTCGATCCCGTCGACGAGTTGCTGCTCGACAGCGTTAAGCTCCGTCTCGAGGGCCACGTTGTGGTACAGTGGAGTGTCGTCTTCTCGTGAGTCTTTCGTGACGGCTGCAATGGAGTCGAGACTCTGCATCTTCGACGTCGCAGCGTATCCGGCCGCCAGCAGGACGCCGGCGACGCCAATACTGCGCATCACGAGGGACTTGCGGGACGAAGAGGAGATCGACGCCGCCTCATCGTTGACAGGACGGCCGTCGAAGGTGCCGTAGATGTCGCTCGACAAGTCAAACTCGCTTGCCATGACTGCAGAACTGGAGTGTGCACTAGCGGGGAGGAAGAGGAGTGTGTGAAGCAGCAGATCCCCGCCAATGGTGACGTCGGCCAGTGTCATGAGTACACTCATCTCCGACAGGACATATTGTTGAAGTTGGCTTTGTCAAACCTCCAGGCAGGGAAGGGAAGCGAAGCGATCGAATTGATTTATGGCAATGATCAATAGTACTAGTCAACCTTGCCGTCACAACCTTTTAGGTGCTGTCGACAAAGTACTCAGCGGCAGCGTTGACGATTTGCGTGACTTCGTCGACGTGGAGCTGGACCGTGGCAGCATCGTCGTAGAAGGCGAGACAATCGGTGATCCCTGGGAACGCTGCGCCGGCGTAGCCTTCGTAGAACCCCGGACCAAAAATCACGTGTTTGTACCAGGAGCGGTGCGGGAGTCCGTCGGCAGATAGTAGCTGTCGCTCAAGCTGGATGGCCTTCTGGTTCCAGGCACTAAGCGCCGAACTGTCCGCCGTTTCTGCTGCGGTTTGCAGCTCGTGGGCAGTAGCTTGGAACGTATCGGCATTGACACCAAACTTCTCGATAGCTTCGTACAGTTCGGACAAATTCACATCCAAATCGGCAGCAAGAAGACGCTGTTCCAATTCCTCAAGACCTTTGTGCATCACGAGAGCGTACGACGAGAAGTCGAACGGGATCACTGCGTTGTTGGCAAGACGTAGGGCAAGCACACCCCACCATTTCGCCATGCTCGAATGGGACGCGTAGTGAGGATCGCCCTGAGTCTCCATGTAGTGCAGACTGTCCATGGAGCTGTGGTAGGTCCCGTAGGACGCGTACGTGAGTCCGAAGGCCAAGTTCACCGAGATCACACCCAAGTGCTGGTAAAACGGAGTGAAGTCCGAGCCCGAGCCCATGAAGTTGATGAGATAATCGGGTGCCAACGTCCTGTCGCCGGGGGCAGGCAAACCGCCCGTAGCTGCTCGAGACTCGGTCATTTGTGCTGTCCACTGGTCCAACAGGCTAAAGCTCGTGTCTGTCGCTTTACCGTCGAACGGATTTGCAGGCAGAAGACTCGCAGTGTCTTGCACGAACTTTGCGATCGATGGAGCAGCGCTAGCGCTCACCAAAGGACCAACGAGCAAGTCCACGTTCAAATACGCCACGGCGTCGGCCTTGAGCTGCTTGGCGTTGTCTTCAACCCACTCAGTACTTCCAAGAAGCGCGTACTCCTCGCCATCCCAAGATCCGAGCACAATAGTGCGTCGGGGTCGCCATCCCGTCTCAAGCAGACCACCCAGTCCGCGTGCAATTTCCATCAGCGTAGCTGAGCCGCTGCTAGGATCCACTGCGCCACAGACCCACGCATCGCGATGGTTGCCCAACACAACTTGCTTCTCAGGCTCCTCCGAGCCCTTGATGGTGCCGATGACGTCCCAAATCGGACCGACGTGGTTGTCCATGACGACGTCAAGGTTCAACACCAACGATTCATCGTCACCGACTTTGTATTCCAACGGGAGTCCACCCTGCCAAGAATCGAGCGCTTTTTGGCCACCTAACGCCGCCAGGATGCGACGAGCTTGACCGTACGAAAGCGGCAGCACAGGAACACGAGGAACATTCGTCACCTCTTGGTAAGTGAGTCGCGCGGCTCCCTCAACAGAAGCCCAGCCCGGTGTCATCGGATCGCCAGAGTACAGCGGGATGTAGTTCACCGACCCTCGTTGGAACGAGTCTTCGGGACGGTAAAGCCCTCCGGGTAGACCGGTCCTCTTGAGAAGCCGTCTTCGTTTGGGTCCGAGTAGATCAGCACACCGGCCATGCCATACTTCTCGGCTGCCATCACTTTGAGTCCTCGCATGTTGGCACCGTACCGCACAAGCGCGATCTTGCCTTTGAGAGTGACGTTGTTGCTGGCAAGCCATTCGTAGTCTTGCTGCGTTCCGAAGTTCGCGTAGACTACCGACGCCGTGACGTTGCCCGTCGCAGAGTACGCGAGGAATGGCGGCAATGCGGTCGGGTCAGTCGTGCAGGAATCGTCGACGACGGAACCCTCGGTGAGGTTTAACTCTTGCGCACTTCGCTCGGGCGACACGATTGCCAGACGACGGTGCACCGGATAGGAGAGTAGCGTGTAGTACTCCACCACCTCGGCTTGGATGCCGTAAGACTCCCATTGCTGCGCAGTGTACAGCGCCGTCTCGTAGTCTTGCTTGGTGCCACATGTGTGTGGCACACTAGCGTAGGCATGAAGAAATTCACGGAGTTTCTTTGTCTTGACTCCGTCTACGAAAGCTTGCTCGACAGAGTTCAATCCAGGCACCTTCGTCTTCAACGCAGTCGACGTCGTGGAGACATCTTCAGTTACCGACGTTGGCTTCCAGGTCTGTGTGGTGAACAGGTAGCTGGAGCAGAAGACGAGCATGCCGACCACCCCCGCAAGTCGAACGGCATCACCGAAGCGTCTTGAGCCATTGGGGACCGTCCGGGCGATCGGACTTGCAGCTGTGTCAGGTGGGGTGCTCCCGTAAGTCTTCAATGGCGTGTACGACATTGCAAGGGTCAACGGCGATCGCGCAAATTGAAGAGTGAGATCGCAAATCATCCGAGGGGCAAGCAAGTACACACATCAAGCTTCCCTGCAGCGTTCTTGCCCTCGGTTGACCATGGCCGCGTCATGTGTCTCCTCGCCAGCAAGTGGACGCGAAGGGATGAGTGTGCGCGGTCGACTTGAGGTGACTTCTTCAGGCTCACGAACTCTATTTGCTGGGAGGGGGTTAATGTATAAATCTACTCGCTGTCATCTTCTGGCTCGCTGTCATCGTCATCGTCTTCTTCCTCCTCGCTAATCTCGAGACCTTCGTACGCTTCCTCCTCTTCGTCGTCGTCGTCGAATGCCACCTCATCATCCTCCGACTTTTGCTTCTTGCGGGCAGGTTCATCGTCTTCGATCGTTGGCATGTCCTTGATACCGTCCGCCGTGAAGAGCACGCTGTTGAGTCGCTGCTTGGCGTAGATCGTGTGTCGGTACTTGCGCGTGTTGATGTCAAACACGTGCACCATGCGGTCCAGCCCCACAGCCGCTATGTAGGGCAGTGTTGGATGACAAGCAATGTCCCGAATGGACCCCACGGGGCCCGAGCAGCGACCCATGTGCTTGAGCGTGCGCAGATCCAGAATGTCCAAGTTGCCGGCAGTGTCTCCCACAAAGACCCTCGTCTCATCGGGCGTGACACAGATCGACTGCACCGGGTTCTCCCCAAACTCGAGCTGCTGCACGGGTCGCCGCTTGGTATTGGAGTCGTAGATGCGGATGTGTCGGTGGCCTGTGCCGACCACCACGCGCTGTCCGTTGCTGCTTCCTTGCGAGAGAAATCTCAGGTCTTTGACCCACACAGGCACCCGCATATCTAGCTTGTCGTGACTCACGTTCTTGGCCTTGAACAGAAGCTGTTGGGTCTCCAGCGACCAGAGATTCAGGTCGTGCTCCTTGCCGCCTACACCGATCACCGTTTGGTCGGTAGGCTGCAGCCTCATTTTGTCCACGTCTGCGCCCACATTGAAGGCCGCGGGCTTGCCTGCGTCCTCCAAGGTGCTGCGTACCAGCACGTCTCCGGTATTGGAGCATTGCACCACGGACCCGAACTTCTGTAGGACGTCCAGACCCACACACGAGTCCTGCTTGTCGTCGCCAGGCCAGGACCAATCAGGCTCACGACTGGCACTGAGCGACGTGCCGTGACTCGCCTCGTAGCTCTCCACGACACCGTCGGCGCGGGCCACCACTACATTGCGCTGGAAGTTGGCGCTCTCCCGCTCGTCCGCGTACCAGCAGAGTCTCTGGATGCCTCTGGACCTCGCTTGCGGCTGCGACCGGCTGGATAGCACGCGGGCCTCGCTCTTCTCCAGCTCGATGGACTTGAGCAGACCCGTCTCGTCACCTACCAGGACGCGCATGTTGACACGGCAATCGGAAGTTTGACTGGCCCCGGGAGACACTTGGCCTTTGTATACCTTGTGGGATAATCGGATTGGTTGAAAATGATTCACTTGAAGTTTGTATGCTGTTGAAGCTGACGTAGACGTCATTTGGCAATTGGAACGATGGCGGTCAGGGACGAGCTCGTGCAGCAAGGCGTGCGCTTCCTGCAGCACCCCAAGGTGCAGGACACGCCGCTGTCGGAGCGTCTGCTGTTCCTGGAGAAGAAGGGTCTCACCCCGCAAGAGATCGCCAAGGCGCTCAAGCTCAACGACGAGCAGAACGCCGCAAGAGCCGCCAAAGCCGTCGCCTCGGTGGTACGGATGTGTATCAATTACCCGCTGCTCAATAGGGGTTAGCTCATGCTATTTAATACGTTACAGACCAGTGGCAAGAGTGGAGAGCGGTTGAAGGACCGCGTGGGGGTCGTCGTTGGCGGGAACGTGGGGCTGGGCCAGCTCATCGCCGTTAAACTGGCCAAAGAGGGCGCCAAGCTTGTCATTGTCGGAGACAGAGGAGCAGACGCCGCTAACTCAGCCGGCACCAAACCTGTGGAGACGCAGATCAAAGAACTGCAAGACGCGACGCCCGTCAAACTATACGAGGGAGAGCTGCACGACTGGAAGTTTGTGGACAAAACGTACACAGACATTGCCAAAGCCTTCGGACGGATCGACTTTGTGGTTAACTGCGTCCCTGCCCCGAAGGAGAGTGCGGTCAAGCCCACAGCCTTTGCAGATGTCGACGCTGCTGCATGGGACGAAGCGATGGGCGTCTCGGCAAAGGCAGTTTTCCTGAGCTGCAAGCGCGCAGTGCAGCAGATGCTGACGCAGGACAACGCTGCTATCCGAGGACGCATTGTCAACATCTCGTCGATGTACGGGATGGTGGCGCGTAAAGGACACTTTACGTTTGGCGTCGGCAAAGCAGCTATTGTGCAGCTAACGCGGCAGATCGCGGCAGAGTATGCGGGTAGTGGAATCGTCTGCAATGCAGTGGCGCCAGGCTTCATCGACGACTCGGTCAGTCGCGACGACTGCCTTGCTCCTGCGTCCAACAATCGGATCCCAGCCGAGGAGCCTGGCAAGGCCATGGATGTGGCCAACGCCGTCACATTCCTCGTGTCGGACGACGCGCGCTACGTGCACGGGATCAATCTCCTCGTCGACGGCGGCTTCATGGCCACCTAACTAGCAGACGTCAGCTAGTTTAACATGCACGTCGGTTTGCAGTAGCTGTTTCTGTATTACAAAGGACAAAGTCTATCGCCGCTTGAAGCCTAAAGGCCTCAGCGTTAAAACTTGCCGCCTGTGAAGAAGTTGATAGCGTACGAGAACGCGGCGAAGCCTGCACAGCCAAGACACTGCGCTTGGAATCCCTGACCTGCTGCCAGCGCCGCACCCGTCGCGCAACCCGCGACCAGCTCGTTGCCCACGTCGTGGCGGCCGCGGATCTTCTCCGACGCGCACTCCAACCCCGAAAACATTGCTGCAAGCACATCAAAGTCAACAACCCTGTAATAAATCTAAATCGGCACTAGAACCCACCGGAGATGACGAGGAAGTTGTTGCCCCAGTAGCGACACTTGCCCATCGTGACTCTCCACGACCCTGCCATCTGCAGCCAACACCACTCCATCAGCTCTCCTCCTTCTTGCATCATTGCAGTGCAACAACGTACCGACTCTCTCCACGGCACTTTGGGTAGCTCTCTGTCCCGGGAGCGGCACCGGCGGCGTGATGCCTTCGTAGCTGCCCAGCACCAGTCCGAACACGTTGCCCATGACGTATCCTGCATGAATTCAAGCATTACAAACCTGTGCGATTTTCTCACCACTATTCTACAAGAGCGTGTCCTCACCCATGGCCGCCGACAGGAAGAACTTGCCGGCGCAGGACTCGAGAATCGGATTGGGCTGCAGGTGCTGCAGGATCTGCGGCGGGTAGGCCGGCAGGAACGGGTGGATGCCCACCGTGTCGTGCAGCAAGTGCATCTTGAGGAAGGAGCGCGGGAACAGGAACGGGTTGGGCGGCACGGCCCTGCTCAGGTCGGCCGCATGGACGCCCAGCCGCGCGTTGGCGTCGTCTTCGCCAGCATTGGCCATCGCAACGCGAAAGTGTCACTTTACACGGTAAATAATCTCTGTGATACTCACATTTTTTGAATGTAATATTCACGTTACTAATGTGAATGTCTTGTCACTGAATACAGTAAAGTAAAGGTTTACTTGGCATACACTCATCGGTAATTATCAGTCTTCAAAAGGCAGGGCGGAGCACGAGGATAGAAGATGATGCCGCTGACGACGCCCGAGAGCAGCCGCGTAGCTCAAGGAGCGAGCTACGACGACCTCGACGTGTACGCGGAGGCGTACGGCACATTTGAAGGCCGCGCGGAGACGCAGAAGCCACGGAAAGGCAACAAAGTGTGGCGGTCTTTGGCAGTGGCCACGGTGCTGCTGGTGGTGGGCTGCTACATGCTGCTGCAAGCACCCAACGAGGCTCCTACTGGGGCTGTAACGAGTCGAGACCACCACGAAGCACCACTCAAGACGGAACAAGTGCAGCATACGCAGGAGCTGAGTCACAAGCACAAGAAACAGAGCAAGGATCGACTGTCCAAATTGGAGCAGAAATTCTTGGACGGAGTGGACACCACGCAGATTAGAAAGTACCATGGAGCGTACGCCAGCGTCCCCCACCCAGCTGGTAGCCACCAGGACTACCAGACGGCTCTGTTCACTGCCGAGCAGTTTAAAAGCTTCGGCATCAAGACGGAGATCGTCGAGTACTATCCATTGCTGTCGCTGCCGATCTCTCGGAACCTGAGCATCGTAGAGCCTGCAGTAGCTGCCAGACAGCTGAATCTGACGGAGGACTCGGTGCCAGGGGATTCCTGCACTAGCAACGAGGACGCACTGCCCCCGTTCTTGGGTTACTCGGCGTCAGGTAACGTGACAGCATCTGTGGTGTATGTGAACTACGCTCGACCGCAGGACTTCCAGTGGCTCAAAGACAACAACGTGTCTCTTGACGGCAAGATTGCACTCGTGCGTTATGGAGGCAACTTCCGAGGACTGAAAGTCATGCTGGCCGAGCAGCATGGCATGGCTGGAGTGCTCATCTACTCGGACCCCATGGACGACGGATTCGCACAAGGGCCGGTGTATCCGGAAGGCCCGTGGCGTCCGGAAGGATCGTTCCAACGTGGATCGGTTCAGTACAACTCCATTTCAGGCGGAGATCCGCTCACTCCGGGCTTCCCATCGCTACCGGGTGAGCCGTACCTGAGCATTGAAGAGTGCAAAACAATTCCGCACATCCCGACGCTACCGTTATCCTACGGCCAGGCTCGTTACATCCTGGAGTCTCTCGGTGGCAAAGCTGCACCGAACGACTGGCAGGGCGCCCTTACTCTCAAGAATGGCGGCTACTTTGTAGGCGACGACGAGGTTACGGTGCTGAATTTGGACGTGGAAATGGACAACAGCATCGGCCCGATCTGGGATGTCATCGGTACCATCGAAGGCTCGGAAGAACCTGACCAAATGGTCGTGATCGGCAACCATCGGGACGCGTGGGTCTGCGGAGCGGTGGACCCTTCCAGTGCTTCTGCGGTCATGATGGAGATCGCTCGCGGTCTAGGCGAGCTGCTTGATGATGGGTGGAAGCCACGCCGGACGCTTGTCATCAGTTCCTGGGATGGCGAAGAGATGGGGTTACTAGGCAGTACGGAGTTCGCCGAAGACAACGCTGAGATCCTCAAAAAGCAGGCAGTGGCCTACATCAACGTAGATAACGTCGTAGGCCCGTTCATGAACACTGGCGGGACGCCATCGATCGCAAAGTTCCTACAGGAGACGGCCCAGCTCATTCCTGGCAACCCTTTCCATGGCGTGGAAGTCGCTGGCAGCTTATACGAGCAATGGGTGAGCCAAACCGTAATCCGTCGCTCGAGCCTCGCTGCCGGAGCGGACGACGGTACGTTGGCACCAGACCACTTGATCCAGTTCTTGGGCTCCGGCACCGATTTCACGGCGTTCTACCAGCACTTGGGCATCATCTCGGCCAATCTGGGCTTCACCATTGGCAACGCGATGTATGGCACTTACCACAGCACTATGGACAGCATTCCGTACATGGAAACAGTCGGCGATCCGCACTACGCTACGCACACTACGACAACGAAATGGTGGGGGTTGATCACCCTGCGACTTGTAGACAACGACATCGTGCCTTTCGACTTCTCCACCTACGGACTGGTGATGAAGGAGGACTTGGCCAGCTACGAGAAAATCACTGTCGAGATGGGACGCAACGTCAACTACTCGTTCCTCCACGAAGCCATTGGGCTGTTCACCAGCAACGCCGAGTTGTTCCAAGCCCGTGTGGCCTCCTTTGCCGACAAGAAGAGTAGCCACAAACGCGAGGCCGAACGCCACTTCTGGAACAAGAAGTTGGTGAGTTTGGAGCGCTACCTCATTTCGGACGCTGGCCTGCCCCACCGCCCGTGGTTTAAGCACATGATCTTTGGTCCGGGCTTCTACGAAGGCTACAAGGGTGCAGCATTCCCGGGCATTTCCGATGGCATTGTGTTCGAAGATGACACCGTGACCATGCAAGCGCACGTGGACGATGTCGCCGCCGTCATTAACACCGCGGCGGCGTATCTGGTGTCCGCTTGAATGGGGCTAAAGAGTGAAAGCAAGAGGAGCTGAAAGCCTCACAGTGGTGACGATGAAGGATCCACATAGAGTGCATGGCGTGTCTGTTGCAGAGGAAGAAGGAGGAAACAATCAATGAAATGAAAGTCCGATCTGAAGGCTCAACGAACTTGTTGGATCAGCAGCGGTCTCGATGTGTCCTCGGTCACCTTTGCTAGAACAGTGAAGTGGGCCTCCGTCGGCGCCGTCGGCCAAGCACCGTTGACCAAGTTTTCGTTATCCATGACCTGTCTGGTACAAGACACATCACCTGTGCACGAGCCCAGCTGGCGGCCACGACAATTTGTATGGGCGCGTTGAGTCCTGCCCTGTGAATCTCCGTGACCGTCTGCAGCATTTCGCGTTTCGCCGGGGGCCGTCCAAGATGTCCGACCCGTACGGCACGTTCGGCTCGTCCGTCCAGTCGCCGCAGCAACGTGACAACCGCTGGAAGAAGGTCCTGTCCTCCAAGAATGCTCGCGTTGGTTTGGTGGCGATTCTCGTGGTGGTTGTGGGAGGCTTCCTGCTGTTCCGGAGTCCATCACGTTCGGGCCACCAGATCACTGCTGGGAGTGGATCGATGACGTCTGCTGAACGCAACTACATCGACGAAGTCAAGCCCGAGAAGCTCCGTGAGTTCTTGCACTCGTACGCCAGCGTACCGCACACTTGCGGCACCGAGCAAGACTACAAAACGGCGGTGTACACTGCCGAGCAGTTCGCGGCCTTCGGCCTGCAGTCCGAAATCAAAGAGTACTACACGCTGCTGTCGTATCCCGTCCACCGTCGCTTGGCGATTGTGTCGCCGCAGCAGAGTGTGCATGAGCTCAACCTCACCGAAGGATCCGTTGCTGGCGATGCTTGCACCACCAACCCGGACGCTCTGCCTCCGTTCCTGGCGTACTCGGACTCGGGCAACGTCACGGCCTCGGTCGTGTACGTCAACTACGGCACGCAGGCCGACTTTGACTGGCTTGTCAGCAGCAACGTGACTCTCAAGGGCAAGATCGCTTTGGTGCGCTACGGTCGTAACTTCCGTGGCCTGAAGGTGATGTTGGCTGAACAGCACGGTATGGCCGGTGTGCTGATCTACTCGGACCCGAAGGAGGACGGATTCACACAAGGTCCGGTCTACCCGGAGGGCATTTACCGTCCCAAGAACTCGTTCCAGCGCGGGTCGCTTCAATACTTGTCGATGGCGTCGGGCGATCCGCTAACGCCTGGTTGGGCTTCGGTACTAGGAGCAGACTACCTCAAGTACGAAGATGTAGACACGATTCCTCACATCCCAGCGCTGCCGCTTTCGTACGAGCAAGCCGACATTATTCTGCGCTCAATGGGCGGACAGAAGGCGCCTACGGCTTGGCAGGGCGGCCTTACTTACCCGGACGGATACCACATTGGTGACGATGAAGAGCTGGTGCTGAACTTGGACGTGGAAATGGACAACAAGGTGGGTCCTATCTGGGACGTTATCGGCACGATCCAGGGCGACGTCGAGCCCGACCAGCAAGTCCTCATCGGCAACCACCGTGACGCGTGGGTGTGCGGCGCTGTGGACCCGAGCAGCGGCTCCGCCGTCATGATGGAGATTGCCCGTGGACTGGGGAAGCTGCTGGAGCAGGGCTGGAAGCCACGACGCACAATTGTGCTGGGTTCTTGGGATGGCGAAGAGTACGGCTTGCTTGGCAGCACTGAGTTCGCTGAAGAGCGCGCTGAGGAGCTCAAGCAGAAGGCTGTCGCGTACATCAACGTCGACAACGTGGTGGGTCCGTTGGCGCTGGCGAGCGGCACTCCGTCGATTGCCAAGTTCATCGAGGAGACCGCTAAGGCTGTGCCTGCTTTGGAGTTCTACGGCAAGGGCGACACACGCAATGAGCCCGGCGACAGTCTGTACGCGCAGTGGGTCGCTCAGACAGCTCGCCACCGCTCTCAAATCTACGGCGTGTACGACGGAACTCTGGCGCCTGACCACCTCATTCAGTTCATGGGCTCTGGCTCGGACTTCACTGCGTTCTACCAGCACCTCGGCGTCATTTCGGCCAACTTGGGCTTCACGTTGAATGGCGCTGTGTACGGCACCTACCACAGCAACATGGACAGCCTCATGTACGTGGAAACGCTGGGCGACCCGCACTACGCTACCCACGCTAGCATGGCTCAGTGGTGGGGACTGATGACGATGCGTCTCGCCACCGACGTCGTTGTGCCATTCGACTTTACCACATACGCGCTAGTGATGCAGGAGGATCTAGAGAGTCTCGAGCTGCAGATCTCGTCCATGGGGCGTGACGTGAACTTCACGGAACTGCACACTGCTATTGCGAGCTTCGGCTCCAACGCAGACACCTTCCATGCTCATATTCAGCAGTTTAAGGCTGCCAAGGACCACACCAACGAGCCGTTGCTGCTTCAGTGGAACGAGAAGCTGGTGCTGCTGGAACGCCACCTCATCTCTGAGGTCGGACTTCCCCACCGTCCATGGTACAAGCATGTGATCTTCGGACCGGGTTTCTATGAAGGATACTTGGGCGCTGCCTTCCCCGGCATCTCGGACTGTGTCGCTTTCGGAGACAACAGCTCCACCATCCAAGTCCACGTCGACGACGTCGCTCGCATCGTCAACGACGCAGCCAACTACTTGGTTGCCGCTTAGAGACCGAGCAGCTACTAGAGTGCTTAGCTTATAAAGATCAAGCAAATGGAGACGTATGATGTTGTTTTCGTCCGTTGAAGCACTTGCCGCAACTCAAATACCCAGGACTTTAATCCCTTGTGGATGTCATGGATGGCCAGCTGACCAGTGTACCGGAAGGTTCAAGACCGAAGAAGCAAGCGGACGTTGCCACTGAGTCGGCGGGCAGTTTTCCAGCATTTCTGAATCGAAATTGAGTGTTCGATCGAGACAAGCGCGTAAAAGGCCTTCGCTGGGAGATCACGCAGGGAAACGTCCGGCCAGTCGGCGTTTTGCTGTGTGCCGCACGATCGCATCACTGGTCACCGTCCTGGAGCTCGATAGAAGAAAGTCTGCTGCCATGCACGTGCTGTTCCAGAGCGAGGCGGCGTATCGTCGACGTCGTTCGTGGCTGCCTCGAACCGGAGGGGATTTAACGGCGTTAGCAGTCCGACCGAAGAACGCCGTGCTGATTGGACCTGCGCGACGTCCGCGAGCTCGAGGAAGTCGCGGAATTGCAAGACCTTCAAGATCGAGGAGAAGCGAAGTCGTAAACCCAGCGACGACAATTGCGAGCCGGAGGTTGAGCTCGACAGGGATAGCAGCGATGACAACCAAGAAGAAGACGACGAAGACGACACCGTCGCTCTGCAGGACGAACTGCAGGCCATGCAGATAGAGATCGAAAGTCTGCAACGTCGTCGACTGCTGATGGATTCGGCGCTAGTGAACGCTCGAACCAACGCGGTGGCGCACGCGATCGACCTCACAAAAGGTTTCTACGTGCACTTCTCGAATGGTTACGACCCGGTCAACCAACCCGTGCAATCCCAACAGGCTGCGGAGTTTCTAAGAGGGATCATGCGCCGCGACGTGATCTGCACCGAGTTCCAGGGCGTCGATCTGTTCCTCAACCAGTACAAGGTCTGCACGGAGAGCCACGCAACCATGCGGGTGTTTGTGCACAACATCGTCGTTATCAACGAGCACCAGTCGTCCCAGTGTGGCGCTATCCAGGTCTTGGCCAAGGCGGTGGCTCGTTTCCGCGTGAACCGCACAACATTGGAGACGCTCTTCCCAGGTATCATCAAGGACGAAGTGTTGGCCCAGCAGCTCATCGGCAAGGAGTACGCGATACAGTACGACAAGGTCTTTCACTTCCAGCACGGCCGAGTGTTCCAACACGAATCGCAGATCGACTTTTGCAACAGCATGCTCGAGATGACGCAGAATCCGTTCGTCGCGATGAAGCTCGTGGAGGCCTCGCTCATGACCAAGCACGGCCACCTCAAAGTGGATAGCTGCATCGAGGAAGACATGAACCAACTCGAGAACTCGGTGCTGTAAAGCAGAATTGCGTAGCTTAGCTTCAATCTTAAATCCCCGTAAATGTAGTCAACGAAATGTCTTCGCCTCGCTTGGAAGTTGACGATGGTTTACAGGATCGCGCGGACAGCGTTGCCAAGACCGACCAGCGTGGCTCCAACACCGACGGCGTAGCAGAATGAGCGCATGGGCTGCTTGGCATTCGCATATGCGTAAGTGTGCAGGCAGCGCGACGCCGTGTAAATGATCATGGCTCGAGAGTGCACGGTGGGGTCGGCACACGCCATGATACCGGCGCCGAAAATGAAGAGAGCGAACGGAATGGACTCGAGGTCGTTGGAGACGATGTTTCCCCACCGCTGGGTCGCTTGGCGAGCCTTCAACGTCTTGAGATCGTCGGGCTTGTCCATCCCGAACGTCTGAGTGCGCTTCGACTGTGGGAACGTCGAGTCCTCTGGAGCTCGTCCTCCCGACATGAACTTCTTGGAGCCTTGGATCATCGTCGCGGCCAGGAACTTGAGATACAGCACCGAAGTGCACACCACGTAGATCTTGACACCTTGACACTCCATCTTGTTGCCGAGCAGTCGAAATTGGTTGTAAGCGTTTAGGATTCTTCACGATGCTTGGGACGAGTCCACAGAGTTAGTTGTTGGGAGAATGGAAAGTGTATGAACGTTCGTTAAGCTTCAACCACCGTCCCAAGCTGCAGCCTCTACAGGATGGCGACAATGGCGTTGCCGACGCCGACGAGAGTCGCCGCCACTCCAATTGTCCAGCAGATCGAACGGTGCGGCTGCAACTCCTTGGCGTATACGATCGTGTGCAGGCAGCGCGACACTGTGTAGACCGTCATGGCCCCGGCGTGCACCGCCGGATTGCTCCCTGCCAAGATGCCGCCACCGAAGACGAACAGCGCGAACGGGATCGACTCGAGGTCGTTGGCGACGATCCTCGTCCAGCGGTGCTCCTCCGCGCGCGCCTTGAGCTCCTTGTCGTTTTTGGTCGGGACAAGACCGTAGGTCTGCTTGCGGCTCTTCCCCGCCAAGCCGAGGACGACGTCCTCCGGCGGCCGGCCGCCGGACTTGAACTTCTTGCCACCTTGGACACCCGTCGCCAGGAGGAACTTGAGGTACAGCACCGAAGTGCAGGCGACGTAGACTTTGACGTTCTTCGCCACCATTTCGAAGCGATGCGTCGAGAACTTGCTGGATTCGGTTGTGTGCCACGCCGGACGAGGAATTCGGACGGCTGAGAATCGTCGCAGTGGATGACCCACCACCGGATCGTTTCGGAAGGCCGCAAGACAAGCGAGCGCGATGCATTACCGGTTAATGATCTCTAAAATGCTCTACGGGATCTAAAGCTTAGAGGATGGCGGCAACAGCGTTGCCGACGCCGACCAGCGTGGCGGCCACACCGACCATCCAGCAGATCGCGCGGTGGGGCTGCATGGCGTGCGCGTACACGTACGTGTGCAGGCAGCGGGCCGCCGTGTAGACCGTCATAGCGCCGGCGTGCATCGTGGGGTTGCTGCCGGCGAGGATGCCGCCACCGAAGATGAAGAGCGCGAACGGGAGCGACTCCAGGTCGTTGGCCACGATGCGCGTCCAACGGTGCTCGGCCGCACGGGCCTTGATGACCTTCTCGTCGTCCGTCGGGGCGAGCCCGTAGTTCTGCGTGCGGCCCTTGCCCATCGTCTTGGCCATGCTGAGACCGCCGTCCTCAGGGGACGACCTCCCGAGCGGAACTTCTTGCCGCCCTGGATGCCCGTGGCGAGCAGGAACTTGAGGTACAGCACGGAGCTGCAGGCGATGAAGACCTTCACGTTGCCGTCGACCATCGTTGCTGTATGGAGGGTGAATCGAGATGTGTCGCGTTCCGACGGCTGGCGGCGCTGTTGATGTGACGCAGTTTACATAGGCACCGCGGACTAGCAAATCAAGGGCGGATAGAGCGCCAGGAAGCGTGGGGCTGACAGACACATGGCGCGTCAACAATGACAAGACCGTTCGGTTCTCAAGCGCTGGACGTGTATTCACGTAAGAGTTTACTGCATGAGGACGGCAATTGCAGCATTGCCGACCCCCACGAGGATAGCGGCGACGCCGACGGCCCAACAAATTGCGCGCTGCGGCTGCATCGCGTTCAGGTACACGTACGTGTGCAAGCAACGTGCCGTGGTGTAGACGGTCATTGCTCCGGCATGAACCACGGGGTTGCTGCCAGCCAGGATGCCGCCACCAAAGATGAAGAGAGCGAAGGGGATCGACTCCAGGTCGTTGGCAATCACGCGTCGCCAACGGTGCTCCACCTCGCGAGCTTTCAAGACGTGCTCGTCCTCGGTCTTGGTCAGACCGTAGCCCTGCTTGATCTTGGTGAGGTTGAGCTTCATGTCCTCAGGCGGACGGCCGCCAGAGCGGAAGGTCTTGTCGCCTTGGATCCACGTGCACGCCAGGAACTTGAGGTATAGTACCGACGAGCAGGCCACGTACACCTTCACGTTGCCGTCCACCATGATCGCTAGGAAATCGTCGAGCGCCGGCGGGGCAAATTGGATTGTGGCGATCCATGTGTTTGCTGCGCCGCTGACGCTCGCGTCTCACGCAGTAAACGCACCAGCAATGATTTGACGGCGGTTGTGCTGACTCCAGGTCGGGACAGGCAACAGCAAGCACGTGGGGTTCAACGGACTGTATTGGTCTAGTTGTGACGACTGAGTTAGGACGAGAACGCGCCGTAGATGGCGTTGCAAGCCCCGTTGTGATGAAAATGACGCCGAACATCCAGCACAGAGCGCGGTGCGGGTGCATGGCGTTGGCATACGCCACCGTGTGGAAGCAGCGGACTGCGGTGTATCCGACCATGGCGCCGACCTGCACGGTCGGGTTGCCCTTGGCCATCACACCTGCGCCGAACACGACGAGCGCCAGCGGATCGACTCGACGTCGTTCTGCACAATGCGTCTCCAGCGCAGCTCCGTGAGTTTGGCCTTCTGGAGCTTCTCCTTCTTCTCCTTGGAGGTCTCGGGCGGCGTGACCAGGCCGTAGGTCTGCACGGGTTGCCCTTGGCCAGCGGCAGGTCCTTGTCCTCAGGCGGGCGGCCGCCGGCCTCGAAAGTCTTGGTGGCTTGAATCCCCGTGGCCAGGACGAACTTGACGTACAGCACGGCGGCGCAGGTCACGTACGTCTTGAGCTCGATGGACGCGGACATTGTCGAAGGTGTCGAAATCCGGAGTGGCCTTACTTGATGCAGCACCAAGACGATGCTGTTCAACCGACCAGGCGAGCTCGGACCTGATGGCGTGAATGAGCCTGCAACCATTGGACAGAACAGGTAAAACACACAGACGCAGCAGGAGAAATACACAGCCCATCACTTACACCTAAACAACTATGGTAGCTGACGTCCCGTTTGTCGCAACAATGCATTATTAATTTCACACAGGTTTTTGCATAAAAGTGACGAGCCGCGCAACGCTTGGCTCGGCGCCCCTCCTCGCTGCGCTCAACCAAAAAGATAGTAAGTCGCCCTACCATGCCCTCACGCTTTCGGCTTTGGCGGGGGCCCTCTCTGTTGGAAGCCGGGATCTCGCTGGTTAGCACTGCATGCGCTGGTAGGTAGTTGAAAGCGTAATCTGCAACCATCGTCAACACCGCCCGTAATACGGTGGCTGCCCTGCCATTCCGCTGCAATGATCCGACGGATTGTCCGTTCCGCTGTTTTGTTTGCAGTGCACGATTTCACCGCTCACCGATCCGCCAGTTTGAACCGTCAAATGTAGTCAAGACCGAGGGCATCAAAAGCAAACGTGTATTTAGTTGTAGAGGAGACAACTTGCCTTGCTGAACTACAACGTTTTCTACTGGAAATCCGTGTTGCCCGCCAAATACTCCTGGACAAAGTAGAATCTACACTCGTCGTCCATGCCGCAGTACATCGTTGCGGCGTTCGGGTTCGTGGCCAGCAGTTGAATAAACCGGAAACGTGCAGCCACCTCAATCGTGCTCGTTAGCTGGTCCTTGAACTCTTTGATCGCAACGTCAGACCGCGAAAGTTTGCACATACGATCACCCTCTCGACGAGCTGCACTAGTGTCCGCAAGCGTCTTGTGAGCAACAACAAGCTCCGGCTGCAATGAGTGTCAGGTTCAGAAACCGCAAGGGATTTTGCTCGCAGAATGTTCTTGGTGCGTGCAACTTCGACATGGTGTTCGTCTATGTTTTGCCAGGATGGAAAGGATCTGCTCATGACGGCCGCGTCCTAAAGGATGCAGTTCGACATGACTTTGTGATCCCGGAAGGTGTGTTTTGCAACTGATTTCGGAGATGCTATACTAACTAAATGTTCACTGTTTGCAACAGGAAAATATTACCTAGGAGACGCTGGTTATGCCTTAACCAAGCACACGTTGACGCCATACAGAGGCATTAGGTACCACCTAAAGGAATTTGGTCAGGGAAGTCAAAAACCACAGACGAAGGAAGAGCTTTTTAATCTGCGGCACTCATCGTTACGCAACGTCATTGAAAGAACCTACGGCTCCATCAAAAGAAATTCCCGATCCTCCAATCGATGCCCAACCACGAGCTGGGCGCGCAGGTGGGCCTCGTGCAAGCCACGTTTGCGATCCACAATTTCATTCGTTGCCATAAAGATGAATTTGCGGACAAGGAGCTTCAGAACAGCCGTGCGAGGAAGGAGACAACACGGAGGCCGCACAAAGAGCTACCGGAACTGACGAGATGGACGACGCATCAATGAAACAGGTTCGCGATAAAATAGCATCCGACATGTGGCGAAGCTACCTCGTATTCGTAGCTGGTAGAGTTGGCGAGGTTGTTGTCTGACAGCATTCGTTCATGAAACAAAAAGTTCGCGTTGGAAATTATGTGTTTAAAAAGGCAGCTCACGCCCAGTCCGCTGGATCAATCCGCTATCTGCCGGAATTCGGGAGGATTGAATCCGCTAAAATATGGCCATTTTTCCGCTCGAATTATATGCAGTACGCGCCAGCGGATCGGCCGTTCCGCTGGAAAGAAAATTCCGCCGGAATTGGCCCCATTCCGCTGGAATTTGGCACTGCAGGACGCACCCCAAATGAACGAGTGGTGGCGCGAGGTCGAAGGTGCTGCCTTACGGCAGCACCCTGGAGAAGCAGCAGAAGGTTGGCAATGACCAATAAAGTTCACTTCGAAACCTACTTCCTTGTGCGCAATCCACTTCTTGCCTCGCTCTTCACTACCCTTTCAATACTCTCCCTTGCCACGCCGTGACGCTGCGGGAACGGCTGAGTTTGGCCCGGTTTGGTTGCTTGGGCGCGCCTCGTCTATGGAGGAGAGATGTCGCCCACCCCCGTTTGTGTTTCTCCGACTTGGACGTGTACTCCTCCTATTTTCTGCAACCATTGGCCGTCACGTCGGACTTTTGCACTGGGATCCGGTCCGTGTGCAACAAGCGGTCACGCAGCGTGAATTCCGCTTCAACAGGCCCAACACGTCGGCCACCGTTCTTGGCAAAGGATGAGCTTCTAATGCATGATCATCACGGCCTAAAAGGCTAGGGTGTATTGGTTTGATCGACTGCGGTCTCCTACGCGTAGACGCCAACGACGGCGTTGACGGCGCCGGCCACGATGGCGACGACGCCCAGACGCCAGCACCAGGCTCGGTGCGGCTGCAGCTTCTTGGCGTACGCGACGGTGTGGAGGCAGCGCAGTGCTGTGTACGCCGTCATGGCTCCGATCTGCACCGTTGGATTGATGCGGTCTTCAATGGCGACACCGACGCCGAACACGATGAGCGCCAGCGGGATGGACTCGAGGTCGTTCTGCACGATGCGGCGCCAACGGTGCTCCACCTCCCTGGCCTTGAGGATCTTCTCGTCCTTTTCGGCCTCCGGGTCCATGCCGTAGGTCTGCGTGGGTCTTCCCTTGGCCAGCGGCAGACTCTTGTCTTCTGGTGCACGACCGCCGGCGTCGAAAGTCTTCTTGGCCTGGATCATCGTCACCCGCAGGAACTTGAGGTACAGCACACCCGTGCAGACCACGTAGGTTTGCAGCACACTAGAGCCCATAGTCAGAAGGGAAGAGCTGCTGCTTGTGCTGGAGGCGGACGATTAGCAAGTGCTTCACATACTGCAACTTGTCATGGGGTACGGTCTCCAGTAACCCGGTTACGAGTCTTACGTGGCACAACACCAAAATGGAGCTGCTCGGCTTGTTGCTACGAGCTGTTGCAGTGCTTCTCCTGCTGGCAGTTCTGCTGCTACTGCGCATCTGGCAGGTTGTCATTCCTCGCAGAGTGAAGGCGAGTGTCCCCAGCTACTCGTCGAAGCTTTTCCACCACCAGTCGGCTCCGAATGTCGCGAAAGCCAACCGCCAAGTGCGCGTGATGGCAGTGCTGGGCTCTGGCGGCCACACGACGGAGCTGCTGAAGCTCATGAAGCGCCTCAAGAGAGAGGTCTACACACCCATCACCTTTGTAGTGGCGGAGACCGACAAGACCAGCCAGGCCAAGACGCAGCTGGACTGGAAGCCCGCGGACTGCGACTCGTTCGCCATCATCCCTCGCAGCCGAGAGGTTACCCTTTGAAGACGATTACTTTCGTGCTACAAGGCTTGCTAACTTGCGTTTTATTTGATCTAGGTGGGGCAGTCGTGGTCGTCGACGGTGTGGACGACGCTGCGGTCGTTCCGGACGTGTCTGGGGTCGTCTACGACCGGAGACCGCAGTTGGTGCTCTGCAATGGACCCGGTACGCTGCTTACCTGTTATTACTATATGATTGTAACCTACTGAGAGTGTGTTTATTGCTGCTAAGGTACTTGCATTCCTATCTGCGCGGCGGTGTTGCTGTTCCGCGTGCTGGGCATCCAGACGGACTCGAAGATCGTCTTTTGCGAGAGCTTCGCTCGCGTCCAGCACTTGTCGTTAACTGGAAAACTTCTCTACTATATTGCCGACGAGTTCGTGGTGCAATGGCCGCAATTGCAGACCAAATACCCTCGCACAAGACACCTCGGCGTCATTTGCTAGCTCTCGACTGGATAACGTTGCACGATCGGCAATCCAATTCGTCATTACATGGAAATTGCACTAACGCAATACAAATACGACAACATTATCATACATCAGTGTATTTTGTCGCAACCTGCAAAGTGATCGCAAACGAATTTGAGATAGCACTGAAAGTTTGTTATTAGCTGGTCGTACAATCGCCGTGGTACCCTTCCAGCACAGTCTCAAAAGTATCCCTCCACTTCCTGCCAGCATGCAAGCCTCCCGCGTGGGTTCTTCGTCGTCCTCTCTGGGCTCCAGCTTGGTCAACGCCGGTGTGCCATCGCCCGCATTCAAGGCCCCGTCGGCCGTAGAGCGGGTGGTGACTGTGGCCGCCACGCAGATGAGCTGCGGCAACCCCGAGGAGAACATCAAGAAGGCCGAGAGCCTCGTGCGCATCGCCAGCTCCCGCGGGCGCAAGTGATTTTGCTGCAGGAGCTGTTCCAGTTCTCCTACTTCCCCATCGAGCTCAACGCCGGCAACTTCCAGCTGGCCACGACGCTCGACGAGTCGGCGCTCGTGCAGGGCATGGCGCTATTGGCCAAGGAGCTGCACGTGGTGATCCCCATCAGCTTCTTCGAGCGGTACAAGAACTCGTACTACAATTCTTGCGCTGTCATCGACGCCGACGGATCGGTACTGGGGTGGTACGCAAGATGCACGTCGGAGACCGTCTCGGGTACAATGAGAAATACTACTTCACGCCTTCCAGCGACTCGTTCAAAGTCTGGGAAACGGTCGGTAGTTCTGTTTGCAAATTTACTCGAACAGTTGAGACTGATTGTATTGTATGACGACAGCGTTATGGGAAAATCGGAGTGGCTATCGGATCCGATCAATGGTATCCGGAAGTAGCTCGCAGTTTGGTGGTGCAAGGAGCCGAGTTGATCTTGTACCCAAGTGCCATGGGGAGCAACCAGTACGACCCCAACTTTGACGCTCGCGACCAATGGCAGCGGGTGATGCAGGGCCACGCGGCTGCTAGTATGGTGCCGGTTATCTGCTCCAACCGCGTGGGCTCTGAAGTCGTGGACGGTATCCCGGTTACGTTCGTCGGCTCCTCGTTCATTACTGGCCAGACGGGTGAAATGGTACGCTTAGCTCTTGTACTGTATTGCTTTTTAATTGCTTCAAGCTGATGGTTGTGCTTCTGCAGCTCAAGATCGCTGACCGGGAGTCGGAAGGCGTGCTCGTAGAGAGCTTTGACCTAGAGAAATTCCATGTGCGACGAGCGAGCTGGGGTCTTGTGCGTGATCGCAGACCGAATTTGTACGGCACTCTTTTGACACGTGACGGACAGTAAGACCGCAATCCAGTCAAGTAGAAGGAGCTCTGAGGACTCGCAAAAGCCAAGCCAACTGGATTATATGCAGCGTACAGCGCTGTGCTGTCGTGATATCAACGTAACCCCATGCCAAGAAATGTAGCAGAGAGCTTCCAAATGCAGCCGAGCGTCAAAATAGTCGTGTTGAAGGTAACCGTTCAACAAGGGTGGGCAACGTTAGCTCTTGCACTCTCCATCTCGCTAACGTTTGCCGCAGTCAGCACTATGAGCTCTAAAGCGATCACAGGCCAGACACGTCGAGCCAACGGGCTCTCAGCTAGTCGACTTCGGGAGAAGTTGGCAGCTCGGAATGGTCCAAGACACTCGGTGTACTGGGTGCAGCCCAAGAAATGCGAGTCGCAGCTACCGAGCTACACGAACGTGATGGAGTCGACCAACATGGCGTCGGCCACCACCAAAATCGAGTACACGATGTTGGGCAAATACACCGGCGACTGGAAGGACGGTAAGAAACACGGTTACGGTGCGTTGCTGTACGCGAACGGCAACAAGTACGAAGGAGAGTGGGTAGACGGCAAGCGTGAGGGCCGTGGGGTGTACTGGGTCGAGGAAAAGAAGCGGCTCCGCAAACAGTATGCAGGTGAATGGTATAACGACCGCCGCCACGGACGAGGGACTTCTTTGATGAGAACGGAGGCAAGTATGAAGGCCAGTGGCTCAACAACAAGCGACATGGCAATGGCCGTATGGCCTACGGCGATGGTCAATCTGTGTATGACGGCGAGTGGGTGCGCAACGAACGCTCAGGACGAGGAACGCTCGTCTTAAGTGAGTTAGCTTTCAGTAATTGTGCAGAGCTTGGGTTTATTCAGAAGTCCGTGTGTGTTTGCAGCTAATGGAGACCGATACGAAGGACATTGGCTGAATGACATGAAAGAAGGTCCCGGTCGGTTCTTCTACAAGGCGACGCGAAAGATGTACGAAGGCGAGTGGGTCGAGGGTGCACCAAAGTGCGGGACGTACCACGACGACACCGACTTCAACGGTCAAGATCACGACTTTGACGATGAAGAAGGCCACACCGCCTTCCAACTGCCTGAGGTAAGCAACAAAGTGGAATTCTCCACGACGCCACCTTGACTCAATCTTCTTCTGTCTGTTAGCTGGAGTTGGCTCATCCAGAGCAAGTACTGAGTGAAGGTGTCGCCAGCATCCGTCAGGACCGAGTTCGCGAACGTGCCTTCCACGACGTCGACGACGACTATGAAGTTAACGCCAGTGAGCTTCGTCGCAGCTCTAGGACTGCCACCGATTTGGAGCCTGGCGCTGTTGTGTTCGACGAGCAGATGCTGCATACGATCCAGAGCGAGTTTGCTGCGCTGCTTGCCGCCCAGAGTGCCGCTGTCGCCGAGAGTCAAAGCAAGACGACTCGCGGCGGCTGCATCCCATGCGCTCACCTGCCCAGCCTCATCGAAGTTCTGCAACTGGATGTGAGCGAGGGCCAACTCGCCGAGCTGCTGCAGGAGATCGGCGGTAACAACGACACGCTCGTCTCGTTCGCCGAATGCGTCGACATCCTGTCCCTGCTTATGGAGAGTCAGGACTTCTCTGTCCTAGCCGAAGAAGACGAAGAAGACCTCAACAGCAACGACTAAACCATACGAAAAGCACCTGCGTCCTGTTCTAAAGCCTTCCTCTTGTTGTTTCCTTTAGCTGAAGCGCAGACCCAAAGCCGCCACCACGTCGCGGTACTTGTGCAGGTCCTCGCGTCGCAGATACTTGAGCAGCTTCCTTCTCTTCTCCACCATGGCGATCAGTCCGCGACGCGAGTGGTGGTCCTTCTTGTGCTCCTGCGCGTGGCTCGTGGACCGCAAGATCTTCTGCGTGAGCACGGCGATCTGCACCTCGCTGGAGCCAGTGTCTCCCGGGAAGCGCTGGAACGTCTCAATGGCCTTGGCCACCTGCGCCTTGTTCAGCTCGTGCTGGGACGCGTTCTGCAGACTCAGCACGGCCTTGAGCTTGTCCAAAGCGGCAAGGTCCTGTTCGCCCTGCGCGTCCACGTCGTCCAATTTCAGGCCGAAGCGGTAGGTCTCGGAGGCGGCTACACGTGGAGGTGCCACGTACTTGATGCCGCGCGTGGCGGCCGGCGCAGCGCGAGCCAGGCGGGTCAGCGCGAACATGTCGACTGAGCTGTGAGGACAGGAGTGGCTGCGACGGGTTGGAGTTGGTACAAGTAGAATAAATGTTCCAGATAGTAATTTAGAACTGATAGTGCCAACACATCTGAGATCCACAAAAGTCAATCGATCCACGAGCTCCGTTTCGGCTGAAGACCACCAATTGTGTGAGCGGCTTCAGTTTCCAGTGTCCGCCGGTCCTCCTGTTTGCTCTCGATGCTTGCCATGGCGCCTCGAGCCGCCGAGGTGCCGCACAGATCACCGGCACTGACCGTAGCGGCTTCTCCAACCATCAACGCCTCAGGAACGACCGCGAACGGACCTCAAACGCTGCCCTTCCAGGCCCAATGCAAGTCTGCTGTGGCGCTTGTCAACGAGCGACGGATCGACTTTGTCCGAGCTCGCAAGGTGCGCGTCATCGGCCGTCTCAATGAGGACTCGGAGGCTGCAGAACAGCAGCAGAAGCCCCAGAACAAGGAGCTGGTGACTGTCGACACGGTGGAGAGGCTGTTGAACTGGCAGCGCTCGAAGAAAATTGGGCCAGGCTTCGCCAATTTGGGCAACACGTGCTACCTCAACTCGGTGCTGCAGTGTCTGAGCTACACGCCCAGTTTCGCCCAGTACTTGCTGGATAAGCAGGTCTTTGCCAGCTTCAACGGTGGCGCCATGCCCAGCAATGGCGGCAACAAGTGGAACAACAAGTTTAAGAATGGGCTGAACCACGGCTCCGGCAACGCCTTCTGCAGTGTGCGAGCCATGTCCAAACTGCTGCAGTCCGTGCACGGCAACAACACAGCGCGCGTGCTGCAACCCAAGGACCTGGTGATGAACGTGCGCCACATCTCCAAGAGCTTCCGCATCGGTCGCCAGGAGGACTCACACGAGTTCTTCCGACTGCTGCTGGACTCCATGCAGCGGTCGTGTCTGCGCAAAGCCCGCATTAAAGCGAGATCCACCCGGCAGCAGCGACAACCTTCGTGCACCGTGTGTTTGGCGGCAAGCTAAAGAACTCGCTCAAATGCGCCAAGTGCGGCTACGTGTCGGAGCGGTTCGACGACTTTTGGACTTGTCGCTGGAGATTTCCCACGGTGTCAACAGCGTCAAAGGCGCGCTGCGCCACTTCACTGCCGTGGAGAAGCTAGACGACCACAACGCCTGGAAGTGCTCGAGCTGTGGGAAGCCGAGTCGGGCCGAGAAGGGCCTCACCATCGCCGAGTGCCCGAACGTCTTGATGATCCAGCTCAAGCGGTTCGACCTGATGTTCGGCAAGATCATGCGCCACATCGAATTTCCTCGCGTCTTGGACATTGCGTCCGGGATGAGCAAGAACTGCGAGGACCGTCGCCACGGACGCTCCAAATACGAACTGCACGCCGTGCTGGTCCATGCGGGCTTCTCCACGGACTGTGGTCACTATTACGCTTTTGTAAAGGGATCATCGGGGCAATGGTATGAGATGAACGATGACACAGTGCGGTGGGTGAGCATTGACACGGTGCTGCAGCAAAAGCTTACATGCTGTTTTACTCCCGAGTGCTCCCTCCGTCCGAAAAGGCCAAGAACAAGGCCAAAGAAGCGGAGGAGGTGAAGGCAAACGCCAAAGACGTTTTGGAGACGGTGACAGATGCCAACACACCGGCTAAAGCCCCAGCCAAACCACTGCTCGCCAAGACGAAGGAGCTGGACATGAACGGATTCTTAGCCAGTCTCAAGACGACGGTGACGGCAGGTAAGGAAGGTGAAGGCGGTGGCAAGCCTCTTGCCAATGAATCAAACGGTGTGGCGTGTCTGAAGACTGGGGCTGAGGCATCACCGTCGCCTTCATATTCTCACCAGCGACTGAAGCGATGCGTAGCGCCCAGCTTCAGCGGTCGACTGGGTCGGCTCCACAAATTCCGACCAGTGTCGAGGGTAGCTCTCCCGACCATCAGAACGACCCAGCTAGTAGAGGAAGCAAGGAGGGCAGCCCAAGTGACCCGAGTTCCTTTTGACCCTCGCCACCTTAAGAATATTGGTGTGCGTAATGCAGCTCTGTTTGGTCGCGAAGTGGAGAGATGGACTGGCGAGACCGATGTGGAGTCCTCGGAGACTGCGAACGGCAGCGATGCCGCATCGCACGAGCCCGTAGACCGTGAACTAGCTGCCAAGCACGACCGGGTGCTTAACACCCTCAAGCAGGAGGAGTGGAAACACCGCAACGCAGGCCGTCAGGATTACTGGGATGAGACCCTCGATATGGGTAAGGTGAAGAAGGTGAAAAAGCGCAAGGAGTTTGTCCCGAACGAAGGCCGGAAGAACGTCTTCCAGAAGACTTTGATGCACAAGAAGAAGCACGCTAAGCGGCAGCGTACGGCATGAGTTATTGGTGTTCAAAATGTACATTCAATGCGGAATAGACTTGCTTTTCAGTGTTCGTGCACAAAATGTAGAATGGCCGATTCTTAAGGGTGCGGATGATGAAGAACGACGCGATGCCGCCGATCACGACGCCGCTGAGCACCAGGAAAAACATCTTCTTACTCAGCGACTCGGACGCTTGGTGGGTCATCATATTCTGGTTCTCTAGAAAAGACTCTAACGCTGAGAACTTGTCGCCATCTTCCATCTCCACTTGCAACACATCGAAGCTCACATTGTCGTCCTTAGTACGTGAAGGAACTTCTTAGGACCAACGTGCAGCAGCAGTGTTCATGAGATCGTTGGTCGATGCCTTGACCAGAGCACCTCGAATGTCCCGTGGAGCTTGCTTGTTTCAGTACTGCCAGCAGATTGTTCAGTGCTGGTTTCCCGCAACTGCTCGAGTCAAGTCGTGCCGGCTCCACCGAACAAACTGCCGTCCCTTTTCGGCCTCCATGTGCTTGTGCTCATCGTCGAGTGAGCTCACCAGAGCTACACTGCCAGCACGAATATCATACAAGCAAAAAATCCCAACAAGTTCCTCTTTAGCAGCATCGTGAACAGCTCCGAATAGCTCAACGCCTGCTAAAGTGCTCGAAAACCAGCGAGTCCAATCCTTAAGCTGTTCAAAGTCTTTTGGATATCCAACCGTCTCAAACACTCGCTGGTCCTTCACCACTGCGCGCTTGGCCATGTTGAAGATTTGCACGTTCTAAGCCAAGTCCAAAGGCAACTTCAGCACCTCTGTGCAGTGACAATATTAACGTCATGTTTTACCTCGTCTTCTTTGGCGTCGCGGCTTTTGTAGCGAGCGACGACGCCCATGGCGGACATGGCCACCACCACGTACACGGCCAGCATCTGCATGGTGGGGGCAGACCGGTGGCCGTGACGCCGTCCTTCAGCCCCAGAGGCTTGCCTGCATGGGATGGACCACTGCTACTACTAAATGGAGCAGTCAATGGACGCTGCCTGGATGTTGACAACCGCTTGGCATCGCGACGTTGAGCACGCAAAAGCGACCGCAGCGCCAGCATGATGACAGCGTGCGGCTGCCGTCAAACCCTGTGGAACACGCTTATTTGAACGGGTGTGTGGTCCACATCAACCTGAGTAAACCGATCATACCCTGTCGAAACTGATTTCTATGGTAGCCAGTCGTTTTTGCCGTCACTTTGGAATTTGGCGCGGAAAGAGTGTACTGAGTGTTGATTGCCCCCACGTGCTATGTCAGGAGCCTGCTTGCTCTCCTCCGTAGCGCTTGCTCTGTTACAGGCGTGGAAAAGGGATGCTTGGTGGTGGCTGGGCTCGTTCTGAGCTCGGCCTTTTCACTGTTCAGACGTTGATGAGAGTGGAACGCGCGGACACTCACCGCCGCGGGCCTAGATCAGCTTCTTACATGTCCGAAACGACTGCACTAGTGCTTGTCCTAGATGTTTTGCAGCACTGAATACTGAACTGCAGCGTCTGCCGTGCGCCGCAGTACTATCGACGTGCTCATAGGAACGCGAACACTAAAAGCACACGTTTAATCCCCTCCGTGATCGAATGTGCCGTCAACTGTGCTCACATGTCCATCCTAGTACTGCATTGAAAAAGTTAACAGAGCTGTAGGCAGCGACGACGTTGTTGCGTTCTGTCGCTTGAAATCTTGTTCAGTGTCTAACTGTAAGCTGTTTTCGCTTTCGGGTTCTTCACTACTCGAATTCTACTCACAATCAGCTGAATATCTACTCCATTCAGCAGCAGTGAAAGCCCCGCGTTTAAACAAATAGTTGGCGTGGCCTTGGTTAATGATCGTCTCGGGCTGGCCATTCGGGAAGAAATCAACTTGGCCCTATACATTCATGATCCATGAGCTACCGTATTATAGCACCGCGTCTTCCGCAGCTTGTTGTCGCAAGATGAATCGCTTGGCAGTCTTGGCGTATAAGCAGGTTGTCTCCGTTTTCAGAGGAAACATTCAAGCGAAACTGGGTTCATAACTTGTTGAGATGTTGAAGAAACTCCAAGCTGCTGCTGTTGTATTACGCTCGCGACCTTATCTACTTGTGTAGATGCCATGTCATCAATCGGAGCTTGACAATCTCAACAAACTTGCATAGTCATCTTGGATTTTTATCGGATTTGTATTCGCAAAAGGTACAACCTTTGCGTCTCGCCATTGCATTCCAACTAACATGGCCATCGTCGACTTCTACCGTCGTCCAAGACGCTGCCATTCTCCATTTCGCGTCAAGAGGTCTAAGTCCAAGGCAAGTCTCCAGCCAAGCTCACAATAATGGTCACAGCACTGAGCAACACCAACATGGCACGCGTCCGGTTGGGGCTGCGCGGCGTGCAGTTCATCTGCTCACTGATCGCTGTGTCATTCGCGGCCGCGGGCTTCTACTACGGCGATGCCGCCCACTCGGCTACGTTCGTTCTGCTCATGAGCTACACAGGATTGCTTTACTCGCTCTGGCACATTGCCTGCGTGGAGATCTCCCACTTTGTCAACCGCCCGACGCTGCGGGTGGAGCAGGCCATGGACGCCGCGTTAGCTGTCATGCTGCTGATCGCCGGCATCTGCTTGGCCTCTGCCGACTACGTGCAGCACTGTTACGCCGGTTACCACTGCCACAACTTGAAGGCCGCCGTGGCCTTCGACTTCCTAGCCATGTTCGCCTTCCTGGGGTCGATCGGATTGTCGTTCTTGGCCCCCAGCGACGCGGTGCCGGCCCGCACTCCCGTGCAAGTGGGGAGCCAGCGCTCTACCAGAGAGACCTGTCGCCCATCGGCAACCATAATGGCGGTCCTGCCGCTCGGGTATAAAGGCGGCGTTTTATTTCTTAGCAAGAACTTCTTACTGTTTGGTTAAGAAAAACCAGTCATTTCCACTGCCTTCTGCGGTGATGTGAATTTCGCCTGATAGATGTGGCCATGTTTTCCGTTAACGCAAGTGTTTTCCTCTACGTGCTGGATTATTGCCGTCGGAACAACTTTTGCGGTGCTTCAGGTGCAGCTCTGAACGATCTTGAAGCAAAACGTTGCGCTCCCCTCCTCCCGGATGAGCGAGGACCGTCGTCATGGACGCACCAATACAAACTGCACGCTGTACGGGCTTCTCCACGGACTGTGGCCACTACTTCGCCTTTGAAAGGGAACATCGGGGCAGTGGTAAGAGATGGAGAGATGAACGATGATGCAGTGCGAGCAAAAGCTCACATGTTGTCCTACAAAACCTTCAATTGGGCCTGGCAAAGCGGTGGCGTTGGACTCCCATTTTACTGCTACGCTTTTGCAAGCGCAGATAAATTGAAGGCATCCCCTACATTTCCGTGGCCAACGCCGTTGTCATTGTATGGATTTTCCTGTGGAGCACCTGCAAAGCCCAAACGGTTGCAGAGTTTCTAGCAAGCAGTGCCATGCGGTGCATGTGCATGCTGCCCATTCCGTCTTGCCGCATTCTGGTTCTACCAGCTTGAAGAGCCCACGGCGTGATAAGTCGCTTTTCCGCGCCGTTTCATTGGGTGAAAAGCCCGTTGTTTTTGTGGGTTGTACCTGCACCTTTCCAGCCTTCGTCATTCCCCATTTCGCGTCAAGAGGTGCAAGACCAAGTCACGTCCAAGACCAAGCCGCCACCCAAGCTCACCATGATTGCAGCGCTGAACAACACCAACATGGAGTACGTTCGCTTGGGGCTGCGCGGCGTGCAGTTCATCTGCTCGCTGTTCGCCTTGTCGTTCGCGGCCGCGGGCTTCTACAACGGCGGCAGCACCCACTCGACCACGTTCGTGCTGCTCATGAGCTACACGGGATTTCTCTACACGCTCTGGCACATTGTCTGCGTGGAAATCTCCCACTTTGTCAACCGCCCAACGCTGCGGGTGGAGCAGGCCATCGACCTGACGCTAGTCGTGATGCTGCTGATCGCCGGCATCTGCTTGGCCTCTGCCGACTACGTGCAGCACTGCGGCGGCGGCTACCACTGCCACAACCTGAAGGCCGCCGTGGCCTTCGACTTCCTAGCCATGTTTGCCTTCCTGGGGTCGATCGGATTGTCGTTCCTGGCCCCCAGCGACGCGGTGCCGGCCCGCACCCCTGTGCAAGTGGAGGAGCCAGTGCCCTATCACCGAGGAGCGACCCCGACGGGAGCTCTGTCGCCCATCGGCGGTGCTGCTGCCAAGGTGTAAAGGCGGCATTTTATTTCTCTGTTTGTCAAGAAGCCCGGGAAAGAACTGGTCACTTCCGCTGCCTGCTGTCACTGAAGAACGTGGTGGAGTTCGCCTGATAGCTGCCATGTTTCCGTTAGTATATGTTTTCTTTCTGACGTGGTCTCTTCAATCCTGCAGTTACGAAAGATACGCTGGAAGAGCTTGAAGCAAAACGTAGCACTCTTGACTCCTCGTTGCAAGCTCAGATCGAAAGACTCATTCTCTAGAGTGTTGTATTTGCTGCAGTTGAAGCTATGCTGGTGATGCCCAGCGTTTCCAATCATTTAGGTTATCCCGTCTTCTGCTTCTTGGACACTTGATCCTCCTGTTCATTTGGAGCACGGCCAAAGACCTCGTTCAGCTGCTGCGAGACTCGAATGAAAGTCGTACGCTGCAAAACGACAAGAAAGTTAGTCATGCGTCATAACCAGAATGTGGCGAGTGTTCGTACCTTGCTGATCTCCTTGAGTTTGCTGGCCCCCACGTACGTGCACGTCGAGCGAACACCGCCCAAGACCTCCTTGCACGTCCCGGCGACTGGCCCACGGTAGGGCACCGTGACGCTCTTGCCTTCACTGGCACGGTACTCGGCCACGCCGCCATTGTGCTTCTTCATGGCCTCCGAGGAGCTCATGCCGTAGAACTTCTTAAAGAGTCTGCCGTCACGTTCAACCATATCGCCACCGCTTTCATCGTGGCCAGCGAGCATTCCGCCGAGCATCACAAAGTCAGCGCCAGCGCCGAAGGCTTTGGACACGTCGCCCGGACACGTGCAACCTCCGTCCGAAATCACGTGGCCGTTTAAGCCGTGCGCTGCGTCTGCGCACTCTAGCACAGCCGACAACTGCGGGTACCCGACACCGGTCTGCTTGCGGGTCGTGCACACAGAGCCCGGACCGATGCCGACCTTGATGATGTCGGCGCCCGAGAGCAGCAGCTCCTCGACCATCTCGCCGGTGACGACGTTGCCAGCAATGATCGTGTGCTCTGGGAACGAGCCCCTTACAGTCTTAACGGCCTGCACGAAGAACTCGGAGTAGCCGTTGGCGACGTCCAGACAGATGAAGCGAATGTCCGGGTGGCTCTTGAGGATGGCCGAGATCTTCTCAATGTCGGCGGCGCTGGAGCCCGCGCTGACGGCGACGGTGGGCAGCACGTCCGGGTGTTTGGCGGCGAAGGCGGCCCAGTCCGCGGCCGTGTAGTGCTTGTGGATGCACGTGATGAACTCGAACTTGGCGAGCTCCACGGCCATCTCGAAGGTGCCGACCGTGTCCATGTTGGCGGCAATCACCGGCTGCAATAGACTGTTAGGGAATGGGAAACTGGAGACGAGAGTGATGGTTACTTACCACGCCCGACCACGTGCGCTTGGAGTTGCGGAAGCGGAACTCGCGCTTGACGTCCACCTGGGCGCGGCTCTTGAGCGTGCTGCGCTTGGGGCGGATCAGCACGTCCTTGAAGTCCAGGCGGATCTCCGTCTCGATGCGCGGCATCCTGGGCTACGGGCTTGGACTTGGGGCTTGAGCTTCTTCTTCCGGCGGCGGCTTGCGTGCGAGGCAGCGAATTGCAGACTGAGAGGCCACGTCGCAGGCGGCTGTCGAGAGCAACATCGCATGTCGTCGTGAAGCTGAATGCGAAACCTCAGAAAAGCTGCAGTTACTTCGCTTACTTTTCAGGTTGAAGTCGACCACTTGTGGGCTATCTATCTCTTTCCGTGTCCATGTTGGCTCATTGGGCGTTGATCGTAGTCCAGACCACCACAAAGACGACAGTACATGCCATCGCCGGGCCGTCTTCGGGTTCATCTTACTCATGAAGGCGTTTGTGCTACTTCCCGTAGAGGATACTGGCGAAGGGAATTACATCTTTGGGCCGACGTAGCGAAAATGGAGAATTCCAAGACCTCATTCATTGGAAGCAACTGACGGAGGCTGCCCGGGAAGCATTGAATACAAGGAGCTTCGGTGATCACACAATTGCACCCTTCACCGACGCTGCATTTGAAAGCCAGCTCAGGTATGCGTCGGCGTACTACATACGTCCGTGCCCGTGGTGTCGGATACAAAGTTCACTCGATATGGAAGTAAGTTGGGATAACAATTGTCTGCACCAAGTTCTAACTAAAGGTATTCCTCAAGGAATAAAAACAAATAGCATTTGCTACATGCACAAACCAACCTGCTTTCTCCCGTGCGAGCTATCGCACAATGGTTCAATCGCAGATACGTGGAGTGCATCTTGACCTATGGCACCGACGAGGAAGCTCACCACTCCTCCCAAAAACTCCAGCAGCTTGTTTCCGAGCGACGTCTGCACAACGGCCGTGCCGATGGCGAAGATGAGCAACTGACCGAAGCAGGTGGCCGAGTTGACATATATGCCAATGTCCACATCGCTTCGACCGCCGAATACGTGGATAATAACGGGAACCATGGGCGCAAACGCGCTGCCCTGTGCCACAGACAAAATGGCCCCGACAAAGAGATCAAAGCCCAACTCCACGTACAGCAGCAGTAGAAGAGATGCAGTTTCCTCGCTAATGTGAGGCTGCTTGTCTTGCTGTGCAGATCTTTCTTTCAGAGCGTGTGTGTGTGTGTGCTAATCTACTGCGTGAACATCGCGACGTTGGTGTGCCTGATGAGGGCAGTCGTCTCGCACATCCTGTTGCACATGGTAATCGCTGCGACGGGCTTCATCTGGTCGCCACGAGGTGCATCTGAACGTGCATGCAACTGAAAGACAATCAATTTGGTGTTAACTGTGCTATGGTGCGTGCTTGCTGCAGCATTTGTCCCTTCGAAGGTGAGATCGAACTGAGAACTTCGACTGTTTTATTCAAATTTAAATTTGGCGCCTTATTATTCAAAGTTCAACAGAAAAAGGGCGAATTCGCATCGGACTGGACGAAGATGGCCAAGAAGTGCCTACAGAACACCAGCTGCACCTGAAGCGTGTCCGCGGGCTCCGACGCAGTGGCGCGCAAGCCCAACTCGCCAGATACCAACCCACACCCCGAGATAGCTCCAGCGGCCATAGACGACGACGCTGAGGACTTCCGGCTTGCCCTCGCTCCGCCGTCGCGTGCCCCCGACCAAGCAATGTGGTCAACAGAAGAAGCGGTGGCTGTGCTCGAGGCCAGCTTCTACGACGATGCTGAGGACTTCCGGCGTGCTGTCGCACCGCCTTCGCGTGCGGCGTAATGGTTTGTTCGCGTGTGCCAGCACCGTGTCCTTTGCGGTAAGCGGTTGCAACCACTTGTGTCGCCTTGTGCGTCGAGGCACGCCGTCTGGGCGAACGCGTACTTGTCCAGAAGCGTCAGAACGGGTAGCCCAGCCATGCTAGTCGATAATTCATCATGAGTCACAATCAACTTCAATTTTGTGTACGTCTACACAAAGATCCATTGCTAGTGCTAGAAGATCGCAACTGACACGCATGGGCAAGGACGCCAAGGCAGCAGACTCTCACCGCGTGGTGCTCGTCACAGGTGGCACAGGCCTTGTTGGCCGTGCACTGCAGGACGTTGTGGCGTCGGATCCTTCCAACATCGACCAATGGTACTTCGTTGGCTCCAAGGACGCGGACCTGCGGAACCCTGCACAAACGCGGGCACTATTCGAACAACTTCGTCCGACACATGTGCTCCACCTTGCAGCACTCGTGGGTGGGTTATTCCACAACCTGCAGAGGAAAGTGGATTTCTTCCGCGACAACATGGCCATCAACGACTCGGTGCTGCAGTGCTGTCAAGAGTTCCAAGTCCAGAAGCTGGTCTCGTGTTTGTCGACGTGCGTCTTTCCTGCGGAGACGACGTACCCTCTGGACGAGAGTATGCTGCACAATGGACGGGCACACAGCTCTAACGAGGGCTACGCCATGGCCAAGAGACTCATTGACACGCTGAATAGGTGCTACAAGGACCAGTACGGATGCAACTTTACGTCCGTGATCCCGACCAACATCTATGGACCCTACGACAACTTCAATATCGAGAACGGACATGTAGTGCCTGGGCTGATTCACAAATGCTACGTGGCCAAGAGAGACGGCACTCCGTTCGTGATCTGGGGTAGTGGGAAGCCGTTGAGGCAGTTCATTTCGAGTCGCGACGTGGCCAAGTTAATGTTGTGGACACTGGACCACTACGACAGTGTGGAGCCGTTGATACTCTCCGTGGGCGAGGAAGACGAAGTGTCCATTGGAGACGTTGCTCGCGAGATCGCTGCAGCAATGAACTTCCGAGGTGAAATTGCGTTCGATACCAGTAAAGCTGACGGCCAGTTCAAGAAGACAGCCAGCAATACCAAGCTGCGTCGGTTGCTGCCTGACTTTGAGTTTTCTTCGATAAGTGAAGGTCTTCGGGAGGCTACGCAGTGGTTTGAAGCGAACTACGAGTCTGCTCGCAAATGACAATGGTGCTTTCATCGAGGAATAAATGCATGTTCATAGTAGTTTGTATCGTACGTGTTTGCCGTCGTTCCTACTTCTAGCTTCGAGACCTGAAGCCCGTCGGGGGCAAGCTGCAGCTTGTGCTCATGCCCAGTAGGTCACCTACACACGCAGTTCACTTACATCTAAACAACACCGTTCGACGGAGGACAAAGCTTGCTGCACAGTGTCCCTGGTACTAAGGTGTTAGAGTCATTCCAGCAAGACAATCGAACCAAAACTTACGCGGGAAAGCCTTCGCGTTGCAGTTCGAGCGTTGCTTCTGCCAGCAGGCCACACAAGGCGATCAGCGTCGAGCAGCCCTGCACCAGCCAACTGGGCTCAATACAACTTTATGAGAGTATGCAAAATACTAATCGCGTACCGTGCCAAACGACTTCTGCTGGTCCTCTAGCGCTTGCTGCAAAATGGCAGTCGCCGCGTTCTGGCTCTGCAGCGCGCTCGCCACCACGAACGCATCTGCAGCGAATATCGTTTGGCCAGCTTGGTCGACCACTTGCTTGCGCAGTCTATTGGGGCCGTACAGCGACCGCACTGTACGGGCTACCGCGGCAACCGCTTCCAGGAGCAGTGAACTATCCTTCACCATATCAATCGCGATCTTCCAGCAGACTTCAAGGGGGAAGTTTGGCGATGCTGACGACCGAATCACCTCCTTCGCTTTGCCATTGGGGTAGCGCTCTTCGCCACTGAGTAGATCGGCTTGGCACCTTCTCCTTCATCACAGTAATGCACTCTCCATTATGGACTTCAATCCTTCGCACATACTCAACAATTCAACAAGAGATGACAATCTCCAGCTCCAGTAGCTGCTGGAAGGTGTTGGGGGCATCCACACAGTCCAAAAGACCCGGCAGCATCGGTCGACTTTTAGCAATCCGGAGCTTTTTCTGCTTACTCATCCAAGTTTTCTTATGCGTTTTGACTGTAGCAAATCGCCCACTAAGATTTTCGACACCGAAGGCTCCGTATGGTGACCCGTCGACGTGCTTCGTCGCCTCCGCCCCCGACGGCACCGGCCCATACGTCCGTGGCGCGCAGTCTGGCAGCAGCCGCAGCGGCGCTTCGATCCTCCGAGTGGCGTAGCGAGCCGAGTGCAGCGCGTGAGAACTATGCGGACGAGAACGTGGAGTCTTATTATCGAGGTCCGTCGCCGGTGGAGGCGACGTACGACTACGGCTACAGAACGGAGCAGCAGGATGCCGAGCGCCACGCGTTCTACGAGGAGCTGCGAGCACGACATCGACACCTGACGCAGCGCCAGCGTCTAGCGAGGAGTTTTACGCCAAAGAGCAACAGGAAAGGGAGAACTGGACCAACAGCAGACCAGGAGGACTCCGAGCCAGCAGACCAGTGCTGGCTGCAGTTACTCAGGACATGATACCCATAGGTGATGGCCGCAGCGGCGTTCCCTTCGTGGAGAACAGAGCAGACGACAATCGGTTGGTGCGAAGCGGACGCTCTTACAATCGAAAGCACCCGCCAACTTCGCCAGGCGATGCGGCCGGGCGCATGTACAGAGCACCACCGACCAAGCAGCTGGCGGTGCCAACTCCTGACAGGATTGTGAGCCAGCACAAGCAATTGGAGAGCCCAAACGCTGCGGAAAGGTTGTCGTTGCCAAGGTCTCCTTCGGCAACGACTAAAACTACAACGCCAACCACGAAGAGCACGATGTCGCCCGAGAGCGAACCAGCTGTGGTAGAGGACGTGGATGGAGAAAACGACGATGATGGAGACGGCGAAGCAGCAGTCGTGGAAGACGACTCGTCCGAGAACCAAAAGAAGCGCAAGAAGCGTGTGCGCTACCTGCGCGACACGGACCGTCGCAACATCATCAAACGCATCGAGAACGGAGAGAAGCAAGCTGCCTTAGCGCGCGAATTTGGCGTCACAAGAGCCGCCATTTGCCACATCAAGAAGAACAAGTTCGAGATCCTGTCGCGCTACAACATGCTCGTCAAATCTGCGCAGGAAATGTGCGTCAAAAAGATGATTAAAGCGACGCAGAGGGATATTGCTAACGAATTATTGTCCAGGGACATTGCGGAGAACTTCGCTGGACCGCCAGGCGTCGAGATGATGGTGCACCAGGTGCGCGCCAACTCGGTGCTGCTGCTCATGACAATGCTTCGCGACAGTCGCTCGACTGGCGCCACGTTCCGTCGCGTTGCGGGACGTCTTATCATGTAAAGTTACCTCGCTATTGTCATTAAACGCTGTGAATCCTAACTGACGTGGTACTGATGCAGGATCCTGCTGGAGGAAGCTTTGGCCATCGTTGGCACGCGGAGTGTGGATGTGACTACAGGCACAGGCCACATGTACCGCGGACTTGAGATCAAACACCCATTCTGTGGTGTGGGCATTGGCGCCGAAGGCTTTCCGTTCCTTGTGCTTTTCCATCAGATGGAGCCTGAAGCTCCGCAGGGATCGATCCACGTCGAGGTGATGAGAGACACACGAGGTAACGAGCTTTGGCACATTGATCACATGGATCTGCCGGCAAACATCGCGCAGCACAAAGTTCTGCTCTTCTCCTCTACTTGTAATACTGGCGAGGCGGAGTGCAAGGCCATCGAGGTGAGTGCATTGATTATTAGAGGAATTGTTTGTTCGCTCTAACTCTGTGTGGGATGCTACAGGCTTTGTGCAGTGTTGGATGTTTGGAAAACAACATTATGCTGGTCGTGATCCTCGCTGCTTCAGACGCAATCGTCAAGATCAGTGATAGCTACCCTCGTATGTATCGACGACGTTTCGAAAAATGTTTTTTTTCTTTACTGACATATTTATTTATTTTATTGCAGAGGTGAAGATGGTCGTGGGAGCAATTGACGACAAAGTCGACCCCCATACACACAGCATCGTTCCGGGCTTCGGAGATTTTGTGTCGAGATATAATGGCGACTGAGTCGAGTTCATCAAATGATATTGCTATTGAATGTAGGTAGTTGCTAGCGAGATTTACCAGAGCAGCTTAGTGCCGTTGAAATCGAAGTATTTCCCACTGTCTGTTGGAGTCGCGTTGGAAATGATTTTGGTCATTCCAGCTACGCTGTCTTCTGTCGAGATCTCAGCGTTGCTGTTGGTCATGCGAGTCACCACATACCCAGGACTCAGTACCAGCGTGATGATCTGGTCGCTCTTCAGATCGTGGGCCAAACTTTTGTTGACCATGTTGAGCGCCGCCTTGGACGCCCGGTATCCGTACACGCCTCCAACCTCATTGCGAGCGATGCTCCCCATGCGAGACGACAGCTGCACAACCGTAGCAGATCCGTTCTGGGTCGCAGCGAGCTTCAGATTCGGCAGGAAATCACGCGTCATGAGGAACGGCCCCACCGTGTTGATCTCGAATTGCTTCATCATGTCATCCTTCGTGGTCTGGCCCAGGTCGTCTTTGCCGCCGATGCCGGCGTTGTTGATCAGGACGTCGATTGGCTGTCCGGTCAATAGCTGAGCTGCACTCGTGATGGAGAGCTCGTCGCTAGTGTCGATCTGGACAACCTGCTCTACCTTTAGCTCCCCCAACTAGCAGTAAGAACAGTCATCGGCGTTAGCGACAAACTTCCCAGGCCTTAAATTAACAAAGCAGCTTACGTCGGCGGCATTTTGAAGGTTGCGGGTGGCTGCGATGACCTTCCAGCCGTTGGCAGCATAATGTTTGGCAAAGGCCAAACCAATGCCGCGATTGCTTCCCGTGATCAGAACAGTCTTGCTAGGCATCTGTACAGATGGGCAATGGCAATTTGAACGTACAGGTGCTCAGCCTTGCCGGCGTGAACGGATCGGCTAGGCGAGCAAGATTGCCAGATTTACGTCATCATCCTGCTGATACCTTGCAATTGACACAAAAGATTCCGAGTTGCAGTTGTCCTGCGACTGCTGGAAGATCGCGATTGATATGGTGAAGGATAGTTCACTGCTACTGGAAGCGGTTGCCGCGGTAGCCCGTACAGTGCGGTCGCTTTACGGCCCCAATAGACTGCGCAAGCAAGTGGTAGACCAAGCTGGCCAAACGCTATTCGCTGCAGATGCGTTCGTGGTGGCGAGCGCGCTGCAGAGCCAGAACGCGGCGACTGCCATTTTGCAGCAAGCGCTAGAGGACCAGCAGAAGTCGTTTGGCACGGTACGCGATTAGTATTTTGCATACTCTCATAAAGTTGTATTGAGCGCAGTTGGCTGGTGCAGGGCTGCTCGACGCTGATTGCCTTGTGTGGCCTGCTGGCAGAAGCAACGCTCGAACTGCAACGCGAAGGCTTTCCCGCGTAAGTTTTGGTTCGATTGTCTTACTGGAACGGCTCTAACATCGTAGTACCAGGGACACTGTGCAGCAAGCTTTGTCCTCCGTCGAACGGTGTTGTTTAGATGTAAGTGGACTGCGTGCGTAGATGATCAGCTGACCCACTTGCTGCCTTTGACTCTGTAGACAGCTAAGCGGATGAGGGTGTCGATCGATGAGATCCTCCCATCCTTTTCAACGTTGGCGTGGCCCCAGCAGCTAACTGCGTTGGGAAGTTTACTCTGTACCAAGTTAGTTTGCCTTCCGCAATTGCTTTACAAGGTTGATTGCAACTTACATGTGCCATCTTTTGCTGAATAGTCCAAGAGCGACCTCTCTTGCTGTAGCAATGAGCTTGATCATCGATCCGATGGCTTTTTGCGATAGCGACGTTCCTGTTCAGAACGTTGTAACTTCGCAGATTGTGCTTGGTGGGTCGACAACAACCAATAGTTCCCGTGTATTCGGCGGAGTTCTTCTTCCGATTGATGAGGTTTACTCGGTCAGCATTCGCCAGTGCCTTCCGTCTGAGTTTGTGGTGGACGGAGGCGTAGCAGTCGTGTCTGGAGATGTCCAAACCGCGGACATGGCGTCGTTATCTGCCGTTCAAGTCGTGCTTGTGTATGGTGAAGTTGGCACGCAGGTGATGGATACGCCAGCTGCATGTGCTCCGATATTTATTCCTGTGGCATCGCACGACTCTCTTCGCCAAGTGGCTGCAATGAGTGGAGCGGAGATTATCGATGCCGTTGAGGAACTGCTGCCCAGTTCTGTTGGTCGTGAACAGCTTCACCTGAAGTTGTTTGATCTTTCCGTAAGAAGGTCAGTAGATGACGATGAAGAAGAACCAGGAACGCTTTTCGTGCAGATTGAGTTGCTCGAGGAGAGATACCAATCGTGTGCATCCGTGCTCATCCGTGGACCTACAGTTTCTCTGTCAGTGGAGTTAAAAACCAAGTTCGTAGAAATATCTGTCGTCTTCGCAATAGTCTGCAATCGGGCTATGTGTTGCCTGGAAATGGAGGTTTTTGGTGCGCATGTTCAGCAGCTGTGGCAATGGAAGCAGCAAAGAAAAAAATAACGACCCAGAGTTACTACAAGCCGCCGCAGTTCGTTTGGCAGATCGCCTCAACTATTTGGGTGTCATTTTACTAGAGAATGCAGGTGTTACGAGCTCAAACACAAGTGGCAACTCGTTCTTCTCGCGCCTTGCTAATGTCCGCGCAGTGCAACAACGCTTTGAACGTGCTGTTCGAGATGTCGGCGCTGACAAATTTTATTCTCAATACTACGACTGTCGGAATGCAGAGTACGCAGTGCTGTCATCGAAGAAATCCGACGACGAACCGGAGAACGAAGACGGAGGAGAGTTCCACGTCGACGACTGCGAAAGCAAGTGCGCCGCTATTCGAGGCGCCTTTCGAGTGTTGCAAGTGCTGCTAAGCATCGACCAGTACCACATCAACTAAGATTTTGAGTTATTTCCAAGGCAAACTATTTTCGAGATCAAGTCCTTGGTTGGTGCAGTTTTAAGCAAACTTCCTGTCACTTAGCAGTAAGACGTAGAATTGATATGGCGGCAACAGCTTCATCGACATCTTCCCCCAAAGCTGGCATGCCGCCTCAACAGCCAGCTTCCGTGCCGCTCGACTATTCCTTCATGGGGCTTTCATCGCTCTCATCAATGTCGACACAACACGCTTCAACTGGAGCAGCCAAATCGCCCAAGAAGAAGCATGCTCCCGTTTCGCTGCGAGTCAATAACAACAAGATTTCCCACTTGGACGACATGCACGAAGCTCTGAGTGCCGTGTTCGACCACCCAGAGATGTTGCAGTGGTTGGATCTCTCGGGCAACGAGTTGACGACTATCCCGGCCGAAGCCTTTTCACCGTACCCCGATCTGTTCACGCTGAATTTGCACGGCAATCAGCTGAGTAAATACTCGGATATCGACGCGTTGGCTCGTTGGCTGCCGCGACTGCACTCGATCTCGCTGCACGGGAACCCGCTGGAGGAGAGGAAGCACTACCGCAACTACGTCATCGCGTCGTTCCCGAACCTCAAGCAGCTCAATTTCAGCTCCGTGACGATTGGAGACCGAGATAAAGCCGACACATGGGCGAAGATCTACAAGAACACGCGTGCCAGCGGCGGCAAAGGGCATCGCGAGGACGAGCTCTAAGGTTGAAGTTGTCTTTGCTGCCGAAAATATCGTTAAGCATATAACCTATCATTGAGCTTATTTGCCTATATCATGATTTTCTCCATCAGTTCGGCCACGATTTCGCTTGGTGTGTGCTTCGCGCTCGCGGCCGTGTCCCTGTACATCTCGTTCCTGCGCACGTGGCTCACGCGGGTGCTGCTGGAGGTCTTGCCGCTGTTTGAGTTCTTCGTGCGCGCGACTGTGAGCGCCTACGTGGACTGATGGACGCCACGCTCAAGGAGACCGAGTATGATGTGCTGCTAGTGGGCACGGGCATGGTGGAGGCCATTCTGGCAGGGTAGGGGCATCGTTCATTTTCATTATGTTATTGTATTATTATTAACTTTATTTATTCGTTTTTCAGGGCTTTGGCTCGAGTTGGCAAGAAAGTTTTGCATCTGGACCAGGTAAAAGAATCAACATGTTTCATATTGCAATGTGTTAGAATTTACTAGCAGTTTTATTCTGTGTAGAATGATTACTATGGGAGCAACTACGCGTCATTCCCGTTGGCGCAATTTCTGCGCTGGACCAAGAACGAGAGTGTGATGCCTCGCAATTTCGGAGATGAAGAAGAAGATGGAGGTAACAGCAGCCCGAGCGCTGCCAAAGTAGATGAGGAGAAGGAGCGTGTGCTGCCCATGATCAACTCCTTTGAGTGTCGTCTGCTAGAGGAAGGTTTCTCTGACGAATCCGTTAAGGAGGAGCTGCTTCGTCAGTCTTCGTCGTTCAGTATCGACGTGAACCCTCGCCTCATGCTGTCGTCGGAGCAGCTTGTGGAGATTTTGATCACGTCGGGCGTGGGACGATATTTAGAGTTCGCAGCTATTGAGCGGACCTACGTGCACTTCCAGCCACCAAAGGCAGTCAAAACTGATGACGAACTCGAACCGGATACGGTCTGGGAAGTGCCGTGCTCGAAGAAGGATGTGTTCCAAAGCAAACTGTTAGGCATGGTGGAGAAGCGCCAGCTCATGAAGTTCCTACAGTTTGTGGCGGACTACGGGGAGACGCACATCTTGCACGAAGACGTGAAAACCAAGAACGAGCGGATGTTGACGTTAGGACGTTCATTGAACCGTCCACAGAACAAAGCCAGCCAGGCAAACGCAGACGACGAGCTGGCCAAATACCTCGATCATCCGTTCCAGGAGCTACTAGAGAAGCACTTCAAGCTCTCGCCAAAGTTACAGCAAGTAGTGGTCTATTGCGTGGGTCTAGCGAGCTTCCCAGCGACGAAGAACCAGATCTCGGCTCGCGACGGGCTTGCTGCAGTCTATCGCTACGTGGCATCGATCGGTCGCTTCACAGGCACAGCCTTCCTGGCTCCGCTGTATGGTGTGAGCGAGCTAGCGCAGAGTTTCTGTAGACTTAGCGCTGTGTACGGCGGTATCTACGTCCTTCGGGCGCCAATCGATGGCTTCGTGCTGGACACTGCGAGTAACGAGCTTCGTGGAGTGCGTTGCAGCGATGGCGATGTCCTCCGTACAAAACATGTCGTGACAAATGGCAGCTACGTAGACTGTCTCCGAACTACGGCCGGAGAGGCGACACGAGCTCACGGGCGGATCCTGCGCGGTGTGTTCGTGCTTAAATCATCCTTGCGCGAGGGTATGAGCCGGCTGATGCTTGTCATTCCGCCAGAAGATGGCGAGTTTGAGAACCCGTTCGCAATCCAAGTCGTGCAGCTCGATGCTGGGGCGTACGCGTGTCCGAAAGACTTCTTTTAGTGCAGATTTCCATGCCACTGCCCACAGAGTGGTTCGACCAAGAGGAGAAGCAGCGGGAGCTCATGCAGGCAGTGATTCGGCGCCTCATCCTGAGCTCAGGGGCCGAGCAGCGCGAAAAGCGCAAACACAGTAGCAATAGCAAGTCTAAACGAGAGGAAGCTCAGGTGAATGGCGCCGGTGACGATAGAGCAGTTGACGCTTCAACCGAAGAAGAAACTGCTGCTGTAGCCAAGCCAAGCTGGAGCGACCGGATCGCTTGGCGAGCAATCTTTACTATAGATCATCTCGCATCCAGCGACAGTGGAGACTTCGACCTCAGCACCAAGTCGAAGGCTCTCCCCGTCAATGCCTGGGTCTGCGAAACTTCCATGGCAAGTCTCGGTAGCGCTGCAGATGCAAGCCAGCCGTCGAGCAACACAGCTAGTCCACTAGAAATCCACTTGGAAAGCGCGAGTGCGAATGCCCGCACCATCTTCGCGGCGTTGTGTCCCAGTGAACCCTTCCTTCCCAAGAGTGCGAGCGCCGAGCAAGCGGAACAGGAAGAGCAGGAGAGCGAAGAGGACGCCGTTCTGCGAGCTGCCCAAAAGCTAGCCCAGCAGACCCAACTCGCTGGAGATCAATCCCAGGAAGATGATCAAGATGTTTCGGTGGGCGACTCCATAAGTGCAGTGACTAAGGATGCTAGTAGCTCAGACACCACTAGTAAGGAGGTCCAGTAGAATGAGCTGCATGACGTCTGGACTCTTGAGGCTGGTAGTCTGCGATTTCTCGCCTGTTTTGCGGGGTGGACCTGGACTAAGGAAGTTGCAGCGTCTTATCCCTCGACAGCACGCCACGTTGATGCGGTGCGCTTGTCGCGAAAGAAATGACCACACGCCAGAAGATTTCCGTGTACATCTCATCTCGGCCACACGAAAGGCGACGGCCCCGGCCGTTAGCAAACGCGCTGTCGTTTAACGGAGACGATCTCCGCACACCTAGGGTGCAAACGTTGCGCGAGCGGATGGACGTCGACGCTCCGTTGACGCTCTCGAGTAGTGCAAAGCATTTAAAAAGCAGGCCGAACACGCTCGTTGGGGATACTTTGCTCGTCCTGCGTGGATCTTTTACCCGTCTTCGTCACGGCGGACTGTGCCTCTGCTCATCGTGGACCGGCTCCTTGCCATTGTTGACGTTGAAGCGAAGCGTATCCAAGAGAGTCGGAAAGGCTAACGCGCAACGCTTCGAGATCGCTTCGTCGATGAGATTATAGTCGTCAGTGCGGCTCCGGCGGCTTGAGCAAACCGCACCGCTGCTATTACGAAGAATGCAAAGCAGACTTTGGTGCCAGTGTAGTGACCGTGGCGCGAACTCAACAGACAGCTTACTGCGCAGTATCAGAGACCTCCTTTTTCTCGGTGGTCTTCACCTATAGCGGAGACCGCAGTGCTGTGCAACCTGCCAAGCAAATAATGAAAAGCTGAAAAAGGTAGCAGCAGGACAATAGCCGTTCCTATGACTCATCCAGTGAACCTTTGGTTCCAAAAACCGAATAGCGAGATGCGTCGCTGTTGCTACTGGAAAAAATAAAGCAGGCTCGGTGGTTGACAATATTTTGCCTGCCGCCGCAGTTCCTCTTCTCCATGAACGCTTCCGAGTCAATATCCAGCACTTTGCGGACCAAGCAATACGGCATCGACAGCCAGACATTGTTGAACAGAAAGCAGGGGCAAAGTGCATCTCCCCAACATCAACATTTCGTCGGATCGTGCCGCTAAAATATAGAAGGTCGTACTTTTGATAAATGTCCGTATTGCAAGTCCGTATGGACTAACGTCACTATTCGTTCTACATACGACTTCTGTAGCCCATCCTTATCGTCGCGTCCGTAAACCGATGGCAACATTTCCCCTACGTTCGCGGTCCGTCTGCCTTTCAAACGTTTTTCCGAGACAGTCACCAGCTCTCGTCGAGCGGTAGTCGTAACTCGGACCAAACCGCCACTTTGGAGTTTGCCGAGCGACGCGCACGTTGGCAGCCGCCTCCAGCCCCTTCCGCTCGCCCATGGGCAACTCGTTGACGTCGGGGAGCAGCGCGTGTCCCCAGCCAGCCGATTCCTCAAGCCCTTGCGCCGCTCGCAGTCGCCCGCGGCCTTCCGGCACCTCATCTCGCCCGCCAGTCCGTCGCTGCAGCGGCCGCCACCGTCGCCTCCGACCCGCCAGAAGCGCTCGCGCTCCCGCAGCGAAGGCGTCACCAGCGACTGCGGCACGGCCGTGTCCACCACCGACTCGCAAGCGCCCAGAGGCTCCACCGCCTCGTACCAAAACAATAACAACATGTCGCCCGAGCCATTGGACCCTACACAAGAAGAGGAGCTGTCCAAGAGCTCTCCGTCTAAAGACAGCACGACCAGCAGCAGCAAAGACAAGACCAGCGAACACGCACAAGACCAAGCTCGGCGGATTCGAGAAGCCGAGAAGATTCTGTTAGAAATAGCTAAGGAATACGCAGCCAAAAGAGCTGCCGGGTTGGTACCGACGATACCGGTCCCTGCACGGACGCTGCTGTGGGAGGAAATGGAGCGAAGAGCGCAGCGGATCCGACATGGCATCGGACGGAGAGGCACGTGCGCCTTTGGACGAGATAATCCCGAAGGACCGTGCGGCTGCTTCACTTACAAGAAGATGAAGAGACTGCCCGATGGACGGGAGAACACTGGAGGCGTCTGCGAGTGCTGCAACCACGGCGCGCCCTGGCACCGACTAACGGGAGGCACCATGACCGCCAGTGGAAGTGGAAGTGTGGGGATGAGTATCACAAGGTCGTCTGCACGGTCGTCCATGCGCTCGAAAGGCTCTCACAGTCGAGCTAGCAGTCGCAACAGCCATGCAGCAGTAAGCACACCTAACCAAGCAGCCGAGAGCTCCCTGTACTCTCTGGGCAGCGACTACTACGACGAGTACGACCACGAATATGATAGTGATTATGATAGCGACGAAGACAGTGAGGAAGATGACGAGGACATTGCCAACGAGGTGGCCAGGCCCTACGCGATGATGGACGACCCCACACCGCCGCTCATGCGAGGCCACGCCCGAAGTGAGGGCGATCGCAGCTCGCTAGTGTCGAACGGAGACAAGTTCGGGCTGCCGCCGCGGCTGTCCAGCACGAGTCGTCATCTGGACAAGCTGCTCGGTGCGATCGCCAAGTACCGAGCCATGGGGCTGTCCGAGGACGAGATCGAGGCCAAGATCCGCGAGGACTTCCCTCCGCAGGAGCGGTTGTCCTACAGCGGCTCTCGCTCCGCACGGGCAAGCCGTTGAGACCTGTAGAAGCTAGGCAAATTGTAAATGACTGTAGATAGCGCGACAAGTCGAAGGTAAAGAAGCCCTCAGTTTTGACAAACGTTTTCAGCTTGGCTCTGGTGCTCTGCATGGTATTTGCCGTGAATGCAGCAGCAGCGAGGCAGAAACAACAAGGCAATCTTGCTGACACATGAAGTAGTGTTACTTTGTTTTAAAATGCAGAGGAATCGCTTCCAATAAACTCACTGTCTCCCTTCGCTACTCGAGAAGCTCGGCGCTCGTTGTGCTCGCTCGCCTTCGATCACAAAAGCTTTTCCAGGCTCCTCCTGTCATCGCACCAAAGCGGGTGCTCTACATCTTCAATTTGCTGTCCGACAGCTCCAGTTCCTTGTTCTCGAACATGGAGGTGACGCGCATGACGACAGACCACGTGATGGCCTGGCCAGGCGCCATCCTCGTGAGCCGCGGCAGCAGGCCCTTCCAGAGCGCACCGACGCCCTCCTCCTTGGAGATGACCTTCATGGCGTCGATGAAGCCCTTGTACTTGAGCTCCTGGCCTTTGATGGTCTCCTGCGCCATCAGTCGCGTCTTCAGCACGTCCATGGGCGTGTTGAACATGGGGCCGAGCGAGCCGGCGATCAGACCGTTGATGAACGTGGCATACGTGGGCAGCGTCTTGCCGTCGCCGTCCTGCTTGTCCCACACGTGGTGGTTGAGCCAGGCAAAGGCCATGAAGTTGAAGGCCTGGTTGCTGCCCTGGCGCGCCATGGTGGGGACGTTGCCCTTCCAGAGCGCCGTGGTGCCCTCGTTCTTGACGATTTGGCGGGCGCAGTCCACGGGTCCTTTGAATCGGCCGACGCCGACCTCCTTCTGCATGCGGGTCTTGATGACCTCAAACGGCGTCACAATGAATACCGACTCGAAGCAGCCGGCCAGCAGGCCGGCCGTGAAGTTGATGGTGGGGGTGATCGGCTTGTCCTTGCCGCCTGCAATCTGCTCCTTGAACCAGGCAAAGGAGCCGAAGCGCAGTGCGTATTTGAGCACCATGTTGGTCAGGAACGGGGTCAGACCCTTGTAGAGGGCCAACCCGCCTTCCGTCTTGTAGATGGTGGTGCCGCAGTTGATCATGCCTTTGTATTGGCCCGTGCGGTCCAACTGCAGGCGGGTCTTGGTCACGTCCAGCGGCTGCAGAAGGCAGGCCTCGGCCACGCCGCCCGCCATGCCGGCCATCATCTTGACGTACACGGGCACGGGTCTCTTCTTGAGGTCGGCGCCCATGGCGTCCTTGAGCGCGCTGGTGGCCAGCGGCTGCTGCTGCATGTTGACGAGCGGGGTCGGTGTGTTCTGCATGGTGGTGGTGGTTTGGTGGCGGTTGTAGGCAAAAGCAGAGCAGGCGGTGGTGGGCGAGACGGTGGCGGTGCGGGGCAGCGAAGCAAAAAGGAGAATGAGTTGGCAGTTTGGCTCGAATTCGAGTCGAGGACGAGCGCTCGCTTGCTATGTGACGTGGTGCGGGCGAGGGTATACAACAAGCAAGAGGGAACGGCGGATAGGGATTGGCTCGAAACGGCGCGCAGACGGGCCGCTGTCACTGCAACTTGCGAGCTGGATGTTGACGTGCGGGGGTTGGTCCTGCGTCTCTGCAAGATTGCCTTGCGTTGCCGCGAGCTGCGAGGCGCGCTTCAAGCGGCGATTTGCCTCGCATGCTCACCGCGCCGAGCACGACGGAATCGCATCGTCGACGGAGAATGTTCCCGTTGACTCTAGAGTGTGCGATGCTGCAAAACGTTGTGGGCGACTGCAGCGACGTCGGCTGAAGTTCTTGTGGTCGGCGGGGCCGTTTGCTAAACCCCGCCAGAGTTGCCGACAACTTCAACGCGTCACGCCGCGACCTGGACAGCCCGGTGTCAGCACCTCAGCTTGGACGCTCGGGCCAATCACGGGCACGCAAAAATTGTTAAACGACGCTGAAGCGCAAGGCTGGGGACGGGCTCCACAACGCCCCAAACACCTGACACCGTCGGCTGGATTCGAGCGCTGAGTTTCCTGCGGCTGGAGATTTTTCCGACTGCTCCAGGTGGCAGCGACAAAAAAGCTGTCCAGGCAAAGCTCAAAACCGAGCGCCGTGTATTGCAGAGCTCGAGTGTGTACATCGTCATCCGCGCTGGCCGTTAAACCCGACGACGGCGGTCTCTTCATGGGCTTTGCGTTTCCGGTGCTGCCCCCACCAAAATCCCTTTAACGAGCCAACGGCGGGCTGTCAGCTAGCTAGCCTAGCTAATTGAACTCCTGGGCGTACTTGTCCTTGGCCTCCTTCTCCAGCAGCGGGTTCACGCGGCCGGTGGTCGGATCCGTGCCCAGCGGGCGTCGGAATAGTAAAATGTGCGGCTCGGGCCTGCCATTCCAAGCAGCAGCAGTTAGCAAATGCTCGTCTACTGCTTCAGTTATCCGCTGCTGTCCCCCAAGCAGAATCTCAGACGCGTGATCCTTACTTGTGGATGGCGTAGTGCACCCAGCCGCGGCTCTGCTGCACGCCCAGTTGGCGCCACTCCGTCTCGGTCAGTAGGCGGTCCGGCAGACTGCGTTGCATCTCCTTGGGCAGGATCACATGTCTGCGGCAACAATATCGCAATAGTGCGCGTTCAATAATCGCAATAATAACAAAATGTGACATTAGAATCACACTTTTCAAGCGATTGTTTGAGGCCATTCCAGACGACAAGGGCTCGACTTCGACGCACCTGTACTCGTGGGTGTCGTCCACGTACTTCTCCGAGTACTCGATGCGCGACGACAGGTCGGGCGTCATGGCTGGCAGCTCTCGCACGCTCGTGCCTCGCTTCCACTCGAACGCAGCGCGCTTGTCCAAAAAGCGAGGAAATGACTTCAATGATGGTGATTGGATGAAATGCTGTGCGACTCAGATCTGAATCGCTGCGATCATGAAACGACGCCGATCCGACATGGATCATCAACCAAAGAACCAACAAGGCAGAGCACCATGCCCCGTGAGAACAAGCAGATGGAGACGGACAGTAAGTTGGCGCTGTTGCGATCTTGATGGATGACGTTGCAGCTGACTGATTCTGTTTGTTGGCAGTGGATGAGCACGGCGATATGAAGGTAAGGTGGGTAGTCGACATTTGTGGTGGCTTGGCATTGACCGTCTCCAAACAGAACGACGCCGTTGCTCAAGCGAGTGTGGCCCTGGAGCAGTTTACACAGGAGAAGGAGATCGCCAAACACATCAAGGTACTGGAGGAAGAAACCTGCTAGACGGATGGATGACACTTATACACTGTCTGTTCCTCGCTGCAGACGTGGATGGAGGAAAAGTATGGCCCGACGTGGCACTGCATCGTGGGCTCCGAGTACAAGACGGCCTTCACGTACGAGAGCAAGAACTTTGTGCGCTTCAACGTCGGCAAGAAGTGCATCACACTCTTCCGCCACCCGTAGCAACACAGCATAAACCACAGAGAATCATAGGCAAATGTTTTAGCTCGGAATGAGTTAGCCACGCAACGCAGACACTTGAGACTGCAACCTCGCGGAACGAACCCCACCACTCTATCCACCGACCAACCAAGCAGTTGAAAGCAACTCCAACTGCTTAGAAGGCGGCGTTGCCAGGCCATCGCGGGAACGGGATGACGTCGCGGATGTTCTCGATGCCCGTGACGAAACGCACGAGACGCTCGAAGCCCAGACCGAAGCCGGCGTGCGGCACCGTGCCGTACTTGCGCAGCTCCAGGTACCACTTGTACTCCTCCGGGTTGGCGCCGGACTCGGTGATGCGGCGCTCCAGCACGTCCAGACGCTCCTCACGCGCCGATCCGCCGATGATCTCGCCAACGTTGGGCACCAGGACATCAGCAGCAGCCACGGTCTTACCGTCGTCGTTCAGACGCATGTAGAAGCTCTTAAACTCCTTCGGGTAGTCAAAGATCACCACAGGCTTCTTGTAGACCACCTCGGTCAAGTAGCGCTCGTGCTCCGAGCCAAAGTCCGTGCCCCAGACGGGCTTGACCGAGAACTTGCCCTTCTTCAGGTGCTCCGGCTTCAGCAGCAGCTCAACAGCGTCCGTGTACGAGATGCGCACGAAGGGGACTCGACCGTGTTGTTCAGACGGTCGATCAGGCCCTTCTCTACGTTCTTGTTGAAGAACTCGAGGTCCTCGGTGCAGTGGTCCATGGCGTACTGCACGCAGTACTTGAGGTAGTCCTCGGCCAGATCAATGTCGTCCTTAAGGTCGGCAAAGGCGATCTCCGGCTCGATCATCCAGAACTCGGCCAAGTGGCGCGACGTGTTAGAGTTCTCGGCGCGGAAGGTGGGGCCAAACGTGTACACGTCGGACAGTGCGCAGCAGTGGGTCTCCACGTTGAGCTGTCCGGACACACTCAGGTAGGACGGACGGTCGAAGAAGTCCTTGGTGTAGTCCACCTTGCTGTCTTTGGTGAGCGGCAGCTTGCCGTCCGGGTGCTTGCTGAGCAGCGTCGTGACGTTGAACATCTCTCCGGCGCCTTCGCAGTCCGACTCGGTGATGATAGGCGTGTGGATGTACAGGAAGCCGCGCGAGTTGAAGAACTCGTGCGTGGCAAAGGCCATGGCATTGCGGACGCGCATGGCGGCGCCGTGGATGTTGGAGCGCGGGCGCAGATGCGCGTGGGCGCGCAGGTGCTCCAGCGTGTGGCGCTTCTTGGACATGGGGTAGGACGCAGCGTCCGGGATGCCACCGTAGACGGTCACCTTGTTGGCCTTGAGCTCTACCTCCTGACCCTTGGCTGGGGATTTGACCACGACGCCTTCCACGGCGAAGCTGGCGCCCACGCCACCCGACGCCAGCGCATCAGCAAAGCCCTCAGTCTCCTCCTTGTTGATGACGCACTGCACACCGGCGAAGGTCGAGCCGTCGTTGAGTTCCAGGAAGGCGAAGGCGCCGGCGCCAGCCTCACGCAGCGTCTTGGCCCAGCCCTTGACCGTCACGGACTGGCCCTCGAGCTCCAGGCCGCTGGACAGCAGCTCCTTGACGCGAATGCGGTTGCGGCGGAACAGCGTCGGGGCCGTCGTCTGCTTGGCGCTGGGCACGATCGCGTCCATCAGTATCAGCGTGTCTGGTCTGGGTCTGCTGGGCAGTTTGTGAAATGGCTCGCAAGAGCTGCTTGGTGAGGGGTCTCGGTTGATTGGCGGAAATTGCGCCGATACGCGAATTTGATTGGATGAATTGGACATTCACCGATTGTTCTTGTGGTGACCATGGCGAGCGTCGGCAAAGCGGTTTGCAAGCTGCAGCGGATACGGCTGGGTCTGCCTAGGTGCAATGCTGTGCAGCAGAAGAATGCCGGCAAGAATTTGTTGCTACTGAACACGAGCGAGCGTTGTTGTTTGCAGCCATCGCGAAGGCAATGGAGCAGGTTCCTGACAACGGAGAGCTCTTCTTTACTGCCAGACGCAGACCAAATGGAGGGTGGAGATGCAGCGACGGTCGGGGGTGACACCAAGCAGAAGACAACAGCCACCGGAGAGACCGCTTTTGCTCCGGTCGATGCAGACAACGTACAGCAACTGCGCGAGCTTAACGCGACCTTGTTTCCTGTCCAATACGGGAAAGAGTTTTACGAATACGTGGCGAAGGCACCGGAGGGGTACTGCAAACTTGGTAGGCTCGAGAGGATTGTTGAAGTGGAAGACGATCCTGTTCTAAAGCATTTTGCAGCTTGTACAGAAGACGGAGCTGCTATCGGTGCGGTCTGCTGCGAAGTGGAGCCCATAAAACTCCGCGGTAAACAGTTCTGGAAGATGTGCATTTTGACCCTCGGCGTGCGAGACGACTACCGTCGCTCAAGGATAGGTGCGTGCAGTGCTTCGGGTATTGATACCGATCTTCTCAACAATTGCCTACTGCAGGCAGCCTACTGCTCAAGAGCGTCCTCGCGCAGGCAGTCGAAGACGGACTGGTTTACGCGTATCTTGAGGTGCATTGCAGCAACACCGCTGCGCAGAAATTCTATAACGCACATGACTTTGAGATCATCAAGCTCAAACGCAACTATTACTCGCAGCTCAAGCCTCCGCACGCCTTCCTCCTTCGGAAATCACTCCGTTAGAAGCGGAATGCAGGTCAAACTTCAACCAATACAATATATGTACACCACATCATTTAGTTTGCTGTTTTTACACATTTTCTAGTGATCAGCAGCCATTGCATCAAGTGGGTCATCATGTCCAAGCCGCTGCTCGACAAGAGCCTGTTCAAGAGGACGCTGCAGGTCGTGGGCGTGCGCGTGGAGGCCAAGAAGATCGGCAAGGTGGTCAAGAAGCTGCATGGCAACCTGCTGAACCTGCCGCGGCTGCGCAACGTGGTGCCAGACCCGAGCAACCCCGACCCGTACAAGAACTCGAGCAGCAAGCTGATTCTGTTGAATTCCAAGGTCACCGACATGAATACACTGCAGCCACTTAATGAAGAGCTAGTAGACTTCCTCAAGCAGGAGAGTCTGGCCTTTGTAAACCACTCGATTGAGCTGGACTACGACTACTACGCAGTGGACCAAGTGCTGAGCGAGCTGCTGCCCAAAGACATGGACATCCCCAGCTCGTTCGAAACGGTCGGACACATCGCCCACTTGAACTTGAGAGACAACCAGTTGCCGTACAAGAACGTCATCGGCCAGGTCATCCTGGACAAGAACGCGCAGATCCGCACGGTCGTCAACAAGACGGACAACATTGAGACCAAATTCCGCACCTTCCCCATGGAGATTCTGGCTGGAGACGACGACCTCAACGTCGAGGTGCATGAGAGCAAGGCCACGTTTAGGTTTAACTATGCAGAAGTGTATTGGAACTCGCGTCTGCAGCAGGAGCATCTGAGGATCATCCGCCGCATCAAACCGCGCGACGTCGTGTGCGATATGATGTGCGGCATCGGACCGTTCGCCGTGCCGTTGGCGCTGAACGGGTGCAAAGTGTTAGCAAACGATCTAAATCCGCGCAGCTTCCACTACTTGAAGGAGAACATTGCGCTGAACAAGGTGGAGAACCTGGTGGCGCCGTACAATTTGGACGGCCGCGAGTTCCTCGCCAAGCTACTGAGTGAGAAGAAACAGTTTACACAGGTGTTGATGAACCTGCCTGCTATTGCACTCGAGTTCTTGGACGCGTTCCCAGGACAATTCGACCACTGGGAAGGAGAACTCCCGACCATCCACTGCTACTGCTTCTCCAACGCTGAAGACGTCAAGAAGGACATCAAGGAGGTGCGTTTTGTAAGGCAAATATGTGTTTGTTAGGGAAGGTCTAACGTTTGTACTGCAGCGCGCCGAGAAAATTATGGGCGGCGAGCTGAATCCGGAGACGACGTCGTTCCACCTCGTGCGTGACGTGGCCCCCAAGAAGGTGATGGTCTGCATCTCGTTCCAGCTTCCCGAACACATTGCTTTCAGCGCTGAGCGTCAGGTCTCGAAGCAGGACGACCCGAAGCGACGGAAGGTGGAGGTGGAAGCGGGTAACGCTTAAGTGTGTCGAATGTCTGATAGAGATGACAATCAATCATGCTGTTCGACATTATAAAAACCTGGATACGAGTACGTGTCGTCTACGGTAGAAGTTGTCTACGTAGCACGTAGCAGTCCGGCGGCTCGATGCGTTTGTAGTAGTTACGTAGGACCTGCGTGGCCTCGAAGCCGTGCGAGAGGTAGAACCGCAGCGCTGCCGTGTTGCTTGTCTGCACGTGGAGATACACCTGCACCACGCCGTCTCGAATGGATTGCTCGATGACTCCTTCCAACAACCGACTGCCGACTCTTGCACGACGATAGCTATCCAGCACGCCGAGGGTCATGATGTACGTGCGTTCAAGCCCTTCTTGGTCTTGATCTACGCGTTCTCTTCGACAGCAAATGGCACCAACAACGAACCCACCAACGGATGCTAACTGAGCGTATCCTGGGGTGAACTCACCACCTCCTTGTAGAACTGCAGGTTGTAGCGCACCGGGAAGAGCTGCAGATTGAGTTCTCGTAGTCGCTGCACGTTGCTCTTGTCCACGGGGCAGAAGGTCACGTGTATAGACATCCTCGACTGCGGGTGTCCTTGTCCGTCATCCGTCTCAGCTTCCTTGTCGAGGTTGGTCTCTGCCTGTATCGCCACCTGCCTTGCCATGGTGGTCGATTCCGTTGTGGTCACGTACGTACGTGGCTCTTCGCATGTTGAAACGACCCGGATCTAGAACAAGGATCTTGCGTCATTCTCGAGTCCGACATGAAGCCTCAAGGCGCTTGGGTCTGCATGGCAATTCTGGTGACGGTCATCGCTACCGACACACCTGATGACTTCTCTGCATTGCAGATCGCGGTGGACCCGATACTCGTCGTCCAACCTGCTTGACAGCGAGGATTTTTACGTTTGCGGATCCCTCGTACCAGGAATGAACGGCCACTACGTGCTGCAGGACGCGGACGTCGTGCAATCCGACCCCGACACCCCCGTGTTCTTCCGTGAAGACGACGAGGACGACTCGGTGGTGGCGGATTTCCGACTCTACCGACACAACGGCTTCTGGTTGATCGCCGACGTGGAGAAGTGGCCGCCGGTGACCCACTTCCGCTGCGATCCCACCAAATCCTACGTTGTTGGGACGGATATTCGCGATATCTGCGGCTTGGGGCAGACCACTCCACCTCGTACGGGATACACGGCTGCTAACGTGAAATACGCGGTGAGCCACATCGACCTGCATCGTCAGGACTGCCAGGAGCTGCAGCAGATGGACATGACACGTTTGACCAACAATTTCTCAGCACGTGAGGACGAACTCTAAGTTGTGAATAGCATTGATGTTAATTCCACGAGACAGTGAGGTTTTGTGGTCGAACGGCAAAGACACAAGCGAGAGGAAGGTGATCCGACGGGCAGTTGGCGTTAGGTAGCCACGATGAAGTCCGACCGAAGACGTTGGGGAGGAATGGGGCGCACCATTGCCCCATGTAGCGCGTAGTAGCAGATCGAGCCTGTCGAGAGTCTTCCTCCACGCTGTCGTGCCAATCCTCAGGTTTGTGTTTTGCCCACTCGACGTCCTCAGAACTCGCAGGCATGCGAGCATCGATCCCCGTCGTCTCCAGCTCTTCAAGTGTCGGCAACTCCAGCAGTTGGAACGGTGTCAATTGGCCCGACGAGTGGAAAATGTAATCGATCGTCCCTTGGAAGTGTTTGCTTGAAAACGTGAGCTCTGGCTCGCTTAGGTACTCTGCGTAGGCACCATACGCACTCTCCATCATCTCGCTGTGCACGATCTGACTGTCACGGTCGGCTCGAGGCTGCAACGTAGCGAACCTTTTGGCTTCTGCTCGTTGATCGATTGAAGCCAACAGTGGACGTGGACAAACCTCCACATTGACGCTTGGTTTCCCATCGTCTTTCGCGTATCGAGGCGTACGACCAGAGCCAAACGATATTTCGTACGGCTTCACTTCTGGTGGAACGTCTGGCACAACGTACAGACCCTTCTCTTCAGCTGTGTTATTTGCAAACTTTTTGTACGCAGCCGCTTCTGCTGTACTTGAAGGCTTGGACGGTTGGCTCCAATGCCCCCAGCCATGCTCGTTACGAGCCATGACTCGAAACTGGTACGTCATGTTGGCACTCAGAGCTGTCACCACGAACGAGGTAGCCGCTCCGTCTGGAACGGATATTTCGTGCAGGAAACTCATTGATCGACTTGAGCAGTTCTTGATGCCGAGTTTGTACTCGAGAATCGGAGCTGAAGGTGTGAGTGACGTCGTAGATAGCGGTGGTAGTTGCCAAGACACTCGGAGAGAGGATGGCATTTCGTCGTCGACGGTTGGGCGACTTGGAGCTGCTGGGGCTTCTGCAACCGGTCGTCGTCTTCCGGTCAGCATAATATGGTACACATCGCTGCTAGGGACCGCGTTGAACGTTCCAGCTAAGACGATCGGGAGCTGGAAGTTCGCGTTGAACACGGCGACCTGGCGACAGAGGTACTCGGTCTGCAACACGCGGATATGCTCCATCTCCGGTGTTGGTCCTGCTGCGAGCTGTGTGTTCACCACACACAATGCTGAAGGTAGAGCCGACGTCTCCCACGGCTGCAAACACACAAGTAGTGCCTGTTTATCTTGTTTCGCCCTTGCTGCAACGTTCGGGTCGTTGATATTGGCGCAGAGTTTGTTCAGATGGACTTCTTCAGAACGGAATAGTTGGAAAATATTCTTGCGAAATGCTGTCACGAGGCCGTCGTCGATCTCTTTGGCAACTGCAGTCGAGTTGGGTGGGGAAGAAGTCGCGTAGATACTGTCGTAGCCGGCGACAGCGAGCTCCGCAGCCCACCAGTCGTCGTACTCGTCGACTTCCTACAGCAACAGTCACCTGGCAGTACGTCTCGATATTCAAGTGAGTGCGAAGATACCTGAAGACACATGATGTCCGCATCGTACGACAAGATCTCGCTGCATATATAATACAAGCAATTCGTTAATAAATTAGTTGGAATGTGTTGCGCACACTCACCGTAGCAGTCTCTCGCGACGATGGCGAATGTTCAGCACTGCGGTGCTGACGTAGCTCTTGCCGCCACGCTGCATCCGTCGCGCGCCCATTTGCGACAGCACATTGTAAGTGAGCACGGAGACCTTCTCCAAGTCGGCCAGATCTCCGAGCTCTGCTAAATCCTGCTTGGCTGGCACAAACGCCCGGAACAGAAGCTCCTCGACGGATGCCATGCCACCAGTCGCAGGAGATGGATACTTTTTCCTCACACGTCACAGCTATCCATATTCGTCGTGCTCAGCATCTGCGACGCCTTCACCCACCACCGTCGTCTCCACTAGCGTCCTCTACTTCTGATCAGCAGCGCCCAGTTTTGGATTCCCCTCGGTGCTGCTCACGCGTCGCTATTCCCCACTCGCGTCATGGCAGCTCGAGTGAAGCAGGTACTGCAGCGCTACGGCCGCACGGCCTTCCTCTTCCATTCAGCTGTGTTCGCGGCCACGCTCTCCGGCTCGTACGCGGCCATCCACCAGGGCGTGGACCTGCGGAAGCTGGCTGAGAAAGTTCCCTTCGTGGACCTGACCAGGCTGGACCCGGACGCCGGCACGCTGGCGCTCGCCTACCTGTCGACGGTGGCCACGGGGCCTGCTCGAGGCGCGCTCACCATCGCGGCGTCGCCTCTGCTCGCGCGTCTGCTGGCTCGTAGTCGCCAGCTCTCCAAGTTCTAAGGACATACGCAAATGCAATTCTCTTCAGTTCCCTACCTACCTGTCATCGCAATGCGTCGCTTTCTTCAGCAGTTCGCCAGCATTCTGGACGGACCAATGCAATCATTCCTCAAGCAGTCCTGATGGCAATACCAACCCAACCACTTTCCAATTTGAGCGTTAACAAGAAGCAACAAGATCATGGACGATACAAAACGTTCGGTATACCCAAGCCTCGACTCCAGCGACAGCGCCACCTCACACCCCACAGGATTCGAGTCAACCTGCGCTGCTCGAGTTCTGGGTGACAATGGTTACGAGCCTCCATGCTGCGAGCAACCGGTTCAGACCCCGCCCCACCACTTCAAGAAGCCTGGGGCTATTGTCACGACGATCAAATTCCTGTTGCCTCACATGATCGTGGGAATCTTCGGCGTCTTCGCGTTCGCTGCAGTCATCGCTTTCGTTCTCGTGGCGATCGCTTTGCTTCCGCTTACCTGCGTGGGGTTTGCGGTGTTGCATTTCATGCCGCATTTGTCACGTAAGTTCGCCCGGCTACATGACAAGTTGGTCACGTACATCTCATCGCCAGATGATGGCCGAGCTTTTCGCTCGTTCCACAAGAAAATTGTTCGAGCTCTGGAAACCCTCGTCAAGATTTACGCCAATGCAATTATAACGCTGAAGAGGAAGTTCCAGACCATGTAGAACGAAAACTACCGTCGAAACACTTCAACTCAGATCGAATGTGAGGACAAAGAGAAACACATATATTTCTCCGAACTTAGGTGAATAAGCGATATCCCAGGTTTTATGCATATCCAGCCCATTCCGAACAATTTCGACCAGAATGGTGCGTGCTCTCCCTTCCTTGCTGTTGCCGGCGCTGTATCTGCCCCCGCATATCAGCTATGGCCTCAAGAATGCCTTGCTCACCTTCCTATGCGTCTTTAATATTTGTGGCATCGTCGGTTGTCTTTAAATCGTCCTCGTTGCTTCATACAGGACGCCGGCGCTCTTCAATCAGTGGGCGGCCAGACGGGCACGCTCGTGTTGGACCTCCAGGGCCAAGTTCTGTCGGCCACGGGCGAGCTAAGAGGCACGTCGGGGAGATCGCGGCCGAGACTATTTACTCCATGCTGCAGGACTCGAGCAGCGTGCTGGATAGCAGCCGTAAGGAGGAGCTGCAGAGAATGATCAGTAGGGAGAGCCTTTGTCTGTTGTAGAGCACTCTATGATCGAGTTTTGACGTTGTGTGTTGTCTGTAGTTAATTTCCCAACTTATGACTACGCGGTGACGCTGGACACGGAGCAGATTTACGTGGTTAAGCGCACCACAGTGCAGGAGTAGGCTCAAGCTGTCGGAGCATTGACCAAAGACAAATGTAAGAGTGGTAAACTCAACGGTGAGCTGTGGGGAAGGGATGTGTTTTGTTTTTATTTGGTGTAAACGCAGTGAGTTGTAGGGAAAGCTAATTACCGTCCAGAGCCAACTTCTCCTTGAGAAGCTGCTTGTATGTGGCCTCGCGCTCCTGCAGCTCTTGCTGGCGCAAACGACGACGGTATTCTTCTTTCTCCTGGCGACGGCGCTTCTCAGCGTTTCGTGCAGCGAGTAGATCCATCTTGCGATGGGAGTTGGTCTTCTCGAGATCAAGCAGCGCTTTCAGTCGCTTCTCCTCGTCGATGATGGCTCGCTTCTCGCGACGTAGCAGCTCAAGATCCGACGTCTCGGTGAGAGCCTTTAAAATGACTTCGCTTTTTGCCTCTTTAGCTCGACGTTCAAGCTCTCGTTGACGACGGGCACGCTCCATCATCCGTAGACGGTGCTCTTCGTCCAAGCGCTCGTTGTCGGCCACGAGGTTCACGTGGAAGGGGACTTGGCCAGTTTCTGGTTCCACTTGTCCAAGTGCTGACGTCGAGCGCGGATTTTATTCAGGCGGCGGGTTCGTTCCTCCTGCTCCAGCGCCAGCCGCACCTGGTCGCGCTCCATGTACTTCTTGGACTGGATGGCAGCCGAGTCGCCGTAGGGCATGGGGCCGTCGTCGAACTCGCGGTCGAGCGATGCGGTGGATCTCGACGCCGAAGACAGGGAGCGACTCAGTGGACGGTCTTGATACTGCTGGCCGTCTCCTTCGTCCGAGCCTTCGTCGCCAACGTCTCCATACTGCTGCTGCTCGTCGTCGTCGAAGTTCATCGCCTGCACAAACCTCTCTTCTATCACAGCCACAGTATGAGTGCACACTCTTTATACTTCACAACCGCAAGCTTCATTCGTACCGAGCTCATCCTGTTGCGCCGGCATGTTGTCTCTCACAATGCGCAGACAATACGGCAACTACCGTCCAAAGATGGCTACACTTTCCATTTTTGGTTTGGTTTTGGTGTCGCTTCGCACTCGTGTGCACCACATCAAGTCTATCGTGTCCCTTCATAGCGGATTCCAGTCATAGATTTCTTGCAACGATGGTGGCAGGCGTGCACGAACCGCAAGCAAAGCAACAAGCAGCCGATAACAATGCAATGGACGAAGCGGAAATGACGTCTCTATTCGAAGCAGCAATGCAGCAGCAGCAGCAGAAAGACCAGCGACCCACCAACATCACGCAGGACGAACAGACCAAGTTCCTGTCGGCCATGAAAGACCCAGAATTCCGCTCCTTGCTCAACGACTACATGCAGGAGATCTCGGACCCTCGCAACCGAGCGGAGACGGAGCAGTATTTGAGTCAACTCGAGAACGAGCAGAAGGTGCCTGCAGACAAACAACTCATTAAACCCACGCCAGGTTTCGTGGTCAAGACCAAGTGGGACACTCAGAAGGTCTTTGTCAATGTCTGCAGCAGTGACAAGCTGCAGCCACCGTCCAGCACTAAAGTGGTGACTGGACAGCAAGGCACGTCCTGGAACTTGCCGTACTCTCTGGGCCCTGAAAGACTGGAACCGGACAAAGGAGGCGCCAGTGTGCCAACATTTGACGTGTGTTTCCATCCACGAGTTATTGAGTTTTCCTTTGCAAGAGCAGACTACAAGAGCATGGTGGTGCAGACGTGCTTGGATGCAGTGGAGACAGCCATGAGAGAGTCGAGACGGCAGCAAAAGACGCTCATGTCGAGGAACTATCACGTTCTGAAAGGAGTCGCGTACAAGTCTGGAGACCCAGTCACCATGTGCTTAAAGAAGGAGATTGAAGCACCAAGATCAAAGCAGAAAGCGACGACTAAGCAACGGGAAGTTGACGAGAACATTACAGTGGAGAATGCACCGACTGGGAAGACCGAGGACTCGGTATTGAGCCACCTAACGCACGTTGAACAAGCCGAAGAGAAGAAGCCGTCGATCAAGGAGGTGTCGACCACGCCGTTGGCTTCGAAGCAACGAGATACGACGCAGCCATCGTCGAAGAAAATGGAGCACCAACTCATCTATCGCGGTCGCTTCGAGTTGCTGCACCACATGCAATCAGATCCCGACAAAACAGTTCCAGAAGATCGCTATCGCCCAAAAGAGCTCGTTGTGGAAGTAAGTTTCCTCTCTCGTCCAGTGCCAAGGGACTGGATCTTGACGTCAGTGAAAAATGCTTCGATTGTCGGCGGGGCCGACAGTTCCTGGGGACTACGAGCCGCTAGAGTTAACTTTGCCCTATCCTGTGATCGAAGACAAAGGTAGTGCCAAGTTCGACCGGAAGAACCACAAACTAATAGTGACTCTACCGGTGCAGCCTCCACCAAAATCAAAGCCACAGTCAGTCTCGTTGGTCGTTGAAGAAGAAAGCGACGAAGAAGAACAAGAAGAAGTTCAGCTTGAAGAGCCAAGTAAAGAGGATAAGATTGACACACGTGCAGTTCCTCAAAAGCCCAAGAGGGAGGAAGATGAATTTCGCATGCTACGAGAGACAGCAGAGATGGTGGCAAACGACCCGCAAGTCCTGGCACATACTCAACGCAAAGCGCAGAGTTCCAAACCAGCGATGCCGAAACCTGTTGTGACTGAACCCAAAGCAATGAACGACTCTATATACGACGATCTACCACCGCTGGAAAGCTGCAGTGACCAAGAATTGGAGGAGACAACACCGTCACCAAGTTCACCTATAGCCACGGAACCATCAGAGGCCATTAAGCCACCATTTACGATTCAAGACACGCCAACGTGTTTATCGTACCTTGTGGGAGTCGCTGATATCGACTCGGCAAGTGTGAAGCTCACGTTTCCCACTAAAACCTCACTGCATCTCCAGTTCTCGGACAGGCAACAAAAACTCTACGATTTGAATATCGCCGCGCTTGCAGTTGAGATTGATCCGACCACTGCGGAATTCGACGTGGCCAGTGAGAATATGGTCGTCATTCTCCAAAAGAAAGATAAAGCTCCCAACAGTGTTCAACTCCAAGAGGAAGCCGCCAAGCTCGATGTGCCAGAACCAGCTCCTCTTGCTGCCGCTCGATTCCAGAACCAGCTCCTCTACGAACTGGATTAGTCCCGGATATCATCGCCAAGGGCATAGCAACCTCTAAGAAACATGTAAATCTATTACTCTGCATTGCTCAATCAAGCCCGACGTGCCTTGCTGTTGCGGAACGCTTCGAGCAGTTTGGAATATGTCTGCTGCTGCAGTGCCGGGTTCGCCAACTCCTTCTCTACTTGGAGCTTCATGCGCTTTCGCTGTTCGCCATTGTCACTAGCGGCGGGGTCTTCTACCCCTTGCTGTTGCTGCTGCTGCTTTTGCGTCGTTTGTTCTTCTTCTTCCTGGAGCTCGAGGTTCCATCCTGTTGCTTCTCGTCATCCTTTGCTGGCTCTTGGTCCGTCACTTGGTGCGGCTTGGGCAGCATCGTGTCCATGAAAGACCTGTACAGTGCAGTCATTGACGGAAGGACGTGGGCCGGCGCATCGAACAAACCGTCCGACGCCGATCCGTTGGCGGCCACACTGCCGGCATCAACGTGTTTGCTCCTGCTGAATTTCTTCTCTTCGCTACTACTGGCAGCATTGTAAATGGCGCTGAGTGCCTGGGCTTCGTGTTCGCCATCCTTAGCAGCGGTGCGGACGGCAATGGCAGCGATATGAGCCTCTTTACGACGGCGAGCATCCGTGGACCGCGCGTTCGGTCCATCCAGACGCCACACGCCGGTCTCTCCATCAATGAGCACGATATCACCCGTGCCAGGGTGGAAACCAGCACTCCAGACATCACTTTCTAGATCTACAGCACGCGCACACGTAGGAACAGGAGTCTGAGGGTCGAAAACCAACACCAAGTGCTTCTTCGAGTCTTCCTCGAGAGGAAGCCACACCAGGAAGCGCTCGAACAAGGTCTCCTGAGCCACGACAGTTCCTTGTGGCACAGTGTAGCGCCACCAGAGCGACAGCGTCAACAAGCTCCAAACTTGCACCTGATTCTCAGTAACTACAACGATGTACGGAGAGCTCGCGCCCGGGAAGACAATCTGGCGAATGACTTGACCGTCAGCCGACGGCAGCACACGACGAAGAGAATGAGTAGCGACATCCCACAGCGTTAGCTTGTTGCCGTAGGCCACAGCCAGCAAGGACCCATCGCCAGCGAAAGACACGGCAGTGATCGGCTCGTCACGGAAGCGCACAACCGACTGGCAGTGCCACGACACGCCACCGGCAGCAGTCGCCGTCTTCTGCCAAACCTTAAAGTCGCCCAACTCGTCCGCAGTCACGGCACAATCACCGGTGTGCGTGGGCGAGAATGCAACACTTGACACGTGCGCACGGCCATGAGGAGCGTCCACCGCCGTGTTAACGAAGAAAGACCCGTCCACACGACGGGTCCAGAACCGAAGAGCTTGGTCCTCGCCATTGACAGCCGTAGTCGGTGCATGAAGAGTAACCAGGTCACCTCCACGCGAGCTAAAGCACGTGTGCGAAGCCTGCAGCAACGGCAGCTCCTCGTCTTCAGTGCGCGTGACTTGGTTACGCTCCGACAGCAGCAGTGTCTGCAGCACGCGATCTGCGAAAGGCTCGTAGAACTGCAACACACCTGCACCAGACAAGCCATTGAGCACAAGAGCTTTCGACTTTGGGTCCACCATCAACTGACGAGTTGGTAGCGATTCCTTGGCAGACCCACCAGCACGAGCAAGTCCGCGGACTTCCCACTCCTGCTCACGCGTAACGGGGTTGTATTGGAAGAGCACGCTGTCGGCAAGTCCCACGACGTACACTCCGCCGTCTTGACGAGGAGCAATCGCCTCAATGGCTGCCGGAAGACGTGGCAAATAGGCACGACGACCTGTCTCCAGCTGCCACGACACCAGCACGCACTCTTCACCGCCAGAGAGCAAGAACTGGCCGTCACTTGAGTACTGAATGCAGTGCACGCCATGCGAGTGCCAGTGCATTTTAGCAGCAGACGCCACGGCGTCTCCATTGTCGCCTTGCTGGTGATACCTGAAGATCTGTCCGATGGTGTCTCCAATAGAGAACTCTCTTTGCGAAGGATGCAGCGCCACACACGCCACGTCTCTCACGTGAGTGAGCTTCTGTATGGAGAAGACTCGGTTGCTCGAGTCCTTAGCACCTTGTTTGTGTTTGAGAGTGACAGCAAAGAGCTTGGCTCCAGCTGCCACCACGACGTAGTCTCCGGCATTGTCGTCACCAACATAACTCTGCATGGCAGCCGTCTGGAACTGCAGTTTGTGGTGCTGCATGAGCACTCTTCCTCTCTTCTTCTTCTTGAGACTGAACTCCACCAAGCTCCAGCCATTATCTTCGGAATCTTGGACAACTAGCAGCAATTGAGACGCACTGGTGCGACTGGAGCCTAGCCACAGCACCGGCGCCTTGGCGTCCAGCTCCAGCAGCGGCTTCTGCTCCACAAAGTCCCAGACGATCACGGCACCGTCGGCGTAGGCGGCCAGCAACTGCAGCGCATTGTGCGGGTGCAGTGCCAGCGCGCGCACGTTGCTCTTGTTGTTGCCACGCACACACTCGTGCAACACGCGGCCGCTCTTGGCGTGCAGCACGCGCAGCACGTGCGCTTGGCGCTGGAAGACGTAGCGGCCATCGGCCGAGTAGACGAGCGAGGCGGCCGGCAGCCCCACGCTGCTGGGCGACGCGCAGGGCGCAGGCGTCAACAGCTCTAGCTCGCTCATCGCCACCTTTTGACTGGCCAGGCGACTATGAGTCTGTTGCAACCAGTAGAATAGACGAGGTGGTAGGAAGGTTGACCGAATGTGATTTGTATGTGGTGTACACAAACTGAAGTTGAAGTATTTATGGCTACATTGTGTTTGCTGGAAGGTTTTAAAAGCCTTGGGGAGATCGATAGATGAAGGGGTATTTGGTGGTGCCGCAGGAGGAGCGATGGGGAGCGCTACAGCCATCAACGCAGTTAGATTGCGAGCAAGAAGAGGGGCCTCTCGAGTATGTGCAGCAGCAGAGAGAAACGTTGGCAGCCTCGAGAGTCACGAGGGACACGTTGATGCGAGAGATGGAGGCGATCTTGATGCAGGAGGCGGAGCTCAACTCGTCCCTAGAGCTGCTGGACTACATGAGGCACCGCTGTGCACAGCAGCACGACGAGATTGTAGAGCGGCTGGAGAAATACGAAAGAGTGCTGAAAGGACTGGAGACGCGTGCGGCAACTGACTCGGAATTCTCCCACCCGGTGGAGAACCTGCTGAACAATGAGGAGCGAAGCAGCTGGAAGAAGACAAAGGAGATGGTCACGTTGGTGCTACCAGAGGTACTGACACGTCTAGAGGATAATATTGACCTCAACAACGACAAGATCAGGGACATTCGAGACGAAATGGAGGGCTACGCGCCAAGCGACTCAAGCTACGAGAAGATATCGCAACGAAGGAGGAGAACATCGCTCTATTGCTCAAGAAGCAGGCTTTCTACTAACAAAAGGAAGGTATTCATCAAGTGGCTATTGACCAGCAAGCACAGCAGGCTAGTTGAAAAGGTGGTGCTTGTCGCGCTTTCGCTTGCGCATCTTCTTCTTGGCGACGTCGATGTCGCGCTCCTGCCACTTGCTCTTGCTCAGCTTCACCGGCCGGTTGCCCACGTATTTGCCATTCATCTCACGCAGAGCCTTCGCACAGTCGAAGGGGTCCGCAAAGCTCACAAAGCCATAGCCTCGAGACTTGTGCGTCAGCTTGTCCCTCACTACTCTCGCGCGCTGGAATGACGCGTACTTGGCGAAGCTGTGGGCTAGTAGCTCGTCACTCACTTCGTTGCCCAAGTCTCCGCAAAACAGTCTAAAGTCGTTGTCAGGCCACTCATCCAGCGTATGGTCTTCCCACACTGCGCCTCCCGCCAGTCTCAAGTGTCTCTTTGGTTTCTTGCCTGCATTACGACCAGCACTGGCCCCTGTCCTACTCGGGTCGTACCCGTAGACACTTTGCTGTCTGTTCATCATCTGCTGCTCCTCAAAGGGAAGCATCTGACCCGTCTCCATGTCCATGCGAGCGTGGTTGAAGCTGACTGGTCTCGCTGGTATTGGTACTGTGGCGGCAGTCTCGCCACTGGTGCCCATGGGGAAGCCACTGAGCGCGCCTCGATGCGCTGCCACATCCTCCAGAGTGTTTAGCAGTCCAGGTCTGTCTCCCTCCGCGTACTCATCGGCGCTAGCCACCTGCGACTTCTTCACAGGCGCCGGACGAGGCGGCGCCATGTAGACTTTTGGTTTGGGGGTCACTGTGACGGGCTTAGGAGGCGCCGTGGGCTCCGTCTTGGGCTTCTTAGCGGCTGGCTGGTCATCCTTCTCCTTTGTGCCGTTGGTAGGAGCCTCTGCCTGCTGCTCCAGTGACTGGATCTCGGCCTCGAAGCGCGCAAACTCGTCGTCCAGGTCGGCCATCTTGCGCTCTGCTCTTCCAGACAGCTACTGTATTTTCATTGGCTGAAAGTATATAAACTATTTTCAGCCAATGATGTTGCGTATTATCATTTGGATGGAAGCGAGCACCATCAGTTGGCAATTTGACAGCAAATATGGACGACATGGACTACGACGACGCGGGCCACCGCGAGATGGAGGACGAGGAGGTGCCCGAGGAGGAGATGGAGGAGGAAGTAGCCCCGAGGACCTCTACGAGGGCGGCGACGATGCCAACGAGGACAAGGTGCAGGTGCTGGACGAGTCCCACAAGCAGCCCAACGCGCACCGCATTACGACCCGCTACATGACCAAGTACGAGCGCGCCCGAGTGCTGGGCACGCGCGCGCTGCAGATCTCCATGAACGCGCCGGTGATGGTGGACATTGAGGGCGAGACGGACCCGCTGAAGATTGCCATGAAGGAGCTTCGCGAGCGCAAGATCCCCATCATCATCCGCCGGTACCTGCCGGACAACTCGTTCGAGGACTGGTCCATCGATGAGCTCATCATTGAGTAAGTCTCTGCAGCTTTAGAAGAAGAAGACACATTTCAATGAACATCATTTTATGCAAGCAAGAGGGCTTTATTTCCCGGTGACAATGAAAAGTCTGCCTCCTTAGTTGACAGTCGTCTGCGACTCGCAGTTGGTGCCGTAGTAGCCTGGGAAGCACTCGCAGTCGCCCGTCTCGTAGTTGCACTTGCCGCGACCGCCGCAGTCGCGTCCCTGGGTCTTACCGTAAGCAAGCAGGACGTCGTCACCACTAGGACACTCTTTCAGAGAGCAGTCCGGACCGCGATAGCCTTGGTCGCAGTAGCAGCCCATGTGCTTGATAGCGTCCCACGGGCCGGACGCCGTCGGCAGGTTGTACGTGACGGGGTCGGAACCGCCATGCCAGCAATGGCTTGCAGCGTAAGGCAGATACCGTGGCTGTTGCAGTTGTTGGGGCACTCAGTTCGCTCGCAGGCTTTGCCTTCGTATCCAGGGAAGCAGACGCAGTGACCCGTCGAGTAGTCACAGAGACCGCGGTTGGAGCACTCGGTCTTGGCGTGGGCCACGTCGAGGGCCGTCGGCACATCTACCCAGGCGTCTCCGTACGGACACGTGCGCAGCGAGCAGTCCGCGCCTTTGTACGCAGCGTAGGCCAGGGTCTCCTGGTCCTGCCGCATGTAGCACGTGCACTTGTCGTTCTTGCCGCAGGTGCCTTGAGCATTGCAGCCGTTGGGGCAGTAGCCCACCACCGTCGAGAGCAGCGCCAACGCGCTCACACTGAAAAGCGCCACCTTGTAGAGGCTCAGCATCTTGCGGGCAATTGTGGAAGTGCGCGGATCACCGGTCGACAACGCTTCATGAAGATCTTGGCGTCGTTTCGAGGCAACTCACAATAAATACAAAACTAGATCTAGCTATAGTAGAATATATGTTTTAAAATCATTTTTGAGACATTTTTCGCCAATGAGCGTCGACGTCCATTATGATGGCCATTACGAGAGAAGCCGAGGTCGGTTTGGTGCCAATGCAGACGCCCGCGGACGCCGCCGAAGTGTTTGAGTGCCGCGGGGCCTTCTCGTTTCTAAAAGAGACTCACCGCTTTACGTTCCGCGTGCATAGCGACAGTAGTCTGCGCGTGGAGATCGAGCCAGAGGCTCTAGAGACCAGCAGCAACGAAGACGACGGGTTGCTGCCTTTGGAAGATGAAGAGGACCAGGCGACTGAACAGAAGAGCAAGGTGATGGCATACGATGGCAGAGCATTGACAGAGCTGCCTCCTGAAGAGGAGAGAGACACTCAGCCATTGTGCTACGTGGTGCACTTCAAGATCGTGCAGTGGGGACGTGGTGCGCAGGAAACTTGGTCGCAGATTGTCAAGTGTATCGCTCATCTCTCGCAGGAGCACGGCATGGTTGGCCGCTTTATAGAGATCCAGGAGAACGTCGACGATGCGCAAGGGTTTGCGTTGGCTCCAGTGGCCCATAGAATTGAAATGCTGAGCAACCCGCTGCATCCTTTGACCCCCGGGCACTACGAGTTGAAAGGCATTACCATTGCCGAGAACACGTTCGTGTACGAGTGCGTCGTGCGCGTGAAGCTGCAGCCGAACGGAATGGTGTCGGGCACGTCTCGAGAGCTGCCGTTTGCACAGGAATGTCCGCTGGCGGGGTCTTGGACTCGTAGTGGGCTGAACTATTTGCTGCAGTACGAGATGCACGGCAACAAGCACACCTATCTCTACTTCGGCACGCCATATCGGTCAGGTTTGCAGGGCACCTGGCAGAACTCGGAGCTGAGAGTTCTGGGCGGCAATCTGGATCCACGGACAGGTCAAGCGGAGAGAGGATGTCTGGAGTTCGAGCTGGTCAACGCGACTCGTGTCTGGAGCGAAAAGTTCCACAAAGACTATCCGGCGGCATTCCGAGAGTGTGTAAAGCTGATGCTGCTAGCTTCTCACAGATACGACCTTCTCCCCAGTCATCTATGGAGATCCATCGTGTCATATTGCGGCTACAATTGGTTCTGCAGCGAGACTCGGAGCTCGGACAAAGGCAACAGCAACAACGAAGCACCTTGAAGCGTTCCAATATAAGTGCTATTTTCCTGTCCAATCACAGCTCTCTATTATTATTTTCAACCAATCCCAGCGAGCTAGAGTCCGCTGACCCTTCGCCACCAAACGGTAATGGACGCCAACTGCGCCGACATCGCCTCGTGTGGAGCTTCCCCGGGGACCTTCACGCGCTCCCTGCAAGTCACATTGCAGCCAACATCTCTAGCACCAGATTGACCCCCATTGAGCGTGTGTATGACGGCTCTGTGGGCGGTTTTCTAGCCGACAAGAGCCGCTTCCACCTGCGGATAACTGCCGAGGGCTCTTTACATGGAGAAGTGCGGCGCAAGCTGCAGAGTCCGGCGGACTCCAGTAAGAAGAGGAAGAGACGAGTGATTGCCGATCATCCGGACGGCCTGGTGGTGGCTCACGTGGTCGGCAACGCCCAAATTGTGCCCAAGGAGGAGGCCGTCGTGTCCTCCGTTGCAGACTGCAAAGGAGACACTGCCGCCGAGTATTGCTGCGCGTTCGAGGTCACCAAGCGTCTGAATCACGTGGACAGACACACGCTGACGTGTCATTTGCACGTACCGGTGGCGCCTGATGCGCAAGCCATTGGGACCTGGAGGTTCTTCAATGTGCAAGCTAGAGATGGTCAGTTGGTGGACATTTCGTCCTCAGCTTCGACGGCGTCGACTAGTGATGCCAGTTCTGCTACGGAAGCAACAAGCGATGAGTTCAAGGAAACTTCGGAGCAGAAAGTGTTCCAACTGCAGCCAGTGCAGTGGTATGAGAGGCAGCAGGAGGCTGAAGCAGCAGAGAAGGAAGCGGCATTGATGCAGTCCAGACCGCCGTCGATGCTGTACCCGCTGAGGCCGGGGAAGTACGAGTTTAGAGGCTTTACGACGTATGATACGCCGTCGATTACAACTATTGGTGCAAGACCTCAAGGACGACGGAGAAGAGCGCAACCGGCCATGACGACTGTGAAAGATGAATGTCTGGTGACGCTGCGCCTGCTACCGGATGGAACGCTGCGTGGTACGTCTCGTGAGGTGGTGCAGCCTCAAGTTTGTCCTCTGCAAGGAAAGTGGCAAGCCAATCGGGTCGCCTACGTACTAGAGTACCGCGTTCGCGAAGCTGTGGGGCACTTTAAGTATTCGGGAGCAGTTGTGATCGAGGAAGGAAGTGACAAGAACAACAATTCAAAATCTGCCAAAGTCCAGTCGATTGCAGCCCGAAAATGGGAAACGCCGGGAGACGCTTAGTGGTAAGTGGAACAACGTGGATGAGGGTCATGCTGAGGGATACGAAGGTGGACGTGGCCAATTTGAGTTGGAGCTTGTGCGTGTGGATTTCTCTCCATTGGTAATCAAGACTGAAGCTATTGAAGGGGATGAAATGAATGCTATAAAGACCGTAGAAAGTATGTCTGCTCCACCACAGCAGACACATCCCGAGCAGTCGGGCAAGGATGCCGACAACGCCATTGTGCTGGACGACGATATGGACGCTGATACTATCTGTAAATTCACTAGTGGGGATTTCGAGCTTTCAGGACGTGCCACTGACACTGACGGCTATGAATATGCGTTTGATGTCAAGCTCCAGCTCCGACCTGGAGGAAGCTGTTTGGCGAGAGCAGAGAGCGCGTTTTCCAGCAAAGTGGCAAGATCTTTGGTCTTTGGGAGCCCTCGAGGATCTTGTACCAGCAGCAATATGTAGTGAAGCACGAAATTGGCGTGTACACGTACGAGGGGTTTATTACTCCGGACGGTGCCGTAGTCAATGGGAAATGGGTCAACGCAGAACAGGAGAATGCCCTTGCACCAAGTGAGCATGGCACGTTCGCACTGCTTGTCGTCAATTCCAAGAGGTGTTGGAGCACCTTTAGTCATCGACACTACCCTCCAAGATTCCGTCGCGGTGTAATGACTATCCTCATGGCATCGGCACGCATTAATGCGCTGCCTGTGGCGCTTTGGACGCACATATTTACATTTTGCAACGAAAAGTGGTTCACTCCGCTAGTGTAAGAAGGAACTGCTGGCACTTTGGTTGCGCAGTTCACCCACTAAACCATCCCGTTAATACAACCGCAAGAACCTCGTCCCGCATGCAAGGACTTCCTCTTCGCCCTAGGCGTTCATTCTCCAAAATCCTGCGGAAGACCAAGCGACCAGAGAAGAGCTTTGACAACTGCAATGGCGGGTAACGATTCGACGCGTTGGTTGCGTTCACTGCTTCGGTTCTTGCAGTTTGGGCTGGCGTTGGTGGCGCTGGCGACGGTGTCGCGAGGGTTCGTGGGAGCTTCGTACTATGGCTACTCGAGTATGCTCGGCAGCAGAGCCGCTACGTTCACTCAACTGATGACGTACACGACGATGCTCGTTGGGCTGTTCTTCCTCGTTGTGGTGGAGCACTTGAGATTCTTCCCACGCCCGACGCCGCGCATTATCGAGCAGATGATCGACCTAGTGTTGACAGCCCTGCTGATCGTTGCTGGGATCGTGCTGGTCGCGTCGGATTACGTTCGGAACTGCTCCGTGTACGGCTACATGCTACGGTGCCATGAGTTGAACACATCCGTGGTGTTCACCTTCCTGGCGGCGGCGGCGTCTCTGGCGTTGTTTTTGCTGAGCTGCAGCGAAGGGATCGCTGGCAAAGGTAACAACACGGGGAATACTTCCGATAGCGACACGGGAGCTCACGGCCACCACGGTGCTAACCAGAATTACCACGCGGAAGCTACCCCTACCGGAGCAGCTACGCCCAAGGATGCGTCCAGCCGCGTGTAAATGCTCTGCAACGCTGAAACGAGGAGCGGAGAAAATGTTTGGAGAAGGGAGTTGCATGTGTAGTCGAAAAGGAACGAGTTAAGAAGGCGGTGTTGGTTGAGTTTTGACACATCTAAACCGTTAACGTGACGATGAGCCTTCCATCCACTGATTCATCACCCTCTTTTCTTCTTCGCCGTTCAAATACTTTCCCAACATTTTGCAGATGCCCTGGTCTCATAAGACAAAACGAATTCTGCTTCACTTCCGAATTGTCTTCCCTTCCACCATGCCGGAATCGCCGAGACGTAGTGTGCCAGCCAGAATCTGCCGGTTTTGGACTCGAGTTCTGCTGCGGTTGCTTCAATTCATCTCTTCGTTGGTGGCATATATTGCCCTGCGAACTGCGTGTCGTTCGCAGCTGCGTCCAACGGGATCGTCGCGAACGGTGCGAGTGGTGGTGACCAGCTCGGCGGCCAACTTTGCGACGATAGTCAACTTCTTGGTCTTCGTCTACGCGTTCGGCTTCCTGGTCTTCGTCGAATGTCTCCGACTGTGCAGTCGCTCGGTCCGCTACTGCGAGCACGCGATGGACATCGCGGCGCTGATCACTCTCATGGTAGCGTCGTTTGTGTTGGCGTTCTCGGACATCGTGCTCAACTGCCATGGTCACTACGACGGCTTGTGGCATTGTGGCGACCTGTACCTCGCAGTGATCATGTCGTTCCTGTCCGTCTCGAGTCTGCTCGGCATCTTGATGCTTGACGGCATCACCCACGGTGAAGGTGCTGGAGGAAACGATGCACGGTCTAGCGGCCCATACACCTCCCACCACAGTCCCCGTGGTCGTGCTGCTCCGGACCAAGAATCGGGAAATGTTCCTGTCGTCCAAGCCCAGCCAGCGTAAAACTTCTGCGAAGACACCACCAAGAACGAGGCACAAGAACCACATGCAACCACACGCAGCAAGAAGCCGATAAGATGAAACGAATAACTCACTGTTTGCGATGTGATATGCGGCCAGTCGTATTTCTTGGTTCTGCGAGCCTCGCTCGGCTCTAGACCTCGCCATTTCCAACGTGCTGCATCACTTTTAGATCTTCTCGGTCAGCTCGGGCACAGCCACGAACAGGTCCTCCACGAGACCGTAGTCGGCCACCTGGAAGATCGGAGCCTCCTCATCCTTGTTAATGGCGACAATGGTCTTGCTGTCCTTCATACCAGCCAAGTGCTGGATGGCACCGGAGATACCGGCAGCCACGTAGAGCTCGGGGCGACGACCTTACCTGTCTGTCCGACCTGCAGCTCATTGGGCACGAAGCCAGCGTCCACAGCAGCACGAGAGGCACCAACGGCACCGCCCAGCTTGTCCGCCAACTTGTAGAGCATCTCAAAGTTCTCGCCGCTCTTGAGACCGCGTCCGCCAGAGATCACGACGCGAGCCGAGGTCAGGTCGGGGCGCTCAGACTTGCTCACCTCCTCAGAGACGAAGCTCGTCTTGCCGACCGTGGCGGCCTCCGGAGCAGGGCTCACCGAGGCGCTGCCTCCCTCCGCCGCAGCCTTCTCGAAGCCGGTGGGACGCACCGTGATGAGCTTCACCGCGTCCTTGGACTTGACCTGCGCAATGGCATTGCCAGCGTACGTGGGGCGGAAGAAGGTGTCCTTGTCAGCCACGCCAATGATGTCCGAGATGGGAGCCACGTCCAGCTTGGCGCCGGCACGGGGCAGATAGTTCTTAGAGGCGTTGGAGCTGGGGGCCAGCACGTACGAGAAGTCGTTGGCCTTCTGCGTAGCCACCAGCAGCTCGGCGACCTCCTCGGCCACCAGGTGGTCGTACTTGGGGTCAGCAGCGTGCAGCACGCTCTTGACACCGGCGACCTTGGCGGCGGCCTCAGCGGCAGGGCCCGCTTGGCTGCCCAGCACCAGCAGAGTAATGTCTCCGCCGATCTGCGAAGCGGCCGTCACGGTGGACAGCGTGGCCCCGAGATTTGGGCCTGGTTGTGCTCGGCCACCACGAGGGTGGACATGGCGGCGCTACGTTGAGTCTGCGTGGCGACTCGGCGGATAATCTACAAGAACCATATTGACCGGAAAGGAGTTAGTTTCGGAGAATGATCCGTTTGCGAGATCGAGCCGCCGGTTGAAGACCGGGGTGAGGGGGTCGGATAGAGCAGACGAAGACGCATGCAACGGGCGTCGCGGTGGCGAGGACGCATGCCTACCAGACGAGATATTTACCTGGCGAGCAAGCATCTTGACTTCGGAGACTGTTTGGCGGATCTTGCAATGACGAGGGGACCGGAGCACGTGCGCTAAACGTGTCGGGTGAGCGATCGGAATAGAGAGGGTCTGCGCGTTGATTGGTCCGACCAAGCAGAAAAACGACAAAGCCGGGACAAACTTATCAAATAGACTGTCATTATAATTTGATGTAGTACCACATAATTCTACTAATCAAAAATGGGCAGAATCGCTGGCGGGGTCAGTGACCCCGCGGCGCTGACGTTCCTGGAGCCCTGGCGAGCCGTACTGAAGCAAGTTGTCGTCTCTGTCAATAGCTTCTACCTGCAGCGGGACTCTATCGGACGCGTGGGCGCTTTGATGCGCTGCTGGCCGACTCCGAGATACGAACTTTCCTTTCGAGACCCCTCCTTGTACTTCACTGTGAGATTGCCAACCAACCACGAGAAGACTCGCCAGCAGATCCGAGAAGCGCTGGAACTCTTCAACTTGTTGGCTGCAATTAACGCCCAAGTATTTGTTAGTCTCCTAGCAGAACTCTTTACCGACGCCTTCGACTTGAGGCAGGCACGGAACTATAAAGCTGTATGTCCGGTTTGGTCCCTTTGGTTGACAGGAACATTGGACTCTGTTGCAAAACAGACTTCTGCTACATGGGGAGATTTGTTTGGCTGTGCAGAGGACCCGTGGGTTCATTCCTCGTCCTTTCGGGCGGCTATGAGGAAGCTCAAGAAGTTGAGTCAACTAGTTGAGAGGAGTTGGTGGGGATTGAATGCCTCGATTGAGTGGACAGCGGACCACCAGGCGATTAGCACTGCGGGCTGGCAAGTATATAACGAGGGAAACGAACCGATTCGAGCAGACACTTTCTGGAGGAAACTTGGGGAGCTGCTCGATGTGGACGTCCCGCCGGTGGTGCACATGAGTGCGGTCACTGACGGCGCTAGGTTGGTGGAAGAGTGGAGGCAGACACCACATGACGAATGCGATGGTTTAACCGGGAGCATGTGGATCTGGAAGACCAACTTCGCTGCCCTTGGTATCCAGGACATGACGGTGGCGCTCCTTCGAGCAGTGACGGAGCGGCTGTGGCTGAGGATTGATCAGAGTGACTTTGGTCGGAGAGATGAAGACAAGCCGTGTCTAGTGAATGCTGGGTTCCTCCTAAACGTTGCAATCTCCGGTTGGCTACCACTTGTAGACCCTGGAAACGTAGTTGACGTTCCGCAGAGAAAATTCAGCAAACTGGGAGTTGTGTGCAGTGACTTCAAGGCTGCATCGACGTATTCCGCCTTGGCTGAAGCAACATCAATTGACCACCTTGTATTTGGCAGGAACAAGAAAGACAAGCGCGTTTTGCTTGCTGGTCCCGTGGTTTGGAACTGGCTGGCGTACGCTCTGTTTAGCCAGGCGTCCAATGCCTCTATCAAAGAAGTGGATGCTCCTTACTGTCTTCTCGAGGACGGCGATGTCGCTGATGTCGCCGCGGTCATGAAGACCAATTATCCCGAGCCTGTCCGTGAAGTACCAGACACTACCAATCCTCCGCGGTATGGCTTTGTCAACGTCCCAGCGGGGACTGAGTTAATGCTGGGGGATGGTGACGAGACGAGCTTGATACTCTCGAGGGATTGTCGCTGTCGAGCGCTGTATAACCCAGCGGCAGTGGAGGATTCGGTAAACGTAGTGGTTCCTGCCTACGGCATTTGCAAAATGAAACTTGATGGAGTAAACCAGTTTGAGCGAGATGGCCCAACTGGCATCGACGTGGACGCCAGTCGTCTGGGTGGTGTTGGCTCCTTAAAGCTAACATTTAAGGATCTCGGTCGAAACCCCAAGTGACGACGTTGCTGACGCATATCGGAAGGAACCTTCGGACGCTGAGCATGAGCATGTCAGGCGGATACTGCCAAGTGTTTGTGGGTTTGAACGACATCGCCGTAGCGTGTCCCCACCTGGAAGAGCTCCGAATCTATGGGTTTGACGTGTCCATTTCCCGCCATCGATCTGTGAAGGAACTTCAAGAATGGGGCATTAAGAAGCTCGTCTTCGGTGGTGGCTCCGAGAGAATATCCATGTTGACTGGTATGCTCAAGGACCCGAGGTTTCGGATGTCTCGTGAGCTTACAGAGCTCGAGATCGAGGTGCAGCACAATACTAGCCATCACTATGTTGATGCACTCGATGCGCTGGACGAGGTGGTCTTACCTGTCGTCAAGGACAAGTTTCCGTTGAAAGCTAAAGTTGCGATGATCAGTGCCGTGACGAAACGAAGTGGAGCAGGCATTTCTCGCCTAGATGCAAACATGCTGAGTGTGATTTTGGGTTTGCAGCTATCCCAGCGCAACGATCTGTTCGAGTGAAGTTCCAAGACGATCCGGATGATCTTTGGTAATTGCTGGCGAGAGTTCAACGCCGTTGGCATCTTTTCGCTAACGAAGCAACGACCTGTTCCAGACCACGTTGTTAGTCTTGTCAAACGGTTACCCTGGAGACGTGGCGCGAGCTGTTGTGAGGTTTTATCAATGCGCCGACGGGGAACTTCTCCGGTGATTTGGTGTACGTAACTTTCATGTATCAACACAGCTACCCGTCGGCAGAGTATGTAACATTGTGGCCACCTTTTAACTCAAGTGGAAGGCTGACGAGACCGAAAAAGTTACAACTCGTTTGGAAGCTATCGAGTTGTTTACTGTGCTGACTGCAGTTGACGTTGAAGGTTTTACAACCCTCATGGCTGAGCTCATACAGGATCAAGGGCGCTGGGAAAGATCTAAAACATTCTATTGATTTGGGACTGCCGAGTTTATGGGGACAAATCTGCTGCTGCTAAATCCCCACTGACCTGGGGGCATTCCTTGGATGTCCGAAGGATCTGTGGGAGTATTGCCAGTATTTCGATCGGATATGCAGAAACCGGATGTCCTAGGACGCGCAGCAAAGAACGACGGGTACACAGCGTTAGGACTGATGTTCTGCCCAGTCATTCGTGGAGTGACGATAGTGGTTCGTCGATGCATTGGTGAAGAGCGCGAGTGAATTGTCGAGATATATAGGGAAACTGCTGTGCGCTATAGTTCCAAGAGTTGTTGAATTGGTGGCTGCTCCCAGCAGGAGACGACCAACTGGGGCTGCTGACACGCTTCCTCTTACATTCCGCCAGGATAACTGTCAGAGATGGATTTCGCTTTTCCACGTGTTTCCTCAAATGACAGTGGCTGTTGGACAAGACAGTTTCTCGACTTTCGCGCTACACCTTAATTCTCAAGTGACGAGAATGGGAGAATGGGGCGAGTGCCACTTTGGATATGTTAATGTTGCAGAAGGAACAGAATTGCAAATTGTGGGACTGGAAGGAGTAGAGGGACTATGTTTCAGCTTTCGCGTGCATGCCAATGATAGCTGAGGTATCCCAGGAAAATCTCTTGGTCTGCTCATATCCAGCTCTTTGTACACGTCGGTCAGATGCTTATTTTGCTTTTCCCATGAAAACGCCGCGAACCATTGAACGTGAACCTGTTTGACACACCACCATTAACACCACCACCGTTAACGCCACCACCACCGTTAACGCCATCAGCACCGCGGACGCCACCACCGCCAACACTAGCGCACTTTTCGTCAATGACATCACTGTCCGTAGTTTCTTCGACCCGCAAGTTTGCGTTGTCGCTGCTTTCGCCCGCGTGATTCGATCGCAAACTTTTTCTCGTCGAACGTGATCGCTTCACAGGAAGTCAGGAAGGTGAACGCGATCAGAGACAGATGAACTAGAAGTCTCATCCTGGCGGCGATCCTCAGGGATTAAGCGACTGCGAGACACGTGGCAAATGAAAGAACGAACAGGAGAACCCCGGACCTACGGACCGAGACCGAAGTGACTAATCCACCACGCATTATCGACTCCGGTAGTCTACTACTTCTCAGTCACAACTGAAATTACCACTCTTATGAGCAAATACCGTCGTTTCCTGGGTAGAATGGTCGGCTCATTCAGAACGGTCGAGCAACCTCAACCTAGAACTATCGCGTCGCCAACGAATTAATCCTCACACCAATTCAAATGTAAAGCACTTGACCAGTTTGTTGTTCCGGGGTGGCAGCAAATTGGCAGTCAATCAAGCTTACCATCCAGATGGCTCCTGTAGATGTGGTCCATACGATACTGCAAACCCGAAAATCAAACACTACATTGTTGGATCCAGACGTTGAATGGCTCTCGTCGGCGTATCGAATTCATTTAGCCTTCGATTTCATAGGAAACGTTTCCTTAACCAAAGGAAGAAACTCTCCGTGCTTTGACAATAAAGTCTTCTAAATGGAGGGTGGTTAGTAGTGGACACGCGTCAGTTAATTCAGCGAGATCAACTTCGGGCTTTACAAGGTTGTTGCCTGCCGCGTCGGAAATAAAGAGTGCGGTGAGATCTCGGCCATTAACACCAGCATTTTTGTCCAAATATCACCATTCTCGACGACAATGTATTCCAACCGAAGCGAGCGGACTCCAAGCTTCGAACGATCGTGAGCATCGTTCCTATCGGGTTTAAATTGATCCCATTGACAGTTCTCCACGTTGCAAATTCCACAACCGGGCACCACAACGGTTGTCTTTGCTGAAACAGGGTCGTAGAGCGCTCGACTACGAAAGCTCCATATCGCCACGACGTTAGACTCGTCATTGTGAGCAGTGTGGTGCAATGCTGTTCCCTCCGCAATGTCGATAAATCCACAGACCGGAAGTCTGGTCAAGCTGGCCGCTTCCAGTTCCCCAGGATAACCTTTCTCCAACACCCCTTTCACTGCAGCCGCATGCTGTGTCTCAATAGCAATGTCAAAGAGCGTTTAGTTCTTGTGGACTCCACGTGACGCAATAGCAGTCGACGATCTTCAGTTGATTCACCAATTGCGACTTCCCTTTCGAGAAGAGAACTGTATCGTCAGCAGAAAACGCCACAGGAATCAGTTGCATCTTATTTACTTCGACACCGAGACCTCCATTAGCTCTCAAGAGAATTCCCCTGTGGTTCTAGTGAGAGTGCAAGCAAGAACGGTGATAATGGATCCCCTTGTTTAGCACCGCGTGCTGGAGAGAGAGCATCTTGAGCCCACCCATTTATCATCAGCGAACACTGTGTATTTTCGTACATTAATTCAATCCACGAACGCAACCGCGGGCCAAGCCCTTGTCGCTCAAGCACGTGAAGTAGGTATTAGCCATTTACCCGATCATACGCCTTTGCACCTCGATGATTTTGGGGTGTCATCAAATTTTGCAAGTCTTGAACCAAGAATATTTGTTCGTGGATTGAGCGTCCAGGCATAAATCCGTTTTGGTAAGGATGTACTAACTTAGACATCAAGGACGTAGTCGATCAATAAATACTCGCGATAGTATTTTAACCTCCACCGGCATCAATGCTATCGGGAGGAAGTTCCCGGGTTTTCTCGCTCGCCTTTGTTGAACAACAAGGCCACATTGGTGGTAATGTGAGTGTAACTGCCACCATCACTTTCTTCATCTCGAAAAACATTCTTTCGCTCGACATCCGACTACGGCAGCGATGAATTGAAAGGCGAAATTGGTCCATCGAAGAATCCACGTTTGCTAAGACAATGAGACCGATCGCGTCAGGATCTAACTCTAATTCGACATGTTGGTTGAAATGATTTGAATAACTAGTTAGCGGATTCTCTCGTCTGGAAGGTGTAGCTTAGACAATCTATCTGATCAAGAATCCATTCGCAGAATCCAGCTAAACTCGCGGGATCCAAATACTCTGCGGCCGTTCTAGAAGAAAGTCCTTCGGAGGATCAAACCCCAATTGCCGGACTAGTTCTGCAATCGCTGAGGAATCGCAATGAAGATCCGTCGCATGCTGGTAAATGAATTGGTAGTGCATCTTAAAGGAACTTTGCAGATTAGCAACGTTAGGCATTTCTGCCTCCGTCTCACGGAAATGAATGTCGTTTCGCAATCTCTATGTGGCGTGGAAAACAATAGCAGTGTGCACTTTCCAAAGAAACAGCAATTTTTTTGCTTCTCTCTCCATCTTGTGTGGATGTCTTGTAGCTTTGGAAAAAGAAACAGCCACCAGCTTAGAGATGGTCGGAAGACTGATGACCACAGAGCCCACACTTGGCGCCACATTTCTTTCAAGGCTGGGCACGTATAAAAGCAGTGCTTAACCGTTTCGATAGCTTGACACGTAGGACGAACACATTGTTGAATATTTGGGTCCAGTGATCTTAGAAAGTAAAGCCGCGAGCCCACAGTCAAATCACCAAAGTACAGGCGCAGCATTATGTCATGGACCACAGGAAGGAGAACCCCACGAAGTGATAGGAAGCTCGACAATGTTTGATGAACGCGTTGTCAAGGACACCCTAAATCTTCCATCGGATGATGATCCATATCTGGTACTTTTTGAAGGAGTTTTGTCCAATCTTGAAGTCGCAAGTATGGGAAGAAGAGCGCTTTTGGCTTAGTTGGAACCAATCCATTAACTTCCACTCCAAATGCTGGTGGTGTGTTTGAAATTGCCACAACCCGAATACCACCAGATTCAGGATCCGGTAGAACACGATAAAAAACTTGCGTCAACTGATGATAAAGCCGAAACATATCATGCAGAACAATTTGGGATCCACGGGTAGGATGAAGCGCTGAACATACTTTAGTGAAAAAGTAGTGGACGACGGCCAACAGCGATTACCATCCAGGAAGTCTGCAAAACACCAAAATTGGTGTTCTGCAAGTGCGCGGCATAAATTGCGAATTTTATGGATCCTGCGCCAAGCGGCTTCGAGAATCTGGTGGCTCCCCGAGCGTACAAAAGTGAAACGCTGGTACCTTGCTCCACCATATCGGGCTAGATAGCACGAACTGCAACGTACTGGTTCTACTTTGGTGTAGAGACGTTCGACTTGGCCATTCAATACGGTTCCACTCCTTCAAAACATGCCGCCACCACAAGGGGAGCATTGTAGTCCTCCATCCTGCTGGCTTCGGAGGTTCTTGGAGCAGAAAATCACCTGAAGCAGGTCGCGCGAATTTGCCATATCGTCGTTGGAGCATTGCCAACAGTGGACGATACCATACCTCATGATCTGTAGGAGTAGCAGCGCTAATCGTAGCTACAATTTTCTGCAGAAGTTGGAAGTGTTGACGCTGGATAATCATCTTCACGACAGGAACCCCAATACCATCCGCTTCCCGTGGTCGTGCAGCTAATCCTTTCTTAACATTTCTTATTCCTGCTTTGCCAACGCTCACTCGGTTGTACAGTACATATCGATTAACAATTCCTTGCCAGCGATTTATAAACCGAGTTGGAATCGCTCTAATTCGACATGGAGACAGCAGTACTGGGCTTTGTCGAGATCTTAGAAGACGCCTCGGATGTCTTGACGAAAATGGCTAGATACAGCATCGTCCAAAATAATAATTTATGAGGGAGAAGATATTGGCTTGAGATGAAGGTGTTCGTGTAAAATCATTCGCTTCCACTTGATCTTCGGTAGGCTCTACCAACTCGCACATGAGCTTCATTGCAACCGCGCTACGGTGGTCCGCGTGCTGCAAAAACTTAGTTTTGATCCGCCAGAAAACAATATCCCGGAACCGATGCACCACGTGTGGACGACACGAACGTAACTCTCACGGATAGATAGCTTATCACCTTAAGACGAGAAATCCGCTAAACAGTTAATCAATTCAATTTCCTCCTTGATCTTCGGTAGGCTGTTCAACCTAGCTCCTTCGCTTCAGAGCGTAAACCACAAGCATAATCCGTGTGAAAAAGAGCTGGTCTGCAACTAACAAGCAGCACCATCATGAGGATCATAATTTCTGTCGTCACCCTGGCGGGTTTGTCCACCAAGCTTCGGTGTGTCATTTCCGAACCAGCCTACCACTGCCCAAGTCCAACAGAGTGTGCTTTTGCCGGTCAATTGCGAAGCGATGCAGAGTCCCAGCCCAAAATCTAGCGACGTCCTCATAGGATATTTACGTTCCAATTCCCCAACCAAGAACCGAAGCTGGGACCAGCACGGATCATCATCGTCTTGTGCTGCCAAGCGTCAACATTCTCGGGCGAAAACCGCAGCCAGGAATCGTGAACGCAGTCGAGTATGCATGGCTCGGCTCAGGGAGAAACGGCGCAATAAAATCCTCGCCGACGAGCAAGCAGTCCGAGACTTACTCGACGAAATCCGGACGCTTGAGCTGCAGAAGCGACAACTGGCCATGGGCGTGCCCACAAGAAATTCCCGTGGTGCGTTGCGGCCGAGTACTTCCGACTCTTTCGCTTCGGCTATAAAGCTCCTGCCCAGCAGCATCAACACCACGTTCAGACCAATTTCCTGCGAGCTGTCATGGCGCCAGACGTCATCTGTGGCTCTCGCTATGGCGTCGAGGCAATCGTCGCGTCCTGGGAATTCATTATGCAGTGTTGCCCAGACTTTGAGCTCGACCTTCGTCGGATTGAAAGCGGTGTCGATGGCTCTGTGACTGCGATCTCCACTGCTGTCTTCACGGTTTCGAGACATACGTTGGAACACGCTGGTCCTCAAAGGGAAGACTCTGTTGCCAAGATGCTCGGGCAGAGACTGTACGTGGGCAACCAGCTTGAATTCCACTGGGACGATGCCAACAATCGAGTCACGATGCTGGTCGTCAAACTCGACCTGGTGACGACGCTATTGGAGCTACTCGGGAGTTTAGAAGACGCCTCTCGTGTGCTGGCACATGCTGTAGCGCCGTGAAGTTAACAGACAAAGCGCAATTTACCAATACCAGGTCACGTTAACACTTCGTCTAGTTTCATTTCGACGCTCTCAGTACCTCCTCCTAAGAACCAAGGACCAAAACTTACTGTCGATCTGGCAATTGTCGTCTTCGGGTCGGAAATCTGCTCCATAACTTCCTGGAGCATTTTGGGATTGCCAGTCAGAATTGGGAAGCGACTCTCCGTGAATGGAGCTCGTGAAACGGATTTCTTCTGGAAGTTCACTCTGGAGCTGATGTGTCCTCGGATCATACCTTTTACACGGTGACTAGAAGCTCTACTGATTAAGTGCTGACATGTGCGGCACCATCCTAAACTCGATTCTTTCCTTCTCTTGTCCACACCAAAGTATGTGGCCAATTGACAATTCAATTGTCCCATTGCCATTCAAACTCGACCAGGTGACCGTACTCTTAGTTATGCTAGGGACTTTAGAAGACGTCTGTCGGCTTTCGAGACGAGAACTCGAACCATTTTCCCATTGGTTGGCGTTCTCCAGAGCTGTTCATTTGACGTCGACTGTGGAGAAGCCACCGCTGCTCTGTCTGACGACAGTCAATGTGTCGTTCTTTACGGATGAAAGACGCAGCTGCTGCTGTCATTTATGCGTTGCCACATGCGTCAAGGCTAGTCATACCTCGGGATTCCTGATCACCATCCCAAAGTCGATCTTTTTCGTCTCTCGTAACGTTGATGCGGATCGAAGCATCATCGCAGCAAAGACTTCGCAGCGATGGCGGGAGTTCGGCTTGTCATTTCCGAATTGGGCCGGAGCGCGTTGTTCATGCGCAGCGTTCTCACCCCATCGAACTTTTCGTGGATGACTGACAACTTCATCGGCGAGGTGCTACAGCGTTCCGACAAACATGTTTGGAACAGCAATTTCGCACCGACAGTCGAGTGCTCCGCTAGGACACGCCGTCAATATCCCATCCCCTGGCCTTTCGTCCAGACTAACAAGCAGCAATTGCTGCTGTCAACCCTCGACAATCGCACGTGACGCACACGAACAAAATCATGTACGCAACCGAAGACTCGTGGAAAGAGCTGGTTGCTCTTTCATGACTGGTCGACGCCAAGAAGCGTGAACGCTGTCGAGTAAACATGGTGCGCAACAGGAAGCGACAGCGCCAGAAGATGCTTGCCACTGAGAAACAAATTCGAGAGCTGCAGAGGCACCAAGTGGCCATGGGCATCATGACGAAACAGCGCTGGCCTAACTGATGAGAAATCCACACTCGGTTATCAAATTCTATTCTACACTACTCGGTGGTTTTCCTGTCGGTCGGAGTGCTCCATTCACACGCTCGCAAATGTGTTCTCGTTGCTGGAATTTTACTTCGCAGCCTTTTCAACGGGAAACAAAGACAAATTTGCCGTGATCGCCGTGTATTCGGATGAGCATTGCTACATGGAGCGCTACTTGCACATACGCCAGGAGTTTAGCACTAGAGCTCCATCAACATTTTCTCCATAACGCACGAGACGTTTCCCAAATTCCCCAGCAGCTTCAACAAGGCCGCCACCACGTCGAGTCGAACGACCAGCATCTGGACTCGATTGGCTTCATCGTCCCAGCAAAATTCCATCCGAACGCGCACTTGGAGTCTCCGGCCGAGTAACTTGACAGCAAGCGCAGTTCCATCTTTGTCGTCGAGCAGGTGCTTGAAAGCGTAGCGGAGCGTATTCTCTGAATAGGTGAACGCTGCTGTGCAAAACGCAGTCACGATCCCATCGACTCTATGTTCGAGTCGTCCAAGACGGAGCTCGAAGTTCTGGCAGCACCTCATAACAAATTCCCACGACTCGACCATCGCCTCGACACCGCGCCGCGAACCGAGGACAACGTCCCGCGCCATCGCAGCTCGCAGGAAGTCGAGCTGCACTTGAGACTCGTGCTGCACCGTACGAGCCTTGTAGCCATAGCGAAACAATCGAAAGTACTCGGCCGCGACGCACCACGGAGTGTTCGTCATGCTCACCCCGCGGACTATTTGCTGTTGCCGCCACTCGAGCTGTCGGATGTCGTCTTGCAACCCGCGAATGTCCTTCTGGAGCGAAGTGAGTTTGTTGCGCTGCCGCTCTCGGTAGCGAGCCATGTTCCTGCGGCTACGTTCGCGGTGTATGGCTTCGGCTTGGGCGAGGGTCGTCGCGAGCTCCTTCCACAAGTCTTCGTGTCCATGGAGCAGTGCACTTGGCATGGCTGATGGGTCAACTGATGACTGTCGACGTTTGTTCCCGGTACGCTTGGTTGTTCCTTGGTGACCTAGCGCCGTGTTTTCCTGGCCGTCAGTCACTGTCGCCTCTCGAAGAGAAATCCGTCGGCTGTCGCTCTGCACGTAGTCTTCGCCATCTCGAGGAACGGACCGCTGCATCACCGCGGCGATAGCGACGTTGGACAGCTGCTGGCTGTTGGGCGGGAACAGAGCACTGTACATGACGACGTTGGTTCTTTACAGGGAGGCAGCAGATTTGGAAATGAAGGCCTGTGAAGTATGGGGCGTGGATACCATGCAGTCTGAGAGATGGAAAAGGATAGTCGTTGGGATGGTGACTCAAGGCTGAGTGGGCTTTGTACAATACGTAGCCTCACCTCGATTAACAAGGCCAACACCACCGCATAATCACATTGGACGAGTTCGCCATGCGATGCGCAAGGTCAGTGTAGAAGAATCAAGTTTTTGCGAAGGATTGCATGGCACCATCAGCCTCATTTCTCCATTGTTTAAGTTAGCACCCCAAGTCCTGGCGTCTCTGTTGAACGATCGAACAAAGCAATTCGAGATGTACACGACATTATAACCAGTAGGGATGCAAAAATACTCGGGGCGGCACACGGAAACAACTGTTGATTGTTCTCTTTCGCTTCGCGTGAAGACAAAGTCCGATCTGTTCATACACGCATGTCTCCTCACCGGCAAATTTGTGTTAGATATTATGTTGAGAGAGTGTTTACGAGTTCGCTCGGCTACTTCATCGAGATGAGGTGACTAGCGGCTTGAGGCACCATCCCAACGACTATCCTTTTCCATCTCTCAGACTGCATGGTATCCACGCCCCATACTCCACAGGCCTTCATTTCCAAATCTGCTGCCTCCCTGTGAAGAACCAACGTCGTCATGTACAGTGCTCTGTTCCCGCCCAACAGCCAGCAGCTGTCCAACGTCGCTATCGCCGCGGTGATGCAGCGGTCCGTTCCTCGAGATGGCGAAGACTACGTGCAGAGCGACAGCCGACGGATTTCTCTTCGAGAGGCGACAGTGACTGACGGCCAGGAAAACACGGCGCTAGGTCACCAAGGAACAACCAAGCGTACCGGGAACAAACGTCGACAGTCATCAGTTGACCCATCAGCCATGCCAAGTGCACTGCTCCATGGACACGAAGACTTGTGGAAGGAGCTCGCGACGACCCTCGCCCAAGCCGAAGCCATACACCGCGAACGTAGCCGCAGGAACATGGCTCGCTACCGAGAGCGGCAGCGCAACAAACTCACTTCGCTCCAGAAGGACATTCGCGGGTTGCAAGACGACATCCGACAGCTCGAGTGGCGGCAACAGCAAATAGTCCGCGGGGTGAGCATGACGAACACTCCGTGGTGCGTCGCGGCCGAGTACTTTCGATTGTTTCGCTATGGCTACAAGGCTCGTACGGTGCAGCACGAGTCTCAAGTGCAGCTCGACTTCCTGCGAGCTGCGATGGCGCCGGATCTCATTGATGGTCCGCGAGTTGGCGTCGAAGCGCTAGTTAACTGCTGGGAGACTGCAATGCAGTCGTGGCCTGCGTTTGAGTTCCACCTCCGACGGATTGAGAACGGTGCCAGCAGTGTCGTGATCGCGAGTGCCACAGCCTCTTACACTATCTCGGAGAACACACTGTGGGGCCTTTTCCAGTTCATCGGCAGCGCCGACTCCCTCTTGCCGTCAAGTTGTTGGGTCAGAGGATTCACGTGAACGGCACGATGGAATTTCACTGGGACGACGAGAACGATCGCGTCAGGATGCTCGTCGTCAAGCAGGATTTCGTCACGGCGCTGTTGGACTTGCTGGGGAACGTGGAAGACGTCGCTCGCGTCTTCAACTCAAACGTTTGACAGGACTGCGATTACATGTCAAAGCAAAATACGCCGATTATGCAGAGCAAAAGTTTATGTGTTTCTGTCAGTGTGGGTGATGAACACACTTGCGAATGCAAGTCACGCAGAGGAGGAGACGAACTCGAGTAGAGTGTTTGACGGTTAGCAGCAGCAAAGCGCCTGCCACTCAGCTGTGTATTTGTAGAGTGAGCTCTGGGCTCAGTTAAACTTTTCCCTGTCTAAAGAGATATTCATTTCGGTCTCTTGTCGTCGAAGTTGGGGCTTGTGCCGATGTCGGCACAGAAAACAACTTCATTGCAGCGGCACCTCCGATGCCAGGGTGTGGCGTGGAGGTTGCCCCTTAATGCTGCTGCAATGATGAGGGTTTGATCATGCTGCGAGCCATCTGTGAGGTGAGCTGAGCATCGATCTTGGTGTACCTTTCCACTGCATTCGATCTCCACCGCCCGAAAAGTTTCACAGCCAAACTGTCGAATCCCGCGTTAAAGAGCGCAGTTGCGCCGCCGCTCCGCAGCGAGTGAGATCCAAACTGCTCCGGCCTTTTTCCAGTGGTTTCCGCAGCTGCCTTGATCGCTTGAGCGAGATCTCGAACCTGGAGGTTCTGTGTTGCCGTCACTTTGCAGAGTAGCGTGTCTGCATTGACTCTGAGCGAGAAGTGGTGCTTTACCAGATACCAACATGCCAATACTGGACAGCACTGGGGGTGGCCGGAACGTGCCAACGTTCGCGTTGTTCCATCGCCGAACTGATCTGTTTTACTACCACGAAAGCAGATCATCACTTTGTCTACTTGCTTGAGCTCTGATTGTTCGCATCCGTTCTTGTCGACAAATTTTACGTCAGATCTCTGGATCGCGTACGATTTCACTTTCCTTCCGTCGGCTAGGTATTCCGATCGGCGCAGAAGAAAGAAGAAGCCCAGCACCGAAGCCCCCAGATGACTCGGTGCAGGGCGTCTTCGAAATTAAGCTGCGCGTGGAGTTGCTTGAGAAGCTGGTGCGTCGCCGGTAATTTTGCGTTTGTTGGACGGTCCTCTCTTCGCATTCCTGTGATTGCGAGTTGGTGGCCCGGAGTAAGACCGACGTTGAATCCACAGAAGCGGCGATGATGCCACGACACGTGACTGAGCTTCGAGAGCACGGTGGCGGTCGAGTTACCCGAGCGTGCTTGATTCCAGCCGTATTTCCAACAGTAGGTAGCGAACAGCGATAATTGATATGAATGCCGTTCGGGTTCTGCTGGAAGCCACTCGGAAAGCTGCATGAGTCTGCACCAAGAGACCCATTGAGCCCAGGTTCCAGCGTATTTAACTGTAGACGACGCGGCCAATGATCGGGATTGAAGTGACGTGAAAAGCTCGTGTAAAGTTTTCTCGAGGCTTGTGGCACTGGAGTCTGTTGCCACGACATAGAAAAGTTAGTCCAGCTAGTTCTGTATGGTTCCGTCCACGCTCGTGATGCTGCGTCGGCCATGATGTTCGCTAACCCTGGTAAATGGCTCGCCGATACTCGAAGGTTGAAATACGTTTCAGCGAGGCCAATTGCACGGTTGATTTCCTGGCTGAGCTCATTTTTGGAGTGTAGACGATTGCACCATTGCACTGCTGACATGTTGTCACTCCAACACTTCACGTACACCAGCCGCCCTTCAAAGGCCTCGTGCCATCTCGGTCCCCATGTCCAGAGAGCTAGAGCGATACACAAATGTTCGCGCACGTTTATGGAAAACGTTCCTGTGCTGGAAATCATGGCTTGCTCTTCTTCGTCGAATTTTACTTGGAGGAACTTGTCGACGGCAGGGTCCAGTACTGCTAAGCCGCTGTTAGAAGCGTCCATATAGAGTTCGACATCCGGAGATGGCATGTCACCAAACATGCTCAGAGGTAACGCTGACAGACTCCCATGTGCTAATATGTGCTGAAACCAGTGAAGATCAGTTAGAGCTCCAGTCGACAGACTGGTTTTGCCGAATTTGGGTGCTGTCACGGCAAGTCCATGAAGACGCTGATAGAATGGTTTAGCTGTCCGAACGCACGTTGCCACATGACGTAGCGAGCCTAGCAGTTTTGGAGCTCTGTCTTCGTTACTGCCTTCTTTGTCAGCATGAGTTGTACTCGACCGAGGGCCTTTGCGATTTTTTCCGCAGGAATTGACACCGTCCTCTCCGTAGTGTTCCACAATAAACCCAAGGCCACCATTTCCGACCTCCACTCAGAAAACTTTGCCTCATTGATGGAACGTGGCCCTAGAACAGCGAGCATTGCATGACGTAGCGTTGCTTCGGCTAGTTCAAGTCTGTTTGCGATGTCTGGTTCGACTAGAATGTGGTCGTCGACCCACTCATAACCAAAGAATGGGTCAGTATCGTCTGAGTCGGACACGGACGCGGGTGAGTTTGTTTCAACTAGCCACGATATTGCACGACCAAACAGGCTATAGAATGGTGGTGAACCCGACCACCCGAACGGCGCCGCTAAATCCACCACCAGAATCTGCAACTCTTCCACTATCGCTGCCATGCGAAATACCTGAGAAGCCTTCATACGTAGGTGTCTAAAAGCACCTTTGACATCACCTTTTAGCAGTCTTATACATTTCGGATCTCCAGTTTGAGCGAGAAATTCAATGCGTCGAGCAATCTTTGTCACGGGGTCATACTTTAGCGTTGGAGTCGAGTCCGTCACGTAGGTCGAGTTGATAGAGTTTCCGTTTGGGAACGATAAGTCATGGATGGTTCGGACTTCTATCTCGGGGTCGGTATCTTTCTTTGAACAGCTCCGAGAGGGCTACAGATGACAGATGGCCACAAAGACAAAACGTCGGCGTCGACAACCAGATACTGCCCGGAATCTTGTCCCTCGCGAATACTTTTGCTACTGCCTTCAGATAACGCCGACACGATCCGTGGTTCTTTGACGGTGGTCGCAACACCGTGGGTGTGCTGGTCCACTGGGCTTCTATGCCATGCTTGGCTACGTTTATCAATTCATCCAGATAAGGGTAGCCGAGAAGCACTTGTTCTAGACGATCGACTGTCAGTGCCTTGTTTGGTCTCCCGTCAAGGATGGTCTCTCCGCGTGCAAATTTTACAGCTTCTTCCACTGTAAGGTTTCTAGACCGGATGATGTTGGACATTGATGTTTTCGCGACCTTATCGATCGTGTAGACATCTCTGTTACTGTTGGTTCGCTGAAATCCCCACCGTCGATGAAGCTGTGAGATCTTAGCTTCCATGTAAAGGAGTTCCGTCTCTAGTTGATGTTGAATAAATTTTGACGATAGCAGCGAAAGTGATACCCGCTGGCTCGATTGCTGGAGATGTCTCCGGTCTGGGGACAATCCGCTTGCTTTTATACTTGTGTCAAACACGCGGTGTTCTTCTGGACGAAGTCGCTGAGCACGTGCACCAATATCAGCACTTGCGCTGTCTTGTTCAACAACATTACCGGAATGAGTGTTGATTACACTATTCCATACGGGCAGCGAACGGAGATTTTCTGCAGCGTCCTCACCAAATTCGGCACGTGATAATACCGTATCGCCAAATTAGCCAATCGCCGAATTTGCGGGGCAGGCTCACCGTCGTTCGGATTGTTGTCGCGGTCGCTCATGACTTCATCATATTGGTCTGTACGGCTCGATTGGGTTTTACCGCCTTCTTGCGGTTGTCGCAGCGTGTTACCGTACACAAGTAGATTTGCTGCAGATCTACCTGTGGGCAGTCACAAATGCGCGTACTCGGGCTTTAGCCCCGCAAACCGCCGTTCAATTTCAGCTTTCACTACCGGATCTAGCTTTGTCGGTACAAAATGAGCCCGTCCATCATGTCCTTGCTCGTCACCTTCACACTGACATCCTGCATTCGACAGGAATCTCATGCACAGCTTCTTAGTAGAACCAGTGTTTGAATCTCGCTGCTTCGGCAAACGTTGCAGTACTTTTGCTGGTATCGGACCGAGACCCTTCTTGGTGCCCCGTGTCTTCATGGCTGCTGGCCTGATAGTCGAAGGCTTTGGTGATGGTTGGCAGACTTGGTGCGCCACATCCATCGATGACTTGTGTTCCAGGTCTCGAATTCGCCGGTCTTGTACGTCTTGTAAAATTTCTCGTAACAGGGGATCATCCATTGTGCAGCGACGACGTATTTGTATTGGCTCTAGGTCAGAATAGCCTCCAACGGCGGAGCGGAACGTCTCGAGAATATCGTTCACCCAGTATACGATTTGCGAAACATCCTCGGAGTTCCAGGTCACCGGGGCTAGTTTTTCTTCCATGAATGCTACCAATGTGTCGACGAGGTCCACCACTACTTGGACACAGTATTCGCGGGCGAATGTGGCGAAAGCTCTGGACGCAGCAATCACCTCTAGAACGGTGGTGGCAGTGGGAGCCGGCTCAAAATCTGCTGTAGCGGACCAGTTTGAAAAGTTGGCACTTCCGGATGCTATCCAAGCCATCCTCGCCTTTCGATCCATCGGTCGAAAGTGCATTATGGACAGACCTTCGATACCGAACGCGAAGTCGTATACACGGGAGAGAACTCCTGGAAACGGCTTATACACCACGGCTGCGGATCGGATCTGACTACAAACATAAACGGCAGGTTCCTTACCTCGGTGGCGTTCCGCAGTTAACTTTTGATGAATAACCTGGCTTTCAGACGATGGAGTGAAAGAATACTTGGACTTCTTGTACGTCGTTAGGGCAGGTTGTGGGGCCGTTGTGGCCACCATAGCTTCCGCGGTTTGCTGGTCAGAGCGATTGAGACCGCGGAGCTCCATGAAGCGGTTGAAAAGGACGGGGTCGTCCTTTAATCGATCAATAATCATAACATCTTTGTCGACATCGTGACTCGTCTCGGATGGACGGGGGCGCTGTCGAGGTGGCTGAAGGGCAGCAGGGAGAAGTCCGGTTTCTGATCTTCGCCGCTTATTGGCGCGACTTGTGCCACCTGGTGCTATGGGGTCGTCTCTCTCGGTAAGTCCGTCATCATCATCTGTGTAAGAGTCGAATATCGAGGTGCTGTTATTGGCGCCTGGCGTGGAACTGATAGTTTGGGCTGGAACTTGTGTCGCGCTGAGGTGGGACCCCGCCGTTGCCGGTGGTCTGCAGAATGATTCTCCTATAGTTGCAGATGCTGGATTAACTTCTCCATCCACAAAATATGCATAATCCACGGCATGTTGGAGTGGAAAAGTGGTTGCTCGTCCAGACTTCGGGTCTATCCACTCGCAAACCGCCTCCTGATCAGGGAAACACTCTTCGTCGACCAATCCAGACATAATTTCGCTTATGCTTCGGCTGGCGGCAGTTCGTCCTCTTCCCAGCACTGCATCTAGAATTTTGGATTGTAGTGCATCCAATTCCATTCTGGTCCAGTCACTGCACTCGAATGTCAGGAATTGCAGTAGCAATGCTATGACCGGGGCTACCACTGTCAATTGGGACACTGGTACGATGAGTTGAACGCCCGCGGATTCCACCGTAGCCGAATCATCTTCAATGTCCACGACTTGCCCGTAGACAACCTTATCGTTTGTTCTGGCCGCCACGGGCTGCCTTAGGAAGGATCTATTACCAAACCTGTTCACTTCAGAAACCAAAACTACGCGTTCTGCAGCCTGGGCTCGTGATAGCACCCCTTCACCGCCATTGTCGTCCTCCACACTACGGAACGTAACGACGTCAGCGTCAATACTCACGACACGAGCGAAGAACGGAGAGGTGAACGTCCCAGTAAGTTCCTCCGGCAGCAGGTGCAGGAACGATCGGGTCGTGAGGCGAGGCATTATCCCTGACGGCGTAGCGAGGAATGAGGGGAGCAGGAAGGCTTAGACGATGAGCTCGAGAGCAAATATGAAACTAACGCTACTCCTACGACGTGTCCTTCGTTGGTTTCTCCTTCTTATCCCGAAAAGCTATTTTCAACAGCTAACCGCCGTGAAAATAACCATACTCTAACCGTTAGTTGTAGTGGACAACCTCGTAGGACAATTCCACTACGTGGGAAAACCTCCAGCCTCTCAACGCCTTCACGGGATAAACAACCCACACAAACACAGGCACCGCAGCAACTGTGGGGAACAGTACACTCCACTCCGCAACAAACACCATATCAAAAACCTTTCCTCGATGAGCGGCCCGCCCTGGTCCCCGTGCACGAGTCCTTGTTGGCTCGTCCGCCGGCGCACACGTTGGTAGTGTTGTCAATGTCTAGCACCGCCAGGAGTCCTCGTTCGCCCACAGCTCCACGTCCACCCGTTGCAGCTCCGAGGAGAAGAAGCCGTTGGGGAACGATGTGCCCCCACCCTATGACCACCGAGCACTTGCCGACCTTGACGTCCGAGTCGTCGGTCGCTGCCAGCTTCATGGGCGCGAACGTGCTCACCGAGTCCAACTTTACCAGCGCGAAGTCGTAGGCGCCGCTGGTGGCGTTGCAGTTGGTGTAGTTCTGCACCGACGCGATCTTGATCTGCTCTCTGCTGCAGTAGTGCGAGCCCACGGACACGCAGCTGAAGTCCCGAATTTCTGGTACGACGCACGTAGTCGGGGGCAACGAGCGCGCCGCCGCAGAAGCTGTCGCCGTCCACCGCGGGACGGATACCAACCGTGTACGTCTTGGTCCTGGTGGCGATGGTCGATCTACCCAGGACTAGTTGGCGCTCGACATGCTGAGCTTGAGCAGCATTGACAAGACCCAGCGCGATCGAGTGCGACGACAAGCGTGGCGGCGGTCTTCATGGTATGAGTCGGTTGGAACGGGGGATGTAGGGAAGGGATGACAAAATCCGAAATGGTACTCAGACCTCACTCCACGACAAGCCCCGCGCCACCGGACAAAACGTCGAAACGCCCAGGCAGGCGGTAGTAGTAGTCCCATTTGACCATTGCGACAATGGCCGACGCGCCTGGGAAACGTTGAGTTGGAGTGTCCCCTTCAATCGAGCTGCGGCGTGGCGTTGGAAGGAAGACCCGACGCCGTTCAGCGCCAGCTCATTCGGGCGGATTGACGGTCCTGAGTGGAACCGAGACGTACGTGACAGGCATTCGGGAGACCCCGGACGGCGACAACGTTTGCGGCGCTTCCCTCATCTCGCCGACACTGGCTCATCCACTTATATTTCTTCTCATCTCGCCGACACACGCACTCAGCACAGGCTGGTGCACTGGCATCGACTTTGGCGAGCCCAACTATACTTGTCGGTGGGGTGCACTGGCGTGCTAGACAGCGAGTTCATCACGGTCGCGCGGGCTCAGAACCACCCGCTCCTCAACGTGGATAAACTCAATCGTCGCGGCTGACACCGTGCACACTCATAGAAACTGTTAGTTAGCCGAGTACGCCATGTTTTATTTGTTCAGCTCGATTGCTTTGTGGGGGAACTACAGCGTCAAAAACGCCTTCTTCAAGACTCGAGAGACGTCTTCCAAGTTCCCGAGCAAGTCCAACAACGCCGTCTCCATGTCAAGCCTCATCATGAGCATATTGACTTGCTCGTGTTCATCGTCCCAGAAAAACTCAACTTGGTTGCGTACGTGGAGTCTGCGACCGAATAATTTGGCAGAAAGCTTGGCGTCATCGTCGACCAAATGGCAGTTCAGAATGTGCCTCAACGAGTCGCTCGAGATGGTGGAGGAGGTTGCGGAATATGCAGTCACAATACGGTCGCCACCGTGCTCAAGGCGTTCAAGACGCCACTCAAAATCCACTTCTTATTAAACTCCCAGCCAAGGGCCCGCAAAAATGGATTGGGATCGTGTGATTGCCGATATTGTCAATCACAATACCTGATTGTGGCAAGATCGGCAATCACAATCACGGATTTTCCCCTCGGTCCTATTAGGTTTCACTGCTGTTAGAGCCACAGAGGAAAATTGCTGGCCTCCTGAACGAAATGACCACGCTTGATGTCATCACTGGTAAACTCCAGCGCAACGACATGATTGTGGCCACTGTTCGCGACATTTTTGACATTGAGCTAGACGACTACGATGGCATAGAGAAGTATCTTGCCCCGGATGCGGATATTGTCGGGTCTGGGGCGTTTGAAAGCGGGCTGGCTAAAATTCAAGCTGGCGTAGAGACCTCCTTGTTGCGAAACGAGCGAAAGGCATTGCATCGTCTCACTACAACCTCACCGGATCCGGATCAATTACCAGCAGCTCCTGTTGAGACAGCTACAGCAAGGTCAAAACGGAAGCGCACCGCTGATGCTCTGGATGAGAAGCTCAAGAAAAATCACGCCGACGCAGGGGACCGCAGTCGAATTTTATCGACGCAACCTGGATTCCTGCGACCTCCGTAGTTGGTGAGCGCTTTTTCTCGACCGTTAAAAGCACTGTCGGGTATTTGAGGAAGCGCCTGAGCCACGAAAACCTCGGGATGATCATGTACTTAAAGCTAAACTGGGACTTAGTGATTCTTGCGGACGTGTCGAAGGCCATTGAGCGAGCCAAACACATTGCAATAACCAGCTAGGAGATTGAAGAGATTGCAATCATTGATTGTTCAGATCAAAGCAGTCAATCAATAAAAATCTACAATGACGAACCCCTGCTTGTGGAGAGCAGCAAGCCGATCGATCAAATATTGCGAAGGCTAGCCATTTCCACAGATCCAGAACTTCAGCGTCAGGGTCAGGATAAACCCGCAACTTCCTTACCAATGGCATCTCTCTGACAGCTGAAAATATTGCTCAGATTGGATGTCACGCTGAAGAAGTCGAGCTCCAGTGTATCGTACACGTGGGCGCGAACAAGTCTTGGAAAACTTGGCGGACCGCACAGGAAACGCCCACAAATCAGTGAGTCTACAAGGAAAGCCAAGCGGGTCGTATCCGACACCGCACTATTTTTCACTGTCAACATTAGCGTCACTGGGGCTCTGTGTGTCAACGTCTCAACCATCTCTCGAAAGTCTGGACACAGTAAAGTGGTCTTCGTGAAACGCACAGATACTTGATTCGTGAGTAGTCCAGTCTTTGAGCTCGTTGACTCAAGACCCCTAGAACAGTCCTCGACAGCCTTCACATAGGCGACTATAGGTGCCGTAGCGGACAAGATTTTGCTCAAAAGTCCACCCACGTCTCCTGTCGGTTGAGATTTTGGCACCCACGAGTTGCCAGAGCTTCTTGTGGACCATTCCAGTGCACGGTTCTAACAACGTCGCACCAATCTCTTCCCGATGTTTCCATTTGCTGCATGGCTGCCAGGAACTCACTTGAAAACTGCCACGGGTCGTCTGAACATCCTAGCAAGGCCCCCACGAAGGTGGAGACTCTAATAACCGTCTCCCCAGTACCTTGCAGAACCAGGAGAGCTGACTGCCGACTTGATCCGTGGCAAGTATTGGGGGTCACAAACTCCAGGGAGAAATCCATAAATGCAGTGACATCCATCGCCGCCAAGACGTTAAAAAGCTCCATCACCTCTCGAACCAGTTGCAATAACTTTTCTCTGCGGTTGCTGGAATCTTGAGCACCAATTGGTACTCGATGGACGGCGTCGATCGAGGCCAACATGCTAACAACACACATAGTGGCGCCAATGTAGGAGAGATGAGGCAGGTATCTGAGGGTTGACAGAGGAAACCCCGACGCCCACGGCTGCAGGAACGACCATTTCCTCTCTTGTAAGAATGTATCCATCGAAGTTGCCCATCATCGATATGTGACGTGTGAGCAAGAGCTGCTCGTCGAAACAGCACAAGCTCCAAGTCGGTGGAGCTGCGACGTAGGTTCGCTAGTGTTGACTTCATCATCGTCGTGGAAGGCGCGGCCTTGACGGTTGCTAGTGATACCTTTGCTCATTCGCTCCGGATGACCCAGCTAACAGCAGCATGGCCAGGCTCTTGAGGAATGGGAAATCGATTATTGGCGTTTTACTTGACGCTTTGTCCTGCAAAAAGCGAACAGGAGAATGCTCTTAGTTGTGCAATCGGTGTTGCAACGTCAGATGAAGAGTTCATGGCTGTTATCGTGAGAGAACAACAACTTTCGATCCTTGAGCTTTTCCTTCGAGATAATCCCGAGATGTGTTCATATCTCCCAGTTAGGGCATCGTGTTGGCGTGTACAATATAATAAATAGGTCCTACATTAATGAGTGATGAATGTTTTTCACGTGCCTTTGGACGAGTGTAAGTACAGGTATTGGAGTTCGACAGCAATGCATTGCCTTGGGGGAATATGTAGCGGTTAATCAATGCTGTTTTACTATAATGATCGCCTCTGTCCAAGTGTCAGCTCTTGCTAATCGCAAAGCTGTAGCATCGGGAAACAAGTCAGCGCTCATGTGGTGTGAGTCGCGAAATAACAACTTTTTTCATTGCCATGCCTAAAACCAAAGTCTTTCTACAGTTATCGACGATATCTTATCGTCTCAGTTCGTTGTATCCGAGAACTGCTTTCGAGTCGCTAACAGCGGTGACACTATCCGTAGATGCCGTGCAAATGCACGGTTCCTCGTTTATCTGCGGGATGGTGGCCGTATCATTGGTTTTTCCATCATCTGCCTGCCGATCCGCAAATTTCATCTCTGGTCCAAAGCGCAAGTTTATGAACAGCCTCATTCTCCAATTTCCAAGCTTCCGAATGAAGCTGCGAGCTCTCCTCGTTCTTGCGGGCATCGCCCTTGCCCATGTTGGAGTAATTGATCACGACACGGTGGAGCCGTTCGCACAGCCCGAACCAGCTACCAATGAGGAAGAAGCAGCCGTCATGTTCAAACCTTCGCTCGACATCAAGACGGGATGCCAGCCATATCCTGCGGTGAATGCTGCAGGTGAAACTAGTGGCGGACTGAAAGGGACCGGAGAACCAGACAGCGACTGCGAAGGTTCCGATCTCGGGTCTCAAGTGTACAGTCGAGCCATGGAGTACAGCGGCAAATGGGCTATCATGTACGCCTGGTACTTCCCGAAGGATATCGTTGACCCCATTCCCTTCTTCATACCGCTCTTCAAGTCTGGCAGTCGCCACCGCTGGCTGCACATGGTCGTTTGGCTAGACGATGTGGACCTCGAGGAACCGACGGTGCTCGCCATTTCGTCTCAAGCAGGTATTGAAAAGCCCGTGCAGAAGGCTCATCTGAACGGCATTACACCGCAGATGGCGGTCGAAGACAACCTCAAGGGCGGGTATCACCAAGTGGTGCCAACTGTCGATACGGGTAAATTCCAAGACTTGATCCAATGGGAGCAGATGACGGATGAAGCTCGAAAGGCGCTGGAGACGACGGATTTCAGCGACGACTTTAACGAAAACAAGGTGCCTTTCATCGATGCCTACTTCGAAGACAACCTCAGGATTGCATCGACGTACTACGTCTACGTGCGCCGTCGCCACTCAGAACCCCACTCGATTTGGGAGTCTTCCGGCTCAAACAGCTCTACTGCATAGCCAGATTCCCCTCGGGCGTGATTTTGGCACTCTCAAATACGCGTGCCACGCCCTCCAAGCTGCCCACTAGTTTTATCATCGGGGTCACCAGATCCGATCGAGCCGTCAACGTCATCACGCGACCTAATGTTTTATCCTAACCAAATTGCACAGACCCACACATCTCAAGTAAACTCCACTCAGTTTTGATTTTGTCGAGCTTGTTCCTTCTCAGATGCGGAAACGCTAATCGAATTGTCGACTCGGCATAGTAAAACTGGTCGAGACAATGCCAACGACAGTATCGCCTGCACCCCTTTCAAGACACTCTAACTCCACACAAATGTCTGGATAGTCAATCTTCCACGAAGCTCCGTGCATGACATCGAATGTCATCGACGCTCGCAAGAAGTCCAACTGCGGGTGGGTCTGAGAGGTGGCCAAGGCCGTTGAAAACTCGACGTATCCGCTGCGAAAGAGCCGAATGTACTCGGAAATGACAAGCCAGCTCGACTTATTCGCCGGCATTTGTAAAGCGGGTTGCCTCCGATCCGTCTCGAGCTTCTGGACGTCTTCTCGTAGGTTTTGGATTTCATCGTCGACAGCCAATTCAAGTTCGCACTGTTTGTTCCGGTACCGAGCTTGGTTCGCACGACAGCGTGCTCGACGACGATCTCGTTGAGCAAGTAGCTGCTGAAGTAAGTCGCCAGGTTACTCGACATCATTGCCGTGCCTTGCTTTCTTAGTGTGCCTCTTTTTACTGGGACGATGAGGAGGTTTGCGACCGGTGGACTTCTTCACGTTCTTTGTCGATTTTGACTGAGCCAACACGTCGACAAATCCATCAGCAGCAGTCGAGTGGAGTGTGCGTGCGTTGGGATCGAAAGCGAGGCGGTCTTGACTGAATGCAGCAGGTTAAACGTCACCGATGATGTCTTCGCTCAACGAGGCGCAATTCGGAGGGTAGAGCGAAGTCATGGCCAACAGTTCTCGGAGGCTGCTGTAAGGTGGTGAGGTCTTGTTGATGCGGCAGATTGAGGAATGGCAAGTCCGTTGCTTGATGATCGACACGCGATTTGACGCGTCACCAATTATTCCCATTGCCAAACTAAAGCCACCAGGGATAGCATCTCCTGCGTAAGCTAATACTCCATTCAGTTCAAGTAAGCTTCGTCCTTCTCCTCAAGCACTTGGACAGTTCGCTGTTCAGGGATGGCAGCAAACCCGAACACCAAACTTAAGATCCTTGCATCCAGACGGTTAATTGGTCCAATCGACTGATCGGATCCACCAGAATTCCAGACGACACTGATCATTGCAGCCTTCGAATTCAAAGGAAACTTCGCCTTCGTCAAAGGAAGAAATTCTCCGTTATGTGCGTTGAGTTCTTCCATTGTCTCGTCGTTAGTATACATTGGTGCGACCTTGAACTCAACGAGCCGGCACGTTGGGACCGCTAAACACGGATCTAGGTCAGGCGCTTCATCAGCACCAACAATAATCAACGACCTCAGACTCCAGTTGCGAAGTCTATCGTGGTCGGACACCGTAACATTCAAGTCTTTTAGACGAAGGGTGGTCAGCAGTGGGCATGCTTTAGCTAATTCTGCGAGATCGATTTCTGGTGATTCTCCGTTGTGCTCTCGTATACCAAACGAATTGGAAATGAAGAGGGAGGTGAGACCACCACCGATCAACGCCAGCATATTCGTCAAGACAGTTCCATTCTCGGCTTCGACGAATTCCAGTCTAAGAGATTGAATCCCCACATTTAATCGTCGAGTGTCTCTGACGTCGGGAGTATCATGAACGAATGCATCTCCCCTTTCCATCATTCTGCAGATTCCACAACCTGGTACCACAACATGTATTCCTGGTGCATAATAGTCATAGACTGCTCGAGCGCGAAAGCTGCGTGGCGTTACAAATCTAACATCACCACGAACTTCCTTTAGCTCTTTACCCTCGGGGACATCAATACATCCGCATGCAGTACGGCCAATCAACCCTGTCAAGTCCAGTGGATAACCGCACTCCACGACCGACTTCACAGCTGAGACGTGATATTCCTTGATAGGGATCTGGCGGATCGTAATCTCGCGAGCTGAGCAGGTAGAAGAATCGCTGAATACAGCGAACGCCAGCCACATCCACAAGTCCCGCGCTTCAGCGTCCTCATCAATTCCTATACACAGCTTTTTAACTAGTTTCATCTTTGAGACCGCCGAAAACACCGCTTCTATGGGTCTTATATTGGTAGGAGCCTCACAAAAGTCGAGCTCCAGGAGTTCGTATTCCTTGCTTCTCACTAACCCCAGACCACTAGGAGGACCACGGAGGGAGCGTCCGCAGATCAGTGTGTTCAACAGGAAGCCTGGACACTCCGTATCGAAGTCGGAAAGCAATCCTTCGTTAATATCCAGCCTGAGTGTCACTATATCTGTGTCCATTATCGCTGCGATCATCTCACGAGCACCCGGGTGCGTCACATTGGTCCTCGTGATCCGTATGTTATCCGTGAGCAATGTTTCTGGACAGTGCTGACTCCACATTTCGAGCTGCGGAGTACAGTCGACAGCATTCACGCAGGCCACGGTCGGGACAATCGCTGAGAACAGTTTACCGAGATGACCACAGAATTCAAACCACGTCAAATGCCCACCTTTGCGTTCCTCGACTTTTTGATTCCCGTCGACCAACAGAGCTTTATGTTGGACAGACCATTGAGCAGCTCCCATGGCACGACAGCAGTCTCCATGTTTGTCCCTCCCCGGTACTTCCATTTCCTGCATGGCCACTAGGAACTTCCTCGAATACTGCCACGGGTCGTCTGGACAACCCAGCAATTGCCCCCACGTCACTGGAGACAAAAGATAACGATCGTTCGATGACAGCCTTCCTGTCAGTCTGCAAGTCCACGCTAAATGAACCACCTGAGCTTGTCCCGACGTCATCCACTGCAAGTCTTCAGGGCTCATAAAGTCCTCGAAAAGTTCGTAAACGCATCGATATCCACCGCCACCAAGACGGTGAATAGCTCGATGGCTTCTCGAACAAGTTGCAATTGTCTTTTATCTCTGTCTGGGTGGGTGGGTGGGGAACTCGACCATCAGTTCGCACCCGTTGTCCGCGCTATTCATGGGCCAACATGTGAACGACACGGTCGTTGGCGCGTAGGGGCTGTCGGGAGGCAGCGGGGCAAAGGGATTGTGCGAGTCAGCACCCCGACATAGGAAGCCCCTTCCGCCCACGGCTGCAGGAACGACCACTTCGTCATGACTGGATCCACCCTGTTTGGAAAAACCTAGTCGGAATCAGATCGAGCCCAGTCAAAATGATCGAGTCGGACTTGCTGTTCCTGGAGCCGTGGCGGGCTGTGCTTCGACAAGTTGTCGTCTCCGTCACGAGGTATGTCGACGGTCGAAGCTCCGGTGGACCCGTGCATGCCGGGTTCCGATGCTGGCCGACGTTGGCGAATAAAACCCAAAGACCCGCCGTCTTCTGTTGGTCAATAGACTTTCCACCCAACCAGGACAACCAGCGGATTCGAGAAGCGCTGCAACTTTTCAACGTGCTGGCTGCCATCAATGGCGATGTTTTTGTCAAGTTCCTTGCCGAATTCTTCGACGAAGCTGGGGAGTTGATGTGGACAACCAAGTACGGCGCAGTGTGTCCGATCTGGTCGTGCTGGTCGACAGGAAGATGGTCAAGTGCGGATCCAGTTGCACGACAGCCTGCTGTTACTTGGGGGAACTGTTTAGCTGTCCAAAGGTTCCGCTAGAGTATTCTACTGAGTTCCAAGCAGCGATGGACAAGCTCAAGAGTTTTACTCGTGAAGTCCAAGAGAGCTGGGAAGGGTTAAATGCTTCCATTGAGTGGACAGCAGATCATCCGACGCTTTCGACGTCAGGATGGCAAGACGTTGCGAAACAAGGCGAAGAGGATCAACCGAATGCGTTTTGGAGTGCACTTGGGAAATTGTTTGACGTGGACGTTCCGTCCATTGTTCAAATGAGTATGACCACTGACAGTTCGGGGCTGAATGAGTTGTGGAGTAGCTCACCGCATGAAGCAATTACAGATATGAATAGGCGCATGTGGGTCTGGAAATCCGATTTTACTACTCCACGGATTGAGGATAGCACACTAGCACTTATTCGAGATGCTGTGGATCGACTTTGGCTCAGGATCGACGAGAAAACGCGGATCACAAGGGGAAGCAACTGTTAAATGCTGGCTTTTTGGCGAGCACGGTCATTTGTGGCCGCTCACTGGGGCGATTGCTGGGCGCAGAGTCTGAATGCGCAGCTCTCGTTCAACGCAGAAACTGCAGTAATCTGGGAATTGTGTAGTAGTGTCATGGCCGGACCCACGTATTCGGCTCTGGCCGAATCGACGTCAATTGACCGCCTCGAATTCGGTCGGGATCCAATGGACAAGCGTATTTTGCCGACTGAGTCGGTGGCTTGGAACTGGTTGGCATACTCGCTGTTCAGCAAGGCATCAAACACCTCCACCCAGGAAGTCGAAGTTCCATACTGCGATCTGAGCGACAGTGACGTGGCTTTTGTTTCAGCGGTGATGAAATCAAACTACCCAGAACCGATCTCTGAATTGCCAGGATCGATACGCCCTCCGCAATATGGCTTCGTCAATGTCCCAGCAGGAACCAAACTATCGTTTCCAGATGTGGGAGATTCTGACGAGACAAGCTTCATACTTTCGAGCGATTGTCGTTGTCGAGCACTTTGTAACCCTGCCGCAATGGTAAATATTCTGCACGTCGTTGTTCCTGGGTATGGCATTTGCAAAATGAAACGTGGTGAAGAGAATCAGTTTGAACGAGATGGTCCTGGAGGTCTTGGTGTAGATTTGAATCGTACTGGTGGTGTCCGCTCCCTGCAATTAAGCTTTAAAGAAATCGAAAGCGGGCCGCTGGGAATAAACTTGCTGACATTAATTGGGGGAACCTTCAGATGCTGAACATGACTTGCTCGGGATACCATCAGATCTTTGTGAATCTGGGAAGTATTGCTACGGCATGTCCCCAGTTGGAAGAACTCCATCTCAGCGGTTATGAGGTCTTTGTTTCGGGTCCTGAATTCCAGAAAGAGCTTCAAGCGTGGGGTGTCAAGAAGCTTGTTTTCAACGGGGTGTCTGAAAAAATATGCGGGCTTTTGAATTTGCTAAAGGACTCGAGGTATCGAATGTCGCGTGAGCTGGTAGAACTCGAGATTGGATTTCAGTATAATACTCGACAAACGTATGCGGATGCACTTGAAATTCTTGATAATGAGATCTTACCTGTTGTCAAAGACAAGTTCCCGATGAGAAGCAAGTCTGCGTTGCTTAGTGTCGTGATGAAGGAAAGTGGCATGGGAATTTCTCGTCTGGACGCGAGCATTCTAAGTATGATTTTCGGCTTTGCAGCTACTCCCGCAAAGCGATCCGTTCGAGTTGCATTCCCAAAGAATCCTAATGCTTTGTGGTGAGGCACATTCTTACTGTCCCTTCACAGAGTTTGTCGATAAGGAATTGCCGCAATGATTTAACAAAAACAATCGACCGCAAAACCCATAAGAGTCATTGTTGATGCCATCGTCGATAGTTTAAGCTTTACTAGCAGGTGGAGCGCACCTTGTGCGGTGTTGGGAGGAGAGCAAACGTCATCGAACGGGGACAGCAAGCTGGTCATCACCACTGGAGAGGGCGGCAACTTGGTGGATTCATCGAACTTGACACTGGTGGGGGTCTGACTTGAGTGCTTTCCGATAATGTTGATTCTTCGCGTATCGACGGCAGTGTCGGCTTCTTGGCGGTTGATGTTAATCTTGCTAAATGGTACGGCACTGGAGAATTCACGGTCGTTCCTGTCTCCATGTTGGCGAACCGTACGGTGCCCACCAAGGCGGTCATCATCAAAGGTTCGTGACGGGTTGCTGAGAAATACTTGAGCGCCAGAATCAGCAGCAGCATGACCACGGCACATATGATGATGACTTCAAGAGGAAGCATACTGCACGAATGCTGTGAGACTGACCAAACGCTCCTCTTAGAGGTGAGCTCGCCGCCGGTCAAGAGCTCCAATAACGATGAAACGCGACTATTTCGTTCCTGGTTTGTGTTGAAGTGTTCGGAAGTGGTGCTGCGCGGTCGCGTGAAGACCGTTTTCGCGCTGAACATCAACGAACAGAGCCAGCAAGTTCGCGAGTTTCTAGTTGAAGACCAAGAAGGATGCAGAACATCTCGTCGACCAACTGTGAAACCTCGATAAGTGTTTTTGAATAATGTATTTGTCGATCCAAACTGAGCACCGTGGATCTCTGGTGACTCGAAGAAATCTCCCTGGCCTGCCCATATTCACCGTCGAACGGGTGAGAATGGACCTACCACCACGTGCTGTGTGTGTATTCGCCCTTCAACGGACGACATGGAGCTGATGACAGACAGTGGCGAGAACAGCACTCGGGTCGTATCTCCATCCCTCGACGAAGTCTTCTGCGGACTGCAACCAGTTCTGATGGGGGACGCCAAACTCGTCATGATGTGTGGGGATCGTGGCAGTCGTTCCAGTCGAATTTCTGCCTGAGCTGTCGTCGCCTTTGGTGTGTCTTGAGGGGTCGTCGAAAAGGAGAAGGACTTGGACGTTGGCGGCCACGTCATGTGGTACGGAGCTGGTGACAGCACGGCGCAACCTCCTTCGAGGTCGACAAAGTTGGCAGCTTGTTGCTTGAGTCTACAGCCACACCCTGAACGGAGTCCCATGATGAACTTGATCGCCACCGAGATAATGATCGCGCCTACTGCCAACGGAACTGCGATGGTGACGAAGGTCATGAACCTCTGTTGAAAGGAATTGCGAAGTGAGCTCGAGATTGGAAACGATTCTTGTTTAGGGCGAGCCAAGCCACGTCTTCATCTCATTAGCAAGCGATGGCAGCTGCACGCAACGCCACCCGCTCGAGCTGACCACCGAGTTGCACCTTCACTAGCGGCGCTTCATTTACCAATCGCCAGCGAGTTGAAGGCAACTTCAAGGCAAGTGCTTACATTAGACCCGATGATTTATCTCGGACGTTTGAATCGATGGACAGGGTGAGGAATGTATTGGCTCAATACTAACAGAAGACATTGTACGCGGCTCTTTACACGTTGTTGTCGGCCTTGAAGCCCTGGACCGGAGACAGTGCGCCGTTGGGAGTGAGCTCCACGACATGCGGCACTTCACTCGGAGTCGCCAAGTTGGGACTTGGCACCATAAACGACAGCGCCAACGACCCCAAGAAGAAGAACATGCCGATAAAAGTGAACGCCGCAGAGGCCTTGAGGTTGTCGCAGTGGTAGGTTGTAACCGAGCAGTAGTTCAGGTAGTCCGAGGACGCGAGACAGATCCCGCCGATCAGCAGCAGCAGTGCTAGCACCCCGTCAACGACCTGCTCGACGACAAATGACAGCCGCTTGGCAAAGCTGGTAGCTTCCACCAGCACCACGTACCACAACGTGTAGAGCATGCCAGTGTAGTTCATGACCAGCACAAACGTGGACGAGTGGAAGTAGATGCCTCCAGCTGCGGCGAGCGACATACCCAGCAGACAGCAGATGAACTGCAGGCCGCGCAGCACCAGGTTGGTCGTCTTGATTGCTGTTGGACTGGTCATCTTGTCTGCAGAGTGATTATCTTGTGCGCTTGTTGTGAAAAGGAGAAGTGGAGGACAGATCAGAGCCACACTAAGTGGTGGTGCTTGTCATCACAAGAATGGGTGCACGCTTCAGAAATCTATGGGTCTAGTCACTGCTACCATGGATTTCCGTAGAAGTAAGGGGACGTCTGGCGTCGGGAAACAGTAGAAATGCTCGGGGAGAGCAGTTCGAGGCGCTGAACGCCGTTTTTCGATGGCTCTGAAGCCATTCCTGGCAAGTGGTCTGCTGGTACTTTCGCTCGCGTTTCAGTGAAGAACTCTCACAGGAAGGGAACTAACGCGAGGGAAGTATGTGGTGGCCTGCTACACGAATTGCTGTACTGGTGCAATGTCGCTGGCTAATGGCGATCTCGCACCGAAGTCTAAAATCAGGCCGGTGTAGCACGGGCAAGGAGCATTACCGTAGCTGGATAGAGACCATTAGCTGCTGCATAACTCCACGAGTTTTTCGTCAGCGATGGATGTTGTGCCAGCCCCATGGTCGGCAGTAACGAAAACCAGAGCAAGCTGAAGTTGCTTGTCTTCTGGGTTCTGATTGGCCGATCTGAAATGTATCCATTTCCGTCGAAACGACACATCGAGTGTGCACTGTGGCCAGCTTGATGAAGACCAGCGGCTTCCTCCTTCTTGCCCTTCTCGAGCTGTTCGATGCAACACTCCGTGTGTGCACCCAGGTTAACTCCATCGTCTACAGATCCTTGGCCTTCTCGTACAAGCTCATGCAGAGCCATCATCTTGTTTGCGCACAATACACGCTGTCCACGCTTGCTAGCTTCAGTGTGACTCGTCTGAGTGGCACCAACCGATCTCAGCGGGAATCGCATCACCTTCGAGAAGCTCTTTGTCACAAAGACCTCCATCAACACCACCACCAACAACAAACAACCTTAAACTCTTTTTCAATTGCATTCACTACTTAAGGTTGGTCGCTACGAGCAAACTAAAAACTCCACCGAACTGAGACCGATTCGCCCCCGGCTTGTTGACCAAAAAGCATGGAAAATAAACTCGCCCTTCCCCCGTTACACCTTGGAGCCAGGGCCGTCCTGGTGGCCGATGGGGGACAACGCACCTGTGGGGGTGGCTTCCTGGTGGTAAGGCACGGGCTCCTCCACCTGAACGTTGTGCGGGGCGTGCGTCTCGTAGGGCGCCACGAACGTCAGCGCCAGCGTGGCCAGGAAGAAGAACATGGCGATGAAGTCGAAGGCCACGGCGGCCTTGAGGTTGTGGCAGTGGATGGTCTTGGTGAAGGCGTCGTTGTAGTCGCTGCAGTGCTTGACGTAGTCCACCGTGGCCAGGCAGATGCCCGACACCAGCAGGGCGATGGCCAGCGCCAGGTCCGTGGCCTGCTCCAGCCGCAGCGCCGGGCGGCTCACCAGGTGGAAGAGATCCACACAGACAATGTACCAGAGCGCGTAGAGCCAACCCGTGTAGCCCATGAGCAGCACGAACGTGGACGAGTGGGTGGCGCCGCCGTCGTAGAAGCCCGCGGCCGCGAACGACATGGCGAACAGCGAGCAGATGAACTGCAGGGCGCGCAGCCCCAGGCGCACGTACGCCAGGTTGGAGTTGCTCAGTGCTGCGATCATTTGTGAGGAGGTTCTTGGACTTGGACTTGCTTGCACCTCTTGACGCGAAATGGAGAATGAATGACCCGAAAAGGCTCGAGAGGTGCAGGTGGATGCAACCCAAGGAAGAAAAAAAACGGGACAGTATGGGTGGGACACGGCTTTTCACCCAATGAAACGGCGGGAAAAGCGACTTATTATGGCCTTCAACCCGGGCTGAAATGTATGGCGTTGTGCTGGCAAAGTGGGCAGCAAACGGCTAGCAGCAACGTCTTACACGACGGTAGAAGTCGGTGACGGCCATATTAGTTGCGGCGCGATGGCAAGACGCAAGTGCGAGGCGAAGGAGTGAAGATGGCGCCACTGGTTGGAAGAAAAAAGTGTACCCAAAGACCTTTGAGGTGGGCGAGCGCAAATCCGGGCGATAAAAATCCACACCAGATGAATGTGCGAGTTTGTCGACCGTTGCCGGAGAGTTGGGGCGGAGGTGGCGAGCAAGGACCTCTGGAGCTCCATGGCAGTGTCGAGACTGGTCTCCTTGCGCCGTGGCGACGTTCGGGAAGGTGTCGATGATGAACGCCATGGAGGTGAAGGAACATGTCGCAGGTGCTGGAGGATCGTCGCGGTCACTTCGAGATTGGACGCACAGCTTGTGCATCAGCCCACTCGACTGGCAGGGCGGAGCAGTAGCGCGGGAACTTGGCTGGGAACCTCGATCGGTGGATGTCTTCGATCCGGAGCCTACTGTTTGCCGCCTCCATCTCTGGCAAGACCGAGTTCATTTCCGACTAGAATGCCACGTGAGACGAGATGCCAGGGCAAGAAGAGTCGAGTCAACACATATTACCAAGCTTGCCCTTGAGACAACGACGGCCGTGACCTGCAGCTGCAGCAAGCCTGAAGAAGACGTGGCATTCACCGTGGAGAGCTTTCGCGCGCTCGTGTTCCAGCCGTTCATGAGTCAGGCAAGAGAATGCAACAAGTTGCGAAGTTGCTCGTTCTTCACGACAGCGCTGAGCTGAAGCAGTGGCGACATTCGACAATCGAAACAACAGCATCCTAGCGAAAACACTGCCCTACAGCTACACCAAGTCTTTCAATGCAGTACTAGGATGGACATGTGAGCACAGTTGACGGCACATTCGATCACGGAGGATTAAACGTGTGCTTTTAGTGTTCGCGTTCCTATGAGCACGTCGATAGTACTGCGGCGCACGGCAGACGCTGCAGTTCAGTATTCAGTGCTGCGAAACATCTAGGACAAGCACTAGTGCAGTCGTTTTGGACATGTGAGAAGCTGATCTAGGCCCGCAGCGGTGAGTGTCCGCGCGTTCCACTCTCATCAACGTCTGAACAGTGAAAAGGCCGAGCTCAGAACGAGCCCAGCCACCACCAAGCATCCCTTTTCCACGCCTGTAACAGAGCAAGCGCTACGGAGGAGAGCAAGCAGGCTCCTGACATAGCACGTGGGGGCAATCAACACTCAGTACACACTTTCCGCGCCAAATTCCAAAGTGACGGCAAAAACGACTGGCTACCATAGAAATCAGTTTCGACAGGGTATGATCAGTTTACTCAGGTTGATGTAGACCACACACCCGTTCAAATAAGCGTGTTCCACAGGGTTTGACGGTAGCCGCACGCTGTCATCATGCTGGCGCTGCGGTCGCTTTTGCGTGCTCAACGTCGCGATGCCAAGCGGTTGTCAACATCCAGGCAGCGTCCATTGACTGCTCCATTTAGTAGTAGTGGTCCATCCCATGCAGGCAAGCCTCTGGGGCTGAAGGACGGCGTCACGGCCACCGGTCTGCCCCCACCATGCAGATGCTGGCCGTGTACGTGGTGGTGGCCATGTCCGCCATGGGCGTCGTCGCTCGCTACAAAAGCCGCGACGCCAAAGAAGACGAGGTAAAACATGACGTTAATATTGTCACTGCATAGAGGTGCTGAAGTTGCCTTTGGACTTGGCTTAGAACGTGCGAATCTTCAACATGGCCAAGCGCGCAGTGGTGAAGGACCAGCGAGTGTTTGAGACGGTTGGATATCCAAAAGACTTTAAACGGATTAAGGAGTACAATGCCGACGGATCGCCAGTCGAGCCAAACGCCAGTGAAGGCAAATTCCGAGTCACTGGTGACGAGTACGCGGCAAGAATTATTATCCTTTCTTCTGACGATGACAACTAACTATTCTGTTTGTAGTGGGAGTGTGCTGGTGCACTACCGACAGAACTTGAGTATCGACAAGGACGACATCGTGACCTTCGACTTGCTGCAAGTGGAGACTGAAGACGGCGACAAGTTCTCAGCGTTAGAGTCTTTTTGGAGAACCAGGATGTGGTGACCCACCAAAAGTCCGAGTCGCTGAGTAAGAAGATGTTTTTCCCGGTGCTTAGCGGCGTCATGATCGGCGGCATCGCGTCGTTTTCATCATCCGCATCCTACGGAACCGACCGTTCTACGTGCACAAGTTGGTGCTGGACCACGTCAACAACCACGACATGGCACGACAACTGCTTGGCCACCCGATCAAAAGCGACCGTAAGAAATACGTGGGAGTGCTCACGAACGAGACGGCCAACTACACGATCGCCTGTAGTGGGCCCAAAGGCAACGGCACGCTCATCGTCAAGGCCTTCAAGAAGGAGGACCCGAACGCGAAGAAGTCTGAGGATGACAAACTAACTCCCGTTATGGCGACACCCGGTACATCGTGGAAATTCTCGACGCTTATGTTGTCTATTAGTCGCAATGAGAAGCGCAAGGAGAAAGCCAAGAACGCAAAAACCATCAACTTGCTCGGTGGTGGCGATCCGTCTTCATCACCATAGGAATCTAGTGCAGGCCACCGTCAAATGGGAGGGAATTTTGTGCACGCGTACTGAGTTTCCTAGCATCAAAGGTCTGTGCAAGTCTATTTCGTTTTATGCTTAAAAATCAAGCTGCGCGACGACGCAGGGGTACTGGGGATCGTAGAGCTGTAGTTCGATGCCTGACGTTTCCGCTGCTTGGATGTCTCTTTGGCTGTTTTCGTAGTAGTTGCCACGACGACGTCGACTGCGGTGAACTCGGTCATAGCGTTTGTCCGCGACGTAGATGACCACGACGCAGGTGGCGACAGTGAGCACAATCGACGCAAAGAAGAGTCCCAGTCCACACACCGGACCGATGCACGCGTCACCGGTGCCTTTCCTGCCTTTCTTGGAAGTGGAGACAACAGGAGCCGCAGCTATGACAGTAACCAACTCGTCGCGAACGGGGGCAATTTCGTTTACTTTATCTTGCTGAATGTCGGGGGCTGGGACTGGCGGGATCACGACGCGCGCACTGGGGCTTTGTCTGAGCGAGTTCACGTTGGTCTTAGCCGGGAACTGCGAGACGAGCAACAGCATCCCCACAATTAACGGCAACGCCAAAACTATCGACAAGGACGACTTGACCCTCATCCTCAGTTGCTGGACAAGCGAGAATGATACTGTTGGCACAAGCCAAATTCGTATAACGTCACTTCCCATGGCACTATATGCGTCGCCACCGAAACGCATAGCACAACCCATGTCTTGAAAACGATCTTAGGAATGGGATGGTGGAACTAATCCCAGCTACTGTAGCTGGTGACAATCTTTTAGTCGATGCGAGTGAAGCTGAGCCACTTCAAGGTGATGTCACCTCCAAAGCTTCAGACGTGTCGCTCGAATCACCCCTGTATCTGGACCCCATGGGCAGCCAAAAGCACTTTCAATTATGAACTTCCACGCAGAGCTCTTGCTTTTGGCCATAAATTTGTTTTCGCGTATCGCCAAAGGTATTAATACAGCGAGAAAACGTCGGTAATTCGAGCAGTATTGGTGTGCGTCTTGACTCCACTTCCTGCTCTGATTGCGATACTTCTTCTTGAGTGTATTCCGCTTCAAGATCCAAGTACGGTTGGAATGCCAACTACATGGTTTGGATTCGCTTTTTCTCAGTGGAATGGTTATCTTGGCTGGAAGTGCTTACCAGATCACCAATGTGGTGGCGCGATTGCAGATATCGATGGTTCAGTGCCTGGCCATGAGCATCGTAGCAACAAGTGTTTATATCGCAACCGTGATAGCCGTCGCAAGTGGTTGGGTATTTCCTGTCCCGTTTGGAATTATTATCGGCGTTGGGCCGTGCTTTGTCGTCCTCCTGGTTGCAATCATAGCCACCATCGGACCTAAGACATTCACATTGAATCCTGGTCTTGCGCAGGAGCTGAAACTGCAATTGTATGCGTTAGGTTCCCAAGCAGCTCTTGCTGTAGTTTATCCGGCATTCACCGCAGTATACTTCGAAGCCAACGCGAAACAACGTGTCGGTCATGTGTTACTGCTTCCACCGACAAAGCTCGTCATGTAAAACGTCGTGGCGTGGTCGTGCTCCCACTTGGGAGATTACATTCCGTCTATTGTGGTTTTCTCGGTCGAAGCCTTCAATGCCTTGTACGTAGCCACATGCTTGCAGGCAACCAAATCCACGCTAGCCACATTCATCATCGTCGGCCTCGTCGCTGGGAATGGGGTGCTATATCATCAATCTTTGCTCCGCCAGACGCGCCACATTCAGCAACAGCGTTCATTATTTGTTTCCAACTCTTGTGAGGAAGGACCTGCGTCGATAAATCTTGTTCCGGCGATGGGGACCATTTGCCACAATCTCCAGAACTTTCAGATTCCAATCAGACCATCGATTCGAGTTCGGGCTCCGTTAAAACTTAGCGTCGAAGCTGGACAAATACTTGATAAACTTTTGTCGCTCGCCAAAATGTTTCGAGCAGGATCCAACATGGTACGAAGATCAATACTTACTTAGAACAAACGCTCAAGTTACCGGAGCTTCGCGAATGGAGGCAGGAACATTACTATGCAACGCCAGTCTGGTGATTTTTTCTTCTTTCCAACGTCTTGCTAGAAGTACACGAGCAGAGACCCAGTTGAAGCTAGTTGGCAGCACCCTGAAGCTACTTTTCCACGCTGAGTATCTCGTCCCTGTGATGTAAGTCGGGTTCGCTGTACCTATGCTTTTTGCAATTTTTACTTGGAGATCCTCTATCAGCTTCCAAATCACCAATACTATCCACACACTCGGAATATGCAACCAGGCCAACTGCAGGCGATGTTGACAAGCCTCGCTGTGTATGTGGCCTTGGAGATGGTCTTATTCGTGGTATTGTATGTTACTCTTCGACGGAAATTCAACTTATCAGCTCTTTATCAGTTGGCATTTGTGCTCGAGACGCAAGTGGTGCAGATTCAAATCCGCTTGTTCGTCTGGGTCGTATTTATCCTCCCGTTTACTCTGCAGCACTATGGCGTCGACTTCACCTTTCGGTTTGTTTGGATCCGTTCCTCGTAGTGTTGTTGTCTATAGAAGAAGATAATACGATTCAACTCTTTTGTGTGCTGATCCAACTTCTCTATGCCTGTTAGGTGAGAAATCACTGCTCCACGTCCATTCGCAGCGGGAGCTTTTCTTTGACGACAGGCAGAAGCTCGCTGTCAAGAGTCTTGAGTCCATTCACATTGCGATTGCTAATTTCATGCCGAAATTCGATCTCGAGTTTCACAAGTTCACGAGATATTCGGGATCTCCCGTACTTTAGCACATCCAACAACCCGCATACTGTTTCGGAGACATTGTTGAAAACGAGCTTCTTAACACCCCATTCTCGAAGCTCCCTCTCGAACGCAGGCTCCGAGACCGATATATCAAAACCGGTGAGGTGAACTTCCTCCGAGTAGGGACAAGTCGCAGTGTAATAGTCTTAAGAGCAAGTCATATCGAGCGATCGAAGGTTGTCCCCAATCTGCACCAACAACTTAGTCACCGGAGGATCGGTTGTAGGCCTCTCGATGTTTAGAGTAAGAGAACGAACTCCACCCGAGCATTTCATGCCACCTTCAAGACTACCAAGTTCGTCTGACTCAAACTGGTTCACTCCATCGAGCCTCATTTGCAAATGCCGTATCCAAGAACCATGACATTCACAGAACCCTCCATTGCGGCAGGATTGTAGAGCGCTCGGCAGCGACAACCACTCGAAAGGACGATGCTCGTCGTATCATTCGTTCCCGTAGTCTAAAAGAATCTTTTAACATCGTTCCCGAAGGAACGTTGATGAAGCCATACTGAGAAGGATTCATCGAGTCCGGCACTTCAGGGACTGGTTCTGGGTAATTGGTCTACATCACTGCCGCGACAGCAGCCACATCACGACGCTTTGATGAACAGAGAGTACGCCATCCAGTTCCAAACGACGACGGGATCTGTCGGCATCAAGCGATTCGCTTTCGCATCCCTGCCAATTTGAGATGCTCGATTGCAGACGACTTAGCCAGAGCCGAGTACGTCGATGCAGCCATGAAGTCGCTGCACACGACGCCCAGTTTGCTAAAGTTTCTCTGACGGGCAAAACGTTCTTGACTTGGCAGCCGTCCTAGAGAACGGCCGCAGATTGTAGTGCTCGCCAGGAGCCCAGTATTCACAAATGTTGTTCCAGGTGGTTCTTCAGCGAGAAAGGTTTCATCGGTCCTTAGCCAAAGTCGATCCACCGTGTCTCGAAGCAGCGCTACCATCACGTCTTCAATGCCACAAACAACATTCGCCTGCCAGATCCAAGTGCTACTGACAATCGCATCGTTTTCCTTCCGTGGTGATTCCATAGTTCAAGAAGCCTAGTAGCCTCGTAGCATCAGCAACAACAGCCATCTGCACGACCGATGGAATATCCACTTCCGAGTTTCCTCCGGAAAGTCTCAGGTTGTTTTTCATCTGTGTATTCCTGCCAGCCAGACGTCCAAACTGCTTTATGTTTAACATTCCACTGAATGGAAACGTGCACCGCCCTCCATTCCTTTTCCACTCCATCGGGTGACAGAGACCTCCTATTCTGGGATCTTTAGGAATTTGATGAATACGGCGCCATGAATTGCAGCCAGGAGAGTGAAACGCTGCATCGCTTCTCGAATGGCTGGCGGTTATTGGGGTCTTGATCAATTGGGAAGTCAACAGCTAGGAAGACGGGGTCGTCTGTTGGAGGTACACATACTTAAGCCAGCACAGGAAGACAGCATACACGTCGCTGTTGTGGAAATGACCTTTTCCATAGACACCCACACGCCGTAGCACGGCCCGCCACGGCTTCAGGAACAGCAAGTCCGACTCGATCATTTTGCCTGGGCTCGATCTGATTCTGATTGGGTTTTCCAAACCGGGTGGATACAGTCATGACGAAGTGGTCGTTCCTGCAGCCGTGGCAGAAGCGCTTCGGGGCTTCCTCTGTGGACCTCCAGATACCTGCCTCATCTATCCTACGGTGCCGCCACTGTGCGTGTCGTTAACATGTTGGCCTCGATCGACGCCGTCCATCGAGTACCAATTGGTGCTCAAGATTCCAGCAACCGCAGAGAAAAATCAATTGCAACTGGTTCGAGAGGCGATGGAGCTTTTCAACGTCTTGGTGGCGATGGATGTCACTGCATTTATGGATCTCTCCCAGGAGTTTGTGACTCCCAATACTTGCCACGGATCGAGTCGGCAGTTCAGCTCTCCTGGTTCTGCAAGCTACTGGGGAGACGGTCATTAGAGTCTCCACCTTCGTGGGGGCCTTGCTAGGATGTTCAGACGACCCGTGGCAGTATTCAAGTGAGTTCCTGGCAGCCATGCAGCAAATGGAAACATCGGGAAGGGATTAGTGCGACGTTGTTGGAACCGTGCACTGGAATGGTCCACAAGAAGCTCTGGCAACTCGTGGGTGCCAAAATCTCAACCGACAGGAGACGTGGGTGGACTTTTGTTGCCGTTACAAAGAAATTCCGATATGAAAGCTGACTGCGAATTTGTCAGGAATTTTGTCTCGCCATGGCCCCCTACGAGTGTGAGGCTGCATTAGCCGAGAGAACGCACGGCATTTACTCTCTGAATATCTACTCGAAGGCAATGACTCGATCGCTCCTGTCAATAAGAGTGCGTTTGGCTGGACGCTGGGCGGACCAGTGATCGGAAAAAGTTATTAAAATACAATAAATTGAATATTATATTGACGGAATAACGGATTATTGGAAAGTAGAAAAGACCGTACAATTTACAATTGGCCCCGTAATAAGTATATTTACTTTTTACCCTTCACGTAAAAAGGATGGCTAGTGTCCTGTGGACAACTACAGACGGCTGGCTGTGGTGCGTCGATCATTTTGTTCTATAGCTCTCGTCTGTGGTTGTTCATTTCGACTTTCGATCGCTACACTTCAAGCAAATGACAACGTCGCGCGGCATCTGCGAGTATTTCTACACGGACTGCGGTGGGGAAATGTTCTCCTGCAAGGAATGTGGTAAATCCCGGAAGCACTCGCCAGGAACCGGCTACAGCAACCTCGTCAGCCATCTCGCCACCAAGCACCCGGGATACCTGCAAAACTTCGAGGCCAGCCAGCTAAACGGTGGCGCCACTTTGGAGGCCCACGGCTTCGTGGACCAGAGGACGATGGAGATATACAAGTGGATGGAATGGGTCATCGTGAGGAACCACTCTCTCAGCGAAGTCGACGACCCCTCACCCGCTCTCTCGCAAGTGTTGAGCCCGTTTCTTCGAAAACGCTGCAGCGCTACATGCGCCATGTTGCTGAGCGTGTTGGCACCAAGATCTCAGCAGCCATGGGAGATTCATTTGGGCTCATGTTCGACGGCTGGTCGTGCAGAACGATCCACTTCGTTGCCATCTACGCTGTGTTTGTTCGGGAGGGCGATCTGAGGCAGCCGTTGCTCTCAATCTCTCATGCAGAGCATGGGCAGAGTGCTGATGCCCACATTGCCATGATCGACGCTGTGCTATCCGTCTACCACAAGACTACGGAGATGGTTCTCTTCATTGTGAGCGACAATTGCCCAACGAACCAGGCCATAGCGACCCGGCTGGGCGTTCCACTGGTTGGATGCGCCAGCCATCGGTTTAACCTCGCTGTCGGTCGCTACCTCAAGGACTTCCAAGACCTGATTGATCAAGTTCAAGCTCTCTGTATCCAGCTACGCCTTCCGAACAACAGTGCTAAGCTGGCACGCTTCACGGATCTCAAGCCGTTGAAGGCTAACGTTACGAGGTGGTCCTCGACTTTCAACATGTTGTCGCGGTACGTCAAGATACGTGATGCGATCAAGATGGTTGCTGCTGTTGAAGACTTGTTACCGCGTCCGAGCACCCACCGCAAAATTGTCCAGCTTGTCGAGAAGCTTGCTGATTTGGACAGCGTCTGTGTGCATCTGCAATCGGAGCGGCGAAATCTCGCTGATGTTCGTCTTCTATTCGACGCTGTCATTGCAAAGTATCCGTCAACAGCTGACGACCTCAAGCCGACAGCCAAGATCATCCACTCTCCTGAATTCGAGAGTGCGATAGTAAAGTTGCTGTCAAACCGGTCGCTAAGTTCGCAGGAAGAAGACGCTGTTGCTGGATTCGCTGTCCTCTCAACGGCTCGTGAGAAGAAAAACGACAAAGAGGATTTCGCTACGGCTACTCTCCGTCAGGCGAAGCGCCCTCGTCACTCTTCGATCTCCAAGTATCAAGACATACTGTGTATGATTCCACCAACAAGCAATCGTTGCGAACGCTTGTTTTCACAGTGCAAGTTAGTCCTGACACCGCTTCGCTCACGCTTACTGCCGGCGAACTTCGAGACCATTGTCTTCCTACGCTGCAACCGAGAGCTGTGGGACTTCACTACGCTCCTTGGTGGTGAAAGCGCCCCAGTTGAGCCTGTAAATGCTGTCTAGTGCTAGCCAAAGCGATTTTGGCTGAGAGCCTCCCCGCCTCCAATAAAAATAAAAACCGGTTTCAACTCCTGATTCATTATAACAGGTCATATTAAAACACCGATAATAATCCCTGCTCCATGTCCACTGATGACTGTCAATTTTGCCGTCGCCGGCCTGTTTGATTGGCGAAAATAAACCCTGCCAGGAACCTGACAGCCGCCAGCTTCTTGATGGAGTCGGGACTCGAACCCGCGCACAACAGCTTGGATGGGTCAAGTCTAAACTGCTGCACCGTTCGAACCCACACAATACTGACTAATTATTGCAATTTTTATTATTGCTACGCCGCATTCGTCAATGACGAATTACGTTTTTCTAGAGAACCAATGCAGTTTTTATTTAATTGTCCGAACACTGGGGCGGACACATTACGGACAGACTTCAACTCAATGGAAGTAAATGACGAACGAAGCTCTAAATGAGCTGGGGACGGCGGATTTCAGCGTGATTTTAAGGAAAACAAGGTGCCTTTCGTGGACGCCTTCTTCGAAGCCTAAGTCTACGTACGCCGTCACTACTCAGAGCCCCACTATGTGAAGGTAGAGTGGTCAAAGTACGTCATGTCGGAGCGTGCAGGCTCAAACGACCGAGACCACAAAGAGCGATTTTGCAACGGGAAGAATCGATAGCACCGTTCCATTGGAGCACACTATTGCACTACGACATTTCCGTCCAGCGTAATGTTGACGCCCTCAAACACGCGTGCTACGTTCTCGAGGCTGCCTACAAGCTTCAGCATCGGAGTCACCAGATCCGACGAAGTCATCAGCGTCGTCACGCGACCAATTGTTTCGTCCCAACCAAATCTTACTGACCCACGCATTATAACGCGTTGGTTGAGAAGCCGATCAGCAAGTGATGTCCACTTGGTTTTGAGCTTGTCGTGTCTGTTCCTCTCCAGGTGTGGATACGCCAGTCGAATTGTCGACTCGGTGATGGTGAAACTGGTCGAGATGGCGGCAACAACAGCATCACTTGCACTCTCTGCACCCTCTTCAAGACACTTCAGCTCTATACAAATATCCGGGTGGTAGAGTGTCAACAGTCTCCAATTCTCAAGTAAGGAGTCGACACCGCACGACGTTCCATGCCTGACGTCGAATATCATGGATGCTTGTAAGAAGTCCAAGTGAAGGTGCGACTGTGAGATAGCTGAGGTCGTTGACTCTACGTATCCGTGGCGAAAGAGCCGAAAGTACTCAGCAGCGATGCTCCAGATCGACGTCTTGGCTGGCGATGGACATTCCACTCGCACCCGATGCTCATCAAGCTGCTGGACGACTTCTCGCAGGTGTTGAACTTCGTCGTCGAGCGATTCCTAGTTGGCGCTGCTTGTTCCGGTATCGAGCTTGGTTCGCGCGACAGCGTTCTCGACGACGATCTCTTTTGTCTAGCAGCTGCTGAAGCAATTCACCGGGTCGTTCGACGTTGTCCCCATGTCTTGCTTTCGTGGCGCTCACTGTCTTACCGAAATGACGAGGAGAGCGTTTGTGACCAGTGAACTTCGTCATGATGGTGGTGAACGTTGCCGCCGCGTCGGTATTGAAAGCGGATCCGTCTTGACAGGATGCAGCTCGCTGAATGACTCCGCCGATGATGCTGTCGCTCAACGAGTCGCAGTTCGGAGGGTAGAGCGAAGTCATGGCCGAAAGGTGACGCGGGCTGGTGGGAGGTGGTGGGTCTCGTCGATGCGGCAGATCGAGGAATGACAAGTCAATCGCTTGTGATTGCCACACGATTTGGAGCGTCCGTCTCTCATTCCTGATGAGTTTTGTACAGACTTTCCAAACCCATGAGATTACAGCTGGACGTATAACAAACCAAACTAAATGCATGGAGCCAAGTAATGAAGCACACCGTCATATTCCGTCGCCTTCAAAAGCTTTCCAGTGCACACATCTGCGGGTCGTTTGTTTCACATGCAAAACTCCGTGTAAATCAAACGACGAACCATACTTCGCATGTAGCATTCCTGCCAGCTGATACCGTTGGCAAATCCATCGCGCTCGACATCGACTGAGTTGACGCGACAAAAGGCCGTCATCGAGGTGTCACGTCACTGGTGCATGTCGAGGTTTGCACGACAGCCGTGTCCAATCGGAATTCAAGTTGACGCGACACACGGAGCGACTATCAACTATGTAACAAAATGTGGCAAGTTGACAATCATTAAATCTCTGCGCAACATAAGGCCGTGGACTCCAAGGCACTCAATAAAAGGAATCCGTGCGTGAATTGTCGAGGATCCAACGAATTAACCCCCACGCCAGCCCAAATAAGAGTCGTCGTGAAACGAAAGCACTTGAACAGTTCGTTGTTCGGGGTAGCACATGTGGGAGATTCCATTTTTCGAGCGACTGTCCTTGTCGAGCTGCTGTAGTGGACAATTGTGTGGGCGTTGTTGTTCCTGGGTATGAATGGCATTTGCAGAATGAAACGTAGTGAAAAGACTCAGTTTGAACGAGATGGTCCTGGAGGTTGTAGATTTTAATCGTGCTGGTGTTTCAACAAATCTTTTCGACAGTTAAATAGTTCTCCGCCAAGTAACAGCGGACTTTCGTGCAACTGGATCCGAACTTGACCATGTTCCTGTCGACCGGCACGACCAGATTGAACACTGCACCGTGCGTGGTTGTCACCAGCTTCGTCGTAGAATTCGGCAAGGAACTCGACAAAACCATATCCACCGATTGCAGCCAGCACGTCGACAAGCTGTAGCGCTTTTCGAATCTGCTGGTTTTCCTGGCTGGGTGGGAAGTCGAAGACGGTGGGTCTTTGGGTTTTATTCGCCACCAGACCATGGCACGGCTCAGAAACTGCAGGGTTTTCTGGTTGATTAAATGTTACGGAACTTGATGCTCCGACCCGATATCCGAAAATCAGTTCCAACATCCAGACGATGGATAGTTCTCATTGCCCTGCCGCCCCCGACCAACGGACTGTTCAAGTGCTAGCAAATGGTGACAGCTCCAACAAATGTTTGAACTGGCGTGAGAGGCAATTCGTCGGTGCCTCGATAAATCACGCGAGCTCAGCCGCAGAGGCCTTGGTGAGGGATCTGTCTAGAGCCCTCAAAACCAAAAGAAATCCGTGCGTAATTTGTCGAGACGCTAACGAATTGCCGCCAGAGTCTAGCGGTGATGACCTTCTGTCGAGTTTCGATATTGGCGACGTTGACGTGCCGATTTTTGTTGCTAAGCTTTTGTCACTCAATGTGTCGCGTCAACTTGTGAACACAGCTGTCGTACCTTGTTGACGGTCTTTTGTCCCGTCAACTGTGCCAACGGTATCAGCTGTCACGTACCGGTAGCTCTCTGAGGTTAGTCTGGTTGTATGCTTCACCGCCGCCCCCCTGGAGTCCGTGTGCTTCGAGAAGCTTTTGATGGCGACGGAATATGGCATGGCATGCATCGCTTTTTGTCTGGGGCGTAGGTTCTTATGGGGTTCTGACAGGCTCCAGTAACCTCATGGTTGTGGAACAGCAGTCATCTTACTCACTGGGAGTAAGAGCCGGACGCTCCAAGTCGCGAGCCGACCACAAGCGATTGACTTGTCATTCCTCGATCTGCCGCATCGACGAGACCCACCACCTCCCACCAGCCCGCGACACCTTTCGACCATGACTTCGCTCTACCCTCCGAACTGCGACTCGTTGAGCGACAGCATCATCGGCGGAGTCATTCAGCGAGCTGCATCCTGTCAAGACGGATCCGCTTTCAATACCGACGCGACGGCAACGTTCACCACCATCATGACGAAGTTCACTGGTCACAAACGCTCTCCTCGTCATTTCGGTAAGACGGTGAGCGCCACGAAAGCAAGACACGGGGACAACGTCGAACAACCTGATGAATTGCTTCAGCAGCTGCTAGACAAAAGAGATCGTCGTCGAGAACGCTGTCGCGCGAACCAAGCTCGATACCGGAACAAGCAGCGCCAACTAGGAATCGCCTCGACGACGAAGTTCAACACCTGCGAGAAGTCGTCCAGCAGCTTGATGAGCATCGGGTGCGAGTGGAATGTCCATCGCCAGCCAAGACGTCGATCTGGAGCATCGCTGCTGAGTACTTTCGGCTCTTTCGCCACGGATACGTAGAGTCAACGACCTCAGCTATCTCACAGTCGCACCTTCACTTGGACTTCTTACAAGCATCCATGACATTCGACGTGAGGCATGGAACGTCGTGCGGTGTCGACTCCTTACTTGAGAATTGGAGACTGTTGACACTCTACCACCCGGATATTTGTATGGAGCTGAAGTGTCTTGAAGAGGGTGCAGAGAGTGCAAGTGATGCTGTTGTTGCCGCCATCTCGACCAGTTTCACCATCACCGAGTCGACAATTCGACTGGCGTATCCACACCTGGAGAGGAACAGACACGACAAGCTCAAAACCAAGTGGACATCACTTGCTGATCGGCTTCTCAACCAACGCGTTATAATGCGTGGGTCAGTAAGATTTGGTTGGGACGAAACAATTGGTCGCGTGACGACGCTGATGACTTCGTCGGATCTGGTGACACCGATGCTGAAGCTTGTAGGCAGCCTCGAGAACGTAGCACGCGTGTTTGAGGGCGTCAACATTACGCTGGACGGAAATGTTGTAGTGCAATAGTGTGAACTGTGATCCAACTTTCTCACTGCTATCAATTCTACTTGTTGCAAATTCACGATCTGTGAAGTTGATCGTTCGAGCTTGTGGGTATATGAAAGAGAAGACGACGAAATGCACGTCGTGGTAGTTTTAAAAGTGCCGAGAGGACAAGTTCTGTCCTCTGTGTGGGACTGTAGAGAAGATATTGTGCCGTCGAGGTTCATCTTGTTGGGTCAAGTGGCTCAAGACGAGTATGATGATAAGGAAGGAATTTAAGTTGATTAACCAGTCGGATAAACCGTTTTTCTAGCTACGATCGTATACTACTTAGTCGTTCTGCTTAGTTTCGTGGAATCCAAACGTGACTTGCTGGTGGCGTGTTTTGCAGCGCAGGTGGGTCAAAGCCTAACTTCTCCAGAACAGAGATTACAATTTGTCGTCAATCCCAAGCTCCGCTGAATGGTGATTGATGAACAGACAGTGTCGTCGAAAAGAGGACGTCACATTTTGAACGCTTGGTACTTCAGCTGTAGTTTCACGGAATAGTATGTCGTTTCTCTACCTCCACGTAGCATGGAACGCGATCGCAGTGTGGACTCGCCACAGTAGCAGGACCACCTTTTGGTTCTGCCTCCACTCCCTAATCAGGTCTCGTGGTTTAGGAAAAATTAGCAATCGCCAATCCAACTCCGTCGCGAAGACGAGTATGATGATAAGAAGGTGCTTCCGTTAGTGAGATATTCGCCAAGTGGAAGAGACTGCAAAGACATTCCAATACGCAAAGCTGACTGCGAATTTGGTGGGGACAAAATGTTTCGCCATGATTGCCCGACAAGTGTGAAGCTGATTTAGCGTCTAGGCCATCGTGATTGCGTTCATTCCTTTCGGTCAAAAGTGTGGTAGATGGAAACTTCCCAGAGTTTTCAGTTAAGGTTGACATCGAAGGCAGGTAGTGTGCAGTGGACAAGTTTGTTTCTATTGACCCTTACTCTAGCAAATGTTGACCTGCTTGACGCTCGAGGCGCTGGACCGTCTCAAGGAGCCACTCAAAGTTGTGCTGCTGCGCGATTCGGTTGAGCAGGCGCAGAGTCTCCAGCAGTGACTCTCGCACATCTGGCATCAACGTGTACGTTCCGGAGCACGGGCAGTACTCGCGCATCTTGTGCTCGGCAGGTAAATGGCACTTTTTGCAGTACAAGTCTTGAAGCTGGTAGGCCACCGACTGCGCCTGAACCATCTCCACCAGCCGCATCTCGAACGCAGTTTTATCGTAAAGAGCGAAGCACCGTGGGCAGTGCCATGAAGACGTTGTTTCGGTGTCTTCTGCACTCTCCTGTCCTTCTTCGTCCTCACTAGCGTTTGCACTGCCTTTAAAAAGCTGCGGGTCTCGACATAGATCCACTGACCGGCACAAGTTACAGCAGAGGCAGATGACGTCCTGCACTGTGAACGACAGCGACGGGTTCTTGAATTGCGAGTCGTCGGCAAACTCACTCATGCGGAGCAGCTTCAGCAGAGTGCGCCGCATTTTCCCTACTTGGGTCTCTACGCTTGGCTCAAGATTAAACACGGAACAGACAAACTTTACTAGTTCGAGCGCGGGAGATTCCATGGGCAGATGCGAGCCGGCGAAGACGGGGAAACTGTCTCGGTCCATGTTGTACGTCAAGATTTCCGGCACCAAACGCAGCAGTTTCTCCGAGAAGTAGGACGAGACGAGCTTCTGCGAGTACAAAGCGAGTGGACTGTGCTGCTTTTCGTCCTCCTCCACTGGTTGGTCGTCTGCGTCTTCTGCAACGTTAGGCTTGGCATCGGTACCTTTGGTTAACTGTCGACGCTGAAACTCTGCGCGTCGGCGAATGAACTGTCCTACTAGGATCAAGAAGTATTCGTCCACTCCACGTGGTAAGTAGTTGGCGATATTCCAGTGGGAGACAATCTCCAGCGGCTTATCGCCGCCTTCGTGGTCGCTGTCGCCTCGCTCCTCTTCGGCTGTCATGTTTTTTAAAAGAATACAGCCATAGTTCTCTGCGTCCATGAAGAAGAGGTTCGAAAAGTACTTTTTCGGTGTGAAGTTCAAGACTTGGAAGAGCTCGTTCGACAGGACAGTCTGCAAGATGAACTGCAGATACGTATGCGCATCTCGCACGGTTTTCTTCTTGGTGCAGACGATAATCTTGCTGAAGTCCGCATAGACAATATGGGAGCCGAGTCGTCGAAACTCTGCAAGTAACTGCAAGAAGAGTTTCTCCATCAAGCGCTTTACCATCGCATGTAGTGCAGGGTCGAAGCTTAGTGAGTTAGGCGAACACAACCAGCGATAGAACTGCTGCAGCACGTGGTCTGCGAACTTGTTACGACTCGCGAGAAAGTCTTTGAAGAGGGTCGTGACCATGACACGCAACAGTCGGAAAGCTTCATGGCAGCTCTCCTCTGCGTCGCCTTCAGCAGTAGCAGCGACCGACCCACCTTCTCCCTTTGTAGCTTCTCCTTCGTTCCCTTCGAAATCAATCTCCATCTGATGAGCCACACCCAGGCCTTCAATGCTGTGGATCTGTGAAGCGACTAAGATTGCATTGACAGCCAAACCATCCAGTTCCAACTCAACACACACATCAACAAAGGAACCCTTGTCACACACAACAACGGACGTATCGACACGGTGCTGAATGGCGACGCTCTTGTCGTTCTTCTTGTGCGCTTGTCCGAACAAAGACTGGCTGAAGAGCTGTTGGAACTGTTGCTCCTGTTCCTTCCCGCCAAGATCCGGAAGGGACGAAGGCGCGTGCCACCACAAGTGCTTATGTTTTGTCAAGATACGCGAGTACAGAGTATCGAGGATGGCAATCGAGTGGTCGCCAGTGAAGTTCCCTACAGGCAAGTGCGCGTATCGCGCACAGTCCAACACATCCGAGTAGAACTGAGTCATCTCGAAACACCGCGTCAGCATCTTTTCCCCATGAGTTTGCGCCAGGTGAGCGCAGGGAACAACGTGTCTTCTTCATTCCACGGCAGTACAGCGATAGGGAAGCTGTGGAGTCCTTGCATTTTCTCGCGAAGTCGCTTGCTTGAAGGAATGCACGTCTGAGCCACCACGATCGTCGGCTTCGGCGCTAGTTGCTTGTTGGAAGCTAGCCGCGCAAGAGTGGCATTCACACCGGAGAAAGCGTCTTGCACCGTCTTCACTACATGCGTTTTAAAACTACAACTCTGGATGGGAGCAGCGTCTCCTTCTTCGTGCGCTTCCTGCAGCAGTTGCTCGAAGAACTGCTTCAGGTCTGTGCCTCGGGATTTCACGTTAGAGAATGGATCGACGTACCAAACGTTGGCGTCACCTCCACTGACAGCATTCTCCAAGCTGCCACCGTCTTCTCCATCTCGCAAGACTACCAAACCTAAGATCGCGCGCTTCTTCTGTTGCGAAAAGTAGAGTAACACGCGACGCATCAACGAATTTGGCACGGAGACTCCCTGTGGGTCCATTAGATACGGAGCCTGTGCTGTCGACTGGAATTGCAAGTCGCTCAGCTCGTATTCTTGGTTTGTGCTGGAAAGGTGTGGGTTCACCACCTTTGCCACGCACCCCAACGCGCAGACAGCTCGCGCCAATGCTGACACCTGCAACTCGTACACACCTGTCACGTGAGGGTCGCCCAAAATTTGACCGATTTCCTTTTGATATTGCTGATACTGTCGCTCGCTTAGTGCGACCTCAAGCACAGACTGCGGTTTGGACGAATAATGCGGCACGATTCGAGAGACTCGTCGAGAGCCAGGCAAGACTGTTAGCAGGTTGTCGTGCTCAGCTTCGTCGCTAGTTAGATAAAAGACCCGCGGCATCTTGAGCGTGATACGTTGCAGCATCTGGGACTGACTAGTGAGCACCCAACAGGTGAAAAGCCCACCTTGTTCCTGCTGAATTTCCACAATTTGCCAATATTCACGTTGCAACGCGCTGCCGGCATTGAAAACAAAATTTTCCATACCGACGCCGTTGCCCTTCGCAAGAGCACTGGTCGAGCCGCTTTGGAAACGCTTGGCACTAGTGCGTCCACCCATCATGCCAAAGCTGTTAAAGCCCCGCATACGCTCTTCTCTTTCGCGCCGCCTTTTGCCAAGCATCGACTTCCACTTCTTCTTGCGATTCTTTAGCCAATCCTTAAAAGGAACTTCTCCTAGTTTTACCTTTGCAGCGGGCGTTTCTTCGTCATCGATTTCTTCGATCGAACTTGTGGGACTGGTGTCGCCACCTCCGTCTTCTTTGTCTTTCCGCTTCCTTCCAAGCGGTCGTGATTTACTCGAAGGTTGCTTCCCTTAACCAAATCTTCCATATCGATCATCTCGGCAATGTAGTCTCCATCCCCAGCACCTTTCGTGGCAGTCTTGAAGAACTGCTTCATGTTTCCTTGCTGGTGCTTGGCGTTCTTCTCACGGACTTGCTTCCTCATCCAGTCTGGCAGTTCGATACGAGGCACAGGGTTTCGCACGTTCTGAAAAGCTGCGGGGAGAGAGATAATCTTTTGAACAGTGGAGGCAAAACGAGTGCGGTAATAATCCCAGTCAAGAATCGAACGAATGTCAAAATCTTGCAGGTGAGGGTCTTTGAGCCACTTCTTGAGGAAGTGCTTCTTGACTGCGTCCTCTGTGGCGAAGATGGCGGTGGGGATAGCGCGCTCTGTGACCTTCTCTCCGTACGGTCGTGCTGCAATAATCATTTTACAGGTCAGACCTTTGTCTTTGATCATTTCCTCTCCTAGGAACTCGCCCAGTCGTCTAGCCGTCGTGATAGACGTCGACTTTTGGCCTTCATACTCATCCAGCTTGCCAGACATGCTCTTATTTTCAGTAATTAGCGCCATCAGCTCTTCGTCGTCCATGGATTTGCCTCGAGTATCGATCACATCAAGCCAGTGGTTGGCACATTTCGCAACCGAGGCATAACACTCTTCCAGTGTGTTGCCATCAAGGAAACACTCAAAGACTTGCGACTGAAACGCCTTGATGATCTGGAGTTCACCACGGCGCTTGAGTTCGAAACCTTTGAGCTCAGCCAACGAGTGGTCGAAGTTGAATACAGCATAGCGTTTTTTCAGCAGCTTACCCTCTTCTGTAGACGCGGGGAGGACCATGGCTTTGTAAGGACCATCAACCTCGAAAAGAATCGAGCACTCCTGGTGCGTTTTGTACTTGCCAGTCTCGGTGTCGAGCTCATGGTATTGTGGATTCGTGAATTTGGCATGGACGTCGGCGTTTAGCATCACACATGGATACGAGATACTCCTCGAACTGCCATCCTTGAGCTTGAATGAAAAGGTTTCCGGGAAGGATTTCGGAAGAATCGCCCAAATACCGTCCGTGTCCAGCTCTAGAGGTCTACCGATTTGTTCTACTAACTCACGAGCACCAGTAATGATGTTTGAGCCCGTGTGGGTCACAATACCTGCCATCTCCATCGAGTGCCATCGCGCGCCTTTACGCATCACATAGCCGTAGAACGAGTTTAGGATACACTTGTGTGCAAGCTGCAACGAGTCATACACGAGGCATTTGTTCTGCGCGTCAATCTTCGCAAGCAGATCCTTGGCCTCAGCGGCTTGGGACACCTTCTTTTCCAAACCTTGGTGAGTCCCTTGTATTCGTACCGCCGGTCTCGAAATGCACGAACCGTGTTGACGTAAAACGGATTCTCGCGCATGCAAACGGTCGCCGATCGCTTTTGTTCTTCTGTCACCTTGGTCTTCTTGTACACGCTAGAACAATACGACTTAAAACGCTGTTTAAGCAGCTGCTCTTGCTTATCGGTAGGTAGTTGAGCGAACGGAACGGAAGAGACTGCTTTTGGTCCGTTTGCTTTTACAGCGTCCGTTTTCCCCTTGTCAAGAGAAAAGTTTTCGTATTCAATCTGGGTCTTGATGGAATAGTACTCTGGCCGTGTCGCTGGGTAGAAATCGCCACGCCAGACCCAATCCATTTCACGTTGGCACGATGCTTCTCCAGGTTTAACAGCCGCTCGGCCACATTCTGTGTTAAATGCGCACGCTGCACAGTCTGCCTCGTTGACGATTGCGCACGGCTGCAGACGATTCGTTAGAATGATATTGGGGTACATGGCAGCCACATCCAAGTGATAAATCAAAGGTTGTTCCTTCCTGTTGGGGCGCTCGCGGAGTGCGACCAGCCGGTCCACAATGTCCTTCTTCACATCCTCGTAATTGGCGACTCGATCCAGTGGAACGCTCATTTCGATTTCCAAAGAGAAACGCAGGTCACGATCTACATTGTCAATGAGCTGTTGAAAAGCACTTGGCACGAGGTTAAAGTCGTACAAAAAGTCAGCGCGGAAAACGCCAGACTCTAAACATTCCACGTGGCCGCCTACATACGTCTCGCTTTCAACGAGATGGCCCTTGAAAAATTTCTCTTCACGCGCGGAGCTTTGCTTGTTCGGACAAATGATGTTGCCACTGAAGGCTTCGACCATCAGCAAGGCTTCACACAGAGTTCCAGAACCTTTTCGGAGCACATCTTCCGACCCCAACGGAATAATTGTGCACAGTGAGAACACAAACAAATGCACGTACTTGTCATACAAATAAAACGTAGCAACAGCATCAGACACCGAGTACGATGCCATCTTGAGCGGTTCATCTCGCGCTAAAGCAACCATATCTTCAGCATCTACTTCCACTGGGTCATAGCCAAGTTTGTACTTTGTGACAGCCTTCAAGCCTTGACTTCCCTGGGGAAGGTACGAGTCACGCTTGACCCAGCAAAACGCGTCCATGTGCACGCTGCTGCGGCCTCGGTACTCTCCGCTGCGTTCATCCAGTGAAACGCCGATCTCGCGCGCCATATTAATCCCGTGAACCTGTGCACGCGCGTCAATAAACGGCCAATCGAAAAAGTCTCCGTTATACGTGACGAAAATGTGTGGCTGCGCTTCAACTACATGCTCGAAAAACCTTTTCAGTAGTTGCTCCTCGTTCTCCTCATTGAACACAATAAATGGCCCCGGGTAATCTTCCTTGGGCGTGTACTCAAAGTCCTGGATATCCTCCGACACAAACTCCCTGTTCACAATCAAATATCCCTGACGGTCAATCATATACGAAATCATATAAATCTGGTCCACTTGTGCATCGGGAAACTTCAGTGGAGCTTTCGTACACTCGATATCGAAAGCACAGACCACAGGCTCCGCTTTATCCACCATATCCTTCTGTCTCTTCACATCCGTGGGTGCGTAAGGCGCTGTCGGATCATAGTCCACGTGATACCAAGCTCCCACTCGGATATCCAGATCAATGGCGACTCTCATGGTGTACGGCACGTCGTACTCCCTCAGCTCTAGCAGCGCCGACTCGCTCTCATCTGTTCCTGCTCCTTTAGCAGCTTCAAACATCAAATCATCTTCCGTAACCTGCTCCTGCATCTGACCCTGCATCTCGTAGGCTTGTCTAGCCTGCAATCTCTCTTGGTTTCTAGCTACAATGGGAGCCAGCTCCTTCTTTACGGCCATCAAGTCTGCGACTGTACGGAAGCTCAGCTTCACATACAGCGCCTTGTTCCCATTTAAATGGTCGGCCTTGTCCAGATCTTCTCGGAACACTCGCTCCGCCTTGGCCACCAGGCCTTCAAACTTCCGGAGGCAGTAGGCGATCACGTCCTGGCTTCGGTTAGCTTCTGCACGTACGTAAAAGTACGGCTGGTAGATGACTCTGGTCTTGAAGGCCTTACCGTCTTGTTCCAAGAAGTAGAGCTCTAAGGCGGACACTTCTAGCTTGCCTTCCACAGGTTCTGGGAGGGTACAGGCCCGTAGATTCAGTAGCCAACCCAGTCTGGCGTGGTCCACGCCGTCGTCCTTGTCCTTGGCGTCTTCTTCTTGCTCGATCAGGTCTGGGAGTAAGTGAAAGCCGAACTTCTGGTCCAACTCATCGCCTTTCTGGAGCGCGTAGAGCTTCGCTTCGGTCATTCCGCGGCCTCGCGAGTGGGAGGCATTGGCTCGTGCGCCTTGGGAGCCGCGCGCCCAGGCCGAGCCGCCCCCGCGGCTGTACGGGTTGCGGGAGTTGCCATGCGCCTTGTCCGCCATGGGCGTCCGTTGCAGAATGACCAAAAAGCGCGCGGAATGCAGAATGGAGAGATAGGAGAGGGGTGCGAATTACGGTTTTGTATAGTGATTTGAATTGGAAGGAGAATTTACATGAGAGACATTGAAGTAGAATTATACGAGACGAGGAATTTTGATGAATATGGGGATAAATGCTTAATAATGGATATTTGAACAAGTAACAGGATGTTGGTGGTGAATCCATTGGCGCCAATATCTCCTCGCCAAAGCGGGCTTGATCGTGTCGTGTTCGTGACTTCAAGGTCTCGATTCAAGGCTTCCTGGGGCCAATTACGATATGAGGAGACAAACTTCAATTCGTTTTCTAAATTGAGAGAGGCGTTGCTACTCATACAACAATTTCAGCAATGAACGTGTGATCATCGGGATTAGAGTGAAATGTACTCCAGCTTACTCAATGGAACCGCGCTATCGATTCTTCCTCTAACGAACTCACTCGAAATTGCATGCACGACAAGAAGTACATTTTGCCCACGTTACTCCCAAATCGAGTGGAGCTCTGAGTGACGACGGCGTACGTAGACGTAGTACGTCGATGCACTCTTGAGGTTGTCTTCGAAGAAGGCGTCGACGAAAGGCACCTTGTTTTCGTCAAAGTCGTCGCTGAAATCCGCCGTCTCCAGTGCTTCTCGGACCTCGTCCGTCATTTGTTCCCATTGGATCAAGTCTTGGAATGCACCGCTCTCGGTGGTTGGCACTACCTGGCGATAGCCAAACTTGAGATTGTCTTCGATCATCATTGTCGGGGTGGTGCTGTCCAGGTGGGCCTCCTTCACGGGTTTCTCAATGACTGCTTGGGACGAGATGGCGAACACTGTCGGCATCTCGAGAGCCACATCGTCCAACCAAACGACCATGTGCAGCCAGCGGTGGCGACTGCCAGACTTGAAGAGCGGTATGAAGAAGGGAATGGGGTCAACAATATCCCTCGGGAAGTACCAGGCGTACATGATAGCCCACTTGCCGCTATAAATCATGGACCGACTGTACACTTGCGATCCGAGTGGCAGGTTTCCCTGTTCCATTCAGTCCGGCGTTAGTTCGCCAGCAGCGTTCACGGCAGGGTACGGCTGACACCCTGACTTGATGACGAGCGAAGGTTTGAACTTGATGGCAGCTTCTTCGGCGTCGATAGCTGGCTCGAGCTGCGCGAACGGCTCCACCGTGTCATGCTGAAGCCGTGGGCTCAAGCGCCTATGTCGACCTGCCGAACTGCGAAATGACATTCTGTTCAGGGGGACCCAACCGAAACGCTAAGCATTCCAGGAATGATGAGCTCCTTCATAATGCACTGCCAATCCAACTACCAACAGAGAGCTGAACTCCATTACGATGAATCGGCAATACTGTTGATAATACGTTAAGTGGGTTTCGAACTGCCAAAAGACACTAATGCTATCGCTCTAGAGCATCACACCATTTGAATTCCTCGACGATAGATCTGATGCTACGACATAAAGCAGCTTAGACGAGAAATCCGGTATGGTGGCAATGGATGTCACTGCGTTTATGGACCTTTTCAAGGATTTTGTGATCCCCACCACCACAGATCGAGTCTGCAATTCAACTTTTCTGGTTCTGCAAGCTACCGTGGTGACGGTCGTTAGAGTCTCCGCCTTCATGGGGCCCCTGCAAAGGTGTCCGGACGACCCCAGGCAATATTCAAATTAGTTCATGGAAATGCCAGGAAGAGATTGCTGCGATGTTGTTGGAATCGTGTGGTGGAATGGTCCACAAGAAGCTCAAGGAGTTCGGGGGCCAAAACCTCAATGGTCAGGAGGCGTGGATGGATTTCTGTCGCCATTTGAGCAAAATGTTGTCTGCTAGGGTGCCTACAAGAACAAGCCGCGGGAAATCTGGTGAATCACACAGAGAACACGCACAAATTAGTGAGCTTAAAACAAACATCAAGTGTCTGTCTTGGCACTGTCAACGCTGGCGTCGCCATGGCTGTGCGTGTCAACACGTCTCAACTATCACTCGAAAGTCTGGACTCAGTAAAGTGGTCTTCGTGATAGAGTTCGCTCTCTTGGATTGAAGTACGTTGTAGCTGGCAGTGACAAGTGTCCGGCGCGGTATGACGCTTGCGCACTAATGCAAAATGCGATGTGAAGTTATTGAACCCCTCCGGTTGGCTGAGATTTTGAAGGCGACGCTGATGACGGGGCGCTGATTATGCAGTGCTGTGTTGACGCGGTCCAGGTGACAGCATCGTCGTCGGGAAGATCCACGAGCAGAGATTCGGATTAGCGGGAAAAATCGAGTAGTATTAGGATTATTGATACAAGAATTATACTGCTACTATTATTCATATACCACGATACCTTTGAGAATGATAGAGCGTTGTAGTAGTAGTAATACAAATTGTATTAATACTTCGATGATACTTTAGCCAAACGAGCGGTGAAACGTCTGAAGAAGTTGTTTCAGAGACGAGCATCAAGAACCTGTGGTTTTAGCAGTGAAGACTTGTCAGGTGTTTGTGACACAAGAATGTGTACAGGCGAGCTCGGACAAGCTGTGGTTCGTGTAAATGTGCTGGACGACTGCGATGTACTAATGGGAGAAGCGTGGCAAGCGCCAGATCCATGAAGACACCACGCATTTGAGTTGGTCCAGTCAGTCTACACGAACCAGCCAGATATCGTTAACAAGAATGGAGAGGCGCAGATAAAGATCATAGAGCCTGTAATCTTGGCAACAGATACTGTCAAGGGTTTGTTGTGTAAGAACATGTTCAGGCGAGCTCAAACTGACCATGGCTCGTATAAATGTACTGGAAGGCTGGTGTGCAGCATCTAATAAGTTACACTATAGCTAGTCACCCCATACTCGCCTGTTCTCGAAGTGACTTCCGATTGCTTGGTTTGTTGCATAGGGCCGAGCAGGGAATTGATCTTCGTGCCCAGGGCCTCGCGCAATACAAATTCTTATCAGTTGGGACCTTTAAAGGTGAATTAATAATGAAATGTGAAAAGACAACGAAAACTCGTCTCTTTTGGATCCCCTAGAAGTTGAGTTGTGCAAAATCTTAATCTGGAATCGGGGATTGGACTTACAAAGTATCATCATGAGAAGTAGATGTAATACAAAAAGCTGAATCGGTATTACTGATATTAATACAAATACTTTTGACAAATATGCTAGTATTAGTATTACTATTTTAAAGTATTGTATTTGCATTGTATTACTGATGTACAATACTTTGGATAATCCGATCCTCTGGAAGTGATCACCCTCCAACGAGGTCCCGCCTGAAAGGTTTTAGCTTACATAACTGTAAAACAAACAGGTAGGAAGCACAATTAAGTCTAGTAAAGCTTCCCCGTGTTCATGGTGTCCTGGGGCACAGTCCTCAATGTGTTATGAGGTGCCAGTAGTGCAAGACCAACCTTCCCGTCTGGTAGTGTTTTTACTCAATCCGGATACGTCGAAGTAGATGTGCTGTGCAGGAGCGATCCGACTTCCTCTGTTGTTTAGCTGTTTACAGGCAAGCTTGGATATCTCTAAAACTCACGATGGCAACACAGCCAACGTTTGGCATGGGCTTCATCTCCAGATAGCGAAATTCCAGGCGTAGAGCACCCTCAGGAACCCAAAGGCAACCGCTTCGTGGACTACTGCATTGACAGAAACCCGTACACTTGCTACCTCCTGTGCTTGGGATCGGCAAACCATTTGCACGGGGGCAGATGGCAGGGACCTTGTCCATCGGACGTCCGTCCGTCTTGTGCCCATTTCAAAACGCTCTCTCCAGCGAGAACTCAAGCCCAGAAGAATGCGCATCTTTCTCGTCCTTCTCGTGGCTACAGTAACCTTTCTAGCAAGTTCCAATGCCGTTGCTGCGAACTCCGAAGACAAGACGATCACCGCTAACTCCCCAATCGAAGTCCATTCGGTTGGCCGACGCTTTCTGCGAGTTGACCACAACGAAGACGACCCTGCGGCTGATGAAGAACGAGTGGGAGGCGAACTCAGCTCTCTGAAGACCGTAGCAACCAAGGTGAAAGCTGCGGCCGATGCAACAGTGAGGAAAGCCTGGAGGATAAAGTTCTTCGTCTGGAAGTACATCATGGACGTAAAGCCGGAAGAAGCCAACGTTATACTGGGGATTGTAGGTAAGGGTCTCTCCGGACGCCAGATGGGGAGCACAAGAACTGGGAGCAGTCCGGGGCCTACTTATCCTATTACGGCAAGGGGCCTCTCAAGTATGAAACACTTCACGAGTACTAGTGTACTTAGGGGCCCTGAAGAATATGATGGCAAGTTGAGTTTCTAGGAAGTCTCACCATTGTTTTTATTATTATTATGGAATATTGAGTTACTTCCGATTACTTGGTGAACACTAATTTCCGTTCCACGTTGATATTCCTGCTGTGGCCTTCTACCTTCGCGTCTAAAGAGAATAATCGCGACTAATGTTGTCCTAATTACCTACCAACCGTGCTCTGGTTTCTCTATCCATGTTATCTGTAGGTCTTGGCAGCCCGTAAAGGTCCTCGAACCCCAACTGGAGGGATGAACTTCGTGAGCTGTCCACACAACCCACTGGACCACCAGGAGGCCATGATTAACATAGCGCAGAGGTTCACCTATGGTCTTTTGTCCCGTCAACTCGGATCGCGTGTCGATCACATTCATGCTACCATATCACTCAATAACGTAAAATGAATGAGCATATTAAGAGTGCACGAAGGAAAAACTTGGTCGGCGCAACATCAAGTGAAGAATATGCGGGGAAATGCTAAAGGCAAATACATGCTGTTGCTTGGAAAGAAGCGCACAGACCACACATCAGGACCCAAGAAATATATCTCAGGGAAACTTTCGTACTTTTCCAATTGGCCCTAGACGAGAGAACCACAAATGCTAGTGGCCGAAGGTCATCTATTCTCTGTTATTGCTAACAAATAGACTCCTGAGATCGCTAGAGGCTGTGCAGTGACGGACAGTTCACACTGCCCTCTCAGAGTCTGTCGCGCTAAAACATGCTTGCCACCGTGCCGCCAACTTAGCCTGTTAGCTGAGCCTGCAATTCGGCGTCGTCCTGCAGCTCTGCGTACTGCGCGACAAGCACCTGTACGTCGTGGACCATGTTCGCGAACGGCTCCCACGAGTCTTCAATATCTTATAAGCCGTGCCACGACACAAGAAGTTCCCACTGCTGTGTGGCATCGTTGAAACGATGGTCGCGAATGGTCTCCACGGTCATGACGATCGATTGCTTGCCGACGTGTTCCAAGATTTCTTCGTTGACGCCAAGACTGGAGTCATCAAAAATTTTAATCGCGATCCGTGGACTCTGAACGTGATCAAACGCTCGATCAGGAAAGAATATTGGCGGGCTGCCACGACACGATATGGCCCCACCCAGCGCACCATGAGCTTATTTCCGCACAGCCGGTCGTCGACGCGCGACCAGAGGACGTAATCCCCAACACCAAAATTCTCCAGCTTTCCTTGCTTCATCATACGCTGGTTCAGGTGTGTCTTCTCCTTGCGGCCGACGACCTCCGCGTGCATCTCTTGCAAACTTTCTCGTAACGTAGCCAACTCGTCCTCCACTAACTTCACCAGCTTGTCCTTGGCCGTCAGATTGCGCGGTAGGAGCACCGTATCCAGCTGAGTAGATACTTGCAACTCTGTACAGAGCTCGATTGGGGCCTTGCTACCGCGTGGGCGCCTTCCACAACCGTTCTAAAGGCTTTTAACCCTACCCTGCGCATTAAACAACACTCATAAAAACGGAAAGTTTGGGTGTTTTAGGCCCATTCTCAGACCCATTCTCAACCGAGAGCATGCGGCCGCATGCCACGGCACGGCAGAAATCCGAGCTGGTGATTGGCGCAGATAAACCTATTCTACTTTAAAACGCGAAAATAAAAGAGTACTTAAAAGTGCGCCGTGCGCATGCGGCCAGCATCGATGTTAAAGACGCTGAGCTGTGTCTGGGCGTCGACATTCCGCCTCTTGGAGATCCTCTAGTAGCTACAGAATGCAGGATGACTGTGGCGTGCGATTAACTACAGTGACCGACTCGCATTGAAATTCCCAAAGTCTAACGATGAAAGGGCTGCAACTGCAGCTGGCTTTAGAGACATCAGCACTGATGACACGATTGCGGGTTGTATTGGAGCAATTGGTGGGGAAGGGCGACGTCACCGAGGTGGTGGCGCGGTTTATTGCATTACTTGTCTAGGACTGAACGCTAATAACCTTGCTACTCTGCATATACCTACGTAGAAAGCTGTTGCTCAGCTTGGTGCTCGTGCGCGTAGTCGGAGTTGCCGTGTGTCGTTCAATGGAGGCCTTTCTTCCACAGTGGAAGTTCCACTGGTCCACGTCATTTTGTATGTGAGGAGATGCTCCTGGAAATCTCCAGTTCAGGTCGATACTTGATGATCTTTGCAGTTGCCTGCTTGTATGTGTGTCCATAGCAATGTTTGCCAATGTGTCTGCCACTTTGTTGTGCCGGCGGTAATGATGGCTCCACTTCTGTATGTGGTAAATGTCATCGAGTAGTTGGCATGTGTTATACAAACGAAGCAACTTCGTCACTTTCGGTCGCTCATCATGGCAATGATGATCTTACTGTCTCCGACGACATGAAGGCGTGCGAGGTGGTGTAGCGACGCGTATCGTAGCACTGTGAGCAGCCCCGTGAATTCTGCTGTATTGTTGGCTGTGCGCCTCGAACCCAGCGCCACACAACGGATCCATTCCACGAAGGGCGCCTCAACTTCATTCGAAATACGGTATATAATGGCTCCTGCACCTCCAGGCCCAGGGTTGCCCCCAGACCCTCCGTCGAAGAAAACCACGAGGCTGTCTGACTCAGGCTCTGTTGAATATGGAGCCCCAGTCGAAAGTAGTATCGAGATTACCGTTGTTGTAGTGCTCCACATTTTCCTGTGTGAGTTGTCTGTTCCACCGCAGCTGCGTGATGGTAGCACGAAGTCGTGCTCGCAAATGTGCAAGTTGAGTGTGCGACCTTGTACGGCTGGGTAGATTTTGCTCAGTCGATGTAGCCAAATTGCTTGGAGTGTGATTGATACGGCCACCGCCCATGCACGTTGAACCTCCTCGTACAATACGTCAAGCATTTCCTGTGGTACACTGTTGTCCTTGACGGCGTCATGTGCACGTTGAAGTATTCGAGCTGGTATTGCTGGTAGTTTGAGAGAAAAGATGTCTTGTATTGCATTGTTGCCCTCGTATCCCGCCGCCTGAAAAACAGACAGTAGGACGGCCCAGAATTGCTTAGTTGCAGGACAATCCTATTCGCAGTTCTTTAGAACTGTCGTTACGGGCATTTTTCGTGACGCCAGCGATTTTTATCGGTATTGATCGGTATTCCATGAGGAATCACAGTTTTTCGGTGTACGACACTTGAACAAACTATACTATACAAGCGCGACACGGTTGTCCTTGGCAAGAGCATGGATACAGCACAAGGCCAAAATACCGAATTTCCGTCGGTATCTTTTTACCAAGCGGCCTCAAACGATGGTGCCATTCCACACGCGTCACAGGGCGAATATTTAAGGAAAAAACATGTGCTGATTCGACAATAATCAGAGGCGTCATCGGAGCGCCGTCCCGCTCCCGCTCGCACCCCTGCTGCTCGTGCCCCTGCTCGACCCTGCGACTGATCGATCCGCCTGCTCACGCATGTGCGCTAGCCACCACACGCTGATGCGGTACGTCCATACAGCTATACATTGCAAACTTTTTTAAATTTTAACATAAAGTGCTACGAAAACGATGGTGCTTCCAAATAGCTTCTACGCCTGCTGCTGCTACTGCTGCGCCGTCGCTGCTTCCGCCACCACCACCGCGGCCGCCACCACTGCGAGGCAGGTGCCAACGCGCTTCCCCGGCACGGTACGCTGTACCATGTTGAAGTGTCCTCATGTCCCTGTTCTAGGGACACTGGGCCATCAAGCTCAACTGAGTTTCCATAGACCGCTGCCTCATTCGTGGATTTGACGACACCCGCGGACAGGAATGGTCGGGGAAGGCGATGTTTCTCGTGGAAATGGAGTTTCTTGTGCAGCGGCTGGTGTTTCTTATGGAGCTGGCGTTTTTGTGAAGCTGGCATTTCTCGCGGCGCTGGAGCTGTTTGTGGAGCTGGAGTTTCTCACGGGGCCGGCGTTTCCTGTGGATCTGGATCTCCTTGTGACGACGAGGCAAGTGACCGTTGCCAAGGCGGGCGCGGGTGTAAGAAGCGAACACAGGTGAGGGAGACTGCTGGCCATGGGAACGCAAAGCGCCCGAAAAACATATCGAGTGGGCGTGGCCAAGGTCGCCGTACTGCCGCCTCGTCAGCGATGGCACGTAGCCACCGTGGCGCAGTTGAACAAGCTCACAACGAGGCCACAGATGATAGTGCTAACGACGCCTCGGGTAGCGAGGACTTGTTGCGGCATCTTGATACTGCCTACGAGCTGGAGAGAGCGCTTCATGGCAACTCGTTCCCAGAGAGTGGTTCTTCGAGGAGGTTCGATCCTGGCGACGAGTTGGACGTGCGTGCTATCGCAGCCTCAGCGATGGCGGCCGTGCAACGCAGCAGCACCATGCGCCATGAAGCAGCATCCGCCCGAGCGAACCCTGACGTAGATGACTAGTCCGACAGTGAAGTTCTTCTTCGGCGCCTCGACGCTGCTTATAAAAGAATGTCATCGGATCACGTGGTGCACAATCTACCGGCGCTGAGGCTGATATTATGGACAACGCTTCCCACGGTGGCAGACAAGTGAGCGATGACATTGACATTCGTGCAACTGCTGCTTTGGCCACGAAAATGGTGAGATGTCGGCGTACGCGCGCAGCCCGAAGACTTGCCCTTGCAGCCCACATTAGAGACACCGGCAATCCGATTCACCACCCGAAAACGCACCGGACTCGCCAACGCTGCTATCGGGAGCGCCTGCAAACGCAACCTATTGCGGGAATTATGACCTTCAGCCTGCAGCCTGTCAGCGACTCCGACCGCGCGAAGGCTCTCGAAAGACTACAAAAGGCGCTGGGGCCAGAGTGTCTTGATAAGTGTGTCTGCGTCGCGTGCGACGCACTGGTGCTTCGATGCGAGGCGGAATGGAAAGAAGCCTCCGACTGGATGTTCATGAACAAGATAAGGCGTAGTTTGGGAGAATTGGACAGGACCCTACCTCGCGCTCTTCTGGATTGGTACAGAGCTCCAGCATGTGTGACCTTCCTGCGCGATGTTATGGTTGCGCCTAAAAGCTTCCGCTGTTACACCAGTGAAGGAGGGCACTTGACGGCCTGGTTTACTGTGTGCAAACCTGCTTGAAAGAAATAGAGCGCGGGCGCATCCCGAAGTTTGCTATTGCGAACGGGTTTTTCGTTGGGGGCTTGCCGAACGACCTGCAGTCCCTGACGTTGCCGGAGAGAATGATGACGCAGCTGGTCACGGTCGCTGCAATGACTCGTGTGATGAGAGGCGGGCGGCATCGCTGTATTCGGTCGCATTGTATAGCGTTTGATTGCACACCCTCACCTCCCGTGTTGCTGCTACCGAGGTCGATTTCAAGTACCGATGCATTCCGAGTTGCGATGGTCGGCGATTTCTCAGACGAACAGGTCGAGAAGGTTAGGAAAATGCACCAGATTCGAACGCGGAAGCTGCAAGACGCATTCAACTTTACAAGCGCAACAATTGTCTCTACAGCGACGTTGTTCGGAACGACGTTGTCTGGGTCGACGGGATCGATACAGAGCTGTTTGAACATCTTATTTTGGAGCGCATACAAGATGAAGGCCGAGCCATCGACGACAGCGTGCGCGAAGATCTCGAAGACATCCGGGGCCATTCGGACGTTTGGCAGGTGGAGAATTCTTGTGATGAGGTAAGCGTTGTGGAACGCCGGATCGGGTTATCGGATGCTGCAAAGGAGCTGCTTTCGCGCGAGCACTCGTTAGCGTCACGCCAAAACGGCACCCGAGAATTTCTGGTCAAGCGCTCGAACAAAATATCTGGAGGTGCCTCTGGCGACTTGTTGGCGAGAATGTTCCCCACCTGTTTCCGTTTGGGCACGGCCACCCAGGAGAGCCGCGGCAAGTTATGGTCTCGCTTCAAGAGTGCGTGAAACATTACACGATGCTGTCGACGCGGCGGTTCGCTGAAGACGAGCTCTTTACACTGGTTTCGTTCGACCGCATATCGATGAAAAACATGTACACACAAACTTCCATACGTTGCCTGGGGTTCCCTGGCGTTTTCAGCGAGTTTGAGTCCGTAGGGCCAGCCGAACTGGGAGGCGCTGCTCGAGAACGAGCAGCGCCAGCAAGGAAGGCGGTCAGGTCGCACGGAACAAGACTCTGTGGCGCACAAATTCTTGAAAACGGTGGAGATCGCGTCTGCCGCCGTTTGGGGTAGCGACACAGAGCGTGCCAAGTGTAGACAAAAAGCATTCGCCTACCAAACACGGTTCGGACAGCCATCTCTCTTTATCACCCTCACGCCCAATACCGACAATTCTCTCGTCATGGCCCACTACGCCGGAATCACATCCATTGCTTCGCTCTTCGACATCTTGGACGCCAGTATGCCATCGAAGGCTTAACTACGCGAGGCCAGTCTCGGGAATGACTGTGCGTCGGCGCGTCTATTCATGCGAAGTTTGGACGTGTTCATAAGGCATGTGCTCGGGATCGACCCGACAACAAAGCAGAGAAACTCCTTCTCGGGTTTGATCGGGGATGTAAGGGCGTACATTGGCATGGTCGAGACACAGGGAAGGGGAACGTTGCACATACACATGTTGATTTGGCTAGGCGGCGCTCCGTCGAGCACAGTCGAGTTGGAATCCCTACTGCGCGGACCTGGCGGAGAGCAATTCAAGGAAACCGTAGAGTCCTACGTGCGGAGCATCGTTTCTAACAGCCTGCCGCTTTCTGTCGAACGACTCTCGTGCTCACACTGCGACGCCCCGTACGCCCATCTTGTTGGGCTGAACATACCCGCGCTCGCTCGCCAGAACCCACGGCGCGGGCTGTATCATTCCAAGGCGCACCGCTCAGTGAAAGAGCCCGCTCTGCTGCAGTGCAGCGCTTGTAACACAAAGTTTAGCTCGCAGCACATATTGCGAAGCGTTCTACTCCAGAACCGACCCGCTCACTGGCCGCCATGGCGAAACGAGCTCACTCCGGCGGAGATGGACGACGAAGCGCGCCTGGAATCAATCTGTCGTGATACAAAGGGCCAGGCTGCTGCCATTGTCTATGAGCGTGAAAGCGTTCAGCAGGAGCTGAGGGAGCGATCCAATGAGCAGCAGTGCTTCTCGGCCGCAATAGAGAGAGAGGTCTTAGAGAACGCGAACGCGTATCAGATGGTTACCTGCTCCAGTGACGATGATCCTTACCAAAACGACGGTCTGACGCGCCTCATGGAAGTGTTGCCGCCAATGCCGGCTGACCGTCGGATGGGGCGCGAAGGCATGGATTATATGGTTTCCGCATTGGTGGTTTTGCTAAACCAGCACTGGTGGACCCACACGAGTAGCTGCTTCAAAACGTCAAAATCTGCGGTGAATGACTCCTATTGCAGATATTTATTCCCTCGCATCCGTACGCCGGAGACGTCGTTTGATTTAGCTGGTGTTACGCTTGAGCGAAAGCTGGCGCACGAGTTTGTTAATGGGTTTAACTACGAGATGATGGCCACGTTCAAGTGCAACCACGATATACAGGTTCTGTTTGGCGGAAGAGATATTGCAGATCGGATACACTACTGCACAAAGTACGTGACGAAGCAGCAGAAACGTCTGGACTCGGTAGTAGTGATGGCCCTGGCCTCGTTTCAGCGACGGCAGGAGCGAGAAGCCCACGACGAAAGTGCCTCCCAAGCGCAGGTCGTCGACGAAGTTGCCAAGGCGAGGAAACGTGTGGCATCAATGGTCTACGCCATGACTAACCGACAGGAGGTGGCTGGGCCGCTGGCGGCTCTGTATTTGTACCGCGGCTCGTGTTGCTATGAAAGTTCGAGGTGCTCATACATTCCCTTCACGACATCCTGCGGCAACTCTGCTCGGAGGAGGAGCATTCATGCTATCTTGTCGATGAAAGCGGCGACTCTGAAACACCACGCTTCCAGGCCGTCTCCTTTTTGGACGATTACGTCTTCCGCCCCAACCAGCTTGCGGCTGTCAGCATCTACGAATTCGCGATGAGCTACTTCAGGAAGAAGGGCAAGTCGACGCGGAAGGAGAGATTAGCATTTCACACAGGGCACCCACTGCATCGCACGCACAGCCTCGGCAGGCGTTACCATGAAGTTGTTCCTGTCATTTAGGGATTCCGACTTCCGTATGTTGCGAGTCACTCTCCAGAAAGCGTTCGATATAAGCGTGCTGTGCTGTCGCTGGTGCTGTTCAAGCCCTTCTGTAGCCTGGCTGATCTAATAGGTTCGGCGACAGATTCCGAACACCTATGGCTCGATGCGTACGAACAGTGGGAATGCACTCGCAGCGACTTCGTGGCGAAGATAATGAGTCACATCGACGACTATTACTGTGGAGCAGATAGAGCGATAGCTAATGCAGAACATATGCGCAGCGACAGTGATAGAGCTTCTTCACCAAGCGCGCTATCCGACAGCGACGCGGATAGCACAAGTGATGATGATTTCCTTTTCAACGGTTGTGATGCCATGGACGGAGAAGAAGAAGACAATGACCCCCTGAAAAAGAAAAGTTTGCTGATCCTTGGGAATTACAGAAGTTCGACCCTAGCGCTCTACCCGGTAGCACAAGCCTCGACCCAGTCACAATCCCAACTTCCGCAAAACCGGATTCGCGTGTGACCGAAATTCTTCGAGTATTCAATGCCCATCGGATGCTGGAAGGCAACGCGTTCAGCGCGGTTTCTCGCAGGCAGGCAATCGCACCGGCCGAGTTTCCTAGCGTTCCTAACATGCGCGCCTGGGTCCAGAATACAGCAACCGACTGCCAACTCCACCAGAGTGTCCAGCCTCAAATTGCCACTAGGGACGCCGAGGTGATTGAACTGTTGAATGATGCGCTGCTGGATGAACGAACGTCGTGGCGGAACTCGCTACACACTTCATCTGTTCCCCTTGGCAGCGCAGACGGAAATTTTGCCACCATCACAGCAGTATCGCAGCACTTCACGCTCAACGAGAAGCAGCACAACGCATTTAGACTCATCGGAATTGCTTTGCTTACTAGGTGGCGAAAAGTGGAGGATATGAGCTACACAGTTGGCGACCTTGACGACAATCTTGGGCAGGACCAGCTGCTTTTTTTGGGGGTGGTGAGGGTGGTATGGGCAAAAGCCGAGTGCTCAATGCCGTCCAAAAGTTGTGTGAAAGCTGGAACCGCCCTGATTGTCTTATCAAAGCAGCACTTACCGGAAAGGCTGCAACGATAATAGGAGGGAGGACATTGGCGAGTTTGCTGCTCCAGCTGAAAAGAAGCGCCGAAAAGCGGCAATTTACCTGGACATCCTGGCCATCGACGAAGTCTCAATGATGAAGAAACATGAGCTAGCGAAGCTCGACAAATACCTGAGAATAGCTAAGAAAATCTCACACCTACCGTTTGGTGGAGTTCATGTAGTTCTTGTGGGAGATTTTCTTCAGCTATCACCGGTGGGAGGGGCCCCACTCTACAAGAATCCTTCCGAGAGCCAGAACTCAGCGGCGGACGACTTCGCCGGGTATAAGTTGTGGAGGCTCTTCGACCGTGTGATCGTGCTGGACGAGTGTGTTCGATTTAGGGCGGATCCAGAATGGGGTCGCGGGTGTCAACTCGCTCGCAAAGGTGTGTGGCTCCCCGAATTTGTCGACCTGATCAATTCGAGAGTTTTTAGTAACGCCAACGTCTCTGAAACATGGAAGCCTGGCGATTCGGTGCCTTGTTTTATAACCCCAGATAATACGACGCGGCTGGCGATAAACAATTTATTCGTTGCAACAGCGGCCAGGCTGTTGCCGAAAGGGGAGTGTCCTGTACGGATTGTTGCTAATTTTGGTGGTAAACTAGATAAACTTGGTTCGTCGGAAATCCGAAATGTAATGGGTTTCCCGGACACCAAGTTTGGCAGAATGGCGCCTTATCTCGATTTGATAGTCGGGACGCCGGTGCAAATTACTCAGAACATTCGCGCCGCAAAAATGGTTGCGAACGGGACGCTGGGCACACTGGAGCAGATCATCTACAGGGAGGATACTGAATTTTGCTACGTGCGCGACAGTGTTGAAGACGTCATTGTAAAAATCCCGAGTGTCGCGCCCTTAGCGTTGATTGTACGCATCCGACGAGGTTCGATGGCGACTGCCATGCAAGGTTGTTTGGATTCCGACTTATTTCCTCTCTTCCCCGACGCCCGACCGTATGGCGAAAGCCACATCTCACTAGCGCCGACTTCAGAAGGAAATCCACGCACTTTGTCTGTTCGTGTCGAGCAATTCCCCATGGTGTGCGCAGTATCATCAACTGTATATAAAGTGCAAGGAGAAACCCTTGACAAAATGGTTGTTACCGAGTGGCGGTCTGAGAATCGAATGTCAAACAAGCGTGAGCAGCCGTACTTGCTGGTCTCTAGAGTAACATCAAGACTAGCCTTTCGGACACTATGCCCACTGACCGACGAGATCACAAGATGGGCCAGGCCCTCCAAGGAGGCTCTTGATGAGGAGGACCACCTACAACAACTGAGCACTGCCACACTTCAGGCACTTAATGCTGTGATGTCGATTACCAGTGGTGGAAACACAAAATACTACTGCTGTAAATGATCCAGCGGTCTGTACATTATCACGTCGTTCATGCTCAATCACCGTCCGTACGCTCCGTGGACGTCAACCTTTGACTGTAAACATGTTGACACCGAACCTGCAAGTTCCATGCACTCGATAGCGAGCAACAACGATTGCACGATAGGGGATGGCGTCAACGGGACCGCTCAGTGCTCACAGTTATGTCTCGTTTTGTTCAAGCTTGATTACATCCCGTAGAACGACGATCGCCCTGCATCCTCTAAGTTCATTTTGTTGTCGGTTCCGTGGCGTATGTGACGCCTAACATTCTCACTGGCGGAGTCACAGGGAAGTTCTGGCAGCATTCAAGTATTTGCAGTGGGCCTTCACATGCCCGGTGCTGATCTTCTCCGCTGTCCGGTCCCTCGTCTACTATTTGCAGAGAGTCGTCGAGAAGCTGCTCTCTGCGGCCTGTCAGGCCGATGTCGTGCTATCTATCACTAAGAGCTGTGTGTGTGTAACTATAACCCTCCAGTTCATAAGGAACCGATTTTGCTGATACTGTGGTCTAAGCTATCGAAGGTATCGCCAATCAAGCTATCACGAATGGAGAAACGGTGGTTTCCACTTGGGAAAATGCGCTGAATTTGCTCACAGACTCAGGAGCGATGACCAACCTGCGTCTATTGTTGATGAACTTGAGGATCTCGTCGATAAGAACTTCAGCAGCAGTGTCGTGGACGATATTTGCAACCAGACTTTTGAGCGATTATTTTTTTCTTCATTCTGGCGAAGCACGCAAAATGATATGGGATTGTTTTGACTATATTGAAGCTGAAAAGACGAAGAAGAAGAAAAAAGTAAAATGGCGCTGCGTAAAGCAATCTTCGGCCACCAACGTCTTGCCGTCTCATGCCCTTGGGCTTCGTGGCCTCCCGAAGAAGAAAGAGTGAAAGCGGTTCAGGTGTCGGCGCAGCGACATTGTTCCGGTGGCAACAAAGTCGCAGTTGTGGACAAAACAGAACAGGTCGTCGACGATGGACAGGTCGTCAATGACAGCGACGAGGAGTGGCTCATTGATGCCAATATCGCTAGGGTAGAATGGCGAGTCCAGAAATCCGTGGACGAACAGGTTGTTCGTCAGATACCCGGCGGGTGAATAGATAAAGTCACCCCGAAAGAGAAGCATGTCGCCCTTGTTCAACCGAATGGTCTCCACGTTCGAGCGAAGCGCAACCAGCCGGTTCCACCCGTACCCGTAAATCACGGTGTCGTCCTTGGTGGCCAGCAGTAGCGCCCCTGGTACCCCTTGCACGTTCGCCGCATTCATGTCAGGTAGTGGTGGTGGGAAATCTCGGCGAACCGGTTGGTCCGGAGCTCCCGCGTGCGTCTTGAGCAAACTCCATTCTGTTGCCGTCGAGCTCGGATAAAACGTTCTGTAGTGGCGGTGGAAGGCCGCTGTCAGCGCGCGGCTAACATAATCTGGTAGCAAAGCACGTGGTCGGTAGGTGTCGAGGGCTTCTCCTTTCCAAGTGCTATTGCTCCAATTTAACTCTTCGTGGCGAGCAAAGTCGAGGAACTTGTTAGTCATCTCGTCGGTGACAGCCTTGTAGAGAACGATGTACCCTTTCTCGGTCAAATGTTGACGGGCGTTCATTGCGTCCATGACTGTTGCAGGACTTCGGTAGGATGGCGCAGAATTGAAAATGAGCGCATATCTGCGGGATATGTGCGCCTCGCTGAATCCACCGTTAGGACTACACGTCACCGCACAGCAATATCTGACTAAAAATACAAACTATTGTTGTGAAGGCTGGTGTTTTTCGCGTGTTGAAGTTGAGGATGGCAAACTTCTAGCAGCATTCGACTAGTTTTGTTCAGAGCAGTTGTATTTGCTCATATCGCTTCTCGTCAAGCCTCTGGACCATATCGAACAGAACGCATCAACATCCCGATTGAACATTAACGTGCTCCTTGCTCATGTACCCAATGGGTGCATCCTGTGTCAGTGAAAACGGCAGGAACATATCGAGCGAAGAGGAGTCTCTCATCTTCTTGGAGTGCTACCAAGCTGGCCTAGCGGGAAGAAAATAGGGACAGCATGGAAACAAAGTTCGTTTTGGATACGGCAGAGGTCTGGCAGCTGATACGTTGGGGTTGATCGAAATGTACGACAGCGGCATAAAATAAAGCATATTGCGATCTTTACTTCGATGCACATCTCCGCTTTGGCTGCGTCTTGGCCTTCCAGATAGAAACCAGGGACAGATCGAAGTTCATGTGGCCTACGGGATAAAGCTTAAGGACGCCACTGGTCTGCCCGGCAAAGATCAAGGACACGGATCACGTGACATGACTGAAGACGCATCACTGTGCGTCATGTTCTTGCAAACCAAAAGCAAAATATATCGAAATGTGTGCGTGGGCATTAGAATAAGTAAGATATGAGCGCGTCGTCGTGGCTTGCATATCCGCGACTTCGTCCACGCATAACGCAAATTGCAAGATGGCCGGCAAGGGACGACAAGGAAGAAGCGCGCAAGCGCAAGTTACTGGCGGAGAAGACCAACCTGACTCCAAGAACTCCAAAAGCAAGGCAAACGTGGACGAAGCGCCATCGCGTTTGACACCTTACCAACGTATGCGTCAGATCCTGGCTGGTGAAGGAAACGGCCAAACACGCATTGTATCGACTGTTGAAGGTGGGCAATGTATAAGTGTTTTCTATTCCCCTTTGCATATTGTAACGCTGTCAATTATGCTGTTGCAGATCTGCAGGCGTTCCTGAAGAAGAACTCAAATGGCGAGAAGGTCATCCTCCGCATGAAATTGCTGTGGATTTCCGACCACCAGCATAAGCAATTGAAGTTTGTGCGCCTCCATTTTGTCGACGCTGATTCGCCGGAACCGCTTGATCAGCTACTGAAGGTGCGTGCTGTGGTCCTAAGTGCTTTGTAGCTTCCTCGACTTGATGCTGCCGCTGCACACAGGCATTTCGCGAGACGTACGCTGAGAACACCCGTGACGTCGACACCTTGTTGTTCACGGCCACCGCGTGGGATGTTGACTCAGGAGATGAACACCTGCCACCAGCAGGAGCCATCGTCCAGATCCTCTCCTACTCGAACCTCGGCTTGTTCCGCGATGTTCAATGCCAAGCTACAATTCGCTTGGCCTACCTGTCCTGGACCTAGTCCAGATATCACTACGCCACTGTTGAAGTAGGGGATGTGCTGCTGACCAAAAAATGGAACCGTGATTCATAGTTTTCAGTAGCCATTGTGCCATTTTACGATTTGCTGTCGACGGCCGAAGGTAAAACGCGAAGACCGTTGTGGCTCAATGCCAAAAACTCAGGGATCGCGCAACTACAGCACGCGCGAGCAACTTCGTCTTGTGACGGAGGTCGGGCGAGTTTTGCCGGTGAAGCCAGCTGGCTGGGAGGCTGTTGCAGCCGCTTACAACGCGCTGGAACCCGACAACAGGCTTCGTGGAATTGGCAGTTTGAAGCGGAAGTTCGCCAATCTCTGTCGGACGCATCGCCATACCAGCAAACTATCCGATGCCCAAGCGTTGGCACGCAGTGTGAAGCAGCAGCTTAATCAGCGCTCGTATCGTGACCGCCATCAAGGCGAATCATGCCGGCTGCAATCGCAACGAGTCGAGAGCCCCATGTACGACGAGCGGGGAGAGGTTGGGGTGGAGGATCGGAGTGAAGGAGACCGCCATGCGCACCCGAAAACTAGCGGGGATGAATACGCAGCCGGACGCGACTGTCTTCGGAATTTTGGGACCGCTGATAAGACGAGGGGCAACGCTTTTGGAACAGGAGACGGTACCAGGGAGCTGGAACGAGGTACATACCATCCCAACTGTTCGTGCCGGATCGAGCATCGCCTATTAGCCAAACAACTAGAACGGTTCCAAGCAACGGTTGTGCGCGAGCTTAAAGCAATGTATATAATGACGGCGTTTGTGATAGGAATCAGATCACAACGAGGTAGTCGCTTATGATTGGCTGTATTGTTGGTGACTCATAGTTCTTCGCTATTTTTTATTTTGTGAATGAGCTTCACGATACTGGCAAAGTTTGTTGTATAGCGTTCCACAAGACAAGTCCTCTGCTCTTTTCGGCATCTTTGAGTACAGTTGAGAAAGCATTGCAGTCAAAACAACGCCGAATACCTTGTCTGCGACTGGTATTTGCATCATCGATACTCCCCTCGAGCCAACAGGAAATAGTTCAGCTTTGTCGGCAAGACTCTCCATGTATTCCATCACTATTCTGACTCGAGAATGCCGCATTCGATGCTGCGGCATTATATCGTGCTGTATCCTGAGTAATCTGTACGGACGGACCCCAGTATCCTTATCCCCGAAGAACCATAAATTCCAGAGTGTTTTTACATTCGCTCTAGCAGGAAATTCCCAGTCTTTAGGCACCGAATGAGATAGTTTACCGTCATTCCAAGACCATGACCGCCAGCTCGAATGGTTGCTCGTTGAGGCGGTGTCAGGACTAACACTGGGCAGTTGAACAGCACGAAGTGCGCTGGAAAATTGTGCTGCCATCCGTGTTTCCAGGTCTGCGATCTTTGAGTCCAAGTCGTGCAGCGAAATTGGTGCGACGCCATTTACAACGAAATGCTGGCGTAACTCGCTGACTACCGTACTTGCTACTTCGTTTGGTAGCTTAGCCTCTAGACTGTCGATCTTGTTGCGGAGATTAGCGACTTCTCCTCTCAGTTCATTGACCTGCTTGGCGACTGCGAGATGTGCAGGAATTCCGGTTGCTTTTAACCCACACAGTGGCGATGTACCAATTGCAATTATGGCTGCACCGCGCTGCTTTTCCAGAAGCGGGTTGGCCGAGAAGACGCGAGATTTGAATATTGGATGATTGCCACTCAGGTTGTTGCGGAGGAATTGCTCGTGGAAAATGACAGATGCCAATAGAAATGGGAACGCCGACTGTACACCGTGAGGGTAGTTGGAAAAGCCACTAACTATTTGGTTCCAATAATTAACAGTCAGTAGACTGCTGATTTCTGGAGGAAATGCAGCGGCAACACCCCAAAACGCTCTGAGTCAAACGGCAAACCTGCTACCATGCGCCCGCAGAGCTGATCTGCACCCTCTCCAAAGTGAATATACCGATCCTTCAATCTGCCAAGGCTTTGGCCCATGCGCAAGTACACCGACACAGGGGTGGGGCCATTGACTTGGCCGAGAGCATAGGAACTACTCCTTTACGCAGACTGTGTGTACCGATATCTTCTGGAATGCAGCTAAGTTCATACAGCTCGTCCTTTGTCAACGACTTGATAACGCGGCGCAACATACGCCCAAAACGATCTTTGTTATCACTGCCAATAAAAAGTTGCTGTTTCCCACCAATAGAGCGTTCTGGGCACGAAAACAAGTGCACAGCAAGAGCGAGAACTGTACATTGGGATGGCTGGTACGGGTTCGCGTATACGTGCTTGCCGAACTTTTCCGCTCCTGTCTGGTCACCTTTGTGACCTTGCTCTTCAACAACAAGACAGTCATCTACCCACTCCATGTGTTGCAACATTATTGTGTCCACAGAGTCGGCCCGGCTCATTAAATTCCACATTAAAACGAAAAATCCCCAGCCAAACAGCACTGTAGACCAGGCTTGGCCCTTTGTTGTTGGTTCGAGAGTCATAAACTTTTTCGTCAGCATTTCGAATCCGTTGGCTTTCAGCTGCCGTTTCCCCTCATTAATCTTCATCAAGCCACGTTTTTTAAGGTTGTTAATCACTTTTTCATATCCTTCCAGCACCCTGCGAAGCTCCGTGTCGAGTTGTGGGTCCAATTCAAGAAGTCGACTACGGTAAACGTCCACTAAAGCGCTGCGGTATCCCCAAACACATGAGGCTGATAGAGGAACGGCCCGCGACTGACTTGAGTCCACGTTGTCACGGTCGCACGCGTGTGCAGGGCTGCAGATGTGTCCAAAAAGGACAAGAGCGCTTCTTTAGGCAGAGGAATTCGCATTACCTTCGCTTCGCTGTCTACTGTGTCGGGGTAGTGAGCCGAGAGCCACGATGTCATCGTGTTGATCTTAGACGAGTACGTCCTTTTAGTGCTGGTCTTCGTCCTCTTGGACTGCAGCGACTCCGCCACAGCGACCCCATCGGTTTGTCCCTCGAGCTGTCTCTTGTCGCCGCGTGCCATTTTTGCTACGAAAATTATGGTGAAAAGTCGCAATTTGGCCGTGATAATCTTGTTATCACAAACGCCGTTAATCTGCTGCATTAAGTTCGCACCATACTGAGTACAAGTGTAATCAGCTAGATTCGCACAAGATTTCTGGCGTTTATGATTGTCTGCTATCACATGCCAGTGTCTGGAGATCATAGGATTATCACAAACGCAGGAGATGTATAGATTAGAGCGGGATGAAAGAAGACACCAGCGAAACTTGGACTTGCGCGCGGCCAGGCGTTATCAAAAGCAGCTACAATCATCCATCGCAATGCCGCGGTCCTAGATCGCAGGTAGTTTTGCCTTCAAAGCTTTAAGCAGAAGACACAAGCGATGAGAGTTCAAGACACTTCGGAGAGACTATTAACCTCCGTAAAAAGCACGTGTCAGAAAAAAAAGCAAACAAAAATGCTGAAAGCCATGGCATTGCAAACTGCCCCATCCACTTCTCTTTGTCCTTGGCATCTTTATGTCAACGTCGCCAGCTTGGTCTCCCCGCAGCTTGAGGCGCTCCGTACCTTATTGCATCAAAATTTATCGCATCATCTCCTTCCCATCTCCGGTTCAAACACATTTTCATAGCTCCAAAGTTGAATCTACTGTCCTAACTTCTGCGAGATTAGGACAGCATAGAAGATCGATAAATTGTTGTCGCTCTCAGCTGCGCTCACTTCAGATTTTGCCAGCGAACCCCAAAACCAATAGCGTGGAATCACACACGCAACAGACAAGGTAAGCCGACCATCACCGGGCCTTCACGGATTAATTGGTACTAATAGTGCACCATGCAAGATGATGGCTGGTTGCGGTAAAGGCGGCAAGGTTCTTGGCAAGGGGGCTCAAAGCGTCATCGCTATATTCTGCGGGACAATATTCAAGGCATCACAAGACCAGCTATCCGGCGTCTTGCTCGTCGTGCAGGTGTCATCCGATTATCCAGACTCGTCTATCAAGAAACACGTGCAGTGCTGAGAGTTTTTATCAGTAATCCTGTTCAAGATGCTATAGTGTATGCAGAACATGCCAATCGAAAAACTATCAAAGCGACGGACGTCATCTGCGCCTTGAAACGACAAGGGCGGACGCTGTATGGGTTTAGTGACGGAAACAATTGGTAACACTCACACTGCGCGACGGACACAACACAATATAAAGCGATATCATACGGGCAGAGCAAAAACAAAAACTTCTTCATTCATTATCGGTAGCTGAGTTGCGTCCTTGCCTGTGACTCAACCGTCACCAGCTGCCTCATCGCTGCTCGGAGTGTAGTCACTATCATTATCTTCAGCTCGTCTCGACCGCCGTGTCTTCGCCTTGGTGCTGCGGGTATCGCCTTGCTTTTCTTCGTCACCACACTCCTCCTCCCTGTCGTCGCGGGTATCAACCTCTTTTTCTTCTTCTGCACTCTCCCCTCGCTGCCCACCGCACCTTCATCATCGTTGCCCTCTGCTTCTTGCTCGATCTTGCGCGACGCTTCACGGTCTGCTTCACTGATTATAGCCAATTCGCCCCGCGCAAGATTCATCAACCGATTTACTCGTTTCGTAGACCTCCCTCCCGCGTCGTCAGCAGCCACCCGCTTCAGCGACTTAATGGACGGCATCGGCGTGGCTTGGGCACATGCGGCAGCTGTTGTTGGGCCTGCCGTGTCAGTTTGCACATCATCGACGCCCCCGCTGCCTGCTCGTACGCTGCCAGTTCCTCGTCTTGTTCTTGATGGTGGCGCTCGCGCTGGGCTAGTACATAGCCGGCCAAATTTCACGCCCAGTCACTGAAGGCGTCGTCGGTTGTTGCGCGTGCTCGTTCAAATTGCCGTCGCAGTGTTTGCAGGTGCTGTGCTGCGATGCGAACCATGATGTCATTCTCACCAAGCTCGTCTCGGAGGCTGCGAAGTCGACGATGCTGTCTCTTGAGCGCGTTAAACGCGACTACTTCGGCATCTAGCGCTCGACCACGGTGGCTAGTGTTCTCGTCGTCGCTGCTGGACTCTTCACTCATTACGACCAAAAGATGGATTGGCGGTGAATGTCGAGTGACCGAAGTTGACCACGATAAGCTAAGGAATTCGATAGGAAATGTGACGACGGCTCTTAATGCCTCATTTTCAGTCGGGAATGGATGCAGCGGAAGCCCATCGATGTGAGGCAATTGCCGCCAAACAAGCAGCATCTCAAGTGCTAGTAGAAGTTCACGCACGGATCACCATGCAACGGAGGGTCTACCGACCGCACAACTACCAGCTGCAAATAGCCGAAAGCAAACTACTGTGCGCTCAGCGACGTTTTCAACGAGCTGTTAATGCTGCCGACGAGGCCGATCGAGACTATCTAGAACAATTCAGAGCCTACATCACTCAGAAACGTTACCGACGCCGTCAAGAACAGCTGCAGCGTCTCCAACTGCTATCCGTGGTCGTTACCGAGGGTGAAGGCATGCCAATTGAAGACCCAGAAAACTCCTTTCGCGAATTGGAAGAAATTGTCGGCAGTGAAACACCTGAAGACATCCCCGTCCCGACCAGATCGTCCAGTAGCGAAGAAGAGAGTTGAGAATGCGTGATTAAAGACAGCAATAAAAAACAGTAACGCATTCATTTTTTCATGGGCATCTAGTAGTTCCTCCTTCAGCACCGTGCAGGTTTTCAAGACTTACAGGCCTCGGCGCCAAAGCAACGGCTTATGACAGAAATATTTGCTAAACTGAGCTAAACTAAGCTAAACTTTAAGAACTGCGAATTTCCCGGGACGGCAGCCCGGGTAGGCAGTGCTAGATGCGTGATTATTGTTCTCCTTGTTGCGTAACCAAATTCAAGCAAGCATCTCCTGCCGTAAATCTCATGCGCGGGTGGTATGTGTGCTTCCGCAAGCTCGCTTGAGTCCTGTTCGAAGGACAGGCTATGAGTGTCGTCAGCTGCATCTCTATATCGTCAACGAACACACAGGAGGCAGGAAGGTAGCCCTTCATGTAGTTCAGAGCCCAGCGCTCTGCTTTACATTCTCAATTCTACCGACTAAAGCAAACATCAATAAAGACTCATCGCCTCCAAGCTTAGTCTCGTTGATCTACGCCGGAGTTCCTGCTCGTGCAACTGGTTATGAGCCCAACTGCCGTCTCCTGCTGAAGATCTGCCGAGACGACTAAAACGGAGTATCGTCATACCTGCGACGTGTGAAACTGTGACGTGTGAGAATCTGCGACGTGTGAGAACTTCAACTTGCACCTTGCACATCGTCCAGTAAACCAGTGAACTATGGATTCTGACCAAGAGATGAAGCCCCGTGTACAACGAAGCCTCGAGGTCGAACTACATGCCGCTGCCGGCGAACCGAAGGTAAAACCTGAACCGGCCAGCAAACCAGTCAGTACTGACATGGAGCAACTCAAGGCAGAGGTAATAGCCCTGCGCGAACATGCCGCATCCATAGCCAATATGGCTAAGGCATTAGAACAAATGCGGACCGAGTTCGCTCAGCTGATTGCGTGGCAAATGGCAGCCCAACCAAAGCTTGACGCCAAGCTAGCTGCACTTCGAGCTCAAGCACAAGCTGCACCTCAGCTACGAGCCGAGATCGTGCAAATAAAGCCGATCTACAAGCTGCTATCGCTAGTGTCGTCCCTCCACCAGCACAACAACCTAATACCAGAGGAAACTAACCGCCTGGGCGACCACCAGCACCAGGGCCAGAACCTCAGCCTCGTACCAGTACAACCCCCAAACGACACCCCAGCGCTCGCCCAAAATCAAACACATCATCTGCCGCAAATTTGACGGCCAAGAGGTGCATCCTGGGCTGGGTTCGGCCTTTGAGGACTTTATCCTGGAGTACGAGCAGGCCGTTTATACGGAATCCCTTTTGAACCAATCACAGTGGAGCCCTAACCTTAAAGCATCGGTGCTTGTCAACTTCCTGGCAGACAAAGCAGCACGCTTTTTCCATTCAAACATTGCTCAGTGGCGTGCTGAAAGGCCAAGTTTCAGTTACGAAGACTTCAAACTGAGGTTGAAGTCTGAGGACGGCTGTCGACTTAATCAAGTGCAGTTCTACAAGCGTTTAACATCGGGTAAGCGTCTCCAAGACTCGTGGTCGAATATCTTGATTACCTAAAATATGTGGCTCGCCGAATGACGGGTGATCATAGCCTGTTACTGATGGAAAATTTCTGCACCAACGCTTGCCCAGACCTCGCCAGCATGTTGATTTCTCAAATTGATCGCTCCAATCAGAATTACCTCAAAGAGGCAGATCGCATGCTTGCGCTACTCGTTGACCTACGCGGTGATGGCCGCAAGCGAGCCCAAAATGGGCGTCCAATTAATAACGCCGGGCAGCCCGACAAGAAGGCCGCTGCGGATAACCAACCTCCCCGTGAGATCGGTCAGCAGAAGCCAAAGCAACAACGTGGAAATCAAGGTCACGCTCATGCTGCTTCAGCAAGACTAGGCGGAAAGATAGTGTGCCGCGTGTGTGACGTCGAGGGTCACCGTGGCCTCGCTTGCCCCGAGCTGAAAAAGATGAAAGCGGCTATCAAGGAACGAGGCCACGCCCACAACGCCTCCGTATCGACAACTGAAAATTCGGCAGCTGCTACTGATACTTCTGAAGAAGCGAACCTCAGGATCGCCGATTCATCCCCCTCACAGTTACCGACAGAATGGATCCTTGACTCGGGGGCAATGCACCACATGTGCACCGACCAAAACCTGCTATTCGGGACGCAGCCATGGCATTTAACTATCCGAGTTGCCAACTCAGACACCACAGTGTCGACTCTGATAGGAAACTGCCTACTTGAAACTTTCGTCGATGGGGAGAAACGAAGCGTCCTGCTGACAGACATGTACTATTGCGCTGAGCTGGGACGTAATTCGTTATCCCTGACACAGCTTCGTGCTCGCGGGTTGAGCTTCTTGTTCTCTACTAAGCGCACTTTCCATTCTCGCGACAGTACCATTATCGGTGAATCAATTGAGCGCGGTGGGCTGTGGATCGTAAATGCTGCAACTGCAGGTGCGCCAAGTTGTGACGCGCAAGCCCTGTTTGTGAAAGCAAAGAAGGACACACTACAGCATTGGCACGAGCGCCTCGGCCATATCAATTTTCAGGACCTCCTACGCATGGTAAACAAGAACCTCGCCACTGATTTCGAGCCGATCAACAAGAAGATCACCTTCTGCACGGCTTGTGCTGAAGGCAAACAGTCGCGAAACAAGCAGCCTACGTAAGATTCCTCAGACTCGGCGCCGACGGATGAGATCGGCGCAGTTATTTGCATGGACCTGAAGACGGACCTCAAACCTAACCGAAATAGTCACCGCCACGTCCTGACGATCGTCGACCACGCCTCCAACTACAACCAAATCAACCTGCTGCATACGAAAGACGAAGCCTGCGACAAATTCTTGCAGTTTTCAAACGAATTCCAGCGGCAGTACTACCTCCGCATTAAGGTCTTACGTACCGATGGAGGGGCGAGTTCGTGAGCGCACAGTTCAAGGCTTTCGCCAGCCGACACGGCATTCGTCTGCAGCATACCCACCCGGGAACGTCATCGTCTAATGGAAAAGCGGAGCGCTTCCATCGAACGCTAATGAACTCGGCCCGAGCAATGCTTTGGGCTTCCGGATTACCCCAGCGATACTGGGGGATGCTGTTAGCTACGCGTTGTACATCCGAGACCTGGTGCCAACGAGAGCAAATGCTCATTACAAGTCGCCGATCGACGTGCTCACCAGTAAACAGCCTCGGGTCTCACAAATTCTCAAGTTCGGCTCGAAATGTACTGTATACGTGCCCCAAAAACGGGGCGCAGCTTGGTTAAGCGAGCCGAGAGTCGCCGCCGCTACGCGGAGCGGTTGCAGCTCGACTGAGATGAGGCCAAGAACAGGCATGAGCAAATGACGCTCATGTTTGTACACTTTTTCAATCGAACCCATGCCCCACTCGGCGGCCTGTCGAATAGAAATTATCGCCGCGGAGAATGTCTGTGCCAACTCTCGAAAAGACGGCAACAGGCCGCCCAAATCACCATCCTTGAGTGGCGTTAAAATTCTCCCTGTCATTCTACCCGAGAACGGAAACGTTGAGTCAGCGACAACCCTGTAGCGCGCATCGAGGCACAACTGAGCGTCGATCAGATTCTGGCGGAAATCTGCACAGTTTTCAGCGTCGTGCCAACTGCCTGGGCAGTTGTGACGCGCCAAGACTATCAAACCGTCGGCACTGAAGCACAATGTCCCCGTGACAAAGACCCCATGAAGCCACCAGTTATAGAAAGCATTTTGAACGTCCGGATCGGCAGGCTGCAGCATCTACGTTTGCATAGCAAGTATATGTCAGTGACGACGAAAACATTTAAAAAATAAATGTTTATACCTTGGGGTGTTTGCCGTCGAATAAATCCCCATGTAAACTGGAGTAGCGGTTCCCGCAAGGCCGTCAACTTTGCCAAGGCCCTTTGGCGGGCTGCTGAGGGCCACGTAATACGGGCAAGCAGATAGGTGGCGAGCGTATCGCCGAGTGGCTTCTCGCCGGCATTTAGAACTGGACTCAAAGTGGAAGGTGGAACACCGAAAATCGAGCACGCCATCCTGGACAAATGAGAGTTGACATAAAACGTTAGTATGATACCAAGCGCTTGGTGCTTGAACTTAAGTCGCGAGGGGCGACCCCTTTCAGACTGTAGCCAGAAAGGTGGTAGTGCTGCGAGAAGTGCTGCAGCGGCACACGAAAAGTGGATCTAGACCCAAACAACGCAGCCACTGCGTCAGTAGGTATTAAGTTTTGAGCGGCTACGGGGTCTTACCGGTCCAAGCTGATGTAGTGGATGAAGTTCTCGTCGGTTCCGCCGCGCCAAAGCTGCATCCAGTCAGACTTGAGTGGATCCGACAGGCAGTCCACCGTCACGCAATGCCGCACGCGATTCAATCGACGCCGATCACGGCGGATAATTTCTCTACGAAACCTCCTGCGCAGCTCCTGAAATTCTACCTTCGAGCGCTCTCGCCTACGTGCGTGCGCGGACAGCACCAGCGGCACTGCAGCCTCATGCATGGCGCGCTGCCCGGTGTCTCGCAAATTAACCTGGCGAACTTCGCGCCCTTCCAAGATTTCGACGGTTACAAAATTGTGTCCCGTTCAAAGAGACCTGTAAACTACGCGTTCATTTAAAAACGAGGGAGTTAAAGCCGATCAGATTAAAGGCTTTTATCGCTGTTTTTGTTGGACTTCTCCGGCGCGGGGCCAGCGAGTTGAATTGACAAACCGCAGCATTAAACGATCTTCCATAAGCCGCTTTTAGAACGGTTGTGGAAGGCACCCAGTGATTGAACTGGACTTCGGTTTAAATTTGCTTGGACTAGTGGCACGAGGTAATCCCAGCTCTTCGTGTCGAGTTGGCGCTCCAGCAGAAGCACGCGGATCACCAGCAAAATATCACAGTTAATTCCCTCCATCGTCCCGTTCACCCGAGGAGTATACACGGGCAAGAAAGTGTGCAGAACTTTCAAGTGCTCGCGCAACTCCTCCACCAGCGCGTTCTTAAAATAAGTGCCGTTGTCCGAAGTTCACATCCCCGGCAAACCAAATCGCTTGGCCCAATCCAGCACTGCTGCTGCGGTGACCGTGCTCGTTGGTGAATCGCACGGAACTAATTAATCCTTGAGAACTAGTAGATAGCGTGTATCGCCGTATGAATCCCCATGAACAGAAAGTCAAAATGAAGTACCTCATTTCGTGCTGCCCGCTCGCGGTACTCACTCCGAGGTCTTTGAATGCCCTTTACATGCTTGCAGAGCGGACAGTGGACCACAAAATCCTTCACCACTTGTGCCATCGTTTGCACGCTGTATCGCTGCTGCAATTGGCGCAGCGTGACATCAGCTCCTCGATGTGCTTTCATGAGCTACTACGAGAATGCGAGCTACTAGATCTTTGGCCTGTGCTGGAAGCCAAACCTTTCCCTTCACGAGTAGCAGGTCCGGATCGGTATCTGTCGTCGTCGATGCCGCCACCGGTGCGGATCGACGGTATCGCTTTTGTGCTGCTTCCAATTTATCAGTTGTTGGCCAGCAAAATTGTTCATCACCTAACGGCCGTAGGCGAGAAATGGAGTCTGAATTTCGCGTTCGAGCAGCTTTGACAGCGACAGCTTGGTGTTCCGATTCATGCAACCACCGGGAAACCAGATTCACCAGCAAGTTATCCTCTCCCTTCACGTGCTCGATTTCGTAGCGGTAATTAGACAGCATCAGCGCCTAGCGCTGCAACTTTCCCCTGACATACTTATGAACTTCTGTGTGCGGACAGAAAATCTGGATTAAATTGGTACGATCCCAAACAACTTGAATTCATTCGTTCGCAACAGTAAATACTCCAAGTCCTTTGCGGCTTTGATGATGGGATAGCCTTCTTTTTCTGCAATTGACCAGTGCTCTTGAGCTCCTTTAAACATTCCGCCCTTGTACAGCACGAGTGCGTGGGCTTGCTCCGTGAGCGGTATCGTAATATCCCAGTTCTCCACTTGAGACACAACCAAAGACTGCCCTCGGTCAGACGCGTCCGTCGTCACACATACCGTGGCTTGCTCGTCCGGAAACGCCAGCTTCGTTGAGCGAGCAATGCAATCCAAAACGACCGGTATTGTAGCCCTCGACAGTCGTCCAACTAAGCGAGAGACCTTCGGCGTAGTGTTGTTTCCGGTTGTGTCCTGGAAAAGCCAACTCCAATTTCTCCTGCAGGGGTGCTGCATGCTGGGCGAAATCGACAATCGACTCGCGCACAACAACTTCTGCAAAGCTGCAGAAGTCCCAGGCAGTGGGAGCGAACTCAGTGTTGCCACAGGGTTGGGTTCGTGACGCATACCGTCTCTATCGATGAGGCGTCCGCTCCAGGAAATCTCGCGTGCAAACAAACAACGTTTCTTGGCGTTCTGTTGGAGACTGAATTCTCGGACACGAGCGAGGGATTTGCGCAGGACAGCAAAAATTCCCCAGCAATCTTGACAAACACCACGACGTCATCTACCCATATTAATACGTTCTCGTACAGTATGTCTGGGAAGACCTCTTGCATCTGGTTCTGGAAATGCAAGGGTGGGTCGGTAGCACCTTGAGGCACGCGTGTCGGCGTGTACGCGGTGCCATTCGTGATCAAGCTAAAGTATTCACGAGAATCCGGATGCAGTAACAGCTGCCAAAACCCTTTGGATAAATCAAAACTAGCGAAGAAAACAGCCCTTGGGACGTTCGCCATCACCACGAGCAGGTTCGGCATTGATCCAGCAATAGGAACCGTCCCCTTGTTCACAGGTCTGTAGTCATTGGCCACAAGGAACTCCTCCTCCACCCCTTCTTGCGAACTAGAATTGCTGCACAGGCCGTCTACTCTAATTATTTCGAAACACCAGACCAGATTGTTCGAGATGCTTCCCGTACTCGGCCCAGAAACATATGTTTTCACCTCGAATAGGAGCGGGGCCACGTCCGATACGGTACAACGTCATCAATGAGCACCATCCGCAACGGCTAGAGCTTTGCTGGAGGGTCGGTGCCTAATTTCGTTCTCCACGAGTCCACCTCTTGTTTCACCACTGTTGTGAGCTCCGTCATGAACTTTAGTAGAAAATCCAGCGGTGGCCACCTCCTCCAGCATGGCGTCCAGACAATTCATGATTTCTCCGAGCAGGACTCGCCGCCGATGTCATCTTCAGGGATATCGTCGTCTTCGGGTCTCACCTTACCAGCGAGTTGCTCCAGCTACTGATCCATGTTAATCCCTAGCGCCATCAGCGTTGCGTCCCCCAGTGAGAATTCGTCGGCCTCACCGTCCAAAACAACGCGTGGTATGTTGCGCAGATTAACAGGCCCTGCGGCAGTCAGGAGCTTGATATCCACCGTGCATTCATCTGTGCAGGTGGCATATCGATCATCCGCCACCTCGATCTCCAATGGGGTTGGTAGCTTTATAAAGGCGGTTGTGCTGTCCAACTTGGCCAGCTCGCCCACGATCCGGCGCGGGAGGATGTTACAGTCTGCGCCTTGGAAAGGAACTTCGAGCAGCCCATTGAGGATCGCAGCACGGTCTCCTGGTCGCAGCATCGATCTCACAGTCTTCACACGCAGACGCTGATTCTTCGAATTGTGCATACGCTGGAGCGCCGCGTCATTCTTGACATCACTAGCTTTTGGGCAGCCCAGCGGGCGATGGACTTATGGTGCAATCTTTGGGATATGGCTTCAGAGAGACCATCACTCGCGGGTCTTCAGTAGTACCATCATTCCTGGATGTACCTAGTTCCGACTTGGCCATACCCAGTTCCGAATTGGTCACGCCCAGTTCTCAACTTGGCCATGATGCCAGTGGGTAATCGGCTGAGACGCGTAATCCAAGCCAAGGTGGATGTAAAACGTCGCAGGCTAGCCAATGCAGGGACTTCGACACAGTCTTTCAAGGGCGGGGAGCGAAAGGGCAAGAATCAAGTGGCGCATAAGGTTTGCAAAGGATGGTGCGGTAAAGTAGTGGCAGGCACCTAGCCTAACAAAAAACAGAGAGCCGAATTTGCTTCGAAGTGCACAAGTGACCAAGACCGCGAGGAACGAGAAGTACATTGGTCCGTCCTCCAGCGCCTACTTGTCTTCGACACGAACCTGGGTACGGGAAGTATATTGGCCCACCCGGCGCAAGTGCTGCATTCGTCCCTCAACCTTAAGATCTCACTAAAGGAAGTGGCTGCTCGCGAGAGCAAGGAACAAAGGACCCCACAATGGACAAGCGCCGCAAGGCACCCAAGGGACCGGGCGACACTACCCGGCCCGCTGACCCCGACCTCGACACACTCGGCCATGGCCAGTAACCTTCCCCCGACAGCAGACCGAAGCATACCCGTGCTGCTGTCACCACATAACCTCGGATCCTGAAAGGACAGTTCCGTCTTCACCGCACCTCCTCGAGTCAACGGAAGAGCGTTACCCACCCGCCGACGGGTACACATGGTGAGAACGGGTTCAGCACACACGGCAGATCGGAGTACCCCTTCCGTAGTCGGCAGTCTGGGTACCATACGCTAGAGTAATTTCGGTAGATCCCGCTACGCCACAATGGTGCGCGTGCCTGGATCTTCTGGAGACTCAGGATTTCACCGTGAGTCCCAGCAAGATGATGTTCAAGTGAAGATGGAACCAGGGACACAAGCGTCGACGGAGTCTGGATTGCCGACGACGTCGCTGAACCAAGCGCGATCCACGAATCGGCAGAGTACTAGGAGGGACTCTGTCGGCGGAAGAGAGGAAGGCCCGGAGACGGACCTGGAAGAAAAAGCCTCGATTCCTCCCTATGCCTCCTCGGGGGCATCTGCGGATCTTGGCGCGAGTCAGGATCTGCAGGACGAAGGTGCGAAGGCGAAAGCCTACGAACCATCATCCACCACCACCACTCTGCCGGGCTCAACGCCTACGCGGAAACGACTGAAAGCCCCACACTCTGATGGCGACGATCGTGGCGGGTCAAAGCTGTCTGAAGAGCAACTGGAAAGGGCTTACCACCGCAAGGAGCTTGATACCTTCCTGGCCAAGAACACCGTGATGAAGATCTTACAGCTTCATCTCTTGGAATACTCGAACGAACCGGTGCCATCTCCTCTGTGCTCTCTCCTGCTATGGCGGCTTGGCCACCACCCGTTTGCTAGACTTCTAGCATCTTCGACAACTGATCTTGCAGAAGATCATTCTCATGATCTGCTTTGGAAAGCGACAGACTTTGTCTGCAGTGAGGGACAGGCCACGCTGTGCCTCGTACGCTTTGATATTTCTTATTGTTGTGTATAGAGACCTTGAAACAACCTTGCTCTGTGAGCGCTTGTCGTGCTGTAACTTCATATACACATGAGAGGTCACCAATTCTCCCATGCGGTGGTGTTATTAATAGATACTTCATGTACCCGTGGAGGATTCACCAGGCCCTACGCGCGTCGGTGGAAAATCCCTAGGATATATTGAGATCTCGACGGGCCACCAGGTCCGCCGTGCCTTTGATGTTAGAGCTGGAACGCTAGAGGGGACACCAAATCCTCCGCGCCTTGGTGGGATCTTTGGTGCTTATCCTGAGGGTTGACGGGTCACCAGGTCCGTCACACCTTTGGTAGGGGAAATCTTTGGCGCGCGAGAGGGCTACCGTATGCTGGAGTACATTTCACTCTAATCCCGGTGATTACACTTTCATGGTAAACCTCGCAATCTAGTGATGGGGACTTGGCGATGAATGCAAGATTTGGCGACGCTGCAGAGACTTGGCGACGGCCTGGGAACGTGACGACGGGCTGCCAAATCAAGCTGCCGACACTGGTAGGGGTGGTAGACGCTCCACTCCCCGCTGTTCGAAAGTTCTTGGTTTGCAGCTTGTGGCGGTGATAGTCTCCAGCGCGTCGGAAGAACGGCGCGGTCTGGCGCCAGAATCGCTTCCACAACAACGGGTGCTGTTTACGATGCAGAGAGTTCACCGAAAAGACTACTGATCCTTTGTGCGGTTGATCGCTCCCAGTGCACGGCTACCTGAAGGTAAATCTAAGTGGCCATCATCCGACGCAACAGGAGCTTATTGTCTCAAGTGCGAGGTTGAGTTCGCCTACAATTCTGGTAGCAGAAAAGACATTCGACAGCACATGGTTGACAGCCATCCAGAGGAACTTAAAGACCGAGAACGTAAGAGTACCAACAAGGTGGTACAGAGCGGCATTACGGCGAAGCGGAAATCTACGGTAGCCTTCTTGTCTCCAACAAAAAAACAAGGAAAATCAACCCGACTGAAGCGGAAATCCCTACAAGACTGTTTGTGGAGTAGATTGCCAAGTGCCTCCGCCCGATTAACGTCATGGAAGACGGAGAACTACGTCTGTTCTTGACGTACATTCAATCCATCAATGGAACTACGAGCCACCGTCACCGAGCACAATGACTGATCGTCTTCACACTCATGCTCAGCAGATGCGCCTGCAGGTCAAAGAGCTCATCAGAAAAGGATCCCAATACTATTCACTAACAACCGACATGTGGACATTACGCTCAAGTGAAAGTTATCTCGCTTTGACTATTCATTTCGTCACAGCAGACTTTGTACTGGTGAGCAGAACCCTCGAGGTCATCCATTTCCCAGGAATACACACTGGGGCCAGAATCGCAAGCAAAATCACCATATTACTTGATGACTGGGGCCTCGACATATCTCGCGTCACCAAAGTCATCCGAGACAATGGATCCAATATTGTGTGCGGCTGCGACGAAATGGGTGTCCAACATTTTGACTGTGTGTCTCATTCTCTTCATCTAGTACTATCAGCTCAGCTATACTTCCAGAGTCGCGCACGGAGCTGGAATCATTTCTTTCGCAGGCACCACCTCCAACTGAAGATACCAGTGTTTGTGATGACGATGAAAATGAAGAGCAATGGACAGAGGACTCTCAAGTTGAACTCGGAGCGACAGATGACTTGAACAGGAAGCGCCAAGATTTAGCATCGGTTGTTGTTGAAAGATTGCTAGGAGATGACAGATTCGATTGTGATACCGGGACTATTGACATTGTAGAAGATGATAGTTTGGGCGAAGGACTCTTGGATGGCATGTTGAGTTCACGTAGAGCCCATCACCTCATGGAGGCTTTGTGTATGGCTAGTGACACTACTAGAAAACATGTTTCTGGCTTTCGTAAAATTGTTAACTACTTTCGGAGGAGTCCAACAGGAACTGGAAAACTGAAATATCCGCAAAAAGTCGTGATCCCACTCACTGTGATCAATGACGTCGCAGCCCGGTGGAATAGCACACACGCAATGTTAAAGCGCGTCGTAGAACTTCGCAAACCGATTGTCAAATTTGTGAAATATATAAAAGAAACTGTCCGGAAAAGTGGAATTTAGTGATTGCATGCCGACTGACGAGATGTGGTTCGACATCCATTGTCTCGACAAGCTGTTCATCAGCTTTGAAGGGATGACAAAAGCTTTGTCAGGTGAATAATATCCTACCGTCACGTTAGTTCTACCTTGCCTAAAACATCCGGAAAACGATTAGCTCGAGAGTATATTTTTGACAAAGTCGTTCAATCTCATGAAGGTGAATTTTACGCCGCAGCAGCGCTTAACCGACTGCATTTAGTTCGTCGGTATTTATTGCTATTGCTAAAAATACGCTTCAGCGATGTGCCCAAAGAAGTCAAGTATTGCTGCTTGCTAGACCCAAAATTCGCCCATGACCGTTTTTTCAGTTCTACAGAGAAAAATGAAGGAGTCGAGTTTCTTGTAGATGAAGCAATGCAGCTTTCTGGAGTATACGTATCTGATCACGACATGACTTTCGAGGAAAGCGCTGGCAGTGATTGTGAGCTCGATTTCATTTCTGAGCTTACGAACCTCAATCTCAACCAGAAATTTCTACTGCGTCATCTTCAATGAGAGAGGACGTGAACGCTGAAGTTACTTTGTATTTTGAGCGGTGCCAGCTGCGAGATAAAGCTGCAGCACAAAATAAGTATCATCGGAAGAGCCAAAAGACCCAGTGCTGCGTCGACATGGAGACGTTCTCGGTGGACTACTCGCCTTGTGACAACGGCGGATGCAGTGAAATGCGCTTCTACTGGTTGGCGTTCCAGGGTGTTGATGGTGATACTGTCTGGCAGTCCTACAGTAAGTTAGTTGAATGTCGTCATGCCATGCACTTGTAGCCCCGCGACTAACGAAATGTGTTTTGTGCGCGCTCACAGAGGATTGTATCCCGCTCGAAGGGTCAAGTTCGTCGTCGACGACGACGACGTCTTCGTCCACGACCACGACTACTTCGCCGACGAGATAATCGTTTGTGCTGGCTACCCCAAAGACGAACCCTAACCGCCTTCTCTTCGAGAACAATGTCATCGATGACATTGTTCTCGAAGAGAAGATGGCCGATCATCTGCTGGCGCAGCAGTACTCGCGCCTCCGCAGGACGGATGCCTCAGTGCTGTCCGATCCACTCTTGGCTGACGATGATGCAGCACGCCTAGTCGAAGCCTACGAACGCAATGATACTTCGGCGTCCGAGTACCTCTCGCTGATAACGAAGGCTCGTCCGTTCACGCCACCACCAGCTGGATACTCTGTGATCATCGATAGCGGGACCCACTGCTCTGTGGTGGCAATACGGCTTGTCTTCGAGTCCTTCATCCAAAACCACGACAACACTGTCATGGACGGGCTGCTGGCTGGTCACGAAGTGGCGTAGCTGGAGAAAATGTCTCCAGGAGGCGTTCTCGTCCGAGTTAGGTCGAGCGATGCTGAAAAGAAGCTCGTCGGGCAGAAAGTCATGCTCCTCGGTCGCAAATTCAAAATCAAACGCCAGTCGCCCCTGTTGAACAAGTTCTTCCTGGATATCTTGATATCTTCGGGGTTCGCTCGACGGAGATCGCGAATGAGTTGTTCATGGGCTTTGCAGCTCTCAGGGCAAGACCACTGTTTCTGACACCCCGTGATGTTAACCTGGATGCTCAAGTGACGACAATGACATGGAGATTTTACTTTGGAAAAGAACTGCCGCCAAAATGCCTGATGGCACGCGGCTTTGTGACGAATCAACTCGTCCATGGGAGAATGCTCTTCACGGCTAGAGGGAGGCGTTCGCTAGGACCATCTGAGCGATCCGTGAGATTTCGGAGATCTCCTTATGCAGTGGAATTGCCGTACAGCCCTCTGGTGGAATCCTTGACAGCCTCTCACAATGGACAAGCAAACCCACCTAAAACCAAGATTGACAAACCCCGAACGCATCCAAATCATGACCAACTTCTAGCAATGCCGAGGGTTTCATCGCCTCCAGGAACGCAACAAGGGATGGCTTCGCCAGTACTTCACGCTCATTACCGTGAAGAAGTTGCAATGGAAATTCCACCAAACGCTCGCGCTCATGACCGCGAAAACGAAATGGCGACGAAAACTCAAAAGAGTGACTTCCAGGAGGCTGGACCAAGCAATAACAGTGAGAGCGAGTACATCCCGAATGAACAAATGGATGCCGAAATGGCTTCTTCCACAAGTGAAGAAGACGTGGACATGGACATGACACGTCAAATGGAGTCGGGTTTCAAACGCGACAATCGATCCTTTGCGGACAATAATCCGTATGAGGTATTGGACACAATGGAGTGCGATTTCGAGATTTTCGAGCCGGACGTCCCGACCGACATGACAGCAGGAGTGCTGATGCTGCCGAAGTTAGTCAAAGTTGATGAGGCACAAGAACCACTTCCAACGAAAAGACGAACAAAGCGCGTGAACTTCCCAGCGCTCAAGGCAGATGATCAAGTGCTCATATCAGCAGAATCGACCCGACTTGAAGCATGCAAGGATCGAGTAGCTCAAAATATGCAGCACATGGACAATGTCAACGAGCCGATGAACAAGTCCAATAACATGGACAGAGTTGTTGAGTCCATAAAACTTTTCCCAACAGCATGGTCAACTGCACTATGTGGCGATCTTGCCCACGAAGGAGTCAAAGTCAAGAAACTTGCGGAGCTCCACCTACTGGACCGCATTTTGGCGCAGGCCTCTGATGAAGACCCCGCCACATCTTTCCACAAGCGAGCGATAGCATCGAAACTCCATCTTGGAAAAACACGCCAAAGTTACGTGCATTTCCTGCAAAAAGCGCTTGTAGGAAAACCCAACGAGACACAAGAAACTTGGCACATTCTGACACTATTCAGCTGCTTTGAGCTGCTACTAATGAGCGCATGTCCCTTTGTTTTAGGGTCAAACCAATGGTTAAAGTACCTAGTTGGCCAAGACGATACGGGGATTGCCCACGCCCACATGCGACGTTTACCAGACACAACACTGCTACAGCTTCTTCGTTCGCAGTTGTGTCAATAACTACTGGGCAAACTTACTGAGATGCTACCTGGGAGTGACATCCTAGATGATATCGTAACATTACACAACAGCGAATTGACCGTGAAAGACCTCCCGGTCCTAGCGTCGAACTCGTTGACACCAGAAGAAGAGGTGGGCGTGGAAAACTAAGATGAGTATGAATATGGACACCGGACAATCGTGTAAAATATTGACATGGAATGTGCATGGGATTAAACGAGGAGGCAGCAATATCATCTCGCCACATCTCAAGCATGACTACTTCTCGTGTATCCAAGAAACGAGATTTAAAGACCAAACACAAGCAGACAGATTCAAATACCTGGTGAACCAAAGTTTTGGAGGACGTGCCTTCGTATCAGACAAGAATGGAGCTTCGCAGAAAACCTTATTTGCTAGGAGCGCAGGCGTGGCTACAATTGTACACGGGTCGCGTCCAGGAGCGAAAACTGCAACTATCATTGAAGCGAAGACGATCCCAAACCGATACTTGCTTGTTAAACTAAGCTGGGAAGACCGCGCGTGCTACATCCACAATATCTACGCCCCAAACGATGCGGCATCGAGGAATGATCTCTTCCAACAACTCCCCACAGATTTTGAAGAAGACTCACTGCATATTGTTTGTGGTGATTTCAATTTGGCATTTGATCCTGAGCTGGATTCAATTTCCAGTGTAGCGAGAAATGATTCTAGTGTGGCAGTTTTACGAGACTGGCTGATAAACCTGGACGTTGTGGACGCATGGAGGATCCAACACCCTAGCGATCAGATTTTTCTGACCCGCGCCCTCGGCGCAACTGACTAGATTACATCTTCATCTCGGATGGATTGTTCTCCGCTGGGTATCATGACTCAGGATACCAAGTATGGGATGAAAGTGATCACATGGCACATCAAGTGGAACTTACGTCGTGGCACCATCCAACGGGCCAGGATTCTGGAAGCTACCAGATTGGTTGCTGCGGGTTTCAGAGCTTAAAATGGACATTCAAAAGGAAGCTGAACTTCTACTTCCTGTCCTACGAGCATCGAACAACCCCGGTATTGTGTGGAAATCGTGGAAACAAAGAATGAAATCCTATCTCAAAATGTGCCAGCGTAACATGAAGTCCACAGCAGCGGCAGAACTAACCCTGGCTCGACAACAATTTGAAGAATGTGCAGCTGCCGTTGCCCGTGATGAAAATGATGAGAACGCTGCTGTCGACATGTATTTTGCAAAACAACGATACGCGGAGAGCAAACAAGTTTGGACAGATCTCCGAAGCAGTATAAATTTCGAGCAAACTGCGACGTCGACAGAACGGAGTTCGACATTCAGTTTCGAGCCCTTCGGTATAATCTACGGATCACTCCAATTCGATCGATAAAACTTGCAAACGGAACAAAATCCAACGATCCGTCGGAAATAACACGAGGCTTTCAAAATCACTGAGATAGCATTTTTGGTGATACGAGGTTCAATCAAGACCGAACCCAGCTCGATGAGCCCGCGCAAGGCGGACTGGTAGACTCGGTCGACCGGAAACTAAAGCCGGAGGCGAAGGAGAACCTTGAAAGTGATCTAACAGATGAAGAGTTTAGTTGCGCCATCCGATCGATGAGATCTCACTCTGCCCCGGGCCCAGACGGGTTTACCTCGGCCTTCTACCAGATCTACCCAGAAATGTTTGGAAAAAATTTACGCATTGTCTTCAATTACCAATTGGAAAGAGGTGAGCTACTGCCGCACCAACGTTACGCGTCGGTTGCACTTCTATTCAAGAAAGGCGACCGAGATGACCCTGGCAATATCTGACCCATTACACTGATTCCGGTTGAAACCAAAATATTATCTAAGGTACTAACAGCTCGACTCAAACCTTCGCTTTCAGGTCTGGTACTCCCAGGCCAAAAGGTTTTATCCCAGGAAGATCCATTCACCACCAAGTGATGCTTGTTTGTGACCTTCAGCACTTAGTTACAACCAAGAGAGGAAAAGGAATTGCTACCTTCCTCGACTTCGCCAAAGCATATGACCGAGTGAACCGCGAGTATCTGTTTTAAGTTATGGAACGCCAAGGTTTTGGTCACCGTTTTCTCGCATAGATACGTCTACTGTATAATGGTGCAAAATGCTCGCTGATGATCAATGGATGAGCCCAAGACCCGCTGGAGCCGTCTCGTGGAGTAAAACAAGGAGACCCGCTATCACCGTTTTTATTTGCGCTGTCGTTGGAGCCACTTGGTAACCTTCTTCGTGCAGAAAGAGAGCGGGAGTGCGAGTTGATGATACGCTCATAATTCCTGTAGCATTTTTTGCTGATGACACAGTTCTATTCTCTCAAGATGCCACCCAACTGAAGAAACAGCTAGCAATTGTGGAGTGCTATTGTGCGGGATCGGGAGCAACATTGAACAACTTCAAGAGTGCAATAATGAGCCTGAATAACCACCGCAAAGCACCTTCGTTGGGACCGCTTCGATTACTGCAAAAGGGGAGACAACCAAGTACTTGGGGTATCTTTTGGAAACTTTGGCACATTGAATCAATTGGCCACTCAACTAGATCGCAAATTCACAATGCGGCTTCAAGTCTGGAAAGGAAGAGCACGAACGCTAATGAGAAGGCGGCGCATTGTTCAAGCTGTTATTTTATCAATAATCTGGTACTTTACGACAACAGTGAACATTCCTATGCGATTCATCAAAAGATGGCAGAGCGTGAGAACCCGATACATTCTCTACAACATAATTGATACTGGTCGTGGAGGAATTAATATTATTCCCTTTTCATTTGCCACCCAAACAAAATGATGGTGTTGGTGTACCAGTAATACTGGATAGCATTCAAAAGCAGCGCTTTCTCCTCCTCCAACAAGTTGTGCAGGTACTACATTGCCACAAAGAGGAAAGTTCAGCTGTCTGGTATAGACCTATTGCAGAGTTATTACGACTTCGTTATGGAGTATTCACACGCCAGCGGTCTGGAGATTTTCTCTTCCAAAATCCCCCAGCTCCGCCCGGATGGAAAGCAACCATGCTACCATTATGATGGAGAAAGTTGTTAAAGGAATGGAAAAACTTCAAATGGCCAAGGCAGGATCAACTGCAATACACACGAACAAAACGCCTGCAATATGCGCTCTTCTCCCCGATTTGGTGGAATACGTCGGATGACTTTAAAACAAGTCAAACGGGACGCTTGCCACGAAAGGCACTTGGAGAAGGAACCATAAAGTTCAAGCGATTATGCCGAGAATTGGCAGCAAAGCAGGTATGGTGTATACATCATTGCACATCATTGCACCCGTCAAAATGATGGCCCACCCGAGTAGAATTCCTGCATCGAGTATGCGCTGAAGTTCAATCGATTCTCGGAAACAAAGTGGAGCTGTCTGATATTGTGCATTTGTATCGCCAATTGACACAAATATTTCATCTTGTACTGCCACACCCAGAAGCAGGAGGGATAAATACCGTATCTCGAGAAGCAGCGCCACCAATTCGTGGAGTTAGTGGAGATAAAACGCCACGATTCTTCCCAAAACTGCGCCCACAAGACTGGATCAGATTACAATCCATTAAAACAACACAAGAATATCCCATGCGGTTACTTGGTTGCTCACAACAACGAATCCACTCAACATTATCGCAGGTTATCTGGCTTCGAAGGTGTTTGTCGCCTGTAGTGCACGACGTGATGTTGAGACTGTTTCTCGGAGCCCTCATTTTGGAATCAAGACTCTACTTCCTACTACCATTGCGTCCTACAATTCAACAATGCGTGAGGAACAAATCCAATGCCTTTGAAACGGTGGAGCACTGCTTTTTCTGCCCTACTTTAGTGAAAATGTGGAGGTCACTGTGGTTACCATGGAGCAAAGCTTTCAAGCTCGATCTTCAGTGGAGACTGCTTCTATTCCCCAAACCGGGGATATTCTTCCAGGATGGAGACAACACCAAAAATTACTCCTACTGCTGTGGAGTGTACACACAGCGATTGTGTTTCACGCGATCTGGAGACTGCGGAACGACATTCTCTTTGAAGAAACTCAGACGGAGGAACTGCGCATCGAAAATGTGATGTCTTCGTTTAGACGGCACCACCAGTTCATGTATCAACACGCAGAAGAGATTGGAATCAATGGCGATCGCTTGAAACTAGCCCTCATATGATTGGGTTTTGAGGCGCCAAAGGATGTGAATTTACCTCCCCAGCAAAGAATTTGGATACCTCGATTGTGACCAACTCACTCTTTTCTTACCTGTTAGTTTGGTAGACGAATTATCATTTACCTAGTTAATCAACTTTATTCTCTCTACTTCGCCGACGAGTGACAGCACCTCGAACACTGCGACGAGCAGCACCTTGGACTCTCCGGCCAGTAGCACTTCTGACACTACTTCCAGCGCGAACACGGAAAAACGAGGCTGACACCAAGTGGAGCGGCAACTCTGACAGCCCGTCCAGCGGCACTTCGGACAGTCCGTCAAGCGGTGACTCCAACAACAGTCTGTCAAGCGGCAACTGGTCGGACAGCAACTCAGCCACCCAGGCGCCGACGTCAACGTCTGTACCATTCTCTGATGAGTCCGACAGTCCGTCAAGTGGCAACTCGGACAGCCCGTTGAGCAACAACTGGGGTGGCAATAGCAATTGGGCCAGCAATAACAGTGATATCGGTAACTCGGCTACTGAGACGCCGACTTCTGACTCGGATCGAGTCTGTGGCTGGCAAAGCTGATAGTACCGTGCTGAAGGCTTCGTCTCTATCATCTAAGTGCGCTCGCAAGCGCTCGCTCCGAATCTAGACACCACTTTGTGTCAGTCTAGAGCATCACACCATTTGGATTCCTCAACAATAGATCTGATAGTACGACATAAAGCAGCTTAGACGAGGAGGAGGAGATTGAATTGATTAACTGTTTAGCGGATTTCTCGTCTTAAGGTGAATAAAATATCTATCCGTGAGAGTTACGTTCGTGTCGTCCACATGTGGTGCATGGGTTCCGGGATATTATTTTCTGGCGGATCAAAACCAAGTTTTTGCAGCACGCGGACCACAGTAGCGCGGTTGCAATGAAGCTCATGTGCGTGTTGGTAGAGGAATTGGTAGTGCATCTTGAACGAGTTCAGCAGATTGAGAATACTTGGCACTTCAGCTGTCGTTTCCTGGAAATGAATGTCGTTCCTGAGCCGCCATGTTGCATGAAAAACAATCGCTGTGTAGATCCTCTATAGAAGTATCAGTTCTTTGTGCTCACTTCTCCAGTTCCAACGGAGTTCTTGCAATCTTGGGAAGAGTAGCAACCTCCAGCTTAGGTCGACGCAAAAGAACCTCAACCACCGGCTCCATAGTTCGCTCCACATTGGTTCTAATGACGGGCACGTGAAAAAGCAGTGTTCTACCGTTTCGATCTCCTGGCATTCCGGACGAACGCAGTTTTGGATGGTAGGATTTAGTTCTCTGAGGAAGTATAGTCGTGAACCGACTGTGAGGTCTCCGAAGCACATTCTACTATTACATCATGAATTACCGGCAGTAGATATCCACGTAGAGAAATCACACTGGACAAGTCTCATGAATCCTTTGTTGAGGACACCCCAGGTCTTCTATCGGATGATGCATCAACTCCGGAACTTGCTGGAGAATCACCTTCCAGTCTTGCGATCGCAAATTTGGGAAGAATCGCGTAGTTGGTTCTGTTGGGAGACAGCTGCTTAACTTGAATCCAAATATCGGTGGTGAATTCGTGCTTCTTACTTCCTGCATTCCTCCTTCGTCCGGATGCGGTAGTAAGCGATGAAATAATCGGCTCATTTGATGGTAGAGCACGAAAATGTCATGCGGAGGCACTTTCGTCCCAAGTATTGGATGAATCTCGGAGCAGACGTCCGTGAAAAATGCCGTTGACGACGGCCAGTCGCGATTGGCACCCAGAAAGTCGGCAAAACATAACTTTTTATGTTTTGCTAGTGTCCGACAGAGCGCCCGAAAGGCGTTTGACCCTGACCCCAGGAGCTTCGCCAGACTTGCTGGGCTTCGCGTATCCAGTACCTGAAATTCAGGGAACCTGCTCCACCAAATTGGGGTGAATAACACCTTCTGCAGTGTTGTCCTTCTGTTGTAGTGAATCGACTCCGGGGCTGGCCATTTAATTCTGTTCCACTCCCGTCGCAAGTGTCTCCACCACAAAGGTAGCATGCTCGACCTCCAGCCCGCTAGTTTCGGTGGGTTTTGAAGTAAGAAATCAGTCGATCGCGGGCGGGCGAAGTTGCCATAGCGTAATCGGATCATGTAGAGCATTGGGCGATACCATACGTTGTCATCTTCGTCTGGGTGTGTAGTAATCGCTAATACGAATTTCTGGAGAAGTTGGAAGTGTTGGCGGCGAATAACAGTAGCTACATCAGGAATCCCAATGCCGTCTGCTTCGCGTGGCCTCACAGCCAGTCCTTTTGAACGATACTTACCCCAGATTTCCCAGTGCTTACGCGGTTGTATAACACGTACCGATTCACAATCCTTGCCAGCGTTTGATGAACCGGATCGGAATCGTCACAGAAGCCGTGAAATACCACAGCAATGACAAAATCTCTGCTTGGGCGATCAATCTTCGGCCAATTAAAGTTCTCGCTCAGCCTTTCCAAAGCTGGAGCCGCTTAATCATTTTTTGTCGAGTTGATTCGCCACCAATGTTGAAGTATCACCACTGCCGAACGGAATGCCAAGATATCGCACGGTTTCGCCGCGCTTCAGTGATTTTAGCGGTGACACTTGCGGAGTAGAACGTTTACTGTTGAGACTCATTATCACTCTTTTGTTAGGTTCAGCCGAGCGCCAGATCCTCCACAATAGTCATCAACAATTTGAAGCTGCTCTTCTAGCTCCCTCTTTCCTTTTGAAAACACAGTGTCGTCAGCAAAGAACCCCACTGGGACTCGTAATGTTTGGCCCACCAAGGCACCTAAATCTCTTTGAGCGCGTAACAAATTTCCTAGTGGTTCCAACGAGAGAGCAAACAGATACGGAGACAATGGATCTCCCTGTTTCACTCCTCGAGTTGGTGTCAGCGAGTCCTGCGCCCAGTCCTTCAAACTTATGACAAACAGCACGAAGCCCAAATCGATACCGGCGGTTGAAGGCTCGTGTGCGGAGCACGCGGACTTAAACCCCGGACCAAGCATGTCTGATAGCTTGGCCACTGATCGAGCGAAGCGAGATGTCCCCCTTTAGGGGGTTGGGGGTTCTTAGGGTCACACAGGGCGAGCGCGGTTTAGGCTGGGCGATAGATTTTAGCGCTCTATGAACTACAAACTCAGAATTCCATTTTATGTTGCCTCGATCTCCGTCTCCATAGTTTTTTCCCATAAGGGACTGCTAACTGCTGACTGGTGCGGGTCCTTGGTCTTGCTAAAAACCACGTGGATTCTGTCCACGGAGGCAGTTGTCTGGTACGTTTACGTCAGGATTTCGAACCAGGATGGGCCGACCATGAGAAGTGATCACCCTCCAGTGAGGTCCCGCCTGAAAGGTTTTAGCTTGCATAACTGTAAAACAAACACGTAGGAAGCACAATCAAGTCTAGTAAAGCTTCCCTCGTGTTCGTGGTGTTCTGGGGCTCAGTCCTCAACGTGTTATGAGGTGCCAGTAGTGCAAGACCAACCTTCCCGTCTGGTAGTGTTTTTACTCAATCCGGATACGTCGAAGTAGATGTGCTGTGCAGGAGCGATCCGACTTCCTCTGTTGTTTAGCTGTTTACAGGCAAACTTGGATATCTCTAAAACTCACGATGGCAACACAGCCAACGTTTGGCATGGGCTTCATCTCCAGATAGCGAAATTCCAGGCGTAGAGCACCCTCAGGGACCCAAAGGCAACCGCTTCGTGGACTACTGCATTGACAGAAACCCGTACACTTGCTACCTCCTGTGCTTGGGATCGGCAAACCATTTGCACGGGGGCAGATGGCAGGGGCCTTGTCCATCGGACGCCCGTCCGTCTTGTGCCCATTTCAAAACGCTCTCTCCAGCGAGAACTCAAGCCCAGAAGAATGCGCATCTTTCTCGTCCTTCTTGTGGCTGCAGTAACCTTTCTAGCAAGTTCCAATGCCGTTGTTGCGAACCCCGAAGACAAGTCGATCACCACTGACTCCCCAATCGAAGCCCATTCGGTTGGCCGACGCTTTCTGCGAGTTGACCACAACGAAGACGACCCTGCGGCTGATGAAGAACGAGTGGGAGGCGAACTCAGCGCTCTGAAGACCATAGCAACCAAGGTGAAAGTTGCGGCCGATGTAACAGTGAGGAAAGCCTGGAGGACAAGGTTCTTCGTCTGGAAGTACATCATGAACGTAAAGCCGGAAGAAGCCAACGTCAAACTGGGGATTGCAGGTAAGCGTCTCTCCGGACGCCAGATGGGTGAGCACAAGAACTGGGAGCAGTCCAAGGCCTACTTATCCTATTACGGCAAGGGGCCTCGCAGGTATGAAACACTTCACAAGTACTAGTGTACTTAAGGGCCCTGAAGAATATGATGGCGAGTTGAGTTTCAAGGAAGTCTCACCATTGTTTTTATTATTATTATGGAATATTGAGTTACTTCCGATTACTTGGTGAACACTAATTTCCGTTCCACGTTGATATTCCTGCTGTGGCCTTCTACCTTCGCGTCTAAAGAGAATAATCGCGACTAATGTTGTCCTCGTCACCAACCAACAGTGCTCTGGTCTCTCTATCCATGTTATCTGTAGGTCTTGGCAGCCCGTAAAGGTCCTCGAACCCCAACTGGAGGGATGAACTTCGTGAGCTGTACACACAACCCTCCGGACCACCAGGAGGCCATGATTAATATAACGCAGAGATCCACTTATGGTCTTTTGTCCCGTCAACTCGGATCGCGTGTCGATCACATTCATGCTACCATATCACTCAATAACGTAAAATGAATGAGCATATTAAGAGTGCACGAAGGAAAAACTTGGTCGGCGCAACATCAAGTGAAGAATATGCGGGGAAATGCTAAAGGCAAATACATGCTGTTGCTAGGAAAGAAGCGCAGAGACCACACATCAGGACCCAAGGAATATATCTCAGGGAAACTTTCGTACTTTTCCAATCGGCCCAAGACGAGAGAGGATCAGATGCTTCATCGATTGAAGTTTTATCGAGGAGACTATTAATAACTAATCGCTAAATATATACCCCCCTCTCTCTCTCTACCAACGTAAAATGAAGAGCGAACCAACTTGAGTTTATTCAGATGCTTAACTTGTTTCCTGGTTGTTCTTATGGTTGGGGGTATTTGCTATTCTGAAATCGGATCTGTTGAATGATGATTGAATTTGAATGAGATATTTCAATGTGAAGTTAATCATTTCCTTTCTTCTGGATGTTTCTGTAGGCCCTCGGCCTGGCAGCCCCCGCAGGGACTCGACCCCCAACCGGAGGGGCTCTTGCTTTTGGTAAGGCGGTAACACAGCAATCGTCTTCTTCACTGAGGGATGAACCGCCACATCGGATCACTGATCGAATGACTTTTCATTCCTCAATCTGCTGCGTCAACAAAGCCCAACAAAGCCCCGAAACGATTCGCCATGACGTCGCTCTACCTTCCAAACTGTTATTTGTACAACACCATTGGTGAAGTCATCTCAATGTGATTCCTTTTAGTTCAACCACTTACGAGACAACCACATAACTAGGTAATCAAATTCAAATCTACTCTATCGGTGAAGTCATTCAGCGTGTTGCATTCCGTCAAGCTGTAATTGCTGGCGAAACAACGACAACGAAGCTCGCCACCGAAAACATGACGAAGTACACTGGGCAGAAATGCCCTCATCGTTCAAGTAAAAGGATTGCAGCAAAAAGGCAACGTCAAGCGACCCTAGATATTGCTATTGGCTAGCTAATCTAGTCGTCGAGAACGCTATCGCGCGAATCAGGCTCGGTACCGAAACAAGCAACGCCAATTTGAATTGGCGATTGAAGAAGAAGTCCAACAACTGCGAGAAGACGCCCAGAAGCACGAGGCGGATCGGGTTCAGCTCGCGTCGCCGTCGAGTACTTCCGTCTATTTCGTCACAGATACATAGAGTTCTCTACACTCTCAGCTGACTTCTTACGGTCCGTCATGACCATCGACGTCATGCACGGAGGTTCATTTGATGTTGACTCGCTGCTGGAGAATTGGAGACTGTTTACACTCTACCACCCCGATATTCGTTTGAGCTGAAGTGTCTTGAAAAGGGTGTGCACGATTCTGTCGTTCCCACCGTTTCGACCAGTTTCACGACCACCGACTCGACGGTTTGACTGGCGTATCCACATCTGAAAGGGAACAACAACGACAAGAACAAAACCGAGTGGACTTTACACTTCACAATCAACGCGTTGAAATGCGTGGGTCGGTGCAATTTGGCTGGGATGAAAACCCGGTCGCGTGACGACGCTGACGACTTCGTCGGATCTGGTGACACCCATGCTGAAGCTTGTGGGTAACTTTGAAAAGGTAGCACGCATGTTCGAGAGCGCCAAAATCTCGCCCGACGGAAATCTGACAGTGCAGTAAAACACAAAGCAATTCTCCGATGAGCGAAGACGACGACGAGTGGGCGTGCGCGCGGCCGTGGGTGGAGGCACTACGCTGGAGTAAAGTTCTTCTGGAGATCTCGCAGCAGTCTCTGGGCTCGACCCCATGTGTAGGCCTGGAGTTCTGGTGCAGACGATCGATCGCAGGTGAGTGTTCTCACGGCTTGTGTACTTTCGACGTTTGCTTTCCGCTGGGAGGAATCCACCGCCAAGATCGATGGCAACTGCTACATCTTCGAGAAGCCATGGAGTTCTCGGCAGCAGAGGCTGATAAGGCATCAGCTTCCTGACATTGATTTTTGTCTTGGGCAAGGTTTTGTGCAACCCGCACTTCATTCCACGTCTCCAACTCCCTATCACTGTAAACGAACTTGGCAGTTGCAGCGAGTTTCGTTGTAGCGTAGTCGTTTGACCTTTTAGCTTCATTGCCGACATTGACACTTCATTTTGTCAATGTTCAAGTCACAAGGTGCAGTTTTCGACAAATGGCTTCTACAATTACACCCCTCCTTGTACTTGCTTGAGTGCCTCCTACTTAGTGTCGCCACGTTGTCTCTTACGTGGACTGCCAAAATAATCTCTGTACCATTGAGAGATCTCGATATTACACGCCCCGCCCGCCAAGAAAAAATGTTTGGATTACTGTTGCAATACTCGGAATTCACGCGGATGAACTCCATCAAGTCAACGTTTCCAGCTCGCGTCGCGTCCACTCCACAGCTTGGATACAATGGCTGATTAGCTTGACAGAACAACCACCTTACAGCTTCTACATGCCCACCAGATACTGCTTTTTCATGGCTTCATGCGGCCATTCTGAAGAGAACTTTGACCCCAGAAACTCCATCACTTGGAAATGTCCATTCGCAGCAGCACCAACCATTGCGCTATCGGGATGCCCGCCTGATCGGCGCTCGATGAGGTACATCACAATGCCAAGATGTCCGTTTGTCGCTGCCAAGGTCACTGCTTTCATTTTGCAGTTCTTCCAGTAATTGCGACACAGCCATTTCACTACCTCGAAATGTCCATGGCATGCTGCATCGTTCATAGCTTTCCTCGTGCAGCCTTCCTGTCGATTTTCGTGCAAGAATTTCAAAATGTCGAGATAGCCCCCGCTGCTGCATGATCCATGGCTTGCTTTGTGCAGGTCGCGCCACCTCTAGCGTGCAGCCACTTTACCGTCTCTAGGTTGCCTGTCCCTGCTACAACGTCGATGTTTCCTTTGGTGCCATGCTCGACAAGCCACTTTAGTGCTTCAAACTGATTCTCAGCTGCTGCACAATTTGCTGTACTGCTGTTAAAATTCTCGTGACGATTAGCATGCATCCACTCCAGTACATGTACATGGCCATTACGAGCTGCTTGGGACATAACGTTTGGGAGCAGCCCTCGGTTCGGTTTTCGTGCAGCCATTTGACAACCTCCAGGTGGCCGTTAGCTGCCGCAGAATTCATAGCGAGAACTGAGCACCCTTGATTTCTATTGGCATCTAGCCACTTCACCACCTCCAAGTGGCCATTTCCTGCTGCGACGTCCATACAACCTCCCCAATAGACCTCAATTTCCGTATTGTGCAGCCACTGCAGGATTTCCAGTCGTCCACTCGAAGCAGCTTCCTTCGGTACTGGGGCCCAGGATTCCACTTCGAAAGTCTCATAGACCCATTTGAGCATTGTACGATGTCCCCTTTCAGCCAGCGTCTCGATAGAAACAACATAAAATTCCAAAGTCAGACCATGCAGGAATTGAGCCATTTCGAGATCCCCTCTCTTGATCGCTGCACGAACTGCCCGAGGGACATTCAGTGGATTGAAACGAGCATTTTCCAGCAGCCACTCCAACTGCTCCACGTGGCCTCCTTTCACCGCGAAACTGAGGTCAAACTCCATAGTCGGGAATAACTTCACGACCCACCGAACTGCTTTATCCACACCTTTCAGCGAGACCACAGCGAAAATGTTGCGAATGTTTTTCTCGAATGTCTTCCTTTCGCAAGCGTAGAGCCACTGCAACACCGAGAAGTCCCCCATCGCAATGATTGCTTTTAGAGCCTGGTTGTCTACAGCGTTCGGGTATCTGGAATACAATTCCTTCATGGCTTCTAAAGCTCCGTTTTCCACTGAGATTTTACCAGGAACTAACTGCATGGCCAGTCGAAATTGTCGACACTTCTCGTACGAAATACTGGCACTCTGCTCCACTTGCTGTATCGCCAGCTTCAGTAGGTGTAATGTGGAATTCTTCTCCAGAACGGCAGCGAACGTGATCCTGGGCCACAAAGCCTGTAGCAGCTGCACAGCATGCGTCAACGCCTCGACGCTTGGCTTCTCTCGACACACGACGCGTACCAGCGTCAGAACACTCGAGTTCATCTTGAAGCGTTTATTTGTACCCAAACAATAGCCAAAATGGATACATTCTAATTGAAGGGGATTTATAATACAAAAATTGCAAGATCACTATGAGCTCCGCTGCCGCTGCCAAGACCAGAGCATATGGAGACCTGAAGGAGGCCATCAGTACCAAGGACTGCTACTGCCTCAACGAAGACCCCAACAAACCCTTCGGCAACCTCTTTATGGGCGACGAGACGCTGCAGCTCAAGTCCGACGCCGATGGTTTGTATCCGAAAGATTTTCTAAGATTTCCCTACTGTTTCAATAATGGTGTATTTTTACTAAGATATTTCATGACACGATTTTTTTATGACAGAACAATTGATGCTGTACATCGAGTTCCAGGATGCTGTCAAGGTTTTCTCCCTCAACGTTGTGGCCCCTGCTGGGAGGAGGCTCCTCGTGTGGTTAAGCTCTACGTCAACCGCCCCAATTTGGGCTTCTCGGACGCTGCGGATGTCGAACCCACGCAGACCATTGAACTCTCGGAGGAAGATTTACTGCCGGAGAACGACATTGAGCTGCGCTTCGTCAAGTTCCAGCGCGTCAAGAACGTCACAGTAAGTTGGTCACGATTATTATACTATGGGGAATTTATAATAATTAAATTTTCATAAAGGTCTTCGTGGAGGAAAACAACGGCGGGGAGATCACGTCCATTTCCAGCCTCAAATTCTTTGGTACGTCAAAGGATGGTGCTCATGAAGATACTTTTTGTTGATTAGCATTTTATTTTCTTAGGGGAGCGTCTCGCTGGCACCAACATGAACGAGCTCAAGAAGATCAGCGACGAATAAGAAATCGAGTCTTGCAGTTCATGCACACAGCACCGCCTTGCTTTGGTCAACTTTTGTGATTGTCTATTTCATAGGTTTCTTGCCTACGTTACTCTACACGTCGAAGCGGTCGTTAGCATGCACCTTGCTCTTGTTTCCGCCATAGGTAAGGTAGAACGGCACGTCAGGTGCGTGCTCTAACGTGGACAATTGCGGCACTAGATCTCGCTTTTGCGCGGAACGCCGCGCTTCTTGTACGGGTTCCTCCAGTCGTCTAGGTATTCCACTCCGGCGTTGATTCCTGGTGCATTACGCTTTCGCTCGCTGTCTTTCTCTGGATTATATATTGTTGCAAAGTCGGAGGCGCCGATTCGTCGTAGCTTGTGGTATTTAGTCTCTTTGCGAGCTGCTTTTGGACTGCGTCATACGGTGGCGCAGCTTGTAGCGTAGCTTTGTTAGAAGGTGGGTATGGAGCCAACCTCGACGGCGGTCTCGTTGCTGCGAGCCGTGAGGTCACTACCCGACGAGCATTCTCAAGGATGTGGGTCTCCACTGGCACGCCGAAGCTGGTCGCACTGAACGGCTGGGCAGGCGAGTTGTAAATCCCGGAGATGGATCGTGTGCTAACCAAGTGATGAAGATCTCGTGTGACTTTGACCAACTCGTCTTTGGCAGTCTGCTCATTGGCAATTTGTTCCTGCTTCTGCTGTTCAAGAAGGTTTTCCGCGAGTAACCGGCGCATGTGGTCTCCTTTTGCAGCGAGCTCTCCAATGTATGCTTTGCGCTTGCGGAAGTCAAGGCGATTAGTTCGACTGCTCACACCGCGGGCGATCTTTTGGATCGAGACGGCGTAGAAGTCAAGTACTGCTCGACGGTACGCAGTGTCGCGGTCGTAGCGTAACGTCTTGCATCGTCGACGTGCCAAGTGGCCACGATAGACTCGCGAAATCACCAACTCGGCATCTCTGTATCAATCAAGCGTCAAGGTCAGATGCAGACTAGTATAGAACTGCAATCGAAGAGCTTACGTCTGGCAAGTGACAGCAGCACGGACTCGCTGGCCTCGAAAGAGTCGCTGGATGTGGGTTGCGGCTCTGCGTTCGTTGTCGGCCTGTGCGTCAGCGTCGCTGCAGAGAGGAGACGGTCAACAATCGATAAGAATCGTCATGGAGAGAACTCAGCTGCCACGTACTCTAGGAGCTGCTGCAATCGGTCCAACGTGGCGCCCCGACTCCTCCAGCAGTCGTAAAGAGCGCCATGTGCTGCTTCTTGGTCAAGTAAAGTACTCTCGACCGGCCAGTGCAGTATATTCATAGCACTGCATCGAAACTGGCGAAAATGACCAGGACAAGACGTTGATGCACGTGGAAAGCGTTAGAATGCTTTCATGCCTTTACAAAATATGGTCTTGGCTAGATGGAGACCTACGATCACAACTACTCTTACATGTTGCCATCTCACTCTTACTGGCTGACCGCTTCAACGACAACTTCTGGTGGAAATGTGTGGGCGTCGTTACGTGGCTTCCGCAGATGGAAAGGGAATAACGGATGGAATCGTTTCAAGGGCCGAGCAGAGCAGAGCGCAGTCGACATCGGGTGGCGGAACTGGATAGCGTTTGGTGGAGCATGGAGTTATTCGCAACCTTGAACGTCCAGCGCCTCGAGGACAAGAAAGCGATCGAGCGCGTCATGGCGTCGAGGGACAAGCGGTGGCTGGCCAGTATCGGCATCAAGGGGTCAAGGGCTGCTCAATTGTCGAGCGGTGACGACGAAGACGCAGAAGCCGCAGAACAAGTGGACCCGGACGCCGAGATGGCGGCGCTGGATGAAGAGATGATCGGGTTGGCCATGAAGACACCCGCAGACAATGAACGTCCTGTGCAGCTAACGATGCAGCTCATTCGCGAGAGTCTTAAAGCATCCAAGAAGCAGAAACGACGGCCGAGAACTCCACGAGAAGAGGAGAAGGAGATCGCGGCATTACTGAAGAAAAAGTGTTACGCCTGGACTGGCTGGACGTCAGCAAGATTGAGAACTTGGATGCGTTCACACACGTCGAGGAGCTGTACCTTCAGTACAATGTGATTGAAGACATCGAAGGACTAGACGACCACGATAAGCTTTCCTTTCTGGCGCTGGCGGGCAACCGAATCCGAGAAGTCAAGAACCTCCAGCATCTGAGCAACGTACGTGTCCAAGATAGTGATAGATTTCTACGCGTATCGCTAATCTCTGTTCTGTTTTTCTTCCCTTCAGCTCAAATTCTTGGACTTGTCGATGAACTACATCGAAGACTTTGAGATCAGTGAGTTCCCAAGTCATTGCACATCTTGCGGCTTGCTGGAAACCCGTTCGTGAAGCACATGCCAGCCTACGCACATTTATTCTTCGAGCGACTGCCAAACCTCGTTCAAGTCGACCAATTCCGACGTACGACTTCACCTTCGGATGGCTTGGAAAAACCTCCTTCATCAGCGACGTCATCAGTCGACAGCACCAGCTCAACACTGGACAGCACTGCCTCAGTTTTGCCATTGCCAGCGATGGATGCGTACCGTGCGCTGGAGATGGAAGTGGAGCTGCCACATCAAGAACAAGAGGATGACGACGATAACAAGTCGACATTCAGCCTGTCAGAATATGAGAAGCAGCGCAGCGATCGCATGGCCAAGTGGAAGCTACAGCTGACGACGCTTACCTCGCGGACACGGGAGCAGCTTTCAGCGAGTCGAGAATCCATTCGAGCGGGCTCGACGACTCGATTCCGTGCAAGACGGAGCGAAGCGTTGACTCGAGCGCGACAAGCTACCGACACCGCCCTCGAAGACGCCGCAAATCGATTCAAGCAGGTGCGCATCCGAATACGCCGGCGAAAAGTGTGAAAGCGATCAACAAACTAATAGCAATATCTCTTGTCTTCACAGATGGAGTTGGCGCACCAAGACTGGCAGCAGAGTCATCAAGTTCCTGTGGCAACCGCACAAGCGAGCTGAACAACGTCACCTGTTGCAGTACAAACTCCGATTGCTTTGATTTCTGCAAGAATGAAAACGTATGAGCACGTTCTTGGTCGTAGGGTATCCTTCAATTAAACCGCGAAGCTAGCATCACGCGCAAGCGTCCTCAGGTGTAGCGTGAAATCCTTCAGTGCTAGATACCGAGCATTCTGCCCATACACACCCTTGGCCACGACGAATACCTGGCTTGGCTAGCTACAGGAATATCGCCAACTACAACGCATATGTGCACATATTTTTAAATCCCGTCGCTTGGAGGTTTTATCAGTACGACGTAGTACCTCCGCATGTGTTCAACTTCATTGCATGCCGAGTCATATCCAAATCTTGAGTCATGCAGGATTCAGCCGGGGTTCACCTCGACGCTTCGTTGCTCAGGTATCGCCGCAAACGTGAAAATCAAACTTACATCCACATAATGTATTGCCAAATCTGCAGCATTTGTCATGACACTGACCAAAGCGGCGTTCGACCGTGTCGCGAATCTCTCCTTGACGACGGGAAGGAATTCGTACAAGCAGAAGATGTAAAAGTACTTTGACATTGCGCCTTTGTGTAAACTACTACTTGAAATTATCGCTGCGCAGATGAAATCTACGATTCCAAAGAGATAATGCGCCATTTGCCTGAGATCAACATGAAGGCTGAAAGTAGCGGTAGATCGAAAACGCCCATAAAATCTATCGAGACTGGAACACACGCCACCTCGACGCCGCTCTGCTAGCCGGTTCATTTCCTCAACCAGTCATCTATTCAACTCGGACTAGCGTCGTTGAAGAGACTGTAGCTGAGTATTTCGCTCGGCAGACTCGACAAGTTCTCGATCTACCCTCATTTTCCAGCTTGCAGTGTTGATCTCAGTCAAATAGAAAATTAGCTTTTCGGAATTGTAGATTGCACCAGGTTCGCAAATCCACCTCTCCAGCTTTTCATGTGCGTCCTGTAAAACGCGTTACAGTTGAATAGCAAAGCTGGTATCACACGGCGCAGCTTGTGGCACGTATCCCGCCAGCGTCTTCAGATGCAGCGTGAACTCTTCCAGTGTTAGATACCGCGCATTCTTGACATGTACACTCTTGGCCACGATGAATGGCGCAGTCTTGTAGGCTTCTGCACAAGCTCCAATGTCCGTCTGGTGGGGACTCACCACCACCAAACCGAAGCGTCCTAACTCCGGATTGTACAGTCTCGCTGGGGCTGCTCCAAAGAGTCGATCTCGACACAAACTCTGCAGTAAGTTGACTCGCCAGGCCGATTTCTCGGCTGCAGACTGAAACCTGTTGGGGGCTCCAAGTACATGGACGCTGGTCATGGTGGTGGTGCTGTCTAGACAGTAGGCTAATCTGGGGAAGAAGGTCTTGCACATGGCTTCCACAAACGGCACCGAGTCTTTACTGACGATGAAGAGCGGGCCATAGGACGAGATAGAGTTGAGGAGGTGAATTAGATCGTGTTCAAGAGCTGAGAGCGTCTCTTGGAGCTGAGGTGTGCGAAGGACCAACTGCTTGGCTGACTGGAGGGCTTGTTGAGTGGGTTTTAAGCCCAAATGGTCCTTCATCCACTTGGTGGGAGCCAGCACGTTCTCCCAGCATAGAACGAAGGCGTTGGGCAGCGAATTAGCCGGTCGGTTGGCGGCTGGGTACTCGTATAGGTCGCTGGAGTAGGCCGACACGTCCATCGAGAAGGACGAGACCATGGCTTGAGACATGACGGCAGGGTGCGCAGGTCGAGCCCGCAGCACCGGGTCGCTCTCGAACAAGAAGTTCAACACCTCCTGGTTCATCGCAGTCGCGTTCTTGATAGCAATTCTTGATAGCAAATTGAGTTATAAGAATCTCACATCCTATTGTTAAGTTTTGTTGAAGTTTAGGATCGTGAGTGATGGTCATTGTTTTTGAAGATTTTATTTGAAGGAAAAATGAATGCTAACCTGCAGCCGTGGCTAGAAGCGTTGCGTGGCTTCCTATGTCCAAGTTCCGGGCGGTCTTACCCTTACGTTCCTCTCCCTCCTGATTCCCCGGTCGCACCGATGTCTGTGTCGTTCATGTGTTGGCCCAAGAAGAGTTCGAACAGCGGCTGTGAGTTGCGCCTAACATTTCCTGCAGATAAGCTGCAATTTGTTCGAGAAGCAATCGAACTATCCACCGTCTTGGTGGCAGTGGATACATGCCAGGTCAAGGGAAGACTCTCCAGTGTCTCGTGTCACCATCGGCGGCTGGCCGACCCTGTCGTGCCACAGAAATACCAGAACCCCGACACAGCTCTCGTCTCTGTGCTTACTACGGATCGACGACGGACTCAAGCGGCGAATACTCTGTATAGAGGTCTGACTGGACCTTGCGGCCAGAAACAGTGGCCTGACGTGCAATCGGCCGCTTCCAGAGGGCCTCGTCGTGACCGGATCGTGCGATTCGTACCGGAAGTGGAACAATCGCGGTCAGTCGTGAACTTACTTTGTCAACCCCAGCGGACCAAGCTACAAGAAGAGAACCAAGAACTAGAAGAATCTAGCGAGAAGAGCTCTTTAAGAGAAAGATCGTATTTTACTGTTAGCTTTGCTGCTTAAGACTCGATCGGCACTCTACGCTACAGTCTCTCCTTCGCTTTCTCCGGCCTGGCTTTCTGGGTTTTAGTAAAAGCTCCTGCCAATATCGTTCGTCACGTGAAGATTGTCTGTGTCCTAGTCTCGAAGCACGGTGTAACTATAATTGTAATTGTGCTCAAAAGCAGATAACCGTATCTAGTTCCTGTCGGGTATGAATTTGTTGATGCCGCGGAAGGAACGGTGCTACATCCTATGGATCTAGAACATGGAATTTGATGCTGCTATTTCGCTGTCGCGAAGATGTCGCTATCGAGCCTGCTTTCATCAGGCGGTCGTCGTACCTGGCTTTGGTTGCTGAGGTGCACCAATTCATTCCTGACAACGACCTTATTAAGACGAAAGCGTTGAATCACTCGAACTAGATCATGTGGACCCCGAACAAAGTTCAGTACTGATGAGTTTGCTTTCACTGACCTCCGTGAACTCACCTTCCGACGTTAAGTATAACGTTGGACTCCAGAATTCAGAGTTTGTGCCTTGTATTGTGCAACAAGCAGAACGAGAAAACTAAAAGATCAGCTCAACCCGGAAACGGAGATCTTGTCAAGAGCGGGATCTTGAACATGTGGTTGAGATAAGATTTTTCGTCAGCAGCTATCATTGCGGATAGCAACAAGAGGGCTTCCCGAGCTCCTAGAGAGCCCCAACTTGCAGCATGACGACCGGTTCTGAGAACATTACATTAAGAGCGACTGATGCCTGCTGGGTTGAGCCTGATGAATTAGCCTCTGCATACCCTCAACTGGTGAAGCTCCGATTCGAGGCGTCGAGGCGTACATCGTTAGAGACTCTTCGTACGAGTCACTGCGTAATCGGGGGTCGCCTCGCTTGTTATAATTCGGCCCGATACTGTGCGAGATTTGCTGCCGTGTTTGCCAGATTCGAATCAACGCATGGTACGAGAACTCGTTCAGCTGAGTATCTCGCTCCGGGTTGAAAGCGACGAATGTTAATGAGCAACCTCAAAGCACTCGACGGCGAGAACTTGTCGGTGGTGAAGCCAAGATTCCTCATTGAGGCGTTGTTAATTGTTGCCTTGACTCCTGATGGTGCGGTAAAGTCCATTCATCGTCTTGATGCGAAAATCCTGAGCTTGGCGCTTTGCTTTGCAGCCATTTCGGAGAGGAGATCCGTCCAAACTATTAATGTGAAGAATGGCGTAGGGACAGCAACAAATTTCAATTGGAGATCATCTGTGCGATCACAAGCGGCAAAACGTTCACCAAATGCAACACTCCTTCAGTCTTACGTTATTGTTACGATGGTGTTCGGGCCGGTTTGAGTCAACCACTTGCGCTCGATGACCTTCGACGGATCTCTGTGCAGGCGTCGACGCAAACAAGAAGATCAATGTCCTCAACTTGTCGTCCATACCCGCCATCTTGACGGCGTTGTGAACTGCGATCTTGGACTCCGTCGGCAATTCCTCCTTCACCATGGGAAGGAACTGTCCGTCGGAAACAGTGAGCTTCTGGGTTTCTTGCTTGGGCACGTACGGGACGAAGTCAAACCGGAGTTCCCTTAGAGGGCTCAAGATGAAGGTGCAATGCTCGCGTGCCCTGGTACTTGATCAATTCTCACACGTCACATATAATTTTTGCTTAGCACAGTAATTATCTTCCAAGATGCAGCGTGATGAAGACTCGGGTGTTCTGACGCTGGTACGCGTCGTGTGTCGAGAGAAGCCAAGCGTCGAGGCGTTGACGCATGCTGTGCAGCTGCTACAGGCTTTGTGGCCCAGGATCACGTTCGCTGCCGTTCTGGAGAAGAATTCCACATTACACCTACTGAAGCTGGCGATACAGCAAGTGGAGCAGAGTGCCAGTATTTCGTACGAGAAGTGTCGACAATTTCGACTGGCCATGCAGTTAGTTCCTGGTAAAATCTCAGTGGAAAACGGAGCTTTAGAAGCCATGAAGGAATTGTATTCCAGATACCCGAACGCTGTAGACAACCAGGCTCTAAAAGCAATCATTGCAATGGGGGACTTCTCGGTGTTGCAGTGGCTCTACGCTTGTGAAAGGAAGACATTCGAGAAAACATTCGCAACATTTTCGCTGTGGTCTCGCTGAAAGGTGTGGATAAAGCAGTTCGGTGGGTCGTGAAGTTATTCCCGACTATGGAGTTTGACCTCAGTTTCGCGGTGAAAGGAGGCCACGTGGAGCAGTTGGAGTGGCTGCTGGAAAATGCTCGTTTCAATCCACTGAATGTCCCTCGGGCAGTTCGTGCAGCGATCAAGAGAGGGGATCTCGAAATGGCTCAATTCCTGCATGGTCTGACTTTGGAATTTTATGTTGTTTCTATCGAGACGCTGGCTGAAAGGGGACATCGTACAATGCTCAAATGGGTCTATGAGACTTTCGAGGTGGAATCCTGGGCCCCAGTACCGAAGGAAGCTGCTTCGAGTGGACAGCTTGAGACCCTCCAGAATCTTCACATCAACGAAATCGGACGCTGCTGGCGTGCGTGTACGGACGTCGCAGCAGGAAATGGTAATCTGGAGGTGGTGATGTGGCTGCATGCCAATAGAAGCGAAGGTTGCACATTCCGCGCCATGGATACTGCCGCAGCTAACGGCCACCTGGAGGTTCTGAAATGGCTGCATGAAAATCGAACTGAGGGCTGCTCGAGGAATGCTCCGTCCGAGGCAGCACGTAATGGCCATGTACATGTACTTGAGTGGTTGTATGGTAACTTCCGTTCGAGTTTTGATAATCGATCAGCAATAGTTGCTGCAAAGAGAAGCAGTTCGAAGCTCTGACGTGGCTTGTTACCATGGCATCATAGGATCCATTGACATTACAGCTGAGATCGGTAACTTGGAAATGGTGGAGTGCCTGCACGCAAAAGGTGGGGCGATCTGCACGAACAAAGCTATGGATAATGCGGCAGGCCAAGGACATCTTAATGTGTTAAAATTCTTGCATGAGAACCGCCAGGAAGCTTGTACCAGGAAGGCAATGACCAAAGTCGCTCGCAGCGGAGAGGTGGTGCAGTGGCTGCAAGGTAATTATTGGAGAAACTGCAACATGAATGTCGTGACTTTGGCCGCGACAAACGGCCGTCTTGAGGTTGTGAAATACCTCGTTGAGCATCGGTCGGGTGGGCGTCCAGACAACGCGATGATTGCAGCAGCGACGAACGGGGACGTACAGATGATGGAGTTTCTGGGGACGAAGTTCTCCACGCACTGGCCGCACAGAGCGATGAAAAAGCGGTGTCTGGTGGACACGCGGAAGCTGTCAAGTGGCTGTACTTCCACGCTAATCAGCCATTGTATCCAGGCTGCGAAGCGGACGCAGCGCGAGCTGGAAACGTTGACTTGATGGAGTTCATCCGCGTGTATTCCGACTATTGCGACAATAACCCAAGCATTTTTTCTTGGCGAGTGGGGCGTGCCATTTCGAGCTCGCTCAATGGCACAGAGACCACTTCACCAGTCGCACAAGCGACAACGACTCTGGAACTGATGGTAGGCTCAAACATGTTTTCCCGCTCACACGTCACATATATATGAAGTTTGACACGCATGTGTTTCGAATGTCGTCCGAAGCCCCGATTCCTACACTTGGTTTCACTATACGCAACTTCAACTTTTGGATTCTTTTCGCTCCACACGCTCATTTTCAAATCCACCATGGCTCCGATACGCGGTCGCCGCGGTCGTCGCTCTGCCAGGGAGGCGAACCTCATGCGCTGGGAGTTTCTGCGTCCGTGGGTGGACGCTCTCCGCTCGGGCATGCTACCATCCGCGCCCGGGCCCGTGGCGCCCCCACCGTCGAAGCCACAGTCCACTGTTGGTCCATGGTCGTCTCGGGCCAAGTCGAGCGCCTTCGAGACTGCGAGATTTGCGTACAGTTCCCTGCCGATATCGCTAGTCGCAGAGACACTCAAAGACTGCAACGCTTGAGGAAGCCATCGAGCTCTTCAACGCGCTGGCTCCGGTGGACAGCGCCGCGTTCCTAGGCCTGTTGTCCGAGTTTATTGTAGGCTTCGAAAACTTCCGAGCGGCCATGAATGGGGTCAGAGTGCAGCCAGTGTGGACGCTGCAGCTGATGGGGAAACTCTCCAGAGAAGACTACGCCTCCAAGCACTCGCCCATCACTTGGGACGTCCTGTTTGGGTGTCCCAATGATCCGTGGGAGTACTCGGAAGATTTCCGAGCTGCTGCCATGAAGCTCGAGGCCATGGACACCTCCAGCTTTGAGAGAGGACTCATGTACTCTATCAAATGGAAGACCATGCAGGGAATCCCCTTGACGGCCTGGAGAGAAGAGCCTAATGACGCCTGGGGAGACAGTATGCCCATTAACTCCTGGGAGGAACAACCAGGAGATATGTACGACGACCGTCGTCCTCACCCCATGAAGGACACGATGACGAGACCTACTGAAGAGCATTTCGTCAGAGAGATGAAGAAGAGATGGAAGGACACAGTGCCAGTCATTGCCCAGGTGGCTGCCGTTCGCTACGGCATGGACGTCTTCACGGCCTGGGCTCGCAGTGGCCAACCCCAGGGGAACCTCACTCACATCACTACCCGCCAGACGCATTTTGAAACTCGAGAAGTGATGGAAGCAGCCATCGTGTGGGCGCATAACGGCGCCACGAACCTCACGCTAACACTTGACGACAGAACTGTCGGCCGGGATCAGTGGGACAGCGCCGCGTGCAGTATGGGCTTCTTCTTTAGCACTGTGATAGCCGGCAAGGCCATGGCGTGCTCGCCGCTGATGCGTCAAATGTCGTATCCTTTTGTGAAGCTAATCTACAGCTGGACGTCCAACTTCACGCTTACTGCAATGATGTCGGCCCTCACAGAGTCTCATAAGGTTGAGATTGTGTCGTTCCAACCGGATGAGGCCGACGAGCACGACATCCAGCCTGTGAATCATGAACGTTGGAAGTGGTTGGCTTTTTCCTTGTTCAGCAACGCGTCCAACAGCTCGGTCGTTAAGTTGGACGTGTCCAAGTTCCGTCTGACCAAACAGGACGTGTCTGCAGTTGCTGCAGTCATGAAGAGTGGCTATCCCCAACCAACTCTTCAGGATTCTGCTCAGTATGGGTACGTTGATGTTCAAAAGGGAACACAAGTGGAGCTCGCTTTGCCTTACGGCAATCACTACAGTATCAAACTGTCGCACGATATCCGCTGCCGAGCACTGTACGAGCCAAACACTGCAAAGAACGCAGTGAACATTGTAGTGCCAGGCTATGGCATCTGCCGGATGAGTCTTGGCGAAAATAACCACAACCAATTCGTTCCTGACCCTCCTTCTGGACCACCAATCCGCGCAAACCGAGACCAGAGCGTCGAATGCCTTGACACCTTCTTCCTCCGTCCAACAAGCGGCAAGATCTTGACAGACATGCTCGCTTTGATCGGTAGAAACCTCAACGGCCTATTGATCGCCGAGACACCTGACGTTCGCATCTCGGTAGATCTCGGTGATGTTGCTGCTGCGTGCCCGCGGCTGGAAATGCTACGTTTGACTTACTTTGATGTCACATTTAGCAACCGCGAGACACTTTGCGGCTGGGGTATCAAGGATTTGGTCCTGATGATGAGTACGGAGGTGCCTGAGTTGGTGGAGTGTCTGAACGACTCGCGCATGTTTCAACAGCTCCAGAAGTTGCAAGTCGTCGTCCCACAGTACGTGAACCTCAGTCCGGGATATGTTCGCGCTCTCGAAGCACACGACAAAGCAAGCATCGCTGTGGTTAAGAAGAAGCTTCCTCTACCTTCTAAGGCTGCTTTGTTGAGTGTTGTAACGAGGAAGACCGGTGGTAAGCGGTTGGACGGCGATCAGGAGAAGGGGGTCGGTGGGATCAGCAAGAGAGCACTCGGTCTGATCTTTGAGATGGCAGCGACACCCGAGCGCCGATCCGTTCGTATCACGACCTTCGGGCTCTGACGAGGTATCGAAGTGGATTCGTGTGAGTGAATTGCGTCTTAGGAAGTATACCTGTCATAAGCGTGCTTTCGTACAAGAAAGCAAGCGCTTGTGAATTCATGTTGTGGCGTGAAGGAAACTTGTGTCCATGTTTCCATCGGCTGAAGCCTTGCTGTCTTGAAACCCAGTCGATATGAAACGCACGACTTGTGTGGGCGATCCGTCGCGAAGGAGTCACGCACGCTCTATACAGCCCCGCAAGGAGCCTCTTGGTTGCATCCGCATCAGCTTCTTGAGACTGGTAACATCACAACTTGTGGTCGACAGCGATCGAGATGGCGGTAGAGATCGAGACGTGGGTGGTGGTCCTGCCAAGCGAATTCTGAGCTGCCATGTCAATAACGTGGAGCTTGCTGCCAGACTTCGGCTCACTGGCAATTCGAGATGACTCACCTTCCATCAAGGCCCAGCTCAGCACGATGGTAAGCGGTGCATCCAAACGTCAGGTTGCAGTTTAGTCTCATTCGTAGAAGCGAGCCAAACGCCTCCGTCGACGAGGTCGCTGCTGCGGTCGCACCACAACGTTATCTGCTCCGCCACACACTTCCAGCACCTTGACATCTTGATGGTAGAGGAGGTAGATTGCAGTTGCTTGGGCTTTACCTCGGCATCCACCAACGCTAACAGCCACGTCGCTGATTGGTCGGCTGGGAGTGCCAACTTCAACGTGCTCGCTGACGGATAGTCACGCCGCCTCTCACTTTCCTTTTTCCCTCGACCAGCCCAATCCGGTTTTCAAGAAAGACGCAGAAGACTCGCGATGGACTCGGACGAGAACAAGACGAAGCTGCTGCAGCCTGAGGCTGAGGAAGACGTGCCCGAGGTCTACCGCTCGCTCAACTTCCGCAGTCTGCACGACCCGTACTCGCACAGCCAGAACACTATGGCCAGCTACTACAGCACGCTCCGGGCCGACAACCTGGAGGCCATGCTCAGTGGAGGACTGGAGCGCTTCTACAAGAAGTACGACCATCTCTCTCGCAAGATCAACGTCCAGCTGCCGACCCCAGAAGTGCGCTTTGAGAACTTGTCCTTCTCGGTGCAAGTGCCGGCAATACCCGGCAGCCAAGGCACCGTGGGGTCACATCTGCGTCAGATCTTCACACCCTGGCAGAAGGTGCCGATGAAGACCAAGCACGCACTGCACCCAATGACGGGCATCATCAAACCGGGGACGCTGACGCTGATCCTGGCCAACCCTGGCTCAGGCAAGTCGACGCTCCTTAAAGCTTTGGCTGGTAAGCTGGAAAACAGCTCGAAGACTGAACTGGGAGGGGAAATCACGTACTCGGGACTCCGAGGTGACGAGATCGACCTCATCAAGCTGGCGGGGCTGGTGGACCAGACGGATAACCATATCCCGACGCTGACGGTGCGCGAGACGTTCAAATTCGCAGATACCTGTGTGAATGGACGTCCTCAAGACCAACCAGAGGAAGTGCGAGACATTGCAGCTCTTCGAACAGAGCTGTTCCTCAACATTCTTGGTCTGGAAGAGTGCGCAGATACGGTGGTGGGAAATGAGCTGCTACGTGGCGTAAGTGGAGGAGAGCGCAAGCGCGTGACGATTGGAGAAGTGTTGGTTGGTGGGCAAAGTTTGTTCCTCTGTGACGAGATCTCTACAGGCTTGGACAGTGCGGCCACCTTCGACATCATTAAATCACTGAGGACTTGGTGCAAAACGCTCGGTGGATCGGCTGTCATTGCGCTGCTGCAGCCGACGCCTGAAGTGGTGGAGATGTTTGATGACATCTTGATGATTAACGATGGCTACTTGATGTACCATGGACCGCGAACGGAAATCTTGGACTACTTCGAAGGCCACGGGTTTACTTGTCCCCACGAGTCGACCCGGCAGATTTCCTGATTGAAGTGACTTCGGGTCGTGGCCAACGCTATGCGAACGGCAGCGTTCCAGTCCAAGATCTTCCCATAGCATCGGAGGAATTCAACAACCTCTTTACACAGTCGAACATCTACAAAAAGACCCATGAAGCGATCAGCCAAGGCTTCCACGAGCATCACTTTGAAAATCCAGAAGACTTCAAGAAGGCGAAAGCTGTGGCCAATCTGGCTCGCTCGAAAGAGAAATCGGAGTTCGGACTGGCCTTCATCCCAAGCACGCTACTACTCTTAAACCGCCAGAAGTTGGTCTGGATCCGAGACCCGCCGCTGCTGTGGGGCAAGATGCTGGAAGGTCTCATCATCGGTCTCGTCATGGGCATGATCTACTTCAATGTGAGCTCGGCGTACTACCTGCGCATGATCTTCTTCAGCATCGCGTTGTTCCAGCGCCAGGCTTGGCAACAAATTACCATCTCGTTCCAGCTACGTAAAGTTTTCTACAAGCAAAGACCGCGCAATTTCTTCCGGACGACGTCGTATGCGATCGCGGAGAGTGTCGTTCAAATACCGGTCAACGTCGCAGTGTCGTTTGTGCTCGGCACGTTGTTCTACTTCATGAGCAACTTGACGCGCACGTTCCAAAAGTACATCGTGTTCTACCTGGTGCTGCTGTGCTTCCAGCACGCCATTATCGCCTACATGACGATGCTAAGCGCTTTCTCGCCCAGTATTACTGTCGGTCAAGCGTTGGCTTCCCTTTCGATCAGTTTTTTCTGTTGTTTTCGGGCAATATCATCCTGGCGGACTTGATCCCGGACTACTGGATTTGGATGTATTGGTTCTCTCCGATCTCGTGGGCGCTGCGCAGCAACATGCTGTCGGAGTTTTCGAGCAGTCGGTATACTCATGCCGAAAGCAAGACGCAGCTGGAAAGCTTCTCCATCAAACAAGGCACCGAGTACATTTGGTTCGGCGTCATCGTGCTGGTGGCGTACTACTTTGTATTCACGACGTTGAACGGTCTTGCGTTGCACTACATCCGGTACGAGAAGTACAAGGGTGTGAGTGCCAAGGCCTTGACGGACAACGAGCCCGATGAAGACACTGTGTATGTAGAAGTAAAGACACCGAATGAACCCGATAAAAAGCCAGCGGACGCGAAAGGTGAGGGTCTCCCATTCACACCTTCCAACCTCTGTGTCAAGGATCTGGACTACTACGTGACGCTGGCTTCGGGTGAAGAGCGACAGCTTTTGCAGAAAATCACCGCGCACTTTGAACCTGGTCGCATGGTTGCGCTCATGGGCGCCACAGGAGCTGGAAAGACCACACTGATGGACGTGATTGCTGGTCGTAAAACTGGCGGTCGGATCGAGGGCGAGATCTATGTGAACGGAGAGCTCAAGAACCCCGAGAACTTCAGTCGAATTACCGCATACTGCGAGCAGATGGATATCCACTCGGAAGCTGCGTCGATCTACGAGGCCATGGTCTTTTCAGCGAACTTGCGTCTGCCGCCGAATTTCACAGAGGACGAACGGATGAATTTGGTGCACGAGACGATGGAATTGCTGGAATTAAATACGATCGCAGATGAAATGGTGGGGAGTTTGTCCGTCGAGCAGAAGAAGCGCGTGACGATCGGCGTGGAGGTGGTGGCGAACCCGAGCATTTTGTTCCTGGACGAACCGACGAGCGGCCTGGACGCACGATCGGCTTTGATTGTCATGCGTGGCGTGCAGTCGATTGCACGTACGGGTCGTACAGTGTTGTGCACCATCCACCAGCCGAGCATCTCGATCTTCGAGCTATTTGACGGTCTGCTTCTGCTGCAGAAGGGTGGGTATACAGCGTACTTTGGGGATTTAGGTGTCGATTCCGTGACCATGTTGGAATACTTTGCATCAATCCCAGGGACGGAGGAGATCCGTCCGCAGTACAATCCAGCGACGTATATGCTGGAGGTGATCGGCGCGGGAATTGGTCGAGACGTGAAGGACTACTCGGTGGAATACGCCAAGAGCGACTTGAACAGGAAGAACCGCGAACGAACGCTGGAGTTGTGCGAGGTGTCGGATGACTTTATCTGCCACTCGACGCTGAACTACCACCCCATTGCCACCGGGTTTTGGAACCAACTCGTGCATCTGACCAACAAGCAGCGACTAACGTATTGGCGCAACCCGCAGTACAACTTCATGCGAATGCTGCTGTTCCCGATCTGCGCCGTCATCTTTGGCACGACGTTCTATCAGTTGTCGGCGGGCAGCGTCAAGAAGATCAACTCCCACATCGGCCTCATCTACAACAGCATGGACTTTATCGGCGTGATCCATCTCATGACGGTGTTGGAGGTGACTTGTGCCGAGCGCGCCGTGTTCTACCGCGAGCGGATGTCCAACTACTACGGCCCGCTACCGTACAGTTTGTCGCTGTGGTTCGCAGAGATCCCGTACCTGATCGTGGTGAATATTCTCTTCGTGACGATCGAGTACTGGCTGGTGGGGTGGAGCTCCAGTGCGGACGACTTCTTCTTCTACCTGTTCGTGTTTTACCTGTACACGTCAGCGTGTACGTACGTGGGGCAGTGGATGTCGGTGCTGATGCCCAACGAGAAAGTGGCCAACGTAGCAGTCGGCGCGCTGTCGTGTCTCTTCAACTTGTTTAGCGGATATCTGCTGCCACGGACAGCCATGAAAGTCGGCTACAAGTGGTTCCAGTACTTGATGCCGTCAAGTTATTCGCTGGCCGCGCTGGTTGGCTCGCAGTTCGGAAACAACGACGACATTATCTCGGTGACGAACGGGAACACGACGACCAGCATGACTGTCTCGCACTACATTGAAATTACCTACGACTTCCGTCCGAACCGCAAGTATGACTTTATGGTCGGTTTGATTGTCATTTGGGCCGTGCTGCAGTTGGCGATCTTCCTGACACTCAAATATGTTAGCCATCTCAAACGATAACTGCGTGCTGGTGCGTATGTTATCTGTGGTTTACTTGCCTTGCATTACCAACAATAAAATCAACGAAGCTAGTCGATTTTTGTCTTCATTTTCCTTTCGGCGCAGAAGACAAGGCATTACTGGTCTCCACCGTCAAGGTCTGCTGTCGACGACTATAAAAGCAGTCTTGGATCGTGGCGAGTTGCCGCTGTTTTGAAGCTAGCAGCATGTCGTGCCAATCCAAAACTCAACTGAATTCGACCACTTTACTTAACGAAACCCACAACAAGGCAGTGCACGCAGACGTCATGGCCGACAACATCGCGCCGAAAACGATGCGGAATTATCCCCATGGACTTGGCAAGGGCGAGCCGGCCGCATCAGACATGTTTTGCCTGCCCAAGAACCAGTGTGATTGTTCCAAGTCAGTCACCAACACAGCCTTGATGCCCATCAACTGCACGCCACGGCGATTTCGAAGAAGTTTTCGGGCTGATGTTTCTTGATTAGTGTTTGAAACCCTGCTGCCATTGTGAAATTGCGTCCCAGATGCAAACCGAGGTTTTCGACGGAAGTGGCGACTTCCATTTGTGGCAGGACTGGGTCGAGAACGAGCTGGTCATCCACGGTCTGCTTGGCTACGTGCGCTTGAAGAACTACGACGGCAGCCAAGCATTGGCATACCAGGGTGACGAAATCCCAGGCAAAACCTCCGAAGGACTGAGTAAGCAAGTGGTGATGCAGGAGCGAGCTCAAGCAAAAAGGTTTTGAACAAGGCAGTCCACTCGAGCCTACAGTCGCTGATCCTGGGCAGGAACGTCTACGACAGCTGGGCGACATTGTGTGCTGCGTACGGCAAGAGCAGGTCGCTTCAAAGCGGCGACTTGTATGCAATGAATCGGGCCGTGCAGAGCATGTTCTTGCACGAGAAGGAAGGAGAATCAGCCGAAGAGTTTATCGCCCGATGGAAAATGGTCGTGGATCACTACGTGCTCGTGACTGGGTCTCAGCTTAGCGACGCTTATCTCTCTGGTCAGTTGGAGCTCACACTTCCGAAGACTTGGAAAGCTACAGTCGACTCGTGGCGTACCGGTCGACTGTTTGTCCCGCTGGACGAACTGGTCAAGAAGATCATTGAAAAGGGCAAAGATCGACGTGTTGACGGAGCGCGAAAAGAGTACAATACGAAGGCGGAAGGAGGCGGTGACACCACAGCGAAAAAGTGTTTTTACTGCCTAAGGACGACGCACGAGTTTCGCGGGTGCCGCTACCTGAGCGAAGATATTAAGGCCAACAACACGCACAACTGCAAGAAGGGTTATTCGTGTCGGGTGACCCCTGAGCGCAAGCAGTGGATGGTGGACGCGCTCGAGAAGTACATCAAGAGTATCTCTAGTTCTTCGTCTGCTCGTCGAAGTCCGTCGCGGGCCCGCAGCGCTCCGTTTCAGCATTCAAGAAGCGTGCTCGACCGACTGGAAGAACGTCGCCCTGTACGAGCGTCTCGATCGCAAAATGTGCGTCGAGGACAGGAGTCGAACGGCGGGTTCTACTTTCCGCCACGCAAGCGTCAACGCTCACCGTCGTTCGAGAGGGCATTTCGTTCTTCGCCGTGAGCGGAACTACGTAACATCTGAGGTGAAGGTGCTGCAACCTATTAGCTTATCGTAGTTCAGCGCTGTGTTTCCGTTGATGCATTTTGTTGGCTTTTTCACTTCAACTTTGTTTCGTACTTTAACGAGATTTTGGAAACGAATTTCAAAATCTCGGAACGGATGGAGATCGATCCCAAATATGCGTTCCTGTCGCCGTGGTTCCAGGACCTCCGCGAGCACGTCCTCCCGCGCGACGCCTCCATCCCCGACGCCCGTTCTGCCTGCAGTTCCGCTGCTGGTCTGCCGACGATTTCACGGCGTCGGAAGCGGTCCACTGCGTCGAATTCCCGGCCAACGGCGACCACACTAAACTACAGCGCATGCGAGAGGCCATTGAGCTTTTCCACGCCTTAGCAGCAGTCTCCAGTGATGCGTTCATGGATTTCTTTGGGGATTTATAATGCAGGACGGCGCTTTCTTGTTCGAAGGGAGGGGACAGCGACTGCAGCCTATTTGGGAGTGCTATCTACAGGGGAAGATCTCTCCTGGTGACGTTGTTGCTACCAAACCCAAAGTTACCTGGGGCGAGCTGCTTGGATGTCCTGACGACCCGTGGCAGTATTCGGAAGAGTTTCGCCAAGCGATGAACAAGTTGAGGGTATCTGAAGAGATGGAGGCGGAGCGCTCGTTCGAGTGGACAAGTACCCACAAAGCAATCTCCATGTCGGGGTGTCAAGTATCACAAGAAGGGGAACCTGAGCTAGTTCCTTTTGTACGAGCATTTGGAGATCTGTTGAAGATGGAGGCGCCGTCACCTGTGCACATGGCTGCTGTCTGTGATGGTGCTGCACTTGCTCAAATCTGGGAGCGAAACCCTCGCGAACTAGCCGATGAAGGAAGAGAAATGTATGGCGGGACATGGAGGTGCAAGTTTGCGGCCCCGACGTTTCTTCACATGCCTGCAGCGATTGCACAGGCGGGTTTGCCGTCTTTGATGATTCGCCTCGATGAAAGGGACATTCGTCAGCAGTTGGGACTGGGTATGACGAATGCCGGACACCTGTTTAGCACGATCGCGTGTGGTGAATCACTGTGTGAATTGCCAAGAGTGGAGTCCGGAGTGTCGCTTGTCCGCCGTGGAAAACACAGCGAGTTGGAAGTACAGTGCGACTGGGCTTCCGAGAGGATGATCGGTGCTATGAGCTCAGCTATTAGCGAGGCGAAAGGAATAAAAAAATAGTGTTCTCTCTGGATGAAGAAGAACCGGCAAGTGAAGGGATAGACGCTGCCCAGTGGGGCTGGCTAGCTTACGCATTGTTTACTAGAACTTCAAACAGCTCGGTGGAATCAGTACGCATTTCAAATTTCCCGTTCACGCGTCGTGGAATCCAAGCGGTTAAAGACGTTCTCAAACACGACTATCCGAGTACGTCACGGTCGTTGGCTGGCGATTCAGAGTATGGATTTGTCAACGTTAAAAAGGGGAAAATGTTGCAATCCAGCGGGTTTGAAGGTGTTGATTGTTCCTTTGTGCTATCGCGCGACTGTTACTGTAGAGCACGGGTGGATCATACCCGCTCTCGCTCAGCAGAAGTTGTTGTTCCTGGCTATGGTATCTGCACTATGGAACTGACTGCTGACGACCAGTTCGACCGTGATCTACCTGCTTCTTGTGGCGGCAATGTATGTCGTGTCCGCTCTTTGGATCTAGAAATTAGCGGCGTCGAAACAGACTCAATGATAGTTGATCTCTTGTCGCTGGTTGGTACCAATCTCTTGCAGTTAAGTATCGCAAGTTGGGTGGTGGAAGAAGCTGCAATCGACCTCAGTGAAGTGGCAACAGCAGCTCCTAGTCTCAAACACCTCGACACCAGTTCATTTAACGTGGGCATTTCAAGTCTGGAAAAGCTTCGGGACTGGGGGTTCAACATCTTGAAATCACGGGCAGCAACCAAGTCAACGGTCTTGTGGATTGTTTGAGCGATCCAGCTTGTCGGATGTCCCGTCAACTAGAGGAGATCAAGGTGTCATACCACCACCACGGAAGATTTGATGCAGCGTATGTTGAGGCCTTAAAGGCCCACAACGGCGAGTATATTAGCGTTGTTGGAGAGAAATTTCCTATTCGATCGAAAGTGGCATTGCTCAGCGTTATGAGGGGAGACCGCAGACTTGCCCCCGAATCGATGTCATTCCACCGCGTAGATCGGAACATGTTGAGTTTGATCTTTGCATTTGCTGCGATCCCCAAACGACGGGTTATCCGAGTGGAATAGACAAAGTCGAAGCACGTCGCCGGTCTCCAGCAGCTCCGGCATATTGATGGAGATCGTCCGATGAGAGCAAGACAAAATGGAAATGGCCGTTCGCGATAATTGGTATTTGGGAAATACATTCACGAGTAATGCAGCGAGTTAGCCAAGTAAAGAAGAGTGCTGTTGCAAGGTGCCAAGCCTAATCTGTGGCAAAAAACGCGAAAACCCAAATTGTACCGCAGCCAACTAGATTTCGAATCTGTATGGCTGAGCCCCTTGGTCTCGCTATCCACAAGGCGCTTTGCTCCCCACTTTCCGGTGAAAACGCTCAGTAGTGCCGCCTTTGACGAGATCGGGATCTTCTTTTTATCTGACAACGGCAATGCTGTCTCCGTCGTGCGCTTCAACCGCCTGCAAATAGGTCGAGCTTTCAAGCTGCAATCTTTCCAGCCGCCGAAGTATCGTGGGATCGTCCCAGCACTGCAGTAGACCGGGTATTTCCTTGTCTACGACCAGCGCCAAGCCCTTAATTCCCCGGACATCGGGCACTTCGGAGATCACAACAGTATGAAGGTTGGCTTCAAGTAATGCTATCACGTCGGTCAGCACGGAGCCGCTTTCGGGACGAAGAAACATCGTCTCAAGCTGTTGAATCCCTTGGCCACGATCTTGTCGAGGCGGTGCTTCCGATGAAGGATCGTGGGCAAACTTGTTCGCATTGCTCCTCTTGCAAACGTTATAGCCAGGGACGACCACTTTCAGAGATTCTCCATGACTCATGGCACGACAACGGCAAGTCTTCGAGAGCTTAATGGAACATTGATTCCCGTGCGGTAGCCCTTCTGGGAACACTAGAGCTCCCTACTCCACGTCCACAAAGCCATACTTAGGAAGGTTGCCCCCGCTTCTAATCGGTTGGGGGAATTCCGTCTTCGTTACTTTAGGGACGGTTTCCGCATCTTGTGCCGTCAAGGGAAGATAGCCAACCTGCAGTGATGAGGACGAAGCGTTGCTGAGCAACGGAAACGCCAGCCATTGCCAGCACACATGGTGCACAGGTTGGATATGACGTTCGTCGTCTTCGTTGGGCTGGAACGTCACCGACTGGAAGCGCCGACGTAATTGCACCGAACGTGACGTCGGAAGCGCAATCGTCAAGCAGCTTCAAGACCGGGTAGGTGACTTGACGGAACAAGCCTTTGGTGGACATGGCGTCTCCACAGACCAACGCGTCGAAGAGCATCCTTCATTCTCCAGCGCCTTCCCCACTCGTGGTCGCGAGTGTTTGTGTCGTCAAGAGTTACCGAAAGATTCGTGATGCCGCTGCTCGCAAACACTAGAAACTTAAGAGGCGGCCCGAGGGTAAAACGTTGCCCACTGTTCATTATCGATGATCAAATCCCCCAACAGACTGATGAAGGTTGACGCTCGACCATGTTGGTGGAGAACTTGACCACGATACGGCAGTGGCGAATGACTTGCCAACTGATTGGCAACGCCTTAAAGATAAAGAACCTAGCGACAGCTTTGTCGTGGGGTGCTCTCTTTAGTTGTCTGGATGATCCGTGGGAGACGTCCATGGAGTTTCAAGCTGCAGCTCGCAAAATCCAAGCGCTCGAGAGGAAGAGTTTGACTGTGGACGGCTATGTCGTCAGCACTACGAGCTGGAGGACTCGTGGGATCACGCTCGGTGTGTTGGAAGTCGATCGGGGACGAATGTTAAAGAGATCTTCCGGTTGCCGTACTCGCATGATGGGACCTTCATTGGAACTCTGGACGGATACTTCTTTTGCGAGATGCGTGGATGGCTGCCTGCTTCCGTCTCCAGACGGCTCTAGTGTGGACGTACTTCTTACTTCAGAAGCTGTGGATGTGGAGCTGCGACGCACTCTTCAAGCTGGCGATCATTGCCTTGGTCGTTGGAATTGCGCTAGTCGAAAGACACTACACTTGGTTTTTGTATGGCGTACTTCAACTCGCGGCACTTTCGAAATAATGCCGCCAAGACGCAACCGCGGTGGTCGAGTCGGCTCCCAGTGGGCGTTCTTGGACCCATGGCTGGCCGTCCTTCGAGCCAACGTGGCACGTCCCCCACTCAGTCCCTAGCGCTGCGTGTGACGTTCCACTGCTGGCTGCGGGCGCTCAGCGGGGCCCAGAGACTGACCCGTGACTGTAAGATCTTGCTACGCTTCCCAGCCGACCCGACGACTCCACGGCAGCGGCAGCATTTACAGCGTCTTCGCGAAGCCATCGAGCTGTTTAACGCTCTGGCAGCCGTCGACAGCGTCGCGTTCGCCACTCTCCTGGCCCCGTACTTTGTGCGGAGTGCCGAGTGGCTGCGCTCAGGCTACGAACTGGACGAGGTGGACCACCTGCCAGTGTGGAGCTGCTACTTGACAGGAACCTGTCATTTCCAGGTTAATAGCAAAATTCCCATTACTTGGAGTAGCCTATTCGGCTGTCCAAAAGATCCGTGGGAATACTCGAACGAGTATCGAGCTGCAGCGACGAAGCTGCAAGAGATGAAGGAGGTTGAGGAGGTTGAGGACTGTGTTCTTGTCTGTTCGACCAAGTGGAAAGTTTACGATGAATGTATCAAAATCCGAGAATGGAGGAGAGAACCCGACGATTCCTTTGGGAACACGATCTTCCACAACTCGTGGGATGAAACTTTAACGAAACCTACTGAAGAATATCTCGTTCGAGAGATGGGGAAGCGATGGGAGAAAATTGTTCCAGTGGCGACGGAGCCGAGCTGCATTCGAGTTTGGCTGAGTGGAATGAGTGAACGATTTCCGTTTGTTTCGCGGATGACGACGCAGTGCTGGGACGCAGTGGTTAGTGGTGGCTTGTACGTTCTGGGGTGGGTGATCGTGGCGATAGTGACAGTTAGCATGTGGTGGTATGACCGCGCAGAGCGGAAAGCTCGAGACTCTGCTGAAAAATTACGGCCCCCGGTGAACCAACAGAGGGCGGGGCCTCTCACTACGAAGCTAACTGTTGTGAAGCCACGCGCAGATATGTGCTGACGGTCATTTACTACTAATAGTACGAAGTATCAGGTGTTCGAACTCATTCCTTGTTCATGCTGGGCCTCTCGATGGTATCACATTTGACCAGTTTTAATCGACGGTGCAGTGCACGTGGTACAGAGTAGTGAGCGCCAGCACGCCAATACCGATGCCAAACATCAGCAAATGCGCCACAAACTGGAAGGCAGACTTGACGCGCAAGACCCCAGGCAGCAGATCCGTGCCAGCAATATACACGAGAGTTCCCTGTACAGCACAACACATATCAGCTATAAGAATCACACGACCCACCACAATACATTCGACGCACCGATCCAATAGCGAGCAGTAGCCCCATCGTTTCGTTGGTGACTGGCACTGCAGCAAGAACGACAGCAGCTCCCACGAAAGCCGTCAGCGCACTGAGGAGATTGAACAGTACGGCTTGGAACGGTGTAAAACCCGACTCCACGAGGATGATAAAGTCGGCGAATTCCTGCGGCACCTCGTGCAAAATTGCGGACGCTGTGACTGAAATGCCAAGAGAGTCGTCACAAGCGAGGAACGCCGTTGCAATCAAGACACCGTCGACGAAGTTGTGGAACAGATCGCCCAACAGGATGATGTACGCCATGGGTTTGATGGCATGCCAGTTGACACGGAGGTTAAATGCGGACAGTGCCTTGGACTTGAATGGCGAAGGTGACAGCGTGTCGCCGGTGTAGTTTCCTGTCTCTGGGGTCACCGAGTGCCTGTCGCCAGCGTCAACATGGCCAGAAGTCGGCGAGTTAAGCTTGAGGGAAGTCGGTAGGTGGTGGTTGTGCGCGTGGCCATCGCCCTGCACCTTGCTAATCCACAGCTCAAGCGCCATCTCGACGATCATCGCGACAACGAAACCCACCACGAACATCATGCTCAGTGTGAGATCCATCTGGCCGTACTCGCTGTAGAACTCAATAGACTCTGGTAGAATGTGGAGGAAGGCGGCACCAAACAATGCGCCAGAGGAGAGGGCGATCATCGAGTCCATGATCTTCGTCAGCCAAGTGATGCGAATGACCATAATGAGGATGCCGATGACAGATAGGATCGCAACAATAGCCACAGCCGCCATAGTCTTGCCCCAAACAGCAGCAGACGCCTTCCGGGACGAAGACGTTCCTTCAGAGGAAGCTTCTTCCTCCTCTGCAGCAGTCAGAGCCACCGCCACTTCTTGGTCGTCAGCATCAAGCACTTGCATGCCGAACTCCTCGATGGCGTTGTGCTGCATATGGAACGCATAGAACCCTTCTTGATCGACAACCAAATTCACAGTCATCGGCTCTGATACAAGGCGCCGGGAGTCGTGAGCGCCAGGTTCGTCGCAGTGATCAATGTGCCAGGTGTTGTTCGGGTTGGACTCACACTCCACCTGGAGTGCCGCCAGTTCGTCGGCATTGTTGCGTTGGATCACATACAGCAATGCATCAGTCGGGGCCATATCCCTTGACGCCTTGACAAGATTGCGGGGCAGCGCCACATCTTCCAGCAGCGAAGTGGCCTCTTCAACGGAAGCTTCGAGGTCTTGGAGCGTCACAGTTTCGGTCGTCGAGATGTTCATCGGGAGCACGAATACCGCCATGTTCTCCGTGTTGTTGGCGAACGAGATCGTGTACGTGCCGTTGTTGAGGGCCATGGCCATCGACAGCTCCCATGAGATGCCTCCAGCGGGGCAAGTTGCGGTCGTCCCGCTGGTCGAAATGCACTCGGTGCCTTGACTTTCGTAGCCGACCTGACAGTGGCAGTGGTTTCCGTGGAGTTCACCGTGCCCGCTGCATTCCTGTGCCGCTGTCAGTGACAAGACCGCGACAGTAGTCAACACGAACGTCAAGCAGTGCAGTCGAAAGCTCATTTTGAATTGTGCGGACTGGTGAATGATCGGAGAGATTCCAGAGTGATGAGTGGCGGCGGTCGATGCGGTAAAGATGGATACTGGCCGTCGAAGCTGAGACTTGGACGGCAACTTGGCAAAGATGAGCGTGGCGTGGTTGGCTTGGAATCGGTATGCTAGTCTCTCCGACGGCGTCGATCAGTAAATGCGAACAGCACAACTATCCGGCGACGGTGAAGACGAATACGTGCAAAGTCGGGCGGCTTTTTAATTAAAACTTTTTAATCGAGGACCGCATCAACTATCTGCCCCGTCATACAGAGGGATAGGCATATCGAACGGACCAAGTAGCCTCCTTGTCTAACGTTTGCCGAACAGCTTGGAATCACGAAGAGAGCGCGGTCAGAGATCGGTTGGCTGACTTGTCCGACGACGGAGATCAACTAGGTGGCACTTTTACGTGATCGCTTCCCCTGCCTTGAATCTGGGGCTTTGATTTTCGTTCGCACTCGGCCATAGCACCCTGGTCGACCAGTTCTTCATTTCTCAACTTGCCATCAAGCCGAAAGCCTTGCATCACTCCAGAAAGGATGTTCAAGTCTGTTGCTGTGCTCACAGTGCTCGCTGTCTCCTCCGTCGCCGCTCAAAATGCGTCGTGCACGGCCGAGTCATTGCAGTCGCAAATGAACGCCTGCGACTCGATCGCCGACGTCTCGCAGCTCAAGTGCGATGCTGAAGCCTGCCACGAGGCGCTGCACGAGCTCACGGAGGACGAGACTCGCCAGTGCTATGTGGACCTGGGTCTGGGACCCGTCACGGACCTCGACTACTACGTCCAGCTCGATGAGTTCTGCCACGGCGACGGTGCCGACCCCGCCGGTCAATCTTCGACGACCAGCTCCGCCAGCGGATCGGCTGCCGGCGCAGCCACGGTGGGCGATGACCATGAAGGCCACGACCATGACCACAACCACGAAGGACACGACCACGACCACGACGACCACAGCTCGTCAACGTCGGCCTCCGCCAGTGGCAGCAGCGATGCCCAGTCGCTGAGTGTGTCGCTTGCTGCTCTGTCCCTGGTGGCTCTCGTTAGCTCCATCATGAACGCCTAATCTTACCAGCCTTTTTGACCAACAACCCCTGATGATACTGTTTTCGTCTACCATTTCGAACGGCCAGATACTAGATAGCATGGCGCAAGATGCTTTTGAAATCGTTGACAACTCGATCGGCTCGTGGCTAGCAACCTGCTAGTTGCTGCATTTGCTTTTCGAATGGCCAACGTCAACACCTGCAACTTGGTTCGAGCCGATGCATTCGTTCCTGCATTCTCCATGACCCACACATGGCTGCCGCGATCGTCGCGCATTGCTGAACAACACGAAGGCCAGCCACTTCCAGCGCGGGGGTTCGCTTGTTGGCCCGATTCGTCTGCGTCATGAGGCTCGAAGGTGACGGACTCCACTTTGTCAGCTTCGGTGAGCGCCGACGTGATCGCCGCAAAGGTATTGCCGGAGGCCCAGCTATAGACGAGCTTCAGGACCGGATACGAAATCTCCCTCGGTAGTGGCGCACTGCATGTGGCCTGTCCGCAGACGATCAGGCTAAACAGTAAGCCCGTGTCCGCCTCATGATGGAGAGAGCACAGCTGTGGTGAAGGAGGAGGTGCCGATGAAGTCCACGGCCGCACTGCTCAGTGTCGTGAGGCACTACCTCAAAGGTAAAGCGAAGAAGGCGGTCCGCGGAGTGATCAAGAGGTCTCTCGGCTTGGTTTTTGAGATGGCAGCGACCCCGGAACGTCGATCGGTCCGATTTTCGACCTCAAAGTCACGCAAATGAGCAGCCAGGGCGAAGGAGAAGGCAGGAGAACACCACCAGTTCCTTCCCAGTCCGGTAATGAAGTACATTGCTTTTTCCATGTTGAACGAGACAAACGGTCTGGGATCATCATGATGGCTCGAGGTCGTGGAACCACACAACTTGGTTTTTGTATGGCCAACTTCAACTTCTGCACCCTCGATCTCGACCCCGATGCGCCATTTCCGAATTCGCCATGGCCCCCGCACGTGGCCGCCGCGGCCCAAGAACCGACAACACCGTCACCAAGTGGGCGTTCCTGCAGCCGTGGGTCGAGGCGCTGCGAGCCAACGTCGTCCGCAACGCCACCGACAAACCGACACTCGAGGCGACTTTCCACTGCTGGCTCAAGGACTTTGCGGTGTTTAACAACGCCATCTGCCGCGACTGCATCATGCGCGTGCGCTTCCCTGCCGACCCAGCCTCCCGTCGTCGCAACCGACACCGACTGCAACGTCTTCGAGAAGCCATCGAGTTGTTCAATGCCCTCGCGGCAATCGACAGCGTCGCCTTCGCCACGTTACTGGCCGACGTCATCGTCAACAACGACGAGTTTGTACGCTCCGGTTTGCCAATGTCGCTCGTCCACCACCAACCAGTGTGGACGTGCCAGTTGATCGGCAAGTTGGCGAGCACGGACGACGCCGTAACGACCTTCCCCGTGTCGTGGGGGACGCTGTTTGGCTGCCCCAATGACCCGTGGGAGTGCTCGGCCGAGTTCCAAGCTGCCGCGTTGCAGATCGAAGCCATGGACACTGGGGAGACCCAGCGCTGCCGGCACTGCTAGTGTCGACCAAGTGGTCCCTACCCAGTGCGGGTGTCCCGCTAACGGCATGGAAACAAGAGCCTAACGACGCGTGGGGCGACTCAATCCCGATCAATGCCTACAGCATGAAAGGCAACCCACTGGTGGGTGGTGTTCAGTCAGGAGACAAACTCCCAGACAAATTGAACGACACCGTCAAAAGACCCAGTGAAGAGCACTTTGTGAGGGAGATGAAGGCGCGGTGGGACGGCGTCGTCCCCTTAATCGCCCACTCCGTCACCGCGCGCGGCTTGATGGACGTGTTTGAAGCCTGGACTCGCTCTGGTGCTCGCGAGTGGAATGTTTCGTACGGGATCACTACGGCGGCGAACTTTGAGTCCAACAACGTGATGGCGTCCGCCATGCAGTTCGCAATGGCCGGTATCACCAACTTTACTCTGACACTGGACAGCAGAAGCGTGCGTGTCACCCAGTGGGGAAAGCCGTGGAGCACATGGGCTTCCTCTTCAGCTTGATCGTCTGCGGCCACAGCACCTGCGGCGTGCAATTGCCGCGACAGTTGTCGTACCCGTTCCTAAACTTGGTCTACAGCTGGGCGTCGGATACGACGTTCGCCGCCATCACTTCAGCACTCACGAACGCTTTCAAAGTAGAGTCCGTCACGTTCACACCCAACGCAGCAGACGAACCGCTACAACCTGCGAATCCTTCGCGCTGGAAGTGGCTGGCCTTTGCGTTGTTTAGCCACGCTTCGAACGGCACCATCGACCACGTCAATATTACCAAGTTTAAGCTGACCAAAGAGGACGTTCAGGCCGTCGCAGCGGTCATGAAGAGAGGCTACCCGGAGCCGATATCTGGTGAGGAAGCACTGCCGAGTACGGATACGTCGACGTCGCCGCCGGAACCATTTTACGTCCGGCTGGTTTACCCGGTCGAGACCACACCGCGTTGACGCTAGGAAGAGACACCCGCTGCCGTGCAATGTACGACCCAAAGCCGACGAAAGACTTTGTCCATGTAGTTGTCCCTGGCCACGGCATTTGCAAGATTGATCGACAGCTCAGCAGCACCAACAAATTGATCCGTGACGCTCGCTCGGGCCCACGAGCACAAGGCAAAGGTGTCGAGAATCTGGAGACGTTCTTCCTCCGCCCAGAAAGCGGCGCAGTGTTGACGACGATGATCGCATTGATCGGCAAGAACCTTCGGGGATTGCTGATCGCTGAGACCCCAGACGTCCTCATTACGGTGGAGCTGGGTGCGCTCGCGGCTGCGTGTCCGAGACTGGAGAAGCTCGCCATAACGTGCCACGCGGTGACTCTATTGAACCACGACTTGCTCCGTGGCTGGGGCATCCAGGAGCTAACTCTCGTCGTGAACAAGGAGCTGCCTGGCCTCGTGGAATGTCTGCAAGAGCCAACCAACGGGATCTTCCGACAGCTGCAAAAGTTGGCGCTGATGACCTCGTCGTATGTCAATTTGAGCCGCAAGTACGTTCGGTCGGTGGAAGCTCACGACGGAGACTGCATTGCCGTGGCCAAGAAGAAACTCCCAATGTCGTCGAAGGCCGCCGTGCTCAGCGTTATGAAGCCTCGGTCGGTGAAAGCTATTGGTTGCGAGGCCAACCGACCTCTCCGTTTGATTTTCGAGATGGCAGCGACACCCCAACATCGGTCGGTTCAATTCACGACTTTGGACTTGTGAGAGCAAGGAGGTGAGCGGCCACTTGCTAGCAGCGCTGGGTTCTTTGATTTTGTTTGCTTTGAGTGTCGTTTAGTTCATTCCGGCCGCGTTTCAGCGATGTCGTTTGGAATGGCAATTCAATCAAGTCTGTTGACTGCGATTGCGGGATGCTTTAGTGAATTTGCTTGTCATTTGCGGTGGGGTACTGTCAAAAACAGATTCTAATCATTATCCAAGTTTCCGGCTATCCCCGCAAATGAAAACGCGGCTGCAATTGTTTCTCGCACTCGCGATTGTAGTCTTAACAAGCGTTGGAGTTGCATCGATCAGCCACGACTTCGTCAATCGCGGTCACCAAGTCCGAGAAGGCTTCGATCAAATTCAAGCCGTCGCTTGTCATTACGATCGCCCATCACGTACGTTTGGTGTTTCCCTAAGGAGATTTCGCACGATATGATCTCCCTGTGTCGCGCGTCCGACATCGCTGGATCAGTGCGATCGTGTGGTTGGATCCCTACCATACCAGCCACTGCGACGCTGTCAGGTGACCCCGCCATCAGCTATCCGGTTGAAGCCACCAATATCGACGGCACCACTCGGAAGATGCTGTACGAAGAGGACACCAACTATCCATATCTTGGGCCTACAAGAGAAAGCGGTGAATTTCAAGACCTCCTTCAATGGGAGCAACTGACGGACGCTGCTTGAGCGGCGTTGAATTCGACAAACGTCGGCGATCACGCAATTGTACCGTTCACCGACGCTGCATTTGAAAGTCAGCTCAAAGCTGCGTCGACGTACTACGTTCGCGTGCGTGGCGTCGGGTATGAAGCTCACTCGATATGGGAGTAAGGCCCAAGACAAGCACATAGTCAACGAAGGTCGTGTTAGCATTATCGTGGGAAAACAAGAAATAGCTAGCTACATGCACAAACCGACCCTCTTCACTATCATACAATGGTTCAATCGCAGCTACATGGAGTGCATCTTGACCTTGAACAGGATGGCGCCAACGAGAAACCCCAGAAAGCTCATCACTCCTCCCAAAAACACCGGCAACTTGTATCCGAGCGACGTCTGCACAACGGCCGTGCCGATGGCGAAGTTGAGCAACTGACCGAAGCAGTTGGCCGAGTTGAGCGCGCCGACATACATGCCAATGTCCACGTCGCTTCGGCCGCCGAACACGTGTATGATAACGGGAACCATGAGGGCAAAGGCGCTGCCCTGTGCCACAGACAAAATGGCTACGACAAAGAGATCGAAACCCACACTGCTGCAGAAGGCCATGGGCATGAGCAGAGCTTGAGCCAACATGGACACGGAAAGAGTCCACCGCGCACCGAATTGACGAACGAAGAACGGTAACGCCCACGAGTAAACGTAGCCCACAATATTGAAAAGGAGATCACCGAGGCCGCTGGCCTTGCTGACTCCGTGGTTGTAAGCGATCTGCTCTGCTGAGCACGGGTTGCACGAGTCGGCATTGTCGGCATTGCCGCCGTAGACTTCAAGGCCGAAGAACTGCCCCTTGTTGCCGTTGTAGGCCGAGTATCCGTAGAGCACGAAGAACATGATGGCCGCGTACACAATGAGCATCGGCGGCATGGTCTTCACGCCAGTGTAGATGGTCACGAAGGCGTCGCTCACACTCTTCCACGTGCTGGTCTTCTCTGTCTTCTGCAGCGGAGTCTCTTTACCAAACACACAGGCCACTACCACGCAGATGAACATGACGACGCACAGCATTCCCATGAAGGACTTGAGCGTCAGATACGCCGCGCCCCAGATCTGAATGTAGACGGCTGGGATAATGGCGCCCATGGTGGCCCACCCCAAACCGAGCGCAGCGCCCAACGTCTGCCGATCTCCGGCAAAGTCTGCGACCATGAGCATTGTCGGCGTCTGACTGCACGTCACGGCAATGTCCATCCAGAGGTAGAAAATAAGCGTGAAGACAGCAGTCCAAGTGCGATCAGTCTTCTCTCCTGCTGCACCGGTGCCGACGTCGCCCAGCGCGGTCCCAATTTCGGTCGTGTACGCCATCAAGATCCAGCAAATGATGCACAGAACCCCCATAACCACGAGAATGGGGCGACGCCGACCGTACCGCGACGTGTTGCGGTCACTGAGTACGCCGATAATCGGTCCGAAGACGATGCCGACCACGGGTCCGATCACCGACGTGAGCTGCACGGCGTAGTTCGGTAGCATGGTGCTGAGGTAGGGTCCGAGTGCAGCCCACTGCGCCGCCCAGGCCATGTTGACGGCCATACGAGGCATCGCCACGGCCAACAGAATCCAGAGCGAAGCTCCCCGAGGTTGGTCGCTGTCGCCGGCCTCCAGATCGGGACGTTTGGTGGTGCTTGGGTTGCTCAGAGCGGGCGACATGAGGTTCTCATAGTCGGCCCCTGTAGTGGGCGCGTACAGTCCAGCCTCCTTCTCCTTGAGCAGCTTGGCCATGGTCGACGGCGGTATCACTCCCAAGTGGGTAGCAGAGCGCAAAAGAGGAATGACAGGACTGCTGCACGGTCTCCGCTCCGTCAGTGCGCGTCGGTCGGATCAGAGCATTGCGGTGGCAACCGACGAGCTGAAGGCGCTGGAAAGCCTTCCGCCTGAGAGAGTGCAGCGGATTATGCTTGTGAGCAGCGCTCAGATCGCCGGCACGGTGCACTGTTTGGCTGAGCACTGTCGAGGCAACATTCGTTGTCGACTAGCACAAGTTCAAGCGGACGGTTTATGTCGGCGGTCCCATACAGAATTCAAGTGAGAGGTTGAAGTTGGCATGACGGTGACGCATCCCCGAGCGCGTTTAACTCCCAAGTGCAGGTTCCCCGTTTACGCTGGACGCTCTTGCTTGTATCTGCCGCTGGATTGAAGGATTCGGTTTGGCTTTCGTTCTTGTTGGTGGTCAATGGGGGCGGATTTATCGTTGACGTCCACAGTTTATGTCAGACTCGCCCCAGATGAACGAGTCCTAGCAGCCCTGCTTCAATATCTATCGGCGAGCAGGGAAGATCACATGGATGATCGTCGTGCTGGTTGGAATGTTGCTGCCCATTCGAGGCATTATTGAAGATTGCCGCCGAATATGCCAACGGTGGAGTTGTAGACCAGCAAGATGACAGTGGAAAGCGCGGCACCACAGGTATCTGCAATCTGCAGACTTGAACGTCTCGAGCACAGTGAGCATCGGAGTATGGCCATCTGTCTGCCTGGTCCATCGGCCCCGCCAGCGAGGTCAATCTCATTGATTTCCCCTCCCAGCTCAGTCTTCGAGGTGTTTTCCAGCTTGCCAACCTGCGCTTTGAGAAGCGTCGACTGGCCTGAGCTATTGAGTAAGATCAGCGTCAGTGTCCCTGGCTTGATGATGCCTGACATCAGAAACAAGCAACGAATTTGCATCAACCTTCACCAACATGGCATGTGCCTAAACGCAACACTACGCATTGTTCGCTCAAAAGTAAATCGCCTTGCCATCGATCACCATCACGTTCATCCGGTGGGTTTGCGAAGCTGCCATCAGAGAAGGCACTGCTGCATCGGGAACCAGAGGCCTCTCGGCAACTTCGGCAACGCGAGCCACACGCCGTTCAGGTGTGGCTGCATATCCAAAGATGCGCGACAAACACGTCGAGTCCAGGCGCTGGATCGCCTTCGCCTTGCTTGTAGGACTACTCGCATTGTCTCCACTTCCTACAGCACTAAGCATCGCAGCCTTTGAACTGGCCGCCAACGGTTCCTTGACGACAGGGAGGTATCTCCCGTTGTGCGCCCCAAGCGCCTTGACGTGCTGGTCACTCAGGTCTGCAGTAAACGGAGGGACGAGCAATGTCGGGTCAATGTTCAGCTCGACCAGCTCTCTTGACATTCGGAAGGCCGGGTCACCCAAGCAGTGCTCCAAGTTCGCGACGTGTAGGCCGGCTCCTATTTTCAATCTCTTGATACCCCAGCTAAGAAGCAGCTTGTAGTCCGACACACACGTGTCGAAGCCCCAAGTACGAAGTTCTTCGACTTGAGGACACGCCACAGCAAAAGCACTCAAATCCAGAGAAACTGCGTTGCCATCGCCTTGGAACTGACTGATCGACAACGAGCGCACATTGTCACCAAGCAACGCCAGCATATCCAGCAGCACTTGTGCGTCTGTTACCTTCGTAAAGAAGAGAAAGCGCAAAGTTGCTTGGTGATTGCGCTTGATCGCTGCTTGTCTCTGACAAAGAGTCGGCTACGAACCTCACTCCATCGCTTAAGTTCACCTGGCAAATTCCGTAGCCTGGAATGACAGCATTCACACAATCGTTCATTGTGGGGTTGAACAAAGCGCGGAAGCGACCAGTCTGCGTGAGCTTTTGAGTGACGTCTGCAGCAATGATAGACTGCAGCTCTGTCCCCTCTAAAAGCTCGACAACTCCGTACTCAGGCTCTGCAGCCTTGGAAGCCTCGTGCCCCAGGACAGGCTGAGGGTAGCGATTCTTCAATACCGCTTTCATCACTGCCAAGTGGCGTTTGGCCAGACTTGGGCATACGATATCCACCTCACGAACCGAAATGGACGCCGAGCAACAGTACGCTATCCACTGCCAATGCGCTACTGTCGCCTCCCACGTAAGCGGCTTGTCGGTTTGGGTAGTGATTTTCAGCTTGCCATCAAACGAAGCCTCTGACACAGCAGACCAGACGGCGGCCAGACCCATGTCTGAGCATGTAGGGATCTTCAAGTGCACTCTGTCTAATTCTCCACGTCGTGTTAGCAGAGGAATCCCGTACGGCTTATCTGGCAGTCCGCACGTCGACCTTCCGCACACCAGCGTACTCAACATGAACCCGGCATTCTTGACAGCAGATCTTCTCTGCTGCGGGTCGATGTCTGTATCGTCAAGCTCCAGCTCAACCAACTGGGGTCCCCTTGTGCAAGAGCTACCGTCAGCGGAGGGATAAAACCTGCCGCAAGAGACAGAGGAGAGGGTGTTCTCAATTCGCCAATAAAGCTTTGCTCCGTCAGTGCTCGATCATCCTGCATCCACACCTTCAGCAGTGGCCCCAGGCCGCGAACCGAAATCAGCTGAACGACTGGCGGGACGTCGGTGTTGAACAATCTACCCAACTCACGAGGGAACGCCGGTGCCCTCGTCGTCGTCTTCTCATGCAGCGTGCCCCTCAGTCTGTTTCCGTTGGCTCCCCAGAGTAGATCGGGTGGATCGTATTTGTCCACCAGCTTGTGTCTCCCCATGATCTGCAGCTTGTCCATTGCAGCTCCAAAGTCCTCGGAATACTCGTAGGGATCCTCCGGACAGCCAAAGAACTGTCCCCAAGTGACAGAGCTCTGTGTAGCTGCTGGATCTGGCGTCGAGATCTTCTTCATGAGGCGACACGTCCACTTGGGCACTGCGGAGCTGTAGTGGCCACCCATGTACCGGTCCAAGTCGCTGGGCTGGAGGAACTCCGATAGAAACGTGACGCCGGCGTCGCCGCCCACAGCCCCCACGACCGTGAACAGCTCCATGGCTTCACGTAGTCGCTGCAGCTTCTGGCGGTCTGCGCGTCCTTCTCCGTCCCCTGGGAACTGCACGTATATGTCGGGCGAGGCGTTCTCCTGTTCGCTCGGCGGCCAGCAGCGGAACGTGGCCGAGAGCGGCGCCGTGCGCTCCCAAACTCCATGGCGATGACGCTCTCGCGCAGGACGGCGCGCCAGGGCTCCAGAAACGTCAAGTCGAGCGCGTTCCTAACGGAAGAACGACGCCTGCCCCTCATGGCAAATCCGGAAATGACCTCTGACGGTATTGAAGTGCAAAAGTTGAAGTTGGCTATACAAGCATCAAGTATAATATTTGTCTTGAGATTTGTATACGCACTTCAACATCCTTCCAGGAAGCGTGGCGAGCTGCGGCCGTGGACAGAGGAGCGCCATCGAAGCGTGCTGAGGAGCGACGACGACTACGACTACGACTTTGTGGGTGTGGGCTTCAATACGCCGTCAGCACCAAAATCCAGCACCTACGAAGGTCGTTGCCAGCATCGCCGTCTGCAGCGTCCTCGCGACGACCTCATATTCTCTCACTACTGGAGTCGAAGGCACCTTTGATCAGTGCCGCGAAGCGTGCCAATTCCAGCAAAGCGAAGACGGACAGTCGCGTGGATGACAAGACTTTGTAGCTGATTGTCGCGATGACGGCGGTGATCCGTCCTCGGGCTAGGAGCAGTTGTTGCACCCAGGAAGAAGCGCATGCATGGCAATCAATGTAGCCATGCTTGATTCGCACTATTTTTGTGCACTCCAAGAGGGTACCTCTAGGTTACGATGCGTAACCGAGCGGTCTGAGCCGCCCGTTATTCACGTCAGTCTCTCTTTACCCGCGCGCAATGAAGCTGCTGTTCCGCGCTGCGTCCGTCGCCGCCCAGACCAGCGCCCGGCGCATGAGCTCGCTGCGGGAGCAGGCCGTGCGCGCCATGGCCGGCAAGATCCGCTCGGACCTCGAGTCCAACCCCAATCTTTGGCTCAGCGCCTCGGCCGTGGTGCGTATTGTCGAGATGAAAACTTAAGTTGCGACGAACCGACATTATCGAAATCTAACTGCAGTCGTCGTGCACTGCCAGGACGAACCGACCGTGTCGATTCTAGACCCCGCACCGGGGTATGCGCTCGCTGGCGGTAGTCCCGACATGCACCGGAACTTGAGCATCGACTTTGACACGTGAGAAGTGCTGCAGCATGATCGTCTTTGCTGCGTTGCATTAATTATTGGTCTTTATTGCAGACCTGTTGGGAGGCGACCGTACCGTTGGCCTACTTGCCGACGGACCCGGACACTTTGACAGACCCGTTCTCGCTTGTGAAGAACGACATGGTGAGCGTCACCGACAGCATTAAGCAGATTTTGGGCTCGGACCACCCTGTACTAGCTGCCGTGGCTAGGTACTTCTTCGAGCACGACGGTGGTAAAGGTGCGGCCGACGATGGTGCTATTGGTCTCTCGCGCTGCTGAGGCCCACCGCCACGCCATTGGTAGCCCTCTGCCCGCGAACCAGTCCGAGGAGTACACACGCTGCGCAGCAACGTCTGGCAGAAATTACGTAAGTTTGTTATGATGCCTTGCGCTCGTTGACATGTCGGTGTACTTATTGCGATTGTCGATCCAGCGAAATGATCCACACGGCAAGTTTGATGCACGACGACGTGATTGACAAGGCCGATGTGCGTCGCGGACGTCCGTCGGTCAACAAGGTCTTTGGCGACAAGATGTCGGTGCTGGCTGGCGACTTTTTGTTGGCGCGTTCGTCGGTGTCGCTAGCTCGCCTGCGCAATCTGGAGGCGGTCGAGCTCATGTCGACGTCTATCGAGCACCTCGTGAAGGGCGAAGTGATGCAGATGAAGAACGCGGACGCTCGCGACGACATCTCGCCGTTCGAGTACTACCTCCGCAAGAACTACTACAAGACCGGCTCGCTGATGTCCAACAGTTGCAAGGCCGCGCTTGTGTTGGGCAAGCACGACGACCACATTTGCGACCTGGGCTTCGCCTTTGGCCGTCACATCGGTCTCGCCTTCCAGGTACCAAATTTGCTAACCGATCTTTTCGATGGTCAACTGATAATCAATCCTGTTGCTCTTCTTCCTGCTAGTTGATCGACGACGTGCTGGACTACGAAGGAGTGAACACGGGCAAGCCGCTACTAGCCGACCTAAAGTCAGGGCTGTCGACGGCGCCGCTGCTTCTCGCGCAGGAGGAGTTTCCTGTACTGCGCGAACTGTCGAAGCGGAAATTCTCGCAGGAAGGAGACATCGAGACGGTGCGTGGCTTGGCGGGGCTTTATGAAAGTGAACTTTTCTAACAATAACTGTTTGTTTGCAGGCGAGCGAGTTGGTGGAGAAGAGCACGGGCATCGCACGGTCGAAGGCGCTTGCTATCGGCCAGGCCGAGTTGGCGTGCCAGGCGGCGATGCAGTTCGCTCCCTCGCCCGAGCGAGATGCATTGGTCCGGCTGGCGCAGTTGGTGGTGTACAGATCCAAATAGAGCTAGATAGGTGGCAAACCTTAATGCGAGACGCAGGCATCAATTGAGAAAGTAGCTGCACGACTGGCTGTGGTCGTAGTCGTACCGTTGCCGTCGCTGCTGTCGCTGACTTGTTGGATCGCCGTACTAGTATTAACAATAGTTCCCGTCCACAACTGCGTCGAGGACACCCCAGGTCTTCCATCGGATGTGCAGTGGAGGAATGCCAGAAGTCCCTGGTGTTTTTAGACGCAGCAGAAAGTAGCTGGCCCTGATGTTGCTGTCGCTTGCCTCGAAATCTGGGGCCATCACTTCGGAGTGATTGTCGCTGAAGTTGGTCATACAAACACCAAGTGCGCAGTTCACTTGCGCTTTGTATGAGCAACTTCAACATCCAGCGCTTTCCTCCCCGTCAGCTCTCATTTCCGCATTCGCCATGGCGCCCACACGTGGCGTCCGCCGCAGCCGCCAAGCCATCAACCAGTCCAAGTGGGCCTTCCTGCAGCCGTGGCTCGACGCTCTCCGCACCAACACCCCGTTGCCTGACGTCACAGCCCCTCCGTCGAGGTTACCTTCCACTGCTGGCGCGTCACCCTCGTCGGCAGCATCCGCAACTGCGAGATCCACGTGCAGTTCCCTGTCGATGCTGCCCGTCGCAGCCGGCTCCAGCAGCTCCGAGAAGCCATCGAGCTGTTCAACACCTTGGCAGTCGTCGACAACGTCGCGTACAGGACGCTGCTGCGGGACTGCATCGTCGACGTGCAGACTGGCGACAACGAGATCGCTCGCCTCGGCTTCAGAGCGGACGACGTCAAGTGCATGCCAGTGTGGACGTGTCAGCTCATGGGGACACTGAGCAGTGACGACTACGCCAGTACGCATGCACACATCCCCTGGGACTTCTTGAGTCAAAATGACTATCGTTTTTGACATGCTATATGTTCAGCAACTATTATTACCGCTGGAAGAAGCATCAACGCTGCTCTACCGAAGATGCTGGAAGGTGCTGCTAAAGTGCGTCCCGTGGCGATGAACGTGATGGTAGAAATCTACCGGTGGACTGGCCTAGCACTTGTACAAGGTATTGTCGCCGACCTTCGGCCCGCACAACAGAACGAGTTCACACAACGAACAAAGGACATCGTGGTTGGTGAGGCGGCACCGACGAAATTCGTTCGCGGAGCAAAGTCGCCTACCCCAGCTGCTGGTGCAGGAAAGAAGGCTTCAACTGGAGCGTCGGGCGTTGCGGCAACTCCAGCCCCTGCACTTGACCCTCGTGCTTTCGCCGAAACGGTGGATTTGCTTGCTAAACTGCCAAGAACGGAGCTTAAGAAGAAGCTGGGGCTACGTAAGTGGAGTGAAAAGGTGGAGGCGTTGCAAATTGTGCTGGACTTGATTGGCAGCGTGACAAAACTTGCAGACGGCGACTACTATGAGCTCGTTGCCACTCTCAAACCGCTGGTGAACGATTCCAACGTCAAGATTGCGGCCAAGTCTATTGAAGTGTTCGGAGCTCTTGCGGGTCCAAGAACAAAGCACCCGCTGGGCGTATCCAGGCAATGGTTTGCTTGGCACGTGCTGTGGATAATAAGTATGTTGATTTGAACGACAAGGCGCTGGTTGTGACTGTTGCATCGCTGTTCACGAAAGGAATTGCTGATAGTGACCCAGTAGTGCGAAAAGCTGCCCAAGAGGCTTTGATTGTGCTGTTAAAAGCTAACGAGGCGGGGAATTGCCTTCAGAACGGGATGGACGACGTTGCTCGGAAAAACCCGCGGGCATTTAAGTCAATTCAGAAGGAACTCGGCGGTTCGAGCGCTTCGGCACGTCCTGACAGTGCAGCGTCGTCCCAACCGGCCGGTGGGGTGGCGGAAGCTAAGGCTGTGGAACTGAGTACAGCAGCCGACCCTGGAGCTCTTTTCAGACGTGTGGACATTAGCAGCCAAATTACGAACGGTCTTCTGGACGACATGGGGAACGAGTCCGATAAAAATGCGTGGAAGAAGCGTGTAGCAGCGATGAAGTCGGTGCAAAAGATTTGCGAGGGCGGGCTGTGTGATTAAGTTCACACCTCGTGTTCAACAGTTGCTACGCAGCTTGAAAGCTCGGCTGAAGGATTCGAACGCCAATCTGAAGGTGAAGGCCGTGGATGTGATCGCTATTGTAGCGACGAGCGTTGGTCCCGATGTCGGTACAATGTCAAAACTCCTCGGCCCAAGCCTTGTTTCAGGAGTTGCTGATAACAAGAAAACGATACAGGCAGCGGCCATCCAAGCGCTACACAAGTGGGTCTGTCACAACAACGAAACCTCCTCCGCCTGCATGGAAGCTATGCTGTCACCGCTCTCGGAAGGTTTAACAAACACTGTGGGGAGAGCGGAACTGCTGGGCTGGGCTGGACTGCAGAGCACTTGCAAAAATGCGAGAAGCTGAATTTACAGTGTCTGATCACACCAATTGTGCAGTGTATGATGGACAAGTCGTCTGAAGCGCGTGAGAAGGCACAACTGGTGCTGGTTGAAGTGATGAAGTCAGTGGGCAGGGATGTGGTGTTTACAACGGGCTGCAGAGATGTTAAACCAGCAGCTATGCGAGCTTTGAAGCCGCTGCTTGAAAAAGTAAGTGATACAGTGGAAGCTAGTGGGATAGTGATGCGAACTACTGAAATTGCTGGGCCTGTTGCGGCGAGCGCGACACCTACCAAAGCCCCTGATGCGGTGGGTAGTCATGGCTCTGCATCCAGCAGTACCGGGACGAGTAGGCGAGCGAGTGTGACTGCTCCAGATAGGCCCACCTTGAGATCACGGGTATCGAGACCCAGGTCATCAGCTCCATCGCTCGTTGAGGCAGAAAAGGATGTTTCGACTTTGCTGAAGATGAGCAGTAATAAGCGATCTCGGCTCTCTAAAGGGCAGCGCAACAAGTGGAGCTTCGATACTTCTTCTGTGCGTGAAATGAACGGCCGCAAGAGTGAAGTCGACGCGGAGTGGAAACCGTTTTGTCTCCAGAATTTCACTCGAAGCTGTTTGCTCCGTCATTGGAAAGGGGGTGGCGGCTGCAATGGATGAATTAATGCTGTGTGTCCTCCACCAGCCCGCTGAAGTGGTGTCTTCGCTTGACCTGATGTTGAAATGGTGCAGCTTGCGCATTGTGGACAACAACGTGCAGTCGCTTGCGAAACTTTTAGAAGTACTGGTAAAGCTTTTCGAGATGCTGAAGACTACTGGCTACCTGTTGGATGATGTGGAGGCAGCAATTATATTGCCTTATTTGCTCCAACAGAGCGGGCACTCGAAGCCACGCTTTCGAGTCCGATTCCGGGATGTGATGAAGCTGATTGTGGACGTCTACAGCGCTGAAAAATACGTTCCCTACTTGATGGTTTGTTTCAATAACTCCAAGAACATCAAAAGCCGCTGCGAATGCATTGGCCTCGTCGAGTACATTGTCACTGTCCATGGCTACCACGTGCTCGGGCGTCGGTGTATTAAAGACGGTGTAGCACGAAGCTTCGCGAGAGCGCCATCAACGCCTTGGTGGCTGTTTACGCGCACAGAAGGTGGCAATCTCAACAGGTTTCTACGACTCGCTGGTGTCGATTCCCAACAAGGAATCGATCTACTGACGGCACGTCTAAAACACATGCCCGATAGCACGTCTAACCTAACGTCGGCTGCTTTGGAAAATGAGGAAATGCCGAAACCTCAGCAGCGAACAGGATTCGGACGTGCTGCAGTCGTCAACGAGCTGACAGCAGCACCTCCTACATTACGAAGTTTGCAGGAGCCTACTCCAGTGACTAGAGTTCATCAACCTGTTGATGTGCCACGGGAGTACGATGTTGATATGAATGCGCCGCACGTCGACGACATTGGAGAGGAGATTGCAAAGTCACTGACATGAAAGAACTGCTCCTACGCCCCAGCAGAAAGTTGGTGACGACGTCCAAAGAAATCGTGCCGTCTGGCACTCCAGCTTACAACAAAGGTAGCAATGCGCTAAGGGGCTATATCCATTATTTATCGCCCATCCGACGTGGAACTCCTGCGTTCGTATGGCAGGTTGGACTTGTCAGCGATCTTCTGCATACGGGGATCCAAGATCTTTGAGCAGAGCTTAAGTAAGATGCGTTCCACAATGTAGATCGCTGACAAGTCCAACCTGCCATACGAACGCAGGAGTTCCACGTCGGATGGGCGATAAATAATGGATATAGCCCTTTAGCGCATTGCTACCTTTGTTGTAAGCTGGAGTGCCAGACGGCACGATTTCTTTGGACGTCGTCACCAACTTTCTGCTGGGGCGTAGGAGCAGTTCTTTCATGTCAGTGACTTTGCAATCTCCTCTCCAATGTCGTCGACGTGCGGCGCATTCATATCAACATCGTACTCCCGTGGCACATCAACAGGTTGATGAACTCTAGTCACTGGAGTAGGCTCCTGCAAACTTCGTAATGTAGGAGGTGCTGCTGTCAGCTCGTTGACGACTGCAGCACGTCCGAATCCTGTTCGCTGCTGAGGTTTCGGCATTTCCTCATTTTCCAAAGCAGCCGACGTTAGGTTAGACGTGCTATCGGGCATGTGTTTTAGACGTGCCGTCAGTAGATCGATTCCTTGTTGGGAATCGACACCAGCGAGTCGTAGAAACCTGTTGAGATTGCCACCTTCTGTGCGCGTGTAAACAGCCACCAAGGCGTTGATGGCGCTCTCGCGAAGCTCCTTTTCGTGAGCTACAACGTACTCACCCACGTCTTTAATACACCGACGCCCGAGCACGTGGTAGCCATGGACAGTGACAATGTACTCGACGAGGCCAATGCATTCGCAGCGGCTTTTGATGTTCTTGGAGTTATTGAAACAAACCATCAAGTAGGGAACGTATTTTTCAGCGCTGTAGACGTCCACAATCAGCTTCATCACATCCGGAATCGGACTCGAAAGCGTGGCTTCGAGTGCCCGCTCTGTTGGAGCAAATAAGGCAATATAATTGCTGCCTCCACATCATCCAACAGGTAGCCAGTAGTCTTCAGCATCTCGAAAAGCTTTACCAGTACTTCTAAAAGTTTCGCAAGCGACTGCACGTTGTTGTCCACAATGCGCAAGCTGCACCATTTCAACATCAGGTCAAGCGAAGACACCACTTCAGCGGGCTGGTGGAGGACACACAGCATTAATTCATCCATTGCAGCCGCCACCCCTTTCCAATGACGGAGCAAACAGCTTCGAGTGAAATTCTGGAGACAAAAACGGTTTCCACTCCGCGTCGACTTCACTCTTGCGGCCGTTCATTTCACGCACAGAAGAAGTATCGAAGCTCCACTTGTTGCGCTGCCCTTTAGAGAGCCGAGATCGCTTATTACTGCTCATCTTCAGCAAAGTCGAAACATCCTTTTCTGCCTCAACGAGCGATGGAGCTGATGACCTGGGTCTCGATACCCGTGATCTCAAGGTGGGCCTATCTGGAGCAGTCACACTCGCTCGCCTACTCGTCCCGGTACTGCTGGATGCAGAGCCATGACTACCCACCGCATCAGGGGCTTTGGTAGGTGTCGCGCTCGCCGCAACAGGCCCAGCAATTTCAGTAGTTCGCATCACTATCCCACTAGCTTCCACTGTATCACTTACTTTTTCAAGCAGCGGCTTCAAAGCTCGCATAGCTGCTGGTTTAACATCTCTGCAGCCCGTTGTAAACACCACATCCCTGCCCACTGACTTCATCACTTCAACCAGCACCAGTTGTGCCTTCTCACGCGCTTCAGACGACTTGTCCATCATACACTGCACAATTGGTGTGATCAGACACTGTAAATTCAGCTTCTCGCATTTTTGCAAGTGCTCTGCAGTCCAGCCCAGCCCAGCAGTTCCGCTCTCCCCACAGTGTTTGTTAAACCTTCCGAGAGCGGTGACAGCATAGCTTCCATGCAGGCGGAGGAGGTTTCGTTGTTGTGACAGACCCACTTGTGTAGCGCTTGGATGGCCGCTGCCTGTATCGTTTTCTTGTTATCAGCAACTCCTGAAACAAGGCTTGGGCCGAGGAGTTTTGACATTGTACCGACATCGGGACCAACGCTCGTCGCTACAATAGCGATCACATCCACGGCCTTCACCTTCAGATTGGCGTTCGAATCCTTCAGCCGAGCTTTCAAGCTGCGTAGCAACTGTTGAACACGAGGTGTGAACTTAATCACACAGCCCGCCCCTCGCAAATCTTTTGCACCGACTTCATCGCTGCTACACGCTTCTTCCACGCATTTTTATCGGACTCGTTCTCCATGTCGCCCAGAAGACCGTTCGTAATTTGGCTGCTAATGTCCACACGTCTGAAAAGAGCTCCAGGGTCGGCTGCTGTACTCAGTTCCACAGCCTTAGCTTCCGCCACCCCACCGGCCTTACTCGCCGGTGCACCTGTTGGTGCTTTTCTTCCTGCACCAGCAGCTGGGGTAGACGACCTTGCCCCACGTACGAATTTCGTCGGTGCCGTCTCACCAACCACGATGCCCTTGGTCAGCTGTGTGTTCTTGGAAACTAGTTGTCGGGACTCCTGCAATCCACGTCGATTGTTCGGCTTTATAACGTGTCTTCATGCGGTTCCAGCGAACAGACGAGCGCCAGGCCGCCCGTGACGCAAGAGCTCCCCTGGGTCCACCTCGTGCTGGTACATAGCCTTTGCTCGGGGTCAGGAACTCGACCAGCGCCTTGCGGAACTCGCAGTAGCCCTCGATCACGCTGCGAGCACCAGCGAATGTGTCTCCAGTGGAGACTCTGCTCTCCACGTCGGTTGGTCAGATAGCTTCAATACAAATGCCAAGTATACCAAAGTCCCAGTGGGACTTTGCCCGACTAATGCGACATTCGCGAAACGTTCGCGAAACACGCAGCGCCCGAAGCCATAGGAAGCGAAAGTAGGCTGGTGGCCGGCCGATCGGGCCCAACCGCGCAATTTTTCGCCCTCGATATTGTTGCATGTATCCAACCTAATACAACTGAAAAGCCGCCTGCTAGCGTCTGCTGCCGCTCTGCAGCGTCCTTCGTGTCGAAATTCGCGTCAAGACTTGGACACGTTATTAGGGGTGAATTAGTGTTGGCGGCAAAAGCAAAAGCAAAGGGATGCTACGATTGAGACTGTGCTGGAAGGAGCCAGCTGCGCTTGCCGGTGTGGTTGGTAGCGGTGTCCTGTACTACTACTACTCGGAGAAGGACCGACTGCAGACACAGAGTGCGTAGATACACACGACGGAGATGAAAGCATGCTGAGCTGTGGACTGATGCATTGATGCTGCTTTGTGCTGCCGACAGCCACGTCCAAGGTGACTTCCATTGGCAAGCCACTTCTGGGCGGACCGTGGACGCTGGCGGACTGCGACGCGAAGCGCGCCGTGACCGACGCGTCGTTCCGCGGCAAGTACGCGTTGCTGTACTTTGGCTTCACACACTGCCCCGATATCTGCCCCAACGAGCTGGTGCGCATCGGCGACGTGCTGGACAAGCTGGAGGCGGAGAAGTTGCCCGACGTCGTGCCGCTGTTCGTGACGGTGGACCCCAAGCGCGACACGGTGGCGCAGATGCCAGCCTACTAGGCCGACTTCCACCCCAAGTTGAAGATGCTCACCGGCACGCGCGACCGGCCAGGTCGCGGACATCACCAAGGCCTACCGCGTGTACTTTTCCAAGGCAGACGAGAACGAAGGCGACGACGACGAATAGCTGGTGGACCACTCCATCGTGATGTATCTGGTGGACCCCGATGGCGAGTTTCTCGACTTCTTTACGCAGAGTGCGCGCGTGGACGACATTGCCGCGAAGATCAAGACATATGCTAAGGCGTAGTGGGGAGGCCTCTACGTCCATTGGATATTCGGATGGATATCGGGGTTTCCAGACACTCGAGCAGTAAATATAGGCGGTGGAACGCTCTTTATCGACGTTCCTCCGCCTTGTTTGTTATGTGTGTAGTTCCTGTCGTCGTAGTCGGCCTTCTCGGTGCAATTCTTCGTGATACATCAACAGCGCTGGCACGTTGAATAAATATGCTGGCTTGCTGCATTACGTTGTAAGCATAATCTATCTAGTACACGCACGTCTTCACGCTTCAACACATACAACAAATAGCTGCGCCCGTCTGGCAGCATATCCAGCTCCGACAATACCATCCGAAAGAAGCCCTGCCAAGCTGCACGTCACAACCTCCACGGGCCCGGCCACGAGAAGGCAATGATCTTCTCGCGCCGTACCAGACCCACCCACCGACACAGTCAGGGAGCAATGAGTCCCCAGCGTCTCGGCGAGCTGACGAGGAGGAAGGACCGAGGAAGCAATGAGTTCCCCGTCCATTCGTCACGGCAGCGTCGGCGTAAAGCTCGTCACGATAGTTCGTCGCGATCACTTGGTACCATCGTCGGAATGCACGTATTTTTGACGAGCTCGTCCGTCGCTCGGCTCAGTGCCATCTCTGCGTCTGCGGTCGAGGCAACCGCGAGGTGGCGGTGGTGCTGGAGGTAGTTTGACCGGCGGTCGATCCCTTCCGGTCGCGGAACTCCAGCTGGGTGGATCGCTTGATGGCCATCCCGCTGGGCGACACACGCGGGCTGTGGGCAACGCTAGTAGTCGACGTAGAATTCTTCCTCAGTGGTGCCGCCTTGCTGCTCGTGCGAACGCCAGATGTCGTCGATGCGGTGGGACGAGCGGAGCTGCAGGCCGCTGTATTCGCATATCGGTTGGAGGCCTTGGTGGTTTGCACCGGGGATGCCGGCGACGCACGACGCAAAGTTGACGCCTTCTTCTCCTCAGTCTTGGCGCCCTTGGGAATCGACGGCGTACGTTGGCTGCGGGGATCAGCGCGGTCCACTGACTCACGACACGCTACCGTAGCACGCGTGCCCAGCGTTTTCTCCGGCACCTTGGCTCGGTCGCTATTGCGCTGCAGACGCACAACTGTCTTGATCGGCTTCACCTTGGCAGCCATGTCGACGCCAGCGTCTCCGCCGTCGATCTTCGAGCGCAAGTGGGCGACCTCGCACTCAGCGCTCAACAACTGTGCCACCTTCTGATCAAACTTCTGCTGCAGCTCCGTGAACACGGCAGCGTTCTTGGCGTCGAGAGAGCGAGCAGCGACGCTGCGCTCGAACAACTGGGCTTCCAGCGCCGTGAGCTTCACTTCCAATGCACGCTTCTCCTTGGCCACTTCTTCAAGTCTATCGTTGACAGTCTCAAGCTGGTTGCTGCGGAAGCGAAGCTGCGCCACTTCATGCCTCGACAGCTTCAGCTGCTTCTGCACCTTGGCCAGCTCTTCCTTGCGTTGTGTGGCATCGCTTGCCGCCGAGGTTGTTGTGGCTGGAGCTGCGCTGGTCGACATACTCGCCAACTGGCCTTCAAGCTGCGCCGTCGCCCGCGTGCGCGTGAGCATCAGCGGCTTCCAGCTGCTTCTTCGTGGCAGCAAAGCGGCCGCAGTCGACTTGAGTTCTTGATCGCGGGACTGGAGCAGTCTCTCGAGCTCAGCAGTGCGCTCAGCAGCGGCCGCGTCGCTGGAGCCGTCGCTCTTGTGTGTCTGTAGGTCTGCATTCTCTTTCTGCGTTGCCTCGAGCTGCCCTCGCAGACGGTCGATCTCCTTCTTGGCTGTGGCGAGCTCGGCGCTGTACATCGCAGCACCTCTGATCCAGGCATTTCTGGCCGACGATCTGCCCAACGCTGCTGAGGATTCCGATACAGCCAGCAGCTCAAGTGAAGAAGAGTTGGAGGAGCCCGAAGCAGAAGCTGCTGCACTCGTCAGTCGTCTTCGTGAGCAGCACCAGCTCCGACTCCAGTGCTGCCGAGCGGCCAGCTTCCTGATGCCTTCGATACCCGTGCTCTTTGAGACTGTTTGGTGCCTGAGCTTGCACGTAATGAGGTGCTGCTCAAGCAAACCAATTGATCCTGTAACTCTCAAGTACCACCCATGCCACGAAATCTGCGTCACCACACACGCGATGAGGTGTATGGCAATGCAGGACTTAACGGACTTGGCTCGGCAATTGAACAGCGAGATGGGCTCTGTTCCACAGCTTCCACACACTTGGCTGCTCTCTTCATGGTTCTGTCCTTCATCACTCGGTATCTCCTCAGATGTCCCGCTGTACGCGCTGCCCGGCTCTCTCCACAACACGAAGCAGCTCGTCGTCCGGACTATATAACTCGCACACTTTTCCACCCAGCGACGTCCGATACGGCACTTGCAAGACTTCCGGGGGACAGCTAGTTTTGGAGGCGCCACCTCGAGAAGACAAGTATCTCTGTTGAGAGGATCGCCCCCACCTTGAAACTCTCAGGCTGGCCTGCCAGCTGAGCTCGGCGACCCCGACATCCGAGGTCTGCGACGGAGTGTCGAGATCCGAGAGCCGCAACGGAGTGTCGAGATCCGAGAGCCGCAACGGAGCGTCCAGCGAGATATCCGTGCAACTGCCGCTGTTGCTCATATCACACAGAAAGGTATCTGCGAAGCTGTCACTGTTGCTCATATCGTTCTGCCAAGAAGCAGTGAAGCTGCCGCCGTCGCCATTGCTCCGGTCGAATAACTGGCCTTCCAGCGCCACGAGCTTTTCCTCCAACATGGCCTTCTCCCTGCGAACTTCTTCCAGTATCTTATTGGCTTTCACCAGCGAGCGATTGTGAAGGGAAAGCTGAGTCTTCATCTGCTCAGCCGATTCGATAGTGTAGACGAGACGAGCTTCGACGAGCTTGTTACGAAGCTGTGCCGTAGCTCTCTCACTCGACAGCGCTCGAGCGTTCGCCGCATCAAGTTGCCTGACAGCAGTCGCTTCATCATGAGCCTTCTGGTTCTGTAGCTCCTCCACCATCGAACGGAGTCGCTTGTTCTCTTCTGTGGCTGTCTCCAGCTTCTCGCCGAGCTGCTCCACGCGATCCTTCAGCACCAACTTGGCCTTGGACGCGCCGGAGAAGAGTTTACACATAAAACTCAGCGTCGGTTCTGCCTTCCTCGAGGCAGCGCTCTCATTCTGCGCAGCCTTGAGCTGCGCCCTCAAACGCTCGATCTCTTTCTTGGCTGCGTTGAGTTCGGACGCGAGCGCTGTCGAGCGGCCATCTCCCAGGGCACTCGCGAGTGTGGACTGTTCACGCAGCTGCAGCTCCCTCCTGCGTTATTATGAATGAGCGTCAGTAAACAAAGTAATCCTAAAAATCCGAAGATAATCAGCAGGATTAGGTCAAATGGATCAAGATCGCTTACCACTCTCGTCTGCTGGTCTTCATCTTCTGTCCCTCCTCGTGCAGGATCGACATCCTGCTTACGTCTTTGCTTCAGTACTCTTCTCGGCTCGACAGGCGCGAAAAGAAGAATGAGCGCGAAGTTTGGGCGCGAAACTTGACGAGGTTTTACGTTCAAAAGTGAGGTTTTATCAGGTTCTGATAACATCAAAATGCGGCAATATGACAGGATAGTACTGATGACCGACATCTTGGTGAGAGCTGCTTGGCCGAGTGCAACGTGAGGAAGCCCAGCGCTCGGTAGCAGACGTTTGAGCAGCACCGGCAGCATCGCGTCCGCCAGAACGGGTCGATCTGAGACGCTGTGGTTGGCCAGCACCTCGTCCCCAGTCCGTGCAATGCAGTTCTGCGCGGCCTGGTCGCACGGGATCTCGCCCACTTGCTCCCAGACGATGCGCATCATGGCGTCGAAGCCGAACTTGATGGGCGAGATGTAGTTGATCCAGACAAAGTAGACGGGCGTGTCGTTCGAGCTGACCGTGAGGCTTCCGTACAGCAGCATCGGCAACAGGATGGATGATCTCCCCACGGCGGTGGCCAGGTCCGCTCGGCGGAAGAAGTACCCGATGGCGAGAGCGAGACCCACCGAGGAAGTCCATATCAACGCCATAAAAACAGGAGACGACAACAGCGCCATGGTCATTGCCGATCATAAAGTAGGCCGGCACGAACACCACGACCGACATGGGGATCTGCATGGGCAGGTCGCTCGCGTTCTCGGCCAGGTAGCACAACACCAAAGGAAGGGGGCGTCCTCGTATCGTCGACGCACCATGAAGATTTCAAGAGACACCGGTACCAGTTGGATCTCGACCGCAGTGAAGATCTCGTTCGACACGATGTAGAAGAAGGCTCCGGTGAAGTTATGGATGACGCTCAGGCCCATGCTCAGATGCAGGAAGACGAGTCCCATCATGGCACTCGCTACACGAGATTGATCAAGTTCCGCGTGAGAGCGCATGCGGTCCCAGTAGCGACTCAGCACGTTGCGGCTCAACAATACCGCGAGCTTGCTAGCGATCGTTAACTGACCAATGTTGAAGGTGCTTCGATCTGTAGAGCCATCCGGGTCTTGTCGCGCCAAGACGAAACTTGCCGTGCCATGTTTCGTGTCTACACCTGATTGGATACGGTCCATCAAGTTCTCAGCGGCTCTCGGTGTCTGTCACGTTGTTCACCACGACATGAGGTAGCCGGTGGGCTGAACAGTCACACACAGGCGAGGAGAAGTACCCCACAGCGTCCGATGTCTTGCGGTCTTACCATCGGACAACAGACAGGCTGGCGGGTGGCTGTGATTGTTCGATTGCCATCACGCGCAATTTGCTGTAGCTGCCGCACGCCGTGACTTGTCCAGAATGGAGGTGGGATCGTCGACGAGCATAAGCGACAGATTTGTCAGGATCTCGGTGGCGAACAGCAGTCTCTCACACGCAAGCTCGCGCCGCCGATCGATATATCTCAGCACTTGACGAGGAGGGTCTCCCGCGAAGTTGCGTCGCGTTGCTTCGTGGTCGCAGTCTTGCTCAGCAAAGAAGAAGTTGGATTGCAATGACGTCTTGGACGTTAATCCTGCTGGAGAGATCCCTCGCTTCTGCTGCAGCTCGACAACGAATTGAGGAAGACATGATTTTGACATTCATGGCGACCATCCATTCCAGCATCGTACATCAGATGCTGCTGATGACAGTTTTGTTTACTTGATTTGGAACTGCACTCTGGTGGAGCAATAATCGGAGGCATTTCAAAAACGATTGACGATCTTGGGGTGGAAGATGTGGGGACTAGTGGAGTGTGCTTCAATCGATCGAGCATTGCGTCAAACTCGACTGAGCTCCGATTACTGCGGACCGCGTGAGCCAAAGTTTGTCGATGGCGTAAGTGGTATTACTTTTCCGCGGTCAGTGGGTTCGTTGATTTGGAGCTTGCTTATACAACATTCTGCTCTCTACTTTGCCTGCCGGGCAGCCCCGATTGTGCGAGGAACACGTTGTTTCAGGGATTTCCAGAGCGTGTTACTTTGAGCCGTGTTGGAGGCCACTTGAGATACGCAGCAGCAGTGTTTGGGCGAACGATGGCAAAGCTCAACGCCTACTGGAATTTTGTTCGACGAATGGCAATAAACGATTATGAATTCACAGCGACAAATTTAAGCAGCTTCATTGTTCGTATTGCTCGACGACCAAAACCTTCACTCTGGTACGCGACTTGCCTAGTTACGCCGCTTGCGTCCGTTGCAGGTGCAGCGGCTTTGGGGTGTAGTGACCAGTGGCGTTTGCAACTCGGTGGACACGAAGTTGGTCGAAGTTGGGGCTTGAGTAGACGACTAACTGGGTCGTTCGACCGATTAGCTGGCGTATCTCTCGATGGGGTCGATTGCATCACAAGGCAACGTGAGCGGAGTGAATCCTGCGTCGGATATAGGCCGACGAGTCTCGAGTCGAAACGACAACAGAGATACGCCATTTTCGCTAGCTGTCGCTAATAACCACGACAACATGGCGCTTACTGCCAAGCAAGTGCTGACACCGGTGCGCAAAATAACAACAGAGATACTGCTCTTGATTGCTCAGCTTCTGCTCGACTGCGATGCCGCTGTCGGCTTGACAAACGAGAAATGCTGGGCTCTGCCGCGTTTCGCTGCGGAAGCAGGATACGAAGACATTTTCATTGATCGTGGAGGTGGACGACAGTACTTTACCCAATATTTGTTGACTATCGAAAGCTTGTGCGATGGGTACGAAGTTGATGAAAGCGGGCTTGCTCCGACCTTCGGGTGGAGACGTAGTTCTTCGCGGGCACGCACACGGCCACCGCCAGGCGACATTTTAAGTGACGAAGTCGAGATTGTTGTTTGCTGCTCTCTACGTATCTCGAGTGTGAACCCAGTGTGTGCATTGCGATCGCCTTGCTTGTTACGTGTATGGCGTATTTGTCCTTCTTTATATGTTCCTTCCGGACGATAAAGGCGCCGAGGCTTTGGATAAATGCCATGGCTCATTGTAAGCATTATCTAATACATGTACGTCTTCATGGAATCCATCAAAACGTCAAATAAATAAACGTGCACGGTGCAGATCACACAAGCTAAACAATCTGGAGGCGGTCGAGCTCATGTCGACGTCTATCGAGCACCTCGTGAAGGGCGAAGTGATGCAGATGAAGAACGCGGACGCTCGCGACGACATCTCGCCGTTCGAGTACTACCTCCGCAAGAACTATTACAAGACCGGCTCGCTGATGTCCAACAGTTGCAAGGCCGCGCTTGTGTTGGGCAAGCACGACGACCACATTTGCGACCTGGGCTTCGCCTTTGGCCGTCACATCGGTCTCGCCTTCCAGGTACCAAATTTGCTAACCGATCTTTTTCGATGGTCAACTGATAATCAATCCTGTTGCTCTTCTTCCTGCTAGTTGATCGACGACGTGCTGGACTACGAAGGAGTGAACACGGGCAAGCCGCTACTAGCCGACCTAAAGTCAGGGCTGTCGACGGCGCCGCTGCTTCTCGCGCAGGAGGAGTTTCCTGTACTGCGCGAACTGTCGAAGCGGAAATTCTCGCAGGAAGGAGACATCGAGACGGTGCGTGGCTTGGCGGGGCTTTATGAAAGTGAACTTTTCTAACAATAACTGTTTGTTTGCAGGCGAGCGAGTTGGTGGAGAAGAGCACGGGCATCGCACGGTCGAAGGCGCTTGCTATCGGCCAGGCCGAGTTGGCGTGCCAGGCGGCGATGCAGTTCGCTCCCTCGCCCGAGCGAGATGCATTGGTCCGGCTGGCGCAGTTGGTGGTGTACAGATCCAAATAGAGCTAGATAGGTGGCAAACCTTAATGCGAGACGCAGGCATCAATTGAGAAAGTAGCTGCACGACTGGCTGTGGTCGTAGTCGTACCGTTGCCGTCGCTGCTGTCGCTGACTTGTTGGATCGCCGTACTAGTATTAACAATAGTTCCGTCCACAACTGCGTCGAGGACACCCCAGGTCTTCCATCGGATGTGCAGTGGAGGAATGCCAGAAGTCCCTGGTGTAAGACGCAGCAGAAAGTAGCTGGCCCTGATGTTGCTGTCGCTTGCCTCGAAATCTGGGGCCATCACTTCGGAGTGATTGTCGCTGAAGTTGGTCATACAAACACCAAGTGCGCAGTTCACTTGCGCTTTGTATGAGCAACTTCAACATCCAGCGCTTTCCTCTCCGTCAGCTCTCATTTCCGCATTCGCCATGGCGCCCACACGTGGCGTCCGCGGCAGCCGCCAAGCCATCAACCAGTCCAAGTGGGCCTTCCTGCAGCCGTGGCTCGACGCTCTCCGCACCAACACCTCGTTGCCTGTCGTCACAGCCCCTCCGTCGAGGTTACCTTCCACTGCTGGCGCGTCACCCTCGTCGGCAGCATCCGTCCGTTCCGCAACTGCGAGATCCGCGTGCAGTTCCCTACCGACGCTGCCTGTCGCAGCCGGCTCCAGCAGCTCCGAGAAGCCATCGAGCTGTTCAACACCTTGGCAGTCGTCGACAACGTCGCGTACAGGACGCTGCTGCGGGACTGCATCGTCGACGTGCAGACTGGCGACAACGAGATCGCTCGCCTCGGCTTCAGAGCGGACGACGTCAAGTGCATGCCAGTGTGGACGTGTCAGCTCATGGGGACACTGAGCAGTGACGACTACGCCAGTACGCATGCACACATCCCCTGGGACTTCTTGAGTCAAAATGATTGTTAGACGGAATTTGCAGGACATTTGCAGGACAATGGCAACGAGGTATTTTAAACCAATCATAGCAACGTAAGTTTGAATTTGAACCAATCGCTTTAGTGCTGATTTTGCTTCCGTGCCCTGCGATGCAGAGCTACCACAGAGATCCAAGTCAGTTGACCCCGACGCCGTTTGCGATTGTTTGCTGTAAGCTGGGGGACCGCGACGCTCTTCTCACAGGCCGTGAAGGTCTTTACAGCCTCTTCGACGCTCTGATGAGCACGCCACCAGCCGGTACGCTTTGCTTCGTTCTCAATCATGCACATTAGATAACGTGCGTCACTAAGTCGCTTCTGTGAGTTCCTGTTTGGCATATCGCGTCCGTCGAGAACTCGCAACGGAGGAATCTTCTTGCATGAATTACCACACTGCCATAACACCCACAGCATGGCAACCGAGCAATCAGGCAGCTCAAAATCTGGTGGAACACGCCTGAATTTACCTCCCAAAAGAATGACGGAGTCATCCGTGCATTGTCAGCGTGTTGATGGTTAGAAGTTTGCGGAGCATTTGAGTTCAACTTCTCCACTAAAGCAGTCACTCCTGTGGACTCTAGACACCGTTGGAGGGCACTGTCAAGCCCGTCGAAAGTCACGACGCCGGCACCAATTGCTCGCTGCTCAAGTTCTGCCATGATGTCACGCACGGTTGCGGTTCTGGTCGCATCTACGTGTTCGATAGTTTTCATCGCTACTTCTAACAATGCTTTGACTTCTCGTAGAATGGCTACATGCGGCGGTACTCCGGTGGGCTGTAGACGATTGCTAGTGTCATCAATCCCACACATCTTCGACGACAAGTCTGCTATTAGTGTGGGGTGTTGGAACAAGGGCGATTCCAGCAACGGGTGCTTAACTGAGAGATGTGTTCGCAGATATGGCGCGTGATATACTAACGAGGCCAGGCAAAATTCGCCGACGTAAGTTAGCTGAGACGGTAATCCTGGAAATACACACGCAATAGCTTGTTCGACGGCAGCATCACGTTCGCCAAAGTGCGGGGTAAAACCGCAAATTTGTGACTTCCAGGTGGCAAGCCAGACACGGTTCTTCCGACATGCATATCACCTGCTGCTTCGTAGCGTAGATAAGTGTTCTGAACTCCTCCTAATGACCACCCAGCTCTCAGGTGCACAGCGGTCGATGACGGACAAGCCGTAGAACCTGACGCACAGTAAGTAGCCGCTCCTTTTCGCATAGAATGAGTACCAAGCTCGTCTTGGTTTACTCCTCTCCTACGTAATTCAGCATTTGATTCATCTCTTTCTAACAATCGGTGCAAGCACTAGCGGAATCGTTCATATTGATTACTGCCGGGAAACAAAAGATCACTTCCGTCAAAAGATGAAGTCGCCCAAAACATAGCGATGGCGAGAACTGGGCAAATTGCTGGGTTCAAAGGGTTTGCGTATATATGGCGTGGGTCACGGGGTCTGCTACCTTCTTGATCATTTTTTGGTGTGCGAAATAAATACAAAGAGCGTCTCCACTCCACTCCATGTACCCATGGTGAATCCCAAAAGCATTAGCGGACCGACACATTAAATTCCAAGCAATAAGCATATATGTTCGAGCAAAAGCCATGTCATTTGCCGAGCTCCTGAAAAGCTGCTCACACAAAAAACATACAGATCAAATGACAAAGGATCCTTGCCCGTCTTAGCGCGAATTTCTCCTCGTGCTGCAGCAGTCGCTCTATCTCGTTTCAATCCTTTGAAATACTTTTGTAAACCTTTTTCCATTGTTGACGGAATTTCAAGACCATAGTCACGATATAAATTGAAAAGTCCCGCTCGATGTGTGTTCAATGCTGAATAGCTTAAAGCAGTGCCATCAGACTTTTCCAGCGTTAGCAGCCAAGCTCCAAACACATCCATTTGCATGACATCAAACCGAAGAGGGGGTTGGCTACGTCACGATCGAGTAGAGGCTTTAGTCGTTTCCGAAGCTGCTTCAAAGATGCGCCCGAAACATCGCCAAGACGATCAACGAAGGCAGGAGACTCGAGATTTGGCTTGTATAACACAATCCAGGCAATAAATCGACCGTAGGAGTTCTGGTACACAGCGCGAGAACGCGCGCTGACCGTGTTTCGCTGTATCTCCGTCACTTGCCTCGTCAAGTCTTCCCAGTCGACGGTCGCCATCGTTTCGTTCTGCAGTCAGAAATTGTCTTGATTTTTGTATGCCGAACTTGCAGGACTTTGTCCAGCAAAAGTGGTAGAAATTGGCTGTTGTCTCGGCCCTATAGTGAGCCCCTGTTTATTTTTGATTATGCTGCTTTCCATTTGGAATTTGCAGGACACTTTGTCCTGCAGAAAGCGAACTGATGGGTATATTGTCCTGCAAATTCTGGAGAATGACTATCGTTTTTGACATGCTATATGTTCAGCAACTATTATTACCGCTGGAAGAAGCATCAACGCCGCTCTTCCGAAGATGCTGGAAGGTGCTGCTAAAGTGCGTCCCGTAGCGATGAACGTGATGGTAGAAATCTACCGGTGGACTGGCCTAGCACTTGTACAAGGTATTGTCGCCGACCTTCGGCCCGCACAACAGAACGAGTTCACACAACGAACAAAGGACATCGTGGTTGGTGAGGCGGCACCGACGAAATTCGTTCGCGGAGCAAAGTCGTCTACGGTGGATTTGCTTGCTAAACTGCCAAGAACGGAGTTTAAGAAGAAGCTGGGGCTACGTAAGTGGAGTGAAAAGGTAGAGGCGTTGCAAATTGTGCTGGACTTGATTGGCAGCGTGACAAAACTTGCAGACGGCGACTACTACGAGCTCGTTGCCACTCTCAAACCGCCGGTGAACGATTCCAACGTCAAGATTGCGGCCAAGTCTATTGGAGTGTTCGGAGCTCTTGCGGGTCCAAGAACAAAGCACCCGCTGGGCGTATCCAGGCAATGGTTTGCTTGGCACGTGCTGTGGATAAATAGTATGTTGATTTGAACGACAAGGCGCTGGTTGTGATTGTTGCATCGCTGTTCACGAAAGGAATTGCTGATAGTGACCCAGCAGTGCGAAAAGCTGGCCAAGAGGCTTTGATTGTGCTGTTAAAAGCTACTATCCAGGATAGGATCACCCAGACGGGGAATTGCCTTCAGAACGTGATGGACGACGTTGCTCGGAAAAACTCGCGGGCATTTAAGTCAATTCAGAAGGAACTCGGCGGTTCGAGCGCTTCGGCACGTCCTGACAGTGCAGCGTCGTCCCAACCGGCCGGTGGGGTGGCGGAAGCTAAGGCTGTGGAACTGAGTACAGCAGCCGACCCTGGAGCTCTTTTCAAACGTGTGGACATTAGCAACCAAATTACGAACGGTCTTCTGGACGACATGGAGAACGAGTCCGATAAAAATGCGTGGAAGAAGCGTGTAGCAGCGATGAAGTCGGTGCAAAAGATTTGCGAGGGGGCAGGCTGTGTGATTAAGTTCACACCTCGTGTTCAACAGTTGCTACGCAGCTTGAAAGCTCGGCTGAAGGATTCGAACGCCAATCTGAAGGTGAAGGCCGCGAATGTGATCGCTATTGTAGCGACGAGCGTTGGTCCCGATGTCGGTACAATGTCAAAACTCCTCGGCCCAAGCCTTGTTTCAGGAGTTGCTGACAACAAGAAAACGATACAGGCAGCGGCCATCCAAGCGCTACACAAGTGGGTCTGTCACAACAACGAAACCTCCTCCGCCTGCATGGAAGCTATGCTGTCACCGCTCTCGGAAGGTTTAACAAACACTGTGGGGAGAGCGGAACTGCTGGGCTGGGCTGGGCTGGGCTGCAGAGCACTTGCAAAAATGCGAGAAGCTGAATTTACAGTGTCTGATCACACCAATTGTGCAGTGTATGATGGACAAGTCGTCTGAAGCGCGTGAGAAGGCACAACTGGTGCTGGTTGAAGTGATGAAGTCAGTGGGCAGGGATGTGGTGTTTACAACGGGCTGCAGAGATGTTAAACCAGCAGCTATGCGAGCTTTGAAGCCGCTGCTTGAAAAAGTAAGTGATACAGTGGAAGCTAGTGGGATAGTGATGCGAACTACTGAAATTGCTGGGCCTGTTGCGGCGAGCGCGACACCTACCAAAGCCCCTGATGCGGTGGGTAGTCATGGCTCTGCATCCAGCAGTACCGGGACGAGTAGGCGAGCGAGTGTGACTGCTCCAGATAGGCCCACCTTGAGATCACGGGTATCGAGACCCAGGTCATCAGCTCCATCGCTCGTTGAGGCAGAAAAGGATGTTTCGACTTTGCTGAAGATGAGCAGTAATAAACGATCTCGGCTCTCTAAAGGGCAGCGCAACAAGTGGAGCTTCGATACTTCTTCTGTGCGTGAAATGAACGGCCGCAAGAGTGAAGTCGACGCGGAGTGGAAACCGTTTTTGTCTCCAGAATTTCACTCGAAGCTGTTTGCTCCGTCATTGGAAAGGGGATGGCGGCTGCAATGGATGAATTAATGCTGTGTGTCCTCCACCAGCCCGCTGAAGTGGTGTCTTCGCTTGACCTGATGTTGAAATGGTGCAGCTTGCGCATTGTGGACAACAACGTGCAGTCGCTTGCGAAACTTTTAGAAGTACTGGAAAGCTTTTCGAGATGCTGAAGACTACTGGCTACCTGTTGGATGATGTGGAGGCAGCAATTATATTGCCTTATTTGCTCCAACAGAGCGGGCACTCGAAGCCACGCTTTCGAGTCCGATTCCGGGATGTGATGAAGCTGATTGTGGACGTCTACAGCGCTGAAAAATACGTTCCCTACTTGATGGTTTGTTTCAATAACTCCAAGAACATCAAAAGCCGCTGCGAATGCATTGGCCTCGTCGAGTACATTGTCACTGTCCATGGCTACCACGTGCTCGGGCGTCGGTGTATTAAAGACGTGGGTGAGTACGTTGTAGCTCACGAAAAGGAGCTTCGCGAGAGCGCCATCAACGCCTTGGTGGCTGTTTACACGCGCACAGAAGGTGGCAATCTCAACAGGTTTCTACGACTCGCTGGTGTCGATTCCCAACAAGGAATCGATCTACTGACGGCACGTCTAAAACACATGCCCGATAGCACGTTTAACCTAACGTCGGCTGCTTTGGAAAATGAGGAAATGCCGAAACCTCAGCAGCGAACAGGATTCGGACGTGCTGCAGTCGTCAACGAGCTGACAGCAGCACCTCCTACATTACGAAGTTTGCAGGAGCCTACTCCAGTGACTAGAGTTCATCGACCTGTTGATGTGCCACGGGAGTACGATGTTGATATGAATGCGCCGCACGTCGACGACATTGGAGAGGAGATTGCAAAAGTCACTGACATGAAAGAACTGCTCCTACGCCCCATCAGAAAGTTGGTGACGACGTCCAAAGAAATCGTGCCGTCTGGCACTCCAGCTTACAACAAAGGTAGCAATGCGCTGAAGGGGCTATATGCCATTATTTATCGCCCATCCGACGTGGAACTCCTGCGTTCGTATGTGAACGAAATCTTTGCAGCACTCTGCGACTGCATCAATGGAGCCTTTTACGCGGGCAACGCCGAGAAGAGACCAGCAGTGTTTATACTTTCGATGACCTTGAATGCATTGGGAGCGGTCTTGAGCAGCGACGCTGTGGAGAATATCGACAACTACATTGTGGAACGCATCTTACTTAAGCTCTGCTCAAAGATCTTGGATCCCCATATGCAGAAGATCGCTGACAAGTCCAACCTGCCATACGAACGCAGGAGTTCCACGTCGGGGGCGATGAATAATGGCATATAGCCCCTTCAGCGCATTGCTACCTTTGTTGTAAGCTGGAGTGCCAGACGGCACGATTTCTTTGGACGTCGTCACCAACTTTCTGATGGGGCGTAGGAGCAGTTCTTTCATGTCAGTGACTTTTGCAATCTCCTCTCCAATGTCGTCGACGTGCGGCGCATTCATATCAACATCGTACTCCCGTGGCACATCAACAGGTTGATGAACTCTAGTCACTGGAATAGGCTCCTGCAAACTTCGTAATGTAGGAGGTGCTGCTGTCAGCTCGTTGACGACTGCAGCACGTCCGAATCCTGTTCGCTGCTGAGGTTTCGGCATTTCCTCATTTTCCAAAGCAGCCGACGTTAGGTTAAACGTGCTATCGGGCATGTGTTTTAGACGTGCCGTCAGTAGATCGATTCCTTGTTGGGAATCGACACCAGCGAGTCGTAGAAACCTGTTGAGATTGCCACCTTCTGTGCGCGTGTAAACAGCCACCAAGGCGTTGATGGCGCTCTCGCGAAGCTCCTTTTCGTGAGCTACAACGTACTCACCCACGTCTTTAATACACCGACGCCCGAGCACGTGGTAGCCATGGACAGTGACAATGTACTCGACGAGGCCAATGCATTCGCAGCGGCTTTTGATGTTCTTGGAGTTATTGAAACAAACCATCAAGTAGGGAACGTATTTTTCAGCGCTGTAGACGTCCACAATCAGCTTCATCACATCCCGGAATCGGACTCGAAAGCGTGGCTTCGAGTGCCCGCTCTGTTGGAGCAAATAAGGCAATATAATTGCTGCCTCCACATCATCCAACAGGTAGCCAGTAGTCTTCAGCATCTCGAAAAGCTTTCCAGTACTTCTAAAAGTTTCGCAAGCGACTGCACGTTGTTGTCCACAATGCGCAAGCTGCACCATTTCAACATCAGGTCAAGCGAAGACACCATTTCAGCGGGCTGGTGGAGGACACACAGCATTAATTCATCCATTGCAGCCGCCATCCCCTTTCCAATGACGGAGCAAACAGCTTCGAGTGAAATTCTGGAGACAAAAACGGTTTCCACTCCGCGTCGACTTCACTCTTGCGGCCGTTCATTTCACGCACAGAAGAAGTATCGAAGCTCCACTTGTTGCGCTGCCCTTTAGAGAGCCGAGATCGTTTATTACTGCTCATCTTCAGCAAAGTCGAAACATCCTTTTCTGCCTCAACGAGCGATGGAGCTGATGACCTGGGTCTCGATACCCGTGATCTCAAGGTGGGCCTATCTGGAGCAGTCACACTCGCTCGCCTACTCGTCCCGGTACTGCTGGATGCAGAGCCATGACTACCCACCGCATCAGGGGCTTTGGTAGGTGTCGCGCTCGCCGCAACAGGCCCAGCAATTTCAGTAGTTCGCATCACTATCCCACTAGCTTCCACTGTATCACTTACTTTTTCAAGCAGCGGCTTCAAAGCTCGCATAGCTGCTGGTTTAACATCTCTGCAGCCCGTTGTAAACACCACATCCCTGCCCACTGACTTCATCACTTCAACCAGCACCAGTTGTGCCTTCTCACGCGCTTCAGACGACTTGTCCATCATACACTGCACAATTGGTGTGATCAGACACTGTAAATTCAGCTTCTCGCATTTTTGCAAGTGCTCTGCAGCCCAGCCCAGCCCAGCCCAGCAGTTCCGCTCTCCCCACAGTGTTTGTTAAACCTTCCGAGAGCGGTGACAGCATAGCTTCCATGCAGGCGGAGGAGGTTTCGTTGTTGTGACAGACCCACTTGTGTAGCGCTTGGATGGCCGCTGCCTGTATCGTTTTCTTGTTGTCAGCAACTCCTGAAACAAGGCTTGGGCCGAGGAGTTTTGACATTGTACCGACATCGGGACCAACGCTCGTCGCTACAATAGCGATCACATTCGCGGCCTTCACCTTCAGATTGGCGTTCGAATCCTTCAGCCGAGCTTTCAAGCTGCGTAGCAACTGTTGAACACGAGGTGTGAACTTAATCACACAGCCTGCCCCTCGCAAATCTTTTGCACCGACTTCATCGCTGCTACACGCTTCTTCCACGCATTTTTATCGGACTCGTTCTCCATGTCGCCCAGAAGACCGTTCGTAATTTGGCTGCTAATGTCCACACGTCTGAAAAGAGCTCCAGGGTCGGCTGCTGTACTCAGTTCCACAGCCTTAGCTTCCGCCACCCCACCGGCCTTACTCGCCGGTGCACCTGTTGGTGCTTTTCTTCCTGCACCAGCAGCTGGGGTAGACAACTTTGCCCCACGTACGAATTTCGTCGGTGCCGTCTCACCAACCACGATGCCCTTGGTCAGCTGTGTGTTCTTGGTAACTAGTTGTCGGGACTCCTGCAATCCACGTCGATTGTTCGGCTTGATAACGTGTCTTCATGCGGTTCCAGCGAACAGACGAGCGCCAGGCCGCCCGTGACGCAAGAGCTCCCTGGGTCCACCTCGTGCTGGTACATAGCCTTTGCTCGGGGTCAGGAACTCGACCAGCGCCTTGCGGAACTCGCAGTAGCCCTCGATCACGCTGCGAGCACCAGCGACTGTGTCTCCAGTGGAGACTCTGCTCTCCACGTCGGTTGGTCAGATAGCTTCAATACAAATGCCAAGTATACCAAAGTCCCAGTGGGACTTTGCCCGACTAATGCGACATTCGCGAAACGTTCGCGAAACACGCAGCGCCCGAAGCCATAGGAAGCGAAAGTAGGCTGGTGGCCGGCCGATCGGGCCCAACCGCGCAATTTTTCGCCCTCGATATTGTTGCATGTATCCAACCTAATACAACTGAAAAGCCGCCTGCTAGCGTCTGCTGCCGCTCTGCAGCGTCCTTCGTGTCGAAATTCGCGTCAAGACTTGGACACGTTATTAGGGGTGAATTAGTGTTGGCGGCAAAAGCAAAAGCAAAGGGATGCTACGATTGAGACTGTGCTGGAAGGAGCTAGCTGCGCTTGCCGGTGTGGTTGGTAGCGGTGTCCTGTACTACTACTACTCGGAGAAGGACCGACTGCAGACACAGAGTGCGTAGATACACACGACGGAGATGAAAGCATGCTGAGCTGTGGACTGATGCATTGATGCTGCTTTGTGCTGCCGACAGCCACGTCCAAGGTGACTTCCATTGGCAAGCCACTTCTGGGCGGACCGTGGACGCTGGCGGACTGCGACGCGAAGCGCGCCGTGACCGACGCGTCGTTCCGCGGCAAGTACGCGTTGCTGTACTTTGGCTTCACACACTGCCCCGATATCTGCCCCAACGAGCTGGTGCGCATCGGCGACGTGCTGGACAAGCTGGAGGCGGAGAAGTTGCCCGACGTCGTGCCGCTGTTCGTGACGGTGGACCCCAAGCGCGACACGGTGGCGCAGATGCCAGCCTACTAGGCCGACTTCCACCCCAAGTTGAAGATGCTCACCGGCACGCGCGACCGGCCAGGTCGCGGACATCACCAAGGCCTACCGCGTGTACTTTTCCAAGGCAGACGAGAACGAAGGCGACGACGACGAATAGCTGGTGGACCACTCCATCGTGATGTATCTGGTGGACCCCGATGGCGAGTTTCTCGACTTCTTTACGCAGAGTGCGCGCGTGGACGACATTGCCGCGAAGATCAAGACATATGCTAAGGCGTAGTGGGGAGGCCTCTACGTCCATTGGATATTCGGATGGATATCGGGGTTTCCAGACACTCGAGCAGTAAATATAGGCGGTGGAACGCTCTTTATCGACGTTCCTCCGCCTTGTTTGTTATGTGTGTAGTTCCTGTCGTCGTAGTCGGCCTTCTCGGTGCAATTCTTCGTGATACATCAACAGCGCTGGCACGTTGAATAAATATGCTGGCTTGCTGCATTACGTTGTAAGCATAATCTATTTAGTACACGCACGTCTTCACGCTTCAACACATACAACAAATAGCTGCGCCCGTCTGGCAGCATATCCAGCTCCGACAATACCATCCGAAAGAAGCTCTGCCAGCTGCACGTCACAACCTCCACGGGCCCGGCCACGAGAAGGCAATGATCTTCTCGCGCCGTACCAGACCCACCCACCGACACAGCCAGGGAGCAATGAGTCCCCAGCGTCTCGGCGAGCTGGCGGGGAGGAAGGACCGAGGAAGCAATGAGTTCCCCGTCCATTCGTCGCGGCAGCGTCGGCGTAAAGCTCGTCACGATAGTTCGTCACGATCACTTGTGTGCTATCGTCGGAATGCACGTATTTTTGACGAGCTCGTCCGTCGCTCGACTCAGTGCCATCTCTGCGTCTGCGGTCGAGGCAACCGCGAGGTGGCGGTGGTGCTGGAGGTAGTTTGACCGGCGGTCGATCCCTTCCGGTCGCGGAACTCCAGCTGGGTGGATCGCTTGATGGCCATCCCGCTGGGCGACACACGCGGGCTGTGGGCAACGCTAGTAGTCGACGTAGAATTCTTCCTCAGTGGCGCCACTTGCGAACGCCAGATGTCGTCGATGCGGTGGGACGAGCGGAGCTGCAGGCCGCTGTATTCGCATATCGGTTGGAGGCCTTGGTGGTTTGCACCGGGGATGCCGGCGACGCACGACGCAAAGTTGACGCCTTCTTCTCCTCAGTCTTGGCGCCCTTGGGAATCGACGGCGTACGTTGGCTGCGGGGATCAGCGCGGTCCACTGACTCACGACACGCTACCGTAGCACGCGTGCCCAGCGTTTTCTCCGGCACCTTGGCTCGGTCGCTATTGCGCTGCAGACGCACAACTGTCTTGATCGGCTTCACCTTGGCAGCCATGTCGACGCCAGCGTCTCCGCCGTCGATCTTCGAGCGCAAGTGGGCGACCTCGCACTCAGCGCTCAACAACTGCGCCACCTTCTGATCAAACTTCTGCTGCAGCTCCGTGAACACGGCAGCGTTCTTGGCGTCGAGAGAGCGAGCAGCGACGCTGCGCTCGAACAACTGGGCTTCCAGCGCCGTGAGCTTCACTTCCAATGCACGCTTCTCCTTGGCCACTTCTTCAAGTCTATCGTTGACAGTCTCAAGCTGGTTGCTGCGGAAGCGAAGCTGCGCCACTTCATGCCTCGACAGCTTCAGCTGCTTCTGCACCTTGGCCAGCTCTTCCTTGCGTTGTGTGGCATCGCTTGCCGCCGAGGTTGTTGTGGCTGGAGCTGCGCTGGTCGACATACTCGCCAACTGGCCTTCAAGCTGCGCCGTCGCCCGCGTGCGCGTGAGCATCAGCGGCTTCCAGCTGCTTCTTCGTGGCAGCCAAAGCGGCCGCAGTCGACTTGAGTTCTTGATCGCGGGACTGGAGCAGTCTCTCGAGCTCAGCAGTGCGCTCAGCAGCGGCCGCGTCGCTGGAGCCGTCGCTCTTGTGTGTCTGTAGGTCTGCATTCTCTTTCTGCGTTGCCTCGAGCTGCCCTCGCAGACGGTCGATCTCCTTCTTGGCTGTGGCGAGCTCGGCGCTGTACATCGCAGCACCTCTGATCCAGGCATTTCTGGCCGACGATCTGCCCAACGCTGCTGAGGATTCCGATACAGCCAGCAGCTCAAGTGAAGAAGAGTTGGAGGAGCCCGAAGCAGAAGCTGCTGCACTCGTCAGTCGTCTTCGTGAGCAGCACCAGCTCCGACTCCAGTGCTGCCGAGCGGCCAGCTTCCTGATGCCTTCGATACCCGTGCTCTTTGAGACTGTTTGGTGCCTGAGCTTGCACGTAATGAGGTGCTGCTCAAGTAAACCAATTGATCCTGTAACTCTCAAGTACCACCCATGCCACGAAATCTGCGTCACCACACACGCGATGAGGTGTATGGCAATGCAGGACTTAACGGACTTGGCTCGGCACTTGAACAGCGAGATGGGCTCTGTTCCACAGCTTCCACACACTTGGCTGCTCTCTTCATGGTTCTGTCCTTCATCACTCGGTATCTCCTCAGATGTCCCGCTGTACGCGCTGCTCGGCTCTCTCCACAACACGAAGCAGCTCGTCGTCCGGACTACATAACTCGCACACTTTCCACCCAGCGACGTCCGATACGGCACTTGCAAGACTTCCGGGGGACAGCTAGTTTTGGAGGCGCCACCTCGAGAAGACAAGTATCTCTGTTGAGAGGATCGCCCCCACCTTGAAACTCTCAGGCTGGCCTGCCAGCTGAGCTCGGCGACCCCAATATCCGAGGTCTGCGACGGAGTGTCGAGGTCCGAGAGCCGCAACGGAGTGTCGAGATCCGAGAGCCGCAACGGAGCGTCCAGCGAGATATCCGTGCAACTGCCGCTGTTGCTCATATCACACAGAAAGGTATCTGCGAAGCTGTCACTGTTGCTCATATCGTTCTGCCAAGAAGCAGTGAAGCTGCCGCCGTCGCCATTGCTCCGGTCGAATAACTGGCCTTCCAGCGCCACGAGCTTTTCCTCCAGCATGGCCTTCTCCCTGCGAACTTCTTCCAGTATCTTATTGGCTTTCACCAGCGAGCGATTGTGAAGGGAAAGCTGAGTCTTCATCTGCTCAGCTGATTCGATAGTGTAGACGAGACGAGCTTCGACGAGCTTGTTACGAAGCTGTGCCGTAGCTCTCTCACTCGACAGCGCACGAGCGTTCGCCGCATCAAGTTGCCTGACAGCAGTCGCTTCATCATGAGCCTTCTGGTTCTGTAGCTCCTCCACCATCGAACGGAGTCGCTTGTTCTCTTCTGTGGCTGTCTCCAGCTTCTCGCCGAGCTGCTCCACGCGATCCTTCAGCACCAACTTGGCCTTGGACGCGCCGGAGAAGAGTTTACACATAAAACTCAGCGTCGGTTCTGCCTTCTTCGAGGCAGCGCTCTCATTCTGCGCAGCCTTGAGCTGCGCCCTCAAACGCTCGATCTCTTTCTTGGCTGCGTTGAGTTCGGACGCGAGCGCTGTCGAGCGGCCATCTCCCAGGGCACTCGCGAGTGTGGACTGTTCATGCAGCTGCAGCTCCCTCCTGCGTTATTATGAATGAGCGTCAGTAAACAAAGTAATCCTAAAAATCCGAAGATAATCAGCAGGATTAGGTCAAATGGATCAAGATCGCTTACCACTCTCGTCTGCTGGTCTTCATCTTCTGTCCCTCCTCGTGCAGGATCGACATCCTGCTTACGTCTTTGCTTCGGTACTCTTCTCGGCTCGACAGGCGCGAAAAGAAGAATGAGCGCGAAGTTTGGGCGCGAAACTTGACGAGGTTTTACGTTCAAAAGTGAGGTTTTATCAGGTTCTGATAACATCAAAATGCGGCAATATGACAGGATAGTACTGATGACCGACATCTTGGTGAGAGCTGCTTGGCCGAGTGCAACGTGAGGAAGCCCAGCGCTCGGTAGCAGACGTTTGAGCAGCACCGGCAGCATCGCGTCCGCCAGAACGGGTCGATCTGAGACGCTGTAGTTGGCCAGCACCTCGTCCCCAGTCCGTGCAATGCAGTTCTGCGCGGACTGGTCGCACGGGATCTCGCCCACTTGCTCCCAGACGATGCGCATCATGGCGTCGAAGCCGAACTTGATGGGCGAGATGTAGTTGATCCAGACAAAGTAGACGGGTGTGTCGCTCGAGTTGACCATGAGACCGCCAAACAGCAGCATTGGCAGCAGGATGGATGATCTCCCCACGACGGTGGCCAGGTCCGCGCGACGGAAGAAGTACCCGATGGCGAGAGCGAGACCCACCGAGGAAGTCCATATCAACGCCATAAAAACAGAGAGGCGACAACAGCGCCATGGTCATTGCCGACCATAAAGTAGGCCGGCACGAACACCACGACCGACATGGGGATCTGCATGGGCAGGTTGGTGAGGTACCACAACACCAAAGTAAGGGAGCGTTCTCGTACCGTCGACGCACCATGAAGATTTCAAGAGACGCCGGTACCAGTTGGATCTCGACCGCAGTGAAGATCTCGTTCGACACGATGTAGAAGAAGGCTCCGGTGAAGTTATGGATGACGCTCAGGCCCATGCTCAGATGCAGGAAGACGAGTCCCATCATGGCACTCGCTACACGAGATTGATCAAGTTCCGCGTGAGAGCGCATGCGGTCCCAGTAGCGACTCAGCACGTTGCGGCTCAACAATACCGCGAGCTTGCTGGCGATCGTCAGCTGACCAATGTTGAAGGTGCTTCGATCTGTAGAGCCATCCGGGTCTTGTCGCGCCAAGACGAAACTTGCCGTGCCATGTTTCGTGTCTACACCTGATTGGATACGGTCCATCAAGTTCTCAGCGGCTCTCGGTGTCTGTCACGTTGTTCACCACGACATGAGGTAGCCGGTGGGCTGAACAGTCACACACAGGCGAGGAGAAGTACCCCACAGCGTCCGATGTCTTGCGGTCTTACCATCGGACAACAGACAGGCTGGCGGGTGGCTGTGATTGTTCGATTGCCATCACGCGCAATTTGCTGTAGCTGCCGCACGCCGTGACTTGTCCAGAATGGAGGTGGGATCGTCGACGAGCATAAGCGACAGATTTGTCAGGAACTCGGTGGCGAACAGCAGTCTCTCACACGCAAGCTCGCGCCGCCGATCGATATATCTCAGCACTTGACGAGGAGGGTCTCCCGCGAAGTTGCGTCGCGTTGCTTCGTGGTCGCAGTCTTGCTCAGCAAAGAAGAAGTTGGATTGCAATGACGTCTTGGACGTTAATCCTGCTGGAGAGATCCCTCGCTTCTGCTGCAGCTCGACAACGAATTGAGGAAGACATGATTTTGACATTCATGGCGACCATCCATTCCAGCATCGTACATCAGATGCTGCTGATGACAGTTTTGTTTACTTGATTTGGAACTGCACTCTGGTGGAGCAATAATCGGAGGCATTTCAAAAACGATTGGCGGTCTTGGGGGTGGAAGATGTGGGGACTAGTGGAGTGTGCTTCAATCGATCGAGCATTGCGTCAAACTCGACGGAGTTCCGATTACTGCGGACCGCGTGAGCCAAAGTTTGTCGATTGCGTAAGTGGTATTACTTTTCCGCGGTCAGTGGGTTCGTTGATTTGGAGCTTGCTTATACAACATTCTGCTCTCTACTTTGCCTGCCGGGCAGCCCCGATTGTGCGAGGAACACGTTGTTTCAGGGAATTTCCAGAGCGTGTTACTTTGAGCCGTGTTGGAGGTCACTTGAGATACGCAGCAGCGGTGTTTGGGCGAACGATGGCAAAGCTCAACGCCTACTGGGATTTTGTTCGACGAATGGCAATAAACGATTATGAATTCACAGCGACAAATTTAAGCAGCTTCATTGTTTCGTATTGCTCGACGACCAAAACCTTCACTCTGGTACGCGACTTGCCTAGTTACGCCGCTTGTGTCCGTTGCAGGTGCAGCGGCTTTGGGGTGTAGTAACCAGTGGCGTTTGCAACTCGGTGGACACGAAGTTGGTCGAAGTTGGGGCTTGAGTAGACGACTAACTGGGTCGTTCGACCGATTAGCTGGCGTATCTCTCGATGGGGTCGATTGCATCACAAGGCAACGTGAGCGGAGTGAATCCTGCGTCGGATATAGGCCGACGAGTCTCGAGTCGAAACGACAACAGATATACGCCATTTTCGCTAGCTGTCGCTAATAACCACGACAACATGGCGCTTACTGCCAAGCAAGTGCTGACAACGGTGCGCAAAATAACAACAGAGATACTGCTCTTGATTGCTCAGCTTCTGCTCGACTGCGATGCCGCTGTCGGCTTGACAAACGAGAAATGCTGGGCTCCGCCGCGTTTCGCTGCGGAAGCAGGATACGAAGACATTTTCATTGATCATGGAGGCGGGCGACAGTACTTTACCCAATATTTGTTGACTATCGAAAGCTTGTGCGATGGGTACGAAGTTGATGAAAGCGGGCTTGCTCCGACCCTCGGGTGGAGACGTAGTTCTTCGCGGGCACGCACACGGCCACCGCCAGGCGACATTTTAAGTGACGAAGTCGAGATTGTTGTTTGCTGCTCTCTACGTATCTCGAGTGTGAACCCAGTGTGTGCATTGCGATCGCCTTGCTTGTTACGTGTATGGTGTATTTGTCCTTCTTTATATGTTCCTTTCGGACGATAAAGGCGCTGAGGCTTTGGATAAATGTCATGGCTCATTGTAAGCATTATCTAATACATGTACGTCTTAGAGCCTAGCGCAGGTGTAATTGGCTACGCGAACACGTCAATCATTACATTACATTACATGTACGTCTTCATGGAATGCATCAAAACGTCAAATAAATAAACGTGCACGGTGCAGATCACACAAAGTTCGACTGCTGAGCTGTTGTTGAAGTCGTTTCAACCGCCAATTGCTTTGCTGCCTGATCTGTTGACGGTGTTGAGGACAGCATATCCAGCTCCGACAGTACCATCCGAACGAAAATCTTGCCGCGTTCGTGTCGTGCTGGTGCTCCTTGAGAGGATCTGAATTTCCGCTTGGGCGACACGCCAAAGTTGGTGTGCTTGGCCACCTGCTCTGGATATTGCCGGACTTCACGTTATTGCCGCCATCGAAATCGCGACCAGCACGGCACTTGAGTTTGACGCGGCCGGTACAGTATCAAAACACTGTTTGGTGAACCGTTGTCAAACAAAACTCCGCTTGATGGGGGTGCAAACGTTTGAGGCACCACCTCAAGAAGCAATCTAAGCCGACCACCGCAACCAGCAAGACACGCGTATCCGGCGTGGACGCTGGTGGACTGCGACACGAAGCGCGCCGTGACCGACGCGTCGTTCCGCGGCAAGTACGCGTTGCTGTACTTTGGCTTCACACACTGCCCCGATATCTGCCCCAACGAGCTGGTGCGCATCGGCGACGTGCTGGACAAGCTGGAGGCGGAGAAGCTGCCCGACGTCGTGCCGCTGTTCGTGACGGTGGACCCCAAGCGCGACACGGTGGCGCAGATGCCAGCCTACTAGGCCGACTTCCACCCCAAGTTGAAGATGCTCACCGGCACGCGCGACCGACCAGGTCGCGGACATCACCAAGGCCTACCGCGTGTACTTTTCCAAGGCGGACGAGAACGAAGGCGACGACGACGAATAGCTGGTGGACCACTCCATCGTGATGTATCTGGTGGACCCCGATGGCGAGTTTCTCGACTTCTTTACGCAGAGTGCGCGCGTGGACGACATTGCCGCAAAGATCAAGACGTATGCTAAGGCGTAGTGGGGAGGCCTCTACGTCCGTTGGATATTCGGATGGATATCGGGGTTTCCAGACACTCGAGCAGTAAATAAAGGCGGTGGAACGCTCTTTATCGACGTTCCTCCGCCTTGTTTGTTATGTGTGTAGTTCCTGTCGTCGTAGTCAGCCTTCTCGGTGCAATTCTTCGTGATACATCAACAGCGCTGGCACGTTGAATAAATATGCTGGCTTGCTGCATTACGTTGTAAGCATAATCTATCTAGTACACGCACGTCTTCACGCTTCAACACATACAACAAATAGCTGCGCCCGTCTGGCAGCATATCCAGCTCCGACAATACCATCCGAAAGAAGCCCTGCCAAGCTGCACGTCACAGCCTCCACGGGCCCAGCCACGAGAAGGCAATGGTCTTCTCGCGCCGTACCAGACTCACCCACCGACACAGTCAGGGAGCAATGAGTCCCCAGCGTCTCGGCGAGCTGGCGAGGAGGAAGGACCGAGGAAGCAATGAGTTCCCCGTCCATTCGTCACGGCAGCGTCGGCGTAAAGCTCGTCACGATAGTTCGTCGCGATCACTTGGTACCATCGTCAGAATGCACGTATTCGTGACGAGCTCGTCCGTCGCTCGGCTCAGTGCCATCTCTGCGTCTGCGGTCGAGGCAACCGCGAGGTGGCGGTAGTGCTGGAGGTAGTTTGACCGGCGGTCGATCCCTTCCGGTCGCGGAACTCCAGCTGGGTGGGTCGCTTGATGGCCATCCCACTGGGCGACACACGCGGGCTGTGGGCAACGCTAGTAGTCGACGTAGAATTCTTCCTCAGTGGCGCCACTTGCGAACGCCAGATGTCGTCGATGCGGTGGGACGAGCGGAGCTGCAGGCCGCTGTATTCGCATATCGGTTGGAGGCCTTGGTGGTTTGCACCGGGGATGCCGGCGACGCACGACGCAAAGTTGACGCCTTCTTCTCCTCAGTCTTGGCGCCCTTGGGAATCGACGGCGTACGTTGGCTGCGGGGATCAGCGCGGTCCACTGACTCACGACACGCTACCGTAGCACGCGTGCCCAGCGTTTTCTCCGGCACCTTGGCTCGGTCGCTATTGCGCTGCAGACGCACAACTGTCTTGATCGGCTTCACCTTGGCAGCCATGTCGACGCCAGCGTCTCCGCCGTCGATCTTCGAGCGCAAGTGGGCGACCTCGCACTCAGCGCTCAACAACTGCGCCACCTTCTGATCAAACTTCTGCTGCAGCTCCGTGAACACGGCAGCGTTCTTGGCGTCGAGAGAGCGAGCAGCGACGCTGCGCTCGAACAACTGGGCTTCCAGCGCCGTGAGCTTCACTTCCAATGCACGCTTCTCCTTGGCCACTTCTTCAAGTCTATCGTTGACAGTCTCAAGCTGGTTGCTGCGGAAGCGAAGCTGCGCCACTTCATGCCTCGACAGCTTCAGCTGCTTCTGCACCTTGGCCAGCTCTTCCTTGCGTTGTGTGGCATCGCTTGCCGCCGAGGTTGTTGTGGCTGGAGCTGCGCTGGTCGACATACTCGCCAACTGGCCTTCAAGCTGCGCCGTCGCCCGCGTGCGCGTGAGCATCAGCGGCTTCCAGCTGCTTCTTCGTGGCAGCCAAAGCGGCCGCAGTCGACTTGAGTTCTTGATCGCGGGACTGGAGCAGTCTCTCGAGCTCAGCAGTGCGCTCAGCAGCGGCCGCGTCGCTGGAGCCGTCGCTCTTGTGTGTCTGTAGGTCTGCATTCTCTTTCTGCGTTGCCTCGAGCTGCCCTCGCAGACGGTCGATCTCCTTCTTGGCTGTGGCGAGCTCGGCGCTGTACATCGCAGCACCTCTGATCCAGGCATTTCTGGCCGACGATCTGCCCAACGCTGCTGAGGATTCCGATACAGCCAGCAGCTCAAGTGAAGAAGAGTTGGAGGAGCCCGAAGCAGAAGCTGCTGCACTCGTCAGTCGTCTTCGTGAGCAGCACCAGCTCCGACTTCAGTGCTGCCGAGCGGCCAGCTTCCTGATGCCTTCGATACCCGTGCTCTTTGAGACTGTTTGGTGCCTGAGCTTGCACGTAATGAGGTGCTGCTCAAGCAAACCAATTGATCCTGTAACTCTCAAGTACCACCCATGCCACGAAATCTGCGTCACCACACACACGCGATGAGGTGTATGGCAATGCAGGACTTAACGGACTTGGCTCGGCACTTGAACAGCGAGATGGGCTCTGTTCCACAGCTTCCACACACTTGGCTGCTCTCTTCATGGTTCTGTCCTTCATCACTCGGTATCTCCTCAGATGTCCCGCTGTACGCGCTGCCCGGCTCTCTCCACAACACGAAGCAGCTCGTCGTCCGGACTATATAACTCGCACACTTTCCCACCCAGCGACGTCCGATACGGCACTTGCAAGACTTCCGGGAGGACAGCTAGTTTTGGAGGCGCCACCTCGAGAAGACAAGTATCTCTGTTGAGAGGATCGCCCCCACCTTGAAACTCTCAGGCTGGCCTGCCAGCTGAGCTCGGCGACCCCGACATCCGAGGTCTGCGACGGAGTGTCGAGGTCCGAGAGCCGCAACGGAGTGTCGAGATCCGAGAGCCGCAACGGAGCGTCCAGCGAGATATCCGTGCAACTGCCGCTGTTGCTCATATCACACAGAAAGGTATCTGCGAAGCTGTCACTGTTGCTCATATCGTTCTGCCAAGAAGCAGTGAAGCTGCCGCCGTCGCCATTGCTCCGGTCGAATAACTGGCCTTCCAGCGCCACGAGCTTTTCCTCCAGCATGGCCTTCTCCCTGCGAACTTCTTCCAGTATCTTATTGGCTTTCACCAGCGAGCGATTGTGAAGGGAAAGCTGAGTCTTCATCTGCTCAGCCGATTCGATAGTGTAGACGAGACGAGCTTCGACGAGCTTGTTACGAAGCTGTGCCGTAGCTCTCTCACTCGACAGCGCTCGAGCGTTCGCCGCATCAAGTTGCCTGACAGCAGTCGCTTCATCATGAGCCTTCTGGTTCTGTAGCTCCTCCACCATCGAACGGAGTCGCTTGTTCTCTTCTGTGGCTGTCTCCAGCTTCTCGCCGAGCTGCTCCACGCGATCCTTCAGCACCAACTTGGCCTTGGACGCGCCGGAGAAGAGTTTACACATAAAACTCAGCGTCGGTTCTGCCTTCTTCGAGGCAGCGCTCTCATTCTGCGCAGCCTTGAGCTGCGCCCTCAAACGCTCGATCTCTTTCTTGGCTGCGTTGAGTTCGGACGCGAGCGCTGTCGAGCGGCCATCTCCCAGGGCACTCGCGAGTGTGGACTGTTCATGCAGCTGCAGCTCCCTCCTGCGTTATTATGAATGAGCGTCAGTAAACAAAGTAATCCTAAAAATCCGAAGATAATCAGCAGGATTAGGTCAAATGGATCAAGATCGCTTACCACTCTCGTCTGCTGGTCTTCATCTTCTGTCCCTCCTCGTGCAGGATCGACATCCTGCTTACGTCTTTGCTTCGGTACTCTTCTCGGCTCGACAGGCGCGAAAAGAAGAATGAGCGCGAAGTTTGGGCGCGAAACTTGACGAGGTTTTACGTTCAAAAGTGAGGTTTTATCAGGTTCTGATAACATCAAAATGCGGCAATATGACAGGATAGTACTGATGACCGACATCTTGGTGAGAGCTGCTTGGCCGAGTGCAACGTGAGGAAGCCCAGCGCTCGGTAGCAGACGTTTGAGCAGCACCGGCAGCATCGCGTCCGCCAGAACGGGTCGATCTGAGACGCTGTAGTTGGCCAGCACCTCGTCCCCAGTCCGTGCAATGCAGTTCTGCGCGGACTGGTCGCACGGGATCTCGCCCACTTGCTCCCAGACGATGCGCATCATGGCGTCGAAGCCGAACTTGATGGGCGAGATGTAGTTGATCCAGACAAAGTAGACGGGTGTGTCGCTCGAGTTGACCATGAGACCGCCAAACAGCAGCATTGGCAGCAGGATGGATGATCTCCCACGACGGTGGCCAGGTCCGCGCGACGGAAGAAGTACCCGATGGCGAGAGCGAGACCCACCGAGGAAGTCCATATCAACGCCATAAAAACAGAGAGGCGACAACAGCGCCATGGTCATTGCCGACCATAAAGTAGGCCGGCACGAACACCACGACCGACATGGGGATCTGCATGGGCAGGTTGGTGAGGTACCACAACACCAAAGTAAGGGAGCGTTCTCGTACCGTCGACGCACCATGAAGATTTCAAGAGACGCCGGTACCAGTTGGATCTCGACCGCAGTGAAGATCTCGTTCGACACGATGTAGAAGAAGGCTCCGGTGAAGTTATGGATGACGCTCAGGCCCATGCTCAGATGCAGGAAGACGAGTCCCATCATGGCACTCGCTACACGAGATTGATCAAGTTCCGCGTGAGAGCGCATGCGGTCCCAGTAGCGACTCAGCACGTTGCGGCTCAACAATACCGCGAGCTTGCTGGCGATCGTCAGCTGACCAATGTTGAAGGTGCTTCGATCTGTAGAGCCATCCGGGTCTTGTCGCGCCAAGACGAAACTTGCCGTGCCATGTTTCGTGTCTACACCTGATTGGATACGGTCCATCAAGTTCTCAGCGGCTCTCGGTGTCTGTCACGTTGTTCACCACGACATGAGGTAGCCGGTGGGCTGAACAGTCACACACAGGCGAGGAGAAGTACCCCACAGCGTCCGATGTCTTGCGGTCTTACCATCGGACAACAGACAGGCTGGCGGGTGGCTGTGATTGTTCGATTGCCATCACGCGCAATTTGCTGTAGCTGCCGCACGCCGTGACTTGTCCAGAATGGAGGTGGGATCGTCGACGAGCATAAGCGACAGATTTGTCAGGATCTCGGTGGCGAACAGCAGTCTCTCACACGCAAGCTCGCGCCGCCGATCGATATATCTCAGCACTTGACGAGGAGGGTCTCCCGCGAAGTTGCGTCGCGTTGCTTCGTGGTCGCAGTCTTGCTCAGCAAAGAAGAAGTTGGATTGCAATGACGTCTTGGACGTTAATCCTGCTGGAGAGATCCCTCGCTTCTGCTGCAGCTCGACAACGAATTGAGGAAGACATGATTTTGACATTCATGGCGACCATCCATTCCAGCATCGTACATCAGATGCTGCTGATGACAGTTTTGTTTACTTGATTTGGAACTGCACTCTGGTGGAGCAATAATCGGAGGCATTTCAAAAACGATTGGCGGTCTTGGGGTGGAAGATGTGGGGACTAGTGGAGTGTGCTTCAATCGATCGAGCATTGCGTCAAACTCGACGGAGTTCCGATTACTGCGGACCGCGTGAGCCAAAGTTTGTCGATTGCGTAAGTGGTATTACTTTTCCGCGGTCAGTGGGTTCGTTGATTTGGAGCTTGCTTATACAACATTCTGCTCTCTACTTTGCCTGCCGGGCAGCCCCGATTGTGCGAGGAACACGTTGTTTCAGGGAATTTCCAGAGCGTGTTACTTTGAGCCGTGTTGGAGGTCACTTGAGATACGCAGCAGCGGTGTTTGGGCGAACGATGGCAAAGCTCAACGCCTACTGGGATTTTGTTCGACGAATGGCAATAAACGATTATGAATTCACAGCGACAAATTTAAGCAGCTTCATTGTTTCGTATTGCTCGACGACCAAAACCTTCACTCTGGTACGCGACTTGCCTAGTTACGCCGCTTGTGTCCGTTGCAGGTGCAGCGGCTTTGGGGTGTAGTAACCAGTGGCGTTTGCAACTCGGTGGACACGAAGTTGGTCGAAGTTGGGGCTTGAGTAGACGACTAACTGGGTCGTTCGACCGATTAGCTGGCGTATCTCTCGATGGGGTCGATTGCATCACAAGGCAACGTGAGCGGAGTGAATCCTGCGTCGGATATAGGCCGACGAGTCTCGAGTCGAAACGACAACAGATATACGCCATTTTCGCTAGCTGTCGCTAATAACCACGACAACATGGCGCTTACTGCCAAGCAAGTGCTGACACCGGTGCTCAAAATAACAACAGAGATACTGCTCTTGATCGCTCAGCTTCTGCTCGACTGCGATGCCGCTGTCGGCTCGACAAATGAGAAATGCTGGGCTCCACCCCGTTTCGCTGCGGAAGCAGGATACGAAGACAATTTCATTGATCATGGAGGCGGGCGACAGTACTTTATCCAATATTTGTTGACTATCGAAAGCTTGTGCGATGGGTACGAAGTTGATGAAAGCGGGCTTGCTCCGACCTTCGGGTGGAGACGTAGTTCTTCGCGGGCACGCACACGGCCACCGCCAGGCGACATTTTAAGTGACGAAGTCGAGATTGTTGTTTGCTGCTCTCTACGTATCTCGAGTGTGAACCCAGTGTGTGCATTGCGATCGCCTTGCTTGTTGCGTGTATGGTGTATTTGTCCTTCTTTATATGTTCCTTTCGGACGATAAAGGCGCTGAGGCTTTGGATAAATGCCATGGCTCATTGTAAGCATTATCTAATACATGTACGTCTTCATGGAATCCATCAAAACGTCAAATAAATAAACGTGCACGGTGCAGATCACACAAGCTAAACAATCTGGAGGCGGTCGAGCTCATGTCGACGTCTATCGAGCACCTCGTGAAGGGCGAAGTGATGCAGATGAAGAACGCGGACGCTCGCGACGACATCTCGCCGTTCGAGTACTACCTCCGCAAGAACTATTACAAGACCGGCTCGCTGATGTCCAACAGTTGCAAGGCCGCGCTTGTGTTGGGCAAGCACGACGACCACATTTGCGACCTGGGCTTCGCCTTTGGCCGTCACATCGGTCTCGCCTTCCAGGTACCAAATTTGCTAACCGATCTTTTTCGATGGTCAACTGATAATCAATCCTGTTGCTCTTCTTCCTGCTAGTTGATCGACGACGTGCTGGACTACGAAGGAGTGAACACGGGCAAGCCGCTACTAGCCGACCTAAAGTCAGGGCTGTCGACGGCGCCGCTGCTTCTCGCGCAGGAGGAGTTTCCTGTACTGCGCGAACTGTCGAAGCGGAAATTCTCGCAGGAAGGAGACATCGAGACGGTGCGTGGCTTGGCGGGGCTTTATGAAAGTGAACTTTTCTAACAATAACTGTTTGTTTGCAGGCGAGCGAGTTGGTGGAGAAGAGCACGGGCATCGCACGGTCGAAGGCGCTTGCTATCGGCCAGGCCGAGTTGGCGTGCCAGGCGGCGATGCAGTTCGCTCCCTCGCCCGAGCGAGATGCATTGGTCCGGCTGGCGCAGTTGGTGGTGTACAGATCCAAATAGAGCTAGATAGGTGGCAAACCTTAATGCAAGACGCAGGCATCAATTGAGAAAGTAGCTGCACGACTGGCTGTGGTCGTAGTCGTACCGTTGCCGTCGCTGACTTGTTGGATCGCCGTACTAGTATTAACAATAGTTTCGTCCATAGCTGCGTCGAGGACACCCCAGGTCTTCCATCGGATGTGCAGTGGAGGAATGCCAGAAGTCCCTGGTGTAAGACGCAGCAGAAAGTAGCGGGCCCTGATGTTGTTGTCGCTTGCCTCGAAATCTAGGGCCATCACTTCGGAGTGATTGTCGCTGAAGTTGGTCATACAAACACCAAGTGCGCAGTTCACTTGCTCTTTGTATGAGCAACTTCAACATCCAGCGCTTTCCTCCCCGTCAGCTCTCATTTCCGCATTCGCCATGGCGCCCACACGTGGCGTCCGCGGCAGCCGCCAAGCCATCAACCAGTCCAAGTGGGCCTTCCTGCAGCCGTGGCTCGACGCTCTCCGCACCAACACCTCGTTGCCTGACGTCACAGCCCCTCCGTCGAGGTTACCTTCCACTGCTGGCGCGTCACCCTCGTCGGCAGCATCCGCAACTGCGAGATCCACGTGCAGTTCCCTGTCGATGCTGCCCGTCGCAGCCGGCTCCAGCAGCTCCGAGAAGCCATCGAGCTGTTCAACACCTTGGCAGTCGTCGACAACGTCGCGTACAGGACGCTGCTGCGGGACTGCATCGTCGACGTGCAGACTGGCGACAACGAGATCGCTCGCCTCGGCTTCAGATCGGACGACGTCACGTGCATGCCAGTGTGGACACTGAGCAGTGACTACTACACCAGTACGCATGCACACGTCCCTGGGACGTCCTCCTAGGATGCCCAAGAGACCCGTGGGAGTACTCGGAAGGAGTTCTAAACTGCTGCCGTCCGGATTGAGACCATGAAGAGAGACAACCCCAACTTGGAAAAGGTGCTCATGTGCTCGACCACGAGTCGCAAGTGACTGAGCGCGTGGATCGCCAAGTTGCATTTCTTCGAGTTTCTTGTCCTGTGCTGACCCACGCAGACAAGTTCAGGTTAAACCTTTCCTTTGTGTCCTTCGTATTCACAGCACACTTACGAGTACAGCCAGTACAATCACTTTCAGCACAACCCGACAGCGACAGTATGTAGGGCGAGCTGGGCGGAGGCCGCCGCAGGATCCAGTACGACGTGGTGTCGCTCCTGGGCATCCTCAAGGCCATCTCGTCAGACACGCCGTATGACATCCCCGCAGTGAGGACAATGGAGATTCCAGAGCCCATGGAGGTCCTACCAGACGATAACATGGAGGCCGTGGTGTCTACCCAGTCCAATATGGACATGGATTCGCCAATGGAGGCTGCACACGCCGCTGTTTCAATGGAGGCTGCAAGTGGCGCTGTTTCAGTGGACGTCATGCTGCTGAAATTTGCAGGATCGACCGGAGTTCAACAAGCTGTTGATGTGCCGCGGGGCTATGATGGGCCAGGAACCGCCGCCGCGTGCTGAGCTCGTCTCCCGTGGTGCCGCGCAAGACGCTCGTCCAGTGTTGTTGCTGTGGTCTTCGTCCAGGCCACCTGTGTATTGTCACCGTCGTCGTTGCTGAAAGTGCTTGTTCTAGTCTTCAGGCATTACCCGTAATATAACTCAAGTGTTGCAACCATCACTGCGTTCACGGTCTCACTGGTATCGTTGTAGGTCGACGTTTTCAAGGTTGCTAAGAGAGTTTCGTTGGTAAACGTTGGCGCTGTCACGCGATAATATTACGGAAAATAAGTAAAAAAAAAATGAAAGCGCTGCAGCTTGTCCGCCTACGGGAAGTTGGCCTCCATCTCCCCATCACTTACAGCAGCCTCTCGACGCTCGCCGAACACATAATGGCCCAGCACGTAGCCACCTACCACCCACAGCAGCAGTGCCAGGTCGTACGTCATCGAAACCAACATCAGCATGTAGGCGATGAAAAGTGTGAAGCCGTGCAGCACACAGTGCACCGCGTGCTGCGTCTCGGGTGCAAGCGTCCGGAACCACGACGGTCCGCACGATTCCGCCAGAGGCATGTTCTGCGCCGTGGAGCGCAGCAGTTGCGCGTTTTCAGCCGCGTGCGGCGCGTTGCTGTTCAGCAGACGCTTGACGCTGCTCTCCTTGCGCAGCACTCGCCGCAGCTGCAACAAGTACTCATTGAAAATCGCCACGAGAGCCACCACAACGCCACCCAAGATGTACCGAAAGCGCGAGTCCAACACCCACCCAGGGAACCACAGCAAGATGCACGGCGTCGAGTTCCCACTGAGCGAAAACCCGTTCAGCATGGTCGTCCCGGGCCCTGAGCAGTAGTCATGGTCTCTTTTAGCCGCCTCACTCCCTTCAGCTTGGAATGATAAAATCTGGTTGTACACTTGGCGAGCGTGGTTGACGCTGCAAGTGTGCACTGCTTGTTCCCCATGCTTCATCACCACCTGCGGACCGCCGACAGCCGATGTCTCCATTCCGCACACTGGGCACAGCACACTCCCCTCATGATCTCTGTGGTTGTGAGTTGATTCTGGAGACTCCACACCGTGAAGACCCAGTTTCTATAAAAAAATAAAGTTAGCATTTCCTTCTTCCTCCGTAGGGACGCAGTTGTAGCGTACCGGGTCCTTGACGAAGGCGTCGAGCGTCTCCTGCTTGGCGAAGCGCAGTCTCTGACCGTTCTTGAGCTGGAAGTTGTAGTCCTTGCTCATTACCATCTTGCCGCTCACCGGATCGTCCTGCAAAAAGGAATTGGCTTTCGTTAGTCGAAATGTGTCAATCGAGAAGAATGCAATCTGTAGTTGATAACGCACAGGCATGTCGTCCATGTGCATGGCGCAGACGCTCACAAGGAGACTGCAGAAGACTAGCGCAGCCAGCGATAGCAGTAGCTGAGGCCTCGCCATGGCTGAGCGATGCAGAGGAGCAGCAGGCGGCTCGACGTGCCAGCAACCAGAGCTGTTGGGAAATGAAAGCAGAGACCAGAACAAAACAGTTGGTAAAAAATATATCTTGGAGTTTGTAGGGGGAGAGCGAACATATTGTTGAATGAACTTTGTGGGGGCCACGTCAAGCTGAACGTTGCAAAGCAGCAGACCACATTTTGAAAGAGCTGTGAGAAGCTATGCTCGACCAAAAGCGAAGGCGTGAGTACCTTGGCTACGAAGTTACGGTAGTGCGAGAAGTGTGTTGGTAAGTGGAAGCTCGAAGACTAAAGTAACATTTTCTTTTCAGACCAACGTTAAGAATTTTATCCTCAGCAGCACTAGTGTGGAGCTGCCATCACTGCATTCCGATGGTACTGTAGTATCTGCGGTGTCAAATAAACGACGAATTTGCTGGTGACAGTCGCGTCGTCAGCGGATTACCTGCAGCAACAACCTGGTACCATCAACACCCCCACCTCACGGCCAGCATGACGGTGGACATGGTTCTCGCCTTGACATCCCTGCCTGCCTTGAAGTGCAAGGTTGTTTCGTTGGGAACGCTCTGCCACGCCAGCAGTGACTGCAAGCATGTTTCATCTCTGAACTCACCTAGCATGTGTGTGCTCTTCATAGACAAGCTTCAAATGTGAGGCTCTCGGACGTTGTCGTCTCCGCTCCACCGCATTAAAAAATCAATCGGATCTAGGTAGGAATCCACCGCATATTCCTTCACCACTGTCACTGAGTTCAACCTTAGCACCTAATTAGGTCGTTTGCCACGAATGCACACGACCTTTCATGTGCTTCAGGTTCTGCAATTGTTGAATTGATGCCATACTGAATCCAAGATAATTCATTTCCGGCCACTTGTCTTTTTGCTCTTCAGGCGCAACCGTAATGATGCACATGGCAGGCGTCTTCTGCATGGGCCCAGGCTCGCTCATGGGGGCGTCGGGCTTCAAGTGGGCGGGCCGCGACCCCATGGCCGACTGCTCCACGCTCTGGCTGGAGAACTGGGGGCTCACCACCTTCACGCGGTCCATTCTGGGCTGCGTCCTGGTGTTCCTCGTAGCCGCGCTGTCGCAGTACTTGACCACCTCCAACGACTGCCAGCTGCAGCAGTCCAAGAGCTTTGCCAAGCATCGACTCGAGAGCAGTGTAAGTCGTCAACGTTCAGGCTTCTACGACCCCGAACTGGGCAGCATTCGGGTCTGTGACAAGGGCAAGACCTGCAGCCACACCCAAGCCGAGGACTCGACGGTGCATCCGGAGCGACCGGAGGCGATGGCCACTCTGGAAGCCACGACCGTTGACGATCGACGTCACCCGACGGTAGCAGCAGTGATGATGACACTTGCAGCTGAGCCAGTGTCGGTCAAGGTGGACAACTGGACGCATCTCGGGGACGCTCTGATGCGAGGTCTGCGCGTCTTCTTGGCCTACCTGTTGATGCTGGTGGTCATGACGTACGATCTGACACTGATTTCGAGCATTGTTGGAGGCTTTATGGCCAGTTTCTTCGTATTCGGCAAGGACACGGCCAAAGTGCCAGTGTCGGCGGACCCGTGCTGCTCGTGAGGAAGAAACTCGTGCTTTCGACGATGAGAACTGCCACAGGAATTGAACTATTGCTGCGTTATTCACCGCTTTTTCCTTTCTTTTGTATTGGCTAGCTAGCAGGTCGCGATGGTCACCACTCACTACTGTAGCAGTTATCGTACCAATACCTAGCAGTCATCATGGCAACACATCGCCGTTTTGGTTCGGCAGCAAACTTGAAAATCAAGCCCAGCATGTTGGAGTCTAAACGATGAATCGCCTTCGGGTTTTGATCGCGGCTGGATGGCACCACCACACTTGGCTTTGCCGCTTTGCTGTTGCCTGAAATTCCCCACCTCATGACGGGGAGGATTTCATCGTCGTGTGTCCTTAGCCGCACCATCGGTTCGTACGTGAAATGGCCGTCTGGTGGGAGCACGATGTGTAGGTGCTCCAACTCGCGCGACAGTCGTTGCGTAGAGTCCTCTAGACACGGCGTTAAGTCCACTACGCTTTCGTTTGCCTGGATAAGCAAGTACTCGACGGCCCAGTTTTTCAAAGCGTCATAATCCGAGATGAACGCATCCACGCCAGTCAAAGTATGTGCGGTGGCTGCTGCTTATCCAAGCATCAGAAGGCTCAAACCCACTTCAACTCCAAGCCGTGTAAAACTTATCGTAAGGCTGCACACCCCTCCACTGATTAGTGTCAGCATATCTGTTAGCACTGTACAGTCACGAAGCTCAATATCACTCGGATAAATCTCGCGGACACCAACTTCCGAATATTTCGGTTCGGGAAACTCGCCTGGAACGAACTCCACGATCAACCTGGCAAATTCCAAACCCAGGAACGACAACCTCCATCCAAGAACTTGTGCTCGCAGAATCATAAATGGCTCGGCAGCGACAGTCACGGGGCAGCAAAGGGTAATACCGATGTTCTCGTCGTCACTGAATCCGACAATACGCAACTGCGTTCCTTGTGATAGTTGGACGAATCCGTATTGCAGTTCGAATGTTGGATCAATAGATGACCGATCAGCAGGTTGGGGGTAGTTTGTCTTCAGGACTGCTGCAACCGCTTCCACGTCCTGCTCTATCCAGTGGAACTTGTGCTACTCAAATCCCCGACGGCTTCATTCGCCGCTTTGCTGAACAAGGCATACGCTATCCATCTGCAGTGCATCGACGTTGTTAAACAAATCTACCATTCATCTCTGTCTCTGGGAATTCTCGACTTGTGGGCAATCGCAGACAAAATCGCAGCCTAACTCGCTTCGACACCTGGCTGAAAGTATACGTGGATTTTCTGGCACCATGAATATGGTGGTCTGTCCACTGATCTTACCAAAGCAGCAACGTTTTGTGCAACATTTCCCCAGTACTGTCGGTTCGCAGCTTTGTCGTCGAGTTTAAACACAAGTCTCCACAGATTGAATTTGGTAAGCATCTCGCCTACGTTTGGTGACGTCAGATCTAGCCTCGAAATACAAACCTTTGGAGAGAAAAATGTTCTGGATCCTCTGCTGGCCGGAGTTACTGGCGCCACATTTCAATAAACTTGTCGTGGTCATGAACTTCATAGCACTGAACAACCAGCGGAACTTTCTCCCCAAAGACCCCCATTGTGTTAGGAGCGCAACTTGCGCTCTCAGTGAACAGCTCCGCGTCCACCTGGTTAGTGCGGATGCTCCCAACTCATTTCAGCAGTCACACGGAGCTCCATTCCTAGGCGAGTTTTCGCCATGGCCAGTAGTCTGTCCATAACTTCTCGATATTCTGGCAAATATTCCCATGGGTTATCAGGAAACCCAAACAGCTCTCCCCACGCCACTCCCAGTCGACTTCCCACTTCATTATGCGGCGACAACGTCCCGATCTGCCTGCACTTCCACTGCGGAGTGAGGTTAAACGGGCAACCGGAATAGGCCAGCGGAACATTGTCTTTGAGAATCTGTCGGACGCAACGACATCCGCCATGGCCAGGACACTAATCAACTCCATCGCTTCTCGAACGCACCGCAAATGCGTCGGATCTTGCTGAGACGCCGAGAACTCGACGAAGATTTTAGCGTCGATATCAAAATCCTGGCCTCGATACCATAGAAAAGTTGCCTTCGCCGATACGTCAGCTGAGCGTCGATCGCGCCGAACTACATAACAAAGCAGGGCTGCCTTCCACGGGTCCAAAAACGTCAGATCGGCGCCACCGTGTGTGCTGTCCATAGCCATTTCGGTTGCGAACAATGAATTGCTTTTCGGAGCGAAGGTCAACGGTAATGCAATGGAAATCCCGGCACTCGAGCCGATCGTGGCAATAACTAACTTCAACTTGATCCATACAAACGCCAAGTCAGTTGCAGTATACGTTAATCAAGTTCTGTTTTCCTCGAATTTCATCCACTCACATTCGGCCTCCTCAGATCTGAGTCCGATCGATTGGCTGGACACCGCTTATCAAGCAATTTTGCTCGCAGTTAGCACCTTGGCAGCATGTCGTTCCGGGGAGGACGTGGAGGCGCTCGTGGAGGTCGCGGAGGCCGTGGCGGTCGTGGTGGAGGCCGCGGATTCGGTGGCGGTCGTGGCCGTGAGCCCGAAGGCCCGCCGTCGTTCGTCGTTGGTATGTAACAAGTCGCTTACAATGCTGTGCGTTGTCCTTAACTTTAATTTTGCTATGCAGAGCTGGGCTCCTTCATGCACGCGTGCGAGAACGAGATGGTGTACAAGAGTACCAACGACAAGGTGCCGTACTTCAACGCCGGCGCCTTCCTGGAGAACAAGACGCGCATCGGCAAGGTGGACGAGATTCTGGGCTCCATCAACGAGGTCATGTTCACGGTCAAGCCCGAGACGGGCGTGTCGGCCACGTCATTCCAGGCCGGAGACAAGGTCTATATCAGTCCGGACAAGCTGCTGCCACTCAGTCGGTTCACGGAGAAGCCCACTAAGAAGCCTGCTGCAGGCGGTCGTGGTGGTCGCGGAGGCGGCCGCGGTGGAGGCCGTGGCGGCGGTCGTGGCGGAGGTCGTGGAGGCTTCAGCGGACGTGGTGGAGGCCGTGGAGGCTTTGGCGGACGCGGCGGGTTCAGTGGCCGTGGCGGCGGTCGCGGAGGAGGCCGCGGCGGCTTCGGTGGCCGTGGACGCTATTAGATGGCCCCGCCGACTAGTAGATTATCATTGTAACTTCGCTGAAAAACAACAAAAACAACCAGAAAAACGTGACTACATCGATGTGTCGAAGTGTTGCCTGGTCCTGTAGGAAATGATGCCACGGACAGCTCTATGGCTTGGGGATGTCTTCGGTATTCAACGGGTGGGAACTTTTGATTCTTTTGTGGTTTAGATCCTCTCGAGACACTCGAACTGCACGATGCTGTTGCCTCGGATCACCTGCAGTCGTAATAAAGTCAGGAACCACCCCGAATATTTAAGTGGCCCCAGTCGCAACCAGGACTTACCACCATGCCGATGCGGTTGGACTCGGTGGCCGAGACCTCCTCCACCGTCTCATCCAGCGTCACGTTCATGAACTGGTCGAAGCCGCGCAGCACGCCCGACACCTTGCGGTTGCCGTTGAGCTTGAGGCTCAGCCGCTTGTCCATGTATCGCTTCAGGTCGGGGCCCGCCGTCTTCACCATCGTCTCCTTCCGCCGCCGTGCAAAATGCCACAGTGAATCCAAGCATACTAAACTCAAGATTGAAGGGGGACCATAGTGAGACCAAGATCTAAAAATGCGACACGTAAAAAGTTCTCGAATTCCTGACGAGTGATGGTCGATGGATTATTACACTTGCTTTCACTATTCCTTGGGCTGCTGACGTTTCCGACGCCTGAAACGACTCGGCATTCACGAAATCGCGTCCAAGAAGCCAAGCGCTAAGAAGACACAGAGAGAACATGAGCAACTTTTCGCAGGGACAGGATTGGGAGCAGGCTGGATGGGGCAGCCGAGCTCCCCTCGCGGCGCTGCCAAGTCCGCGGCACTCAACAGCGCTCGTCGCGCCGGCACCGTCGTCACAGAGTCCAAATGTGCGTTGTTCCCATAGTGAACCAAGTTACAAAGCCGATTGTTCTAACATTGTAACGATGCTTTGTAACAGACGGCGCTGGCACCAACAAGGGCGCCCACAGCGCCGCCAACGTCAACATGCGCAAGCTGGAGGAGGACACGGACAACTTTAAGCACGACGCCGTGGACCGCAGCCTGTCGCAGGCGCTCATGAAGGCCCGCATGGAGAAGAAGATGACGCAGAAGCAGCTGGGCACCATGATCAACGAGAAGCCGCAGGTCATCGCCGAGTACGAGTCGGGCCGCGCCATCCCCAACGGCCAGATCATCTCCAAGCTCAACCGCGCGCTGGGCGTGCAGCTGCCGCGCGGCCCCAAGAAGAAAAAGAGCGCGGCCAACTAACTGTCGACAGCGAGTTGCAGTTGGTTGGCGGAGAGTCTTTGTCTTGGCAGGAGCAGCAGGACAGCGTACTATATAGAGCTATCGGCGAGAAATAAAAGCCGGCCCATGCAGCAATTGGGGCGGGTGTGAGCTGCTAGATCTTGAAGTGATCGTTGCAATGTTCACGAGCCAAAGAAGTAACCATTTGTGTCCGTTGATGCTCACTTCCTTTTGGCGCTTGAAGTGGAAGAAGGTCGGGGGGGGGGAATCCCAACCTTGTTTCGGGGGTCTTCGCAAGTGAAAGCGACTGCAGATGGGAGGTGCAGCGCGTCTCAAGACTACCCAGTGCAAGCACGTGACGCAACAGCGACAGGGGTAGTATGCGGGGCGAGCTGGGCGGAGGCCACCGCAGTAGCAGGCTCCAGCACGATGAAGAAGACGCACCCATCCGCATGGGACCGCAAAATGGTCGATACGTACCGGCAGCACGTGCGCCGGCTTCGACGCGGCGTCGCTCCTCGGCATCCTCAAGGCCATCTCGTCAGACACCAAGTACAACATCCCCGCAGTGAGGAACCAGCTCCCAACGGAGACTCCAGAGCCCATGGAGGTCCTACCAGCTCCCTATCCAAGATGGACACGGATACACCAGCCGAGGCTGCAAAGGACACAACTTCAGTGAAAACGCCTTGCTGCCCAGAGTGAGAGTCAGGACGTAGAAGCTCAAGCCGTGGTCTCCAGGTCATCTCCACGATGTACGAGCGTGAGGGTCAGGAACCAATACTGCTAACTACCCAGATTGTGATCGGCTCCCGTGGTGAAAAGGCAACACGCTCGTCTCCAGCTCGCCATCCACCCCTCCAGCGAAGAACAACTTTATTGCACATGCAGTAATTGGCATGGCGGTGGATGAGTCGTTCTCGTTCCCCGGTTCTGGTGCAGTGGCCTTCGTTCAGCTCACCTTGCGTATTGTCGCCATCGTGCTTGTACTACCGGTAGTCATAAGACACCACCAATACCAGTCCATTTCATATTAACTTTACGAGATATTTTCTTTACTACGTTCAAGATGGTATAACAACTCATATCGAGCTGCACCAGATCTCCAAGCTGGGTCATAATGCTCCTTTCACGTTGGGTAGTTGGCGTCTGCACGACACTTGTTAGTTCGTTTGAGTACGACACAATGACTGTGAGAGCTGCTCATTCGCTGGCCGACCAACTTCAACTGCTTGAAACGTTTGCTAGACACCAGACTTGTTGGCAGAGGTGCGCGAGCATTCTTTCTCGCGTCACGACCGCCTAAAAACAGTGTTGTTCGATCTCCTTCATGCCAAATTAGTTCGCTCCACTGAGACGCGTTGTCGCATGACTCGAGTTTGATGAGGGTTCCGCTCGCTTTTTTTTTCGTGTTGTTTGCAGCTATTCACAGAGTGGGAAGCGGATGGATCGATCCCAGGGTAGCAGCAGTGGAGGCCATCAATCAACCCCGGAAAAGCCCACCGACACGCGTTACAGTATCCCATCCGGAAACGCCGCGTTTAGCTCGCCGTGGTTGTTGGACATTCCGCTCATTCCTCACCTTGCTCGCCTGCCGCGCTACGTGAAGCCTACTACGCCATGGCGAGTAACAATTCCACCGGAATTACCCAACTGACTGCGGACATCGTCCACAGTAGAGAGCGACGACAACTTGCTGCTCGCCATGTCTTCGATTGCCAAGATGGAAGCCGCGAGAGCTGCATGCCAGGACGCCGACAGGTTTCAGCAAAGCAAGACTGCGACGGCGGACGATGTCACCAACTGTCTCAACATTCAGCAGCAACGCGTAGGTCGAATCAAGGATGACGATAGTCCCGAGTTGGAGGAACAAGACTCAACTGAGAGTGACCGCAACGTAAAGCCCGAGCAGGAAGACTTCGACGACGGCGATTGTGGCAGGATGACCGAAGCTGCAGTAAATGTCGACGATATTTATCGCATCAGCGTTTTCGAAAACCTTGTTGGCGACGACAATTCGAACCAAGCAGAGGAAGAGTCTGCCACTGCTGAGGAGGAACCAAAAACAGTCGTGGACGACAGTGAAAAATCTGCTTCAAGTGCCGAGACGGAGGTTGAAGACACCATCGAGCCCGTCGAACACAATCTAGCGCTAAAGGAAGCGCCCCCGACGCCTTCGCGTTTGCGGGTGCTCTTGCCGATTTTGACCGCCAATATCATCGTCAAGGGTGTCCAGGTTCCGAGATTCCCACGTGGAGGCTTAGGAAACACCAATACTGGTAACGGCGACAACAAGCCGTTGAAGTCCGTCAGCTCGCCGCCTGCAAACTTTGTGCCAGACAGGAGTTCCCGTCTCAAGTTCCAGTTCCCTGACGGTGATCTGCACCCGCTTCTTGAAGAAGATGAGAATGCTCACTGCAAAGCAGGTTTGCCGCGAAGTCCAAACCAACACCGGCGTGGTAGCACAACTAACACAATTACTGGGTTTGTTCCGTTGCGCCGGAAATCCTTCACGATCAAGCGCAGTCCTCTCAAAACGCGTCGCTCTCCAGTTTCAGCTTCAAGAGCGCAATGTCGAGCTTCAGTAACGGGGCAAAATCCCTGGCGCTACCATCTCTGCAAAGCAGCTCTGGGCTGCACGTCGTAAATCCACCAGCCACATCAACGTCACTCCATCATGCATTCGCTACACCAGCAAGAGCTTTTCGATCACCAAGTTAGCTTCAACTACCAAGAAAAGTGTGTCGATCTCGCCAAAAAGACAGTGCCGACAACACAGGCATCGACACAGTCGCAAATTGTCCTTCGTGTGCGCGGGCGAACGGGAGACGGCCGTCCAGAACTTGTGATTTCCAAGAAGCCCGTACGCTTTATTGCGTGGCACTGGAATGACCGCTGCATCCGCGTACCCTTCATGAATGTCGCCAACTTCATCGACCTTGGGCCAGCGCAACACAGCATTATGCTACGTCAGCTACGCTACGTCAAGTCGATGATGCATGACTTGCCTTGGGCCAAGTCGCATTTGCGTTCGCTGCTGTCCAAGTACACTGCCAAAGATGTCTCCAAGGAACAATTGTACCCTCAGCTCAACTCTCTCGGGTATCAAGTCCAGCAAGAGATGGCCGATCGAGCCAAACAAAACCGTGCCCTCGTAGCTCGAAAGAAATACCTCACCATTACACTAACAGTTGCTGCTGGGGTGGTGAACGACACGATCATTACGAAGTTTGGTCGTCGAGGCCGTCCACACGCCTCGCGGCTCTTGTACGATCCGACAAACCCGCTCCAGTTGCGCTGGCGACGCAAACACGGCGAGATCAGCGCTGAATATCTTGCTGTTGACGAGATCCAGATCGTCGAGGCACCCGAAGCTAACCATAACGATCGTCTTAATGGCGGTGCTGGAACTTTCGGTCGTGGAAACAAGAAGGCTGCAGCGGCCGTAGCTGTGGACCCCAACACCTGCTTTTCCCTTGTGACGCCGATGCGCTCGTTGGACTTGCAAGTTGCGAGTGCTCTGCATCGCGAGTGGTTAGCCAACGCGGTGCGCGATATTGTATCCTTTGCCAAGCAGTTCAAAGCTGCAAGAGCGAACACAGTCACCACCGAGATCAGCAACATCCGCGACTCCGTCACTCTTGTTAGGCGCCCACGCCAGATCATAAGCGTTCCGGTGCCAAACACGCGTAATGCCCTGCCGTACTAAGGTCCCCAACCGGCGAAGTGAGAGGCCGGCGAAAATGGTATAAAACAGTAAGCACCAACAATCTAACAAAACTCTTCCCACCAATTGTTGTCCTCAGTGTCCTGTATTCAAACCACAAAACGACTGATTGTTCAGCAGCGGCAATTTCCACTCACTCGTTCGAAAAGGTTTAGGCCTTCTTCTTGTACTGCGGCTTGCTGGACTTGGTGAGGATCCAGATGTAGAACAGCGTCATGCCAGCGCTGTAGAGGGAGACGAAGCCCGCCGGGAAGAAGGCGTTGGTCTTCATGTAGCGGTTGCCCATGACCACCGTGAGCGGCGTGGACACGGCCAGCGACACGGCCGGCCAGAGCTTGGACGTCACAGGGCTCTGTGTGTACTCGTTGTAGCTGCAGTAGCCCACGAAGCTCAGAAAGGCACCCGAGAGGCCTCCAGCCAGTAGAGACATGGTGCTGCCGGAGCTCACGTAACCCGCGAGGCCGCCCAGGCCCAGCGTCATGCCGTACTGAATGGATACACCACCGGAACGACAGAGAATAACATATTGCAGTTAGAATACTGGAGCTTTGGGAGGGTATATGGGTATGGATGGATAGAAAAATCAAGACGAAGAGAATGAGTGCCCTCAAGAAGCTGTGCGAGCCTTCAACGTACCGGGATCGTGAGGCAAAAGTCGTACATGGGGGCTCGTGACCTGTGCTTTCTCGCTTTCTTTTCAGTTGTGACAAAAGCTGGGTCCAGATGGTGATATCCGGATCCGGATATTGTGTCCGGTGATCTGTCCGCTTCAACAGCCGTATCTTGCAGCTATGCCGTACAAAATTACTAAGCGGCTGTTCTACATGGGCAATTCAATCACGGACAAGTATTATCTGCCAATGAAAATGCCTTATTCAGCTCTTCCTCTTCCACCGGTATCAGATCGCCAACAGCCCCGACGACGCTCACACCGCAGCCTCCCCGCTCCCCGGCACGTCGTCTGGACCAACTCGCTCCTCCCGTACTCACCAGTACCTCTGTCGTCAAGATCCAGTGCTTTTTACTAGCTCAAACGAGTGCCAATGTCCAACAAAGTCTTCTGTACGTAGCACATTGGAATGTCCTCCACGGACTGTTGATCATTCTGACGATGTGAATTTTTGTAGGGGCCCTAACCTGCTCGGGGTTGTCACTCTGCGGCTTCGTGTTCCTGCTTTTGGTGGGGGTTCTGGTGCAGTTGCAGCCCGAGTACATGAAGATCAGCAAGACGGTCAAAAGTCCGACTTCCATTTTTGAGTCGGGTACGGGACTGTTTTACAGTCGTGATACTAATGGGTAGACGCTAATGCTGTTACAACTCTATTAGCGGTGTTGTATGCGCTGCTGTTCGTGGTGTCGTCCACGGTGTATTACAAGGAGACGAGGAAGAGCAAGCTCGACAACTACGACCTGTCGAGCTCCACGCCGGACGAGCGTCAAGGGCTGCTGGACCAGTACGGGCACTACGGTTTTGCCACACCAATTGAAAGGAGTGCTCATGATTGTTGTTGTTTTTTGCAGGCCTGTTACCACTTACAGCTGATTGTCGCTGCAGTAGCAATTAGGTTTTGGCACCGCTGTTTTCAAAGGTTGCCGATGTGTTTCAAGTGGTGCTGTTCAAATTGAATTTACTTGCTTTCCATAGGACCAGTTTTCCTTTAGTTCTTTTGTGGTTAACTGTGGGATGGCCATAACTTCGACCTGTATCGACGACATCGGAGCCACCACAACTCGCAACAGCGTTTTCTACCAAACCACAGCGCGTAGTCCAACTACAAGAATAACAAAATCGCCCTGACGCCACAATGTCAAATTTCGTGTTTTCGTTTATGTAGTTTGTACCGGGCATCGCTAGGCTCTCGTTCACCCTCCGCTGCACTTGCTACCTGCATTTGATGTGGCCTTCAGCTCGAAGTGTAGCAAGTTGGCAGGCTTCCTCCGCCAGTCTACATCTGCTCGTCCTGTGGCTCGCCGGGCATCTGCTCCTCTTCCTCCGTTGCGCCGCCATCCTCCTCCGTAGCGTAAAGCACCTTGAAAATAGACTGAGCCAGCGGGTTCGCCTCAGCGTCTTCTGCTCCTTGCAGCATGATCTCGATCTCACGCAGCTTGTTGAAGTAGAAGTCGCGCTCCTTCTCCAGACTCTCCACCTACAGAACAAAAGAAACAACGCCGTTAAGTTCACTTCCTCATCCTCCAAAGGTCTTCTCCACTTTACCATTGCACGCAGTTCTCCACTCTCGTTCGTCAGTGCTTCGTTGTTGGCCGTCAGCTCTTCCAGCTCCTTTTCAAGTGGGGCAGTCGCAGCAGCCACTGCAGCTTCCGTGTCCGCTGCAGACTGAGCTGGCGCAGCAGTTCCCGCACTGCCCGTGGGACGACGAGTAGCACCCGTCGACGTTCTAGCCGTCCTAGCCGCCCCCACGCTCGTAGGAGCTCCAGGAGGCGTCCTACCGACGCGGGACGTGGCTGTCGGGCCGGATTTCCGACGCATGGCCGATCCGGACGCTCCGGCAGACGCAGGAGCCGCCGCACCACCGAACTTCTGCGTGAACTGCGCGCCGCCCTTGCCCTTCTCCCGCTGGGCGAGGGGTCGTAGGGCTGGCCCGTGGCGTTGCGCTCGTAGAAGGCCTTGAACCACTGCATGAACTCGAGGTTGTCCTGGTACTTGCCTCGCACGAGGCGGTCCACCTCGACGTGCTTGTCGATCTTAAGCTGCATAAAGGCCTTCTGCAGCACCTTGTAATTCTGGATGTACTCGTAGTCCTTGTTGGCAGCCCAGTCCACCTTGCTCATCTGCACCTTGCCCGGGTACATGGCGTCCAGGATCTGGCAGGCCACGGCGCCAGTGCACGTCTGCTCCACCTTGCTGAGGCTGATGGCGCACAGCCCGTTGATCCAGTCCAGGATCTCCTTGCGGCCCACGAAGTACGTGCCGTCCATCAGGCTCATGCTCTGGTCCGCCATGGCTGCCGTCGAGTTGGACTTGCCGGGGCGCTCTTTTGGCTCGCGAAAATGGCGAAAAACTCAAACGAATAAAATTAGTTTTTATAAAAACAAATATTTTGCCGCTAATAAATTGTTTTTATATTTTTTAAACATAATTTTGGGCCCGGCTGTACTATTTCTTATGTATATATTCGGTTACATTGTACATTTAAGAAGCAGTGCTCCGACTTCCAGTCCAATTCTTCTGGACCAGTCATTCATTTGCATCACTCGGTGGACTTCAATATCCTGCGCGTCGTCGTTCATGAAGCCTGATAAACTCGGCGGGATTTTGCCTTGCTCTTGCGTAGTCACGACATTGCACCAGCATTATATCATGTCGCTTGACATAAACTTTACCCACACGGACTTGCACGACTCCAAGCTCGGCAAGCATAAGCTCGGCGATCGTCTTGCCGCATGAAGGCTCGAAACGACAAGTAGGAAAAAGAACCCGGGGATAACGGCCACCGCTTGCTTCAGTTATCGCGAGGGTTCTTTTTTCTAAGGGTCGCCACAGCGGTGGACACCTCAACGGATATGCGTACACGTGGCAACCTCCTGTGAACAAGTCCACGCCCGGAGTACTTCTCTTCGCGAATCTCAAAGCCATCCGTGACCACACGCCGCTGCATTCCACGCCACACTGGTCGAACTGTGACACACCCCACAACCGCACACATCGCACAAGTTTTCAGTTTCGATAAACAAAATCATACTCGATCTCACTATACGTCGTGTTTCAAAATGTGCCATCGTTTTATGATTTCGACGTCATTTTACAAAAAGCGTGACAGGTGGAAGATGCGGCGGCCGTCGGCAGCACCGTGCGCGCTCCAGCGCCGCAGACGCCCGCTGTCTACGTCTCTCCTATGTGTCGTGGCGCTCCTCGTCCTGGCGCTCTCTCCAGTCGCCACAAAGGAGGTCGTGACGCCGCATTCCAAGCGTACGTAGAATATGCTAGCCAGAGATTCCCTATAATAAGTTTCTAATCTGTTCATTCAGGCGACGAGAGTATGATGGAGGTGGCTGTGACCATGAGCGACTCCACCGAGAACGCCATCCAGCCCCGAAAGAAGCCCAAGCGCAACAAGACCCACCCGGACCCGGAAGTCGGTACGTCAACGTTTGGCTCGGCCCTCGTTCTAGTAGTGATACTAAGAGATCTCGGTCCCTATTACTAGTGCTTACGTTTGTACTTGCATCGGGAACTGCAGAAAGTTTGCTCGCGGACTTTGACCACGACGGCCACGTCGGTAGGAAGGAGATCCAGCAGATCAAGGACAAACTGCATCACCTTTAGACACGGACGACAGCGGCGGCCTGGACCTGTCCGAGCTCAAGACACGCGCGCAATCGGACCAAGACGTGGCGGCTGCGCTGCGTAAATTGGATCGAGACCATGATGCGGTCATCTCGTGGAAGGAGCTGGACGAGCGCTGGGAGTCCGTCGGCGCCGAGATGACGGTGGCCGAGGTGGCCGAGTGGGTCGCATACGCCGTGCAGTTGCCGCAGTACAGCGAAGTATTCCGCACCAACTCTATCTCGGGGTATACGTTTCCGTTGCTGATGGCCAATGACGGGGCGCGACTGGAGGAAATCGGCGTCCACAGTGAGTTGCACCGCCATCAACTGGCCATGTTCTTGCAGATGAAGTATCTCGGCATGGGGCGGAAGCCTGAAGCTGTTGTGTCTAGTCTGTGCACTGCTGAAGGGAACACCGCTCAGAACAAGATGCTACTGCAAGTGGCTTGGGTTCCAGCGGAGAGCTCTCCACAACGGTATCAGCTGCAACGACGCAGTCCCGGCGAGTGAGTGGATGTCGGTATATACTGGACCCGACACCGAGTTTCTAGACGTCGTCAATCAAGACGAGCATGTGGTGTACCGCCTCACAACATGGAATTCGTATGGCCGCAGTCCGCGCACGTTCGTGCGATGTGATGACGTTAAAAGCGCGCTAAGTGCATCGGGTACAGGGGCGTCTAAAGATCTGCAGGTTGGCTCAGGGAAATCACGGTCCTCACGCTCGTCATCCCAGAGCAGACATAAGCGCAGTACTGATGTGGATGCTTACGACGCTGAAGATTCGTCATATGATGAAGAAGATGACTTTGATCACCGCCTAAGCTTATGGACACTGCTGAAAATGTACTTTTGGTGGCTGGATGATGCCATCGTCGTGCTATTGGTGATTATGCTGCCCATTCGAGGCATTATCTACGGTGATGCCGACTCCTTGCTGCGACTACTGAGAAGATTGCCACCGAATATGCCAACAAGGGTGACAGTAGAGATGGAGACCAGCAAGACGACGGTGGAAAGCGCTGCAGCTCGTGTGTCATGGGAGAAACCTGCGGATAATGGCGTCCCAATAGTCTGCTACACGGTGCGGTGGACGCGCACAAAAACAGAAGAGATCAAGTGGATCAAATTGTTAGCAGTGCCGCTCCCCACCACCGTGACTGTGGACAAACTTCATCACGGCGAGACGTACAAATTTGTGGTGGAGGCCACCAACCAATTTGGGCTGGTAACGAGCTCCAGTCGCTCCACGTACATGGTGCCGGTACCTGAGCTGAAAGGAAAGCTCCGTCCTCGCCATAAACCCGACAGCCATGCACTACGCGGCCAATGCCACGTGTGCCACGACCCACAATTCAAGAAGAAGGTGCCGTTCACGGCCACGCTCGACCGGCGTATATTGCACTACTGCTGCCTGTGCGACCGAGAATTCTGCCATTACCACAAGGGCGAGGTCTACCACACCAAGGCACTGAGCTGTCCGATTGTTGATGGTCGCTGTGTGTGCATCACTTGCAAAGAGAGCCGTCTCCAGCGCATGGTCACTTACTGATGATGGAGTGTTAGCATGAAGAGGTAGATTGGAGGCGGGAGCTGCTGACTTGGCGAAAATGTGGCAGCTACGTTGGAACTCCCGCAAGGTTCGGTAGAAGAGAAGGGATGACTGTAACTCATATCTAACTTGCATTTTTGGAAGGCCAATTGTCGAGATCAGCAATGGTGTCCTCTTCAACAAATTGCTGTAGCCATGTACCATACTGTACCTTGCCGAACGTTACGATTTGACGTCAGTTGTCTGGTCTGGTGCAACAATGGTTGTCATCGTCCATGAAGACACCACACCTCTCGCCAACGCTGTAGGGATCTCAGCATTGCATCGAGCGCTTGATGCCGGCCAAGTGGATGTGGCGGTCCATTGGTTGCAATTGCTGCTGATGTCGCCAAGTGGTGAATCTCAAACCAAGAGCTCCCGGATGAAACGATTGAGGACACTGCAGAGAGCTGCGAATCAAATGATCGGCGACGCTGGGAACGATGACGAAGGAGAAAAACTGGCGCTTCGGCCAGGACTGGCACCGAGAGATGCAGGCTCATCGTGTGAATTGTCGTATTCGCAGCTGCAGATGTTCGCACTGCAGAGGCTACAACCAAAAAGCACAGCGTACTATGTGGTGCGCGCACTCCAGCTTACTGATGTGCGGTTTGACGAAATGGCATTGCAACACACGTGTGACGCACTGATGGCCAAGCACGAAGCACTACGGACGTGTTTCGATGTTGATACGGGAAGTGGAGGACAACCGCGGCAGTATGTATATCCGCTGACGTATTTTCAAGACCTCTCTATTGTAAGGGTTGTTCCGAGTGATTTAGTGCAAGAAGGAAGCAACAAGCTAGCCGAAGTTGTTGCCAGTGTCATCGGTGAACCGTTCGACTTGGCGCGGCAAGCACCAATGCGGGTGTATGCGTTTGTATCATCGTTGACAAGCGCACCGTGGGTGCTCTCTGTGGTGTTGCACCATATCGTGACAGACGCTGCCTCCAGTCAGCTCTTCTGGGACGACTTTCTTACGCTATACGCGCGTTTTAGTCGATTTAGAACCAACAAATTGTCCGAGCAGTTAGTGCGGCAGATTGAAGTCGCCAGCTCCAACGGCACTCGCTTGACGTACGGAGACTTTGCAGTGTGGCAGCATGCTCAGATGCGTTCAGGTATTATGGCTTCCTCGCTGCAATACTGGACGAAGCAGCTCACGTCAAATGGTGTACCGCCATTACTTGAACTTCCGTTCGACAGGGCAAGGAGAAATGGTAAGACTTTAGCAGAATCGACCACTAGGAAAGGTGATGTTGTGGTTTTTCGGTCGTCTGCTTCTCTCCAGAAAGCATTTTCAGCGTTCTGCCATGCTCAAGGTGCAAGTGTCTTCATGGGGTTACTAGCGGTATTTTATCTTCTAGTGGAACGTCTTTCTCATCAGCGGGATTTCGTTATTGGCGTTCCCTCTTCAGGTCGCACACGTACTGAACTGGAACAGATTATGGGGTATTTTGTCAACACGCTTCCATTGCGCCTTGGCGGCCGATTCAATGAGAACAAGAGTTTTCAGAGTTTTCTGGTAGACGTGAGAGAGACCGTTCTCGGCGCCTACAGCCACATGGACATTCCATTTCATAAAGTTCTGGAGCATTTGCGTGCGACGGCTCGTCATAGTGACGCCGATGGGGGTTTTGAGAAGCGGTGGCAGCTCCCGTTGTTTCAAGTGATGTTTTCGTGGGAGCAGAGCGACAAGACTGATCATGGAGGCTATACGGAATTTGTTTTACCGCACCAATCTGCAAAGTTTGATCTGATGCTTTCAATGCGCTACCGCGACCTCAATCCAGGCACTGTAAATGCTGAGCGTGTGCTGGAGGGATCAATGGAATATCCGTCAGATTACTTTGCTCGATCTACCGTGGAAAGGTTTTCGAGGTATTATTTGCACTTACTGGAGCAGGTCACTCAAGCACCAACAAAGGTGTTGCGTTTATTGTATATGCTGCCTGATTCTGAGCAACAACTTATCTGCAGCTGGGGCACTCCAGTCACTTTGAGTTTAGACGAATCAATGCGGCCACCTTCAGCGCTGCTTCACGAATGCTTGAACGACCAAGTGATGAAAACCCCACTTAGTACTGCTCTACATTTTGAAGAAATTACATGGACTTATCGAGAACTGTGGGACCACAGTGATCGAGTCGCTCAAGCTCTGCTACAAACCACCAGAAACAATGAAAATTTTCATGTTGGGCTGCTATTAGACCGAGGTTTGGAAAATGTGGCGGCAATGGTGGGGACGCTGCGAGCAAACGCGACGTTTGTGCCCCTTGACACTGAATTCCCACGTGAACGACTACGGTATATGGTTCATGACAGCAGCCTGCAAGTAATTATCACAGAGCGAAAATACGCTGTCACTGCTGCTGAGCTAGTAGCCCCAAGTGATAGAGCAAGCAACGATCTCGAGACTTTGATTTTATTTTACGAGGACCTAATGGAAGCTCTATCAAGTGGATCAATCTCCACTGCAAGCAGTAACAAGCAGCGTCCGTCGAGCGTAGCATATATCCTGTACACATCTGGGGTAAGTCGGCAATTCTCGTCTTATTGCTTATCGCCATCGCTCATTCTGATGCACTCGTTTGTCGTTAAATAGAGTACAGGGAACCCGAAGGGCGTGGTGGTGCCGCACTCGGCTCTCATGACGACACTTTGGTGGACCGTGCGCACGTACAACGTGACTTGTTGCGATGTATTTCTCCAGAGCACGTCAACCACTCTGGATGGATCGTTGTCTCAACTGTTTTCCGCATTGCTCGTCGGAGGTAGCGCTCGGATCACACGCCCAAATGGCCTCCACGACCTGCACTACATGGAAACAGTGCTGCTACAAGGACCTTCCATCACGTTTTGCGTATTTGTGCCCTCTTATTTCTCATTGATCGTGGACTTCTTGTGTGGCCGAGGGCATTCGTTTCCATCCCATGTGAAGCATGTTATACTTGCGGGTGAAGCATTTCCATTCGAGCTCGCACGACAATTTTATTGGAAGCACCCAGAAAGCAGAGCATGTCTGGTAAATGAGTACGGCCCAACAGAAGCATCAATCACCTCGACGGCCTTCCGGCTGCCTCGCGAACTAGCTCTGCAAACCGACAGTGAGATGAATGAACTTCAAAGTGTTCCAATTGGCAAACCAATTGATGACCACCCAGTCCTAGTGCTGGATGTGCAACGTCGACTTGTACCGGTGAATGTGCCTGGCGAGCTGTACATTGGTGGCGTCGGTGTTGCTACGGGATATTGGGGTCGCCCGGATCTCACCATCAAGTCGTTCATTCACCATGAAGATCTACCAGAAACTTCGCAGCTGATTGAGCTACGCTGGTACAAGACCGGCGATCTTGTGAAGTGGTTGCCAAGTGGTGATCTGGTCTTCCTCGGACGCACCGATGCCCAGGTGAAACATCATGGAATGCGCATTGAATTGCAAGAAGTTCGCAACGTCCTTCTACGACACGGCCTCGTTAAAGCCGCCGAAGTTTTGCTCGTTCCTCAGCAAAGCTGTTATGGACAAAAGCAGCAACAATCTTCTTCAATGCTAGTTGCCTTTGTCATGCTTACGGACAGTGGCAATGCTCAGTTGATAGAAAAGATCCTTTGAACGAACTTCGGACTCACCTTTGCGAACACCTTCCTAGACACATGGTGCCGCAGAAACTTCAGGTGGTTGATCGATGGCCGCGCACACCCAACGGCAAGATCGACCTCTGTGCACTTGCAGCCTCAACAAATGTAGATGCCAAGCACAGCTTACGTGGAGATACATCGAGCGACGGCTCCAATATCACGGAGCAGCTTACTACTGACATTCTCCGCCAGGTATGGATGCAAGCATTGGGTCTCGAAGTGCTCGATGCAGATGACAATCTCAGGTTCGAAGAGAAATTGATGTCGCAGTCCTTCTTCGAACTAGGAGGCGATTCTCTTGCAGCAATTCGAGCTATCGCTCTGGCACAAGCCCGGGGACTGGCGCTGGCGCTAGATCAATTCTTTCGTGCCTCGTCGTTGCCGGAAATGGCTCGAAGTGCCGCCGTGTCCATGTTAGATGTGCGAGAGTTCAACTCGCAAACGCTGCTTCCACTGAATTGCCCAACCGAAGCAAAGAGACCGACGCTTTTCCTGTTTCATGATGCTGATGGCACGGTATGGAAACTGTTGGAGCTGGCTCGGCAATTGCCATTCAACGTTATTGGAATCCAAGCTCCAATCGACGAATTCTTTGAGCCATCGAGTGTTGAGGAGCTCGCAAAGGTTTACTGGAGTATTATCCGCAAGAAACAAAATGCTGGGCCGTACTCATTCGGAGGCTTCTCGTTTGGCTGCCGGGTCGCCTACGAGGTTGCGCGTCTCGCAGTGCGCGACGGTCACGAACTTCTTCCTCTTGTACTGTTGGATGGCCTTCCTTTCGAGCTACCGTTAATTGAAGATGAAACTCTTCTAGCGAAAAGAGAACTGACTCGTGATCAGGTCGAGGAGTACGCAACTGAAGCATTCGGAGATAAAAACTCTCCGCTCTGGCAACTGGGTGTGAACTACCGCAAGTTTTGCGCGATGGAGGACAAGTATCAGCCACACTCCATTGCTGAGTTTGAGACGGCTTCTAGTCTCGAACCACCGATTTCGTTACATGCTGACTTGTACATGACTGAACGTTGGAGTCCGGATGTGTCGAGTTTCGGTGCCGTGGGCATTAACGTGACTATTGTGGCCACGGTACCAAACTGCACGCATTTAACCATGCTGCGCCAGCCCAATGTCGAGCAAATAGCTAGAAGAATTCGCGAACGTGCGAGTGGAGTGGCATGATGCACTCGACGTATTCAGCCAAGGGAGATCTTCTTTCCAACGAGCCTCAGTCGATCCACGTCACCGCGATGGATAACTAGCCAAACAACCGCGACCGAAGACAACGAGGCCTATAAAGTGGGGCTTCTATCGGATCCTGCAACAACTGGCAATGACATGGAAATTAGTGGAGCTGAGCTTAAGCCCAAGATTCCTCAAGCATTGAGAAACTTTGGAAGCCGCTGTGAAAGCCATCACCGTGATTGTCTAGCACTTCGTGTGCCAGCTGCCAGCAGGGCCTCCACTTCCATCGCTCAGTTCGCCATTTGCTCGCTCAAGTCCAAACTCCAAGCTCCAGCGCAATGCACGACGTGTGCATCTGGCGACGAAGACCGCCGGAGACCATGCTGCCAGAGGTCCCCTCGAGCCCGTTCTTGAGGCGGGGCCTTCTGTGTCGGTGGCTTCCCCAGTGTCGTATGCAGCTCTGCGATCAATTGACCCCTCTCAACTCCCAAGGCAAGGTGAAAATCAAGCAGAAGCGTCTACGCGACGGCGTACCAGCTGTAGAAACAGTTAATCCTTGGTACAGCCGTCATGACGAAGGCTTTTCCTCCGGCGTGGCGCCTTGAAAAACCACAAGTGTCCTGTGTGTGCCCGCGGGTGGCATCAGGATAGCCGGTGGTCTCCGGCATTAACCTGCTGGTGCTGTAGGAAGGGAGTAGCTACTAGCACGTCCCGGATAGCGGGGGTAAAGGGGTTAACCGCAGGAAATCACCAACACTAACAAGTATTTGGCCGATCACGTGGCTAGACATTGCATTTTCATCGGTAGATACTTCACGACTCGCCTACAGTGTATACCTTCAGGCCCCTTCCCCAGTTCCTCACAACTTGGAGTCGGCCGTCACGCGTGACTTCTTCTCCATCTTCTTGGACCAGCTCGCGAGCGTTTCGCGGGGCATGACTGGTTGTTTGAACAAGTAGTGTCCTCCGTCGACAATTAGCACATCGCCCGACACAAAGTTGCCCACTGGGGACACCAGATACAGCACCGCCGCCGCGATATCCGTCTTGGCACCGACGCGCCCGACGGGAATGGTACGAGCCATGTACTTCTTCCTCTCTTCAGGATCCACGTCGCCTCCGAGCTTGGCTGTTCCAGTGGTATCCGCAATCGGACCGGGGCTACCCCGTCACTCTGATGCCGAACTGGCCCCACTCCAAGGCCAGGGACCTGGTGATGCTGTCCACAGCAGCTTTGGCCGCCGACGCGTGCACTTGGTACCACGTGGCAGGTCGTTGCAGCGTGGCCGTGATGTTGATGATGCGGCCGTCGCCGCTGCTCTTCAGCGGCTCGAAGGCCGCCCGACTCATGTTGAAGGTGCCGATGGCGTCGATCTCCATGACCGTGCGGAACGCGTTGGTGGACAGCGACTCGGCCAGCGCCAGGAAGTTGCCGGCCGCCGAGTTGACCAGCACGTCCAGCTTGCCGAAGCGCTGCACCACTTGCTGCACGGCCTTGTCGGCGCTCTCGGCGGAGCGCACGTCTCCCTGCACGGCCATGGCGTGGCTGGGGGACACGCCGCGCTGCTGCATGAGCGCCAGCGTGCTCTGCAGAGCGCTCTCGCGACGGCCAAAGACCGCGACCTTGGCGCCGTACTCGGCCAGCTGCAGCGCGATCTCCTGGCCGATGCCGGAGCCGCCGCCCGTGACGAGCACCACGCGGCCGGCGCACGCGTCGCGGCGGAAGACTTGGGCGATGCTGGACGCGTCCATGGCGGGCAGATTGAAAAGTGTCGCCGTTGACAAACTCGAGGTTGAAGTGTTGACGTGTATGATGACTGGGCTTTCAAATGCGATCGATATGGGTACATTTTTGGGTACTCTCTGTGGCAGCCGCTCCTTTTGGTCGGCTCAGCTCGCCGGCGTCTCCCAGCAGGTCGAGGGCGCGAGGCTGGAAGGACTGTCTGGACTGCGTCCACCATGAGCGTCTCGGCGGCCCGGCGCAAGAACTACCTGGCGGACAAGAAGCCCTTCTTCAAGCACTTCTACCCGAGGGATGTGGCCATCCTGGCGGCGCGCTCGGCGGCCATGCAGGGCCTGATGGTCTTCAACGCGTACGTGGCGTCGCTCGACCTGGAGGACTCGGAGAACGAGGAGGACTCGAGCGAGGACGACTTCGAGGATGTGGACGACAAGGACAAGGAGGACTTCCAGGCCCCCTCTGTGGAGGAGTTTGGTATGGCCAGCGCCAAGTCCTTCGCCAAGTCGCTCAGCATCACCACGTACGTGCGGTCGCTCGAGGAGGTTGCGCTGCGCTGCTTCCGGCCGCGCGTGGTCAGCAAACTCATCAAAGGTCAGCAACAAGTGCTGGCTTGGAATTACAGCTACGATAGTAGAGACCTGTAGAGTGACATGTTGATGATGTTTCTTGGGCGAATTATTGCAGACATTAGCAAGTCGGCGACGCGCAAGTACGTGCGCACGTCCAGTCGGTACACGGCGGCCGCGCTCATGATCAAGACGGGCATGCGAGCCAATACGCTGAGCCACCTGGCCATCTTTTGGTGGAGGAGGTGCGTCGATTATGGGGTACTTGCAGTGGTGCGGTTTTTGGATATTTACGATGTGCTGGGATCTCTTTGATGTTGTTGCCTTGTTGCAGACCCAGCAGGTTGTGCTCATTCTGTATCGGCGCTTCGTGTCAAGGAAAGGTGGCAAGAAGGCCGGGAAGAGTCTGCGGTCGGTTGAGGAAGGGCTTCAAAGCAACGGCAGCGACGAAGAGGAGGACACTCTCGCCACCTTCATGGCCAACACGGGTCGCAACGGGGCTCGGTCCGCTCTGGCTGTTATCACTGGTGGAGTGGGTGCTGCTGTGGGCACCGTCGTGCGGCCTGGCATCGGCACGATGGTCGGCGGCGCGCTGGGCGACTCCATCGCGTACGTGCTGTTTTAGACGCAGTGGCCAGCTGTGCCATCGAATGGAGAGGAGGTAACTGCAACAATCAAAAGCCCGTGCCGGGCGCCGTCGCTGCCAGCGGCGCAGCTACTGCAAATACAAGCCTGCATTCGCTTCGGCGTGGCATCGCATTCCGAAGAAGCCACTTTGACAACCCTGAAAACTGAACTTGAACATCTTGATTTCTCCCGAAATCCGTTCTTTTCTCTCGCCAATACAAAACCCAAGATGTTAACGAACCTACGATAGAGCAAATTGGAGGTTAACCCCGGCAATAACCCCTCCACTCCTCTCGCACGTGCCCTCCCGTGCATTGAACAGCTCACTCCGCGAGAAGGACCCGCCACCGCCTGGCCTTCAGCGTCTGTCGAGGCTCCTCCCGCACACAGGCGATCCCTCCCACGCGTCGTAGCGCTTTATCTACCGCGTCGTAGCGGGTCCCAACGCCCCGAACGACGCCCATGACCACCGCGCCCGCCACGTACATGGAGACGGTCTCTCTGAACGACGACGCGCCGGCGCAGACGACCACGCAGCCAGCATCGACGGTGCTGGACGTGGACTCTCTGGAGGCGCAATTCACGCAGCCGTCGGTGGTCAAACAGACCAAGGACGCGTCCCCAGAGTCGCTGCCAGTGTCGGACAGCGACAGCGACGAGGACCAGAACAAGGCCGAGAACGGAGCTGACGCTGCCAGCCAGAACAACAAGGACGCAGTCGTGCTTGACGTGGAGAGTGACGCTAGTGCTCAGAATGGCAATCAGCAGCACGTGCTGCCTCCTTTGCGAGTGCTGACCCAGAAAATCCCCATTGAGGAGAGGGACTACGTGGACACGAGTCTCTTCTCCCCAGAGGTGTCCAGGCACGCCATGGAGGTGGCCCATCGTCGTGCCAAGGCAATCGCCAACGAAGTGAAGGAGATGAACGAGCTGGACAGTGAGATTGGCGCGACCAAGAACAAGCTGACCCCGTCCGAAGCGGTGGGCATCATTAGCGGCGCCTTTGCCAACTCACTTCAGCGAGCCAAGGAGATCGTCAAACCAGGAACCAAGGAGTATGACTTGCTTGCTGGCTCGTCGCCGTCAAATGCGATGAACAAGTTGGACGATCTAGATACGGACGGAGACGGACTGCAGCTCTCGCCTGACGCTGCAAATGGGGATGGCAAGCATTTTCTAACACCCAAGATCAGGCCTGCGTTGAAGCGCATTTCGGCCTTTTCGTCTGCGGCCCTTGATCCAGAGAAGAAGGCTTCAGGTATGAAACAGCAGAAAAAGAAGGACCTCAAGTGGCATGAAGACGTGCTGGATGCTGACGAGGAGTTCTACGAAGACGACGAGGAGGAAACCCACTCGCTGATGGACACCAACGGCAGTGCAACCAGCAACGGCAGCCCTCGACCTCAGTTGCTCAACTACAGCAGCAAAAGCGACGGGCAGCTGACCCCGCGCAGCAAGAAGAAACGCAAAAAGCTGGTGCGCTCGATGATGCGACGACTGACGCCGCGCGAGAAGGAGGAGTTATACCGACAGCGACCAGACCTGATGATCGTGCCCAATTGGGCCCAGAAGTACCGCGAGGAGCTGGCAGGCGAGGACTCATCTCACTGGAGTGTGTGGCTGCTCGTTCTCATTACGGCGCTGGCAGTGCTGCTGGTTGTATTCATCCTCCTCATCGTGCGGCAACGCGCAGCGGCGGCAGCGTCGTAGGCGCAACCAAGGTTTCCAGTCCACATTAGAGGGAGCAGCGTCTGCTCTTATTTTTTGCTGCTGTATGTTTGTCTTTAGCCGGAGATCAACGCCACCAGGGCACCAACTACAAACTTACTTTCCATAATATTTACTGGAACGTCAGCGCGTTTTACTTCTCAAGCAGCGTAGCATTTCAATCCTTGGGTGTCCACACATTAAGAAAGGAGAGCAACGACAGCCAACTAGCAAGAAAAGCACGCATCGTGTGTATTTCTTGGGGAGTCTGTCCAATTCAGCGTCGCGCAGCGGATCTTCGCTGCTTCACAGCACAGCGAGCCGGCAACCCGCAGACACATCCGCAACATTGCAGCAGCTCGTTGCTTTCCTCCGATACCACCTCACTCTTCCTCCGCTACGCGCGCAGTCCCCTTATTCTGCAGCAGGCGCCTAGTGGTGGCTGTAGTCGAACTTGCCGTGCGTGCGCTTCCAGTAGTTGCTCTTCTCCTTGTCCTCCTGGCTGGCGCCGCGGGCGGGCAGGATGCCGCACACCACGAGAGCGACACTGTTCACGGTTTGAATAAAAATAAAAATGTTAAATAAGAAAATGTTTGGCGCAGTGCTGGCCAGTGTTCGGACGTACGCTCCGCCGATGAGGAAGGGCTGGAACATGGGGCGCTTGGCCTCGTGCGCCACGAACTTGGTGAAGGGCAGCTTGTGCCATCTCACGGCTCTCTGGGCGGCAACCATCGTGGATCTTACGGCTCTTGCTTCCTCGGGGCGGTGGCTGTTGTGGCACGCGTAAAACAAGAGGCCCAGAACGCTCGACAAAAGGGGAGCTTTTCAGCAAACTGCGAAACGGCATACAGCTTTATTCGTACTTACGGAGATGCGATGAAAGGCAACTTTGCGAGCATGTGTGATCCGCCCAGCAAACCGTTGACACCACCGAAGCAAGAAGTTTGCGCTGAGAGCAGCACATTTTGAGAAGCAGTAGGAAGGGATGTGGGGACGAAGGGGCAATTTTCGGCAGCAGGATACTCCTTCGAACAGGAGAGCATCAGCATTTCGGCAGGGTCAAAGAGTTTTTGGTCGATGAAGGTGTCGCCATTCAGCGACTTGAATTGCGTGGAAAGGAAACACCCTGAAGCGCCTGCTTCCGAAATTGTATCTCCATAGCTGACCTGTACACGTCCAGCGTCGTCGGCACCTGCCTGTTGAATTCCTGTTCCGCCTGACACTCCAAGCCCAAGCAATCTGCAACGAGAGAAAAGCACGCCGGACGCAGTCCGCAAGACACGACGTTGCTACAGCAAAAACACGAAGACGCCTGAAGTCGTTGATTTTCACCGGAAGAATAGACGCGCGAGTCCATTACGGATGGTTAAGCGGGATCCGACGTCTGGAGTCTGGGATGAGCACAGCTTAGTAGTCCTCGTCGCCGCCGAACATGTCCATGCCGCCGCCCATGTCGACCTCCTCTTCCTCCTCCACGGCCTTCTCCTCGGCCTTCTCTTCCTCAGCGGCGCCACCAGCAGCGCCAGCAGCGGCGGGGGCACCGCCAGCCGAGGCGCCGCCCGTGGAGATGAGCTCCACGACCTTGCCCTCCTTGGAGAGCAGGCTCGAGAAGAGCGTGGGCCAGTAGGGCTCCACCTCGTTGTTGGAGGCGTGCAGGATGTGGTGGATGGCCTCGGGCGTGATCTCGTGCTCTCCGTCGAAGAGGATCATGGAGGCGTAAGCCACGCACAGCTCGTCGTGCTGCTCCTTGGTGATCGTCGACATTCTTCCGCTTTTGGTGCTGTAGCTTTCGGCAAATAAATGCCCGCCCAAAGCTTCCGGCCGAGGGGCTATTGGTTGGCGGCGAGCTGCTGTCACTGCATCCCCGCCTAAGTACGACTCGAGTCCTCTGTCATATTCCCCACATTGCGTCATATATTTAAAATCCGACGTAATTACAGGATAGCCGTTTTTACGTAAAAACGGCTTTTTCAAAATTGAAGAGCGCGCCATCCGCATCGCTGCTGGCAGGAAAGACCGGGCGACATGCGCGACGGCTCCGTGGCCTCGGGCAAGTGGGCGGCACGCGCTTCGCTGGACCCGTTCGCAGCTTCACTCTCCGACGTCTCTCCGCCTTCTAACGCCTCAGAAACGGCCGAGGGGACGCGACGGAGCGACAAAGGTAAAGAGAACCGACGCCCCGCCATGGGCCGTCGTTGGGATCACCCAAACGTCTCCACGAGTCGCGGCGGCATGCCGAGAGACACTTTCAACGAATCAAATGCCAGCAACTCGCTGCTGGGCAAGCGCCAAGAGGCGTCCGGCCGCAAGAGCGTCTTCTACAGAGATGACGACGATGAACGAGGTCATTTGGCCGCTGCTAATGCGGCGAACCACTTTGAACGGCGAGCACGGGAGCTGCATGATGAATTAGAGCTCCACGAGCCTGAAGAGCAGGCGGCTACGATGCTGGTGGACGACTTCAGCAGCGTTGGACTGCTCAAGTTTGGGGCTGTAGCGCTTGGAGACAAGAAGAGTCTGCGGCTGACACTACAGAACCCGAGCGAACTGGGCAACGCCAGAGTTAAGTACGAAGGATACACCATGGTCAAGAGTGATGGAGATTCCGAGGTGCCTGTGGCCAAGACCAGGTTTAAATGCGACCTGCATGTGTGCGTTGTCGACGCTCTCAAGACAGTCACACTGAGAGTGACATTTGAACCGCTAGCACTAGATGTGGGACGAGAGGTGACTGCTGTGCTCAAGTTTACAGTAAACGATCGATTTAAGCTGCAGTGCAGGGCCACGGGATCTGGAACTCCTCGCGTGGCGAGACTACCCAAGTTTGGCCGTCCGGGGCAACATTCTGGTGATATTGTCGTGATGGCATCGAGTACACGACAGCCACACAACGAGCTAGCAGAGCGAAGAGAAGGTAGCAGACTGACAGTGACGAGGAGGACACCCGATCCGAGAAATTCGGCTTTTACAATATCAAGCTCCAATGCACTGAGAGAAATCGAACCGGAGGATGAACCTGGAGTTAGGCAAAGAGTAGGTGAGAAACGCCGCACAGCCTTGGCCATCGATATTTCTCCACCTCGGAACCAGAAGCGACAACGCACAGGTTTGACACAGACACCACGAAAAGGTCTAGGTATTGGCCAGGGCAAAGCTTCGCTTCTTCCCCGAAGAAAGTGTTTTCTGGGTCTTGGTGGAAGCAGCGGCAGGAGGAGTACGATGAAAACTGGATGGCGAAACAGAGTGCAGGCTTTACGAAGTGGATGAATTACGTTTTATTGGATGGAACTGCAGAGCGACTGAGTGAAGAAGCTAAAGAGGATTCCGGTGAGCATCAAGTCGGCCGTACCAAGCGCAGATTTGATTTTTCTTCGCTTCGTGTTCTTGCGCAGAAGCGCATGGAGTCTGGGTGGGCCCAAGCAGCCGTTGAGTTATATCATTCTCCAGATATGGACGACGTATTCTTTAACCTGCAGGATGAAATCGGCAACAAAGGCTTGCTTTTCCGAGCGGACCGACCTGTGTACGCTGATGTCGGCCTGCAGGAGGAATTGATCAGCCTCCTCAACAATTACCACCCTGTATGGCTCTGTTTGGGCTTGCATGCAGTGCTTGGGCATCAGGTTATGAAGGAGGCCAAATGTTCGTTGCGGAATATCTTCAGTGCTACAATGACCAAAAAGTCCGTACAAGGAACGAAAGCTGTGCTACAGGATCGAAAGATGCCGCGTTTGCTGCGGCGAATAATTTTGAAGCATTTGGTCAAGGATTCACAAGTGGCAAAGAATTTCCGTTCGGTAAAGAATCTGCTGACGCCTATTGACGGCTCTACTGCAGATCAGCATGACGGTGGGAATGCTTTCCGAAGCACGAAAAGGAACATTAACGGTCGAGAGTACTTTGACTCACTGACTGAGACGTTCATGCTCAAGTTTTTCATGCTAGTGCTGTTCCTGGATCGAGCAATCGAACTGAAGGCGGACAAATTCGCGCATTTTCCGTGTCTATTCCGCATTGCGCCGACTACCAAGGCTACCCCAGGAGCGAAGAAGGTCACAACCAAGAGCGTTGGCGACGATGAGCTCAAAGTGAAGAACTCGCAGGTATTTGTGACTGAGTTTTGTCGTCTCTTCTTGGCTGCCGAAGGTCGCATCGACAGGCATTTGAAACAATTTGGCTACGTATTGACGCATGAACAAACAGCCTTAGATGAGATTGATCTGGAAGTCAAGAATTGGGAGACAGATCTTCGTGACGGGATACGTCTGGCAAAGCTCATGGAGGCTCTTACTGCCTCTGGACCACCTTGGGCGAGCCGTCATGGAGAAAATGTTGCAAAACCAAAAAGTCTGTCGACGTTCTTGCGTGTGCCCGCATTGTCTCGACTCCAGAAAGTTCACAACGTTGAAATCTGCCTGCATTTCTTGCAAGATAAATGCGGCGCGGGCATTTTGGATAGCATTAAAAGCAACGCCAGTCAAAGCAACAAGAAGCATCGCTTAAGCGGGCGTGTGCGTGTGTCTTCCTCGGGGTTTGCTGGGTTACGCAGCAAGGTGGACGCGAAGATGATTGAAAACTTGGCTAAGGACATCGTTAACGGGCACCGCGAAAAACTCTAGCGCTATTGTGGAAGCTCATTAGCTCCTTCCAACTCCAGTCGCTTGTGGATGGACAAACCATGCAAAAGGAAATTGGCAATGTCGCCAAGCGGATGAGCTTCCGCGCGAAGGAATTTTATGACGTGGAGCAGCAGAAAGAGCCTATCAGCCACACGGATGAGCACGAGAGCTATGGGTTGTTGCTGGAATGGTGCCGTGCTGTGTGTGCGAATTATGGTGTTGCTGTGAAGGACTTCTCGACGTCATTTGCAGATGGCAAGGCGCTGTGCTATCTTTTACACTACTACCATCCAATGCTGTTGGCAAAGTCCGATTTGTTGCCGACGACTAGGGATTTAGAGGACGGGCGGGAAGTTCAAGAAACGAACGAGAAGACACTCTTGGCAAACGAACAAAAGCACTTTGCTATCGTAAACGAGCGAATTAAACAGCTAGGAGAAGTCCCAGTATTGATGCCTCAGCAGTACAACACCAAGAACCCGCCTGAGGAAAAGATGGTGGTGACTTTTGTGTGTTACTTGCAGTCGCGACTGATGGACTCGTACAGTGAAATTCATGCGGCGTCAAGGCTGAAGCGCTGGTGGATGAGTCCGTTCATTCGGCTGAAGATGCACCGCAAGAAGAACATGAGTGCTCGCATTGTGCAGAGATTCTGGTACACTTCCAGCCAAAAGCGCTTGGCCATTCGCCAATGTCGCAAGCTGCTGCGTGCAGCCCACTTAGTTAAGAGCACGGTGCAAATGTGGTCGACTAGGCGGCAATTCCTTCGTCTGAAGAAGTCCGTGGTCGCTATTCAGCGGGCTTTCCGCGCTAAACAATTACAACGTGTCAATGGCGAGTCGGTTGGCGCTGTTCTTGTGATTCAGTACCATTGGCGCAACCAGCTCAAGTGGAGACGCGAACAAGAACGGCAGGCAGAGGAAGCTATGCAGCGGAAGATCGCGCAGCGACACCGTGTCAGGGCAAGCTGCACGGTTATCGAGCGAAACTGGTTGAAACATTTATCGAGAGAGGGAGCGCGTCTCGTGCGGCAACAAATGATAGCCGATCGGCAACTGGCTGCTATCCGGATCCAAAGTGCATGGCGGCAGTACCGCAACCGTGGCGCCAGCAGGAAACAACGGGCGATTGTATGGAGACAGAAGCGCAGTGCTGTCCGTGTTATTCAGCGATCGTGGAAGGAGTTCCAGCACCGACGCGAAGAGCGTGAGAGAGTGCTTGCTGTGCAGCGGTTCGAGCGAATGCTGGAGGAGAAGGATCTTAAGGAGAGGGAGCTGAAGTTAAAGCGCAAGGTGGAGACCCGTGCAGCAAAGTGTGTTCAAAAGGTTTCCGCAAGTTCACTATGCGCAAGCGAACCGAATCCGCGACAAAGCTGGCGAGCGTGTTCCGAGGGAACAAGCAAAGACTTCAATTCCAGAAGGAAAAACGTGCTGCTGTTTTGTTGCAGCGCAATGTCCGGGTATGGCGTCGGAGACGACAAGTATCGGCGTTGAGTCATTTCTACAAAATGTTGAAGACTTACCAATTGATGAAGGCTAACGAGGCTCAAAGACGTCAAATGCGTCTGCAGATGCTCAAGCGCAACATTGAGAGACGTGCTGCTTTCTGCATTCAAGACGCATTCCGCAGATACAGATTTCAAAAGCGAGAGCTTGCTGCAACGAAGATCCAAAGCTCTGTTCGCTCTTGGTTGCAGTGGACCCGGTACTCAACTCTCCGTCGCAGTGCTCGCTTAATTCAGTACAATGTTCGCGTCTGGCGTCGTCAGAAGCAATTGCGGGCACTGCTGATGTTCCGCAGCATGCTGCTGTGCTATCGGCGGATGCAGCGGGACGAGGAGGTGCGACAAGAGCGCCTCCGAGTCGAGAGACTCCAACGACTCCAACAGAGTGTCGAACACCGCGCTGCGTACTGCATTCTGAGAGCATTCCTGTCTTATCGTCTTGAGAAGCGGACATACGCGGCCAGAATGATCCAGTCGGCTTTTCGAGGCTTTTCAGCGCATCGCCACTATTCAAATGTTCGAGCCAGCGCTGTCACGGTACAGCGATCCATTCGTTCCTGGCTTGCTATGACGAGGTTCCGGCGAGCAATGTGCTATCACCGCGCAGCAGTCAGCATTCAGAAGAGTGTGCGTGGTTGGCAATCTCGCCATCTTCGTTTTAACTTCTACGCTCTGCAGACTCAGTTGCAACGCCTGCGAGTATTGAGATCATGCTGGCAGATCGAATATTGGTTTGCCAATTGTATGACTAGATACCGGAAGAAGCGTGCATTGCACGTGCGTGCTCGCTGGACACAACTTTGCGCTGCAATTGTGCGGAAGCGTGAGGCTGATGTGAACAAGGTTGCATCGTGTTGGTTGGCATACCGCTTGAGGAGCGTCATCGGTGCGCGGATCCATCAAAAGCAAACAGCAAATGCTGCAGCGCAACGTTTGCAGGTATGGTGGCTGGATTTATGCTGCAAATGGGCTGAACGTGAGCGTCGTGCCGAAGAGAAGCGGCACCGTGAGCTGGAGGCGATGGCTGCGGCCATGGCGAAGACTCGCGCGGAACGTATTTTAGGCGCTTGGCTTCGAGCGCATGTAGTTGTTCCCTACAGGAAGCGTAACTTCCATCGTGTAGCAATTCGCAGACTGCAGGCGTGGTGGCGAGGAACGTCGGTGCGCTTGCACCACTGCACGCGTGAGGTCACGCAGCAGCGCAAGAAACTTGTGCAAATGAAGCTGGTGAATGAAGTGGAACCTTCACACGAAGCGGTGGGAGTGGCTAATCTACAGCAGCTCAGGGTCAAGAAGACAAGAACTGACAAGAATGTCACCAGACAGCAACCGCAGACACTTGGCTCGCGACTTGATATGGCGCTGCACATGCTGCTGCACGGCAAACGACTGCAGGACATGCTGTTCGCAAGCCACACGATCGAGGTCTGCACGCGGTACTCGCGTGAATGTTGCCGGAAGTGTGTACAACTCCAGATTTCGTCTACGATTTTCGCGGCGATCCGCGGCTTGAACCGCAGTCGTCCGCACGTGGAGTTACTGCACCAGCTATTGCTTGTGCTAGTGAACTTGACGTCGTACAGGCGGTCAACGGAAAAGAACATTCCCAGACAAGACCTGTCCAGCGACGATGTTGATGGGCCCCTACAGGTTGATCTGCGAGCTTTGGATACGCTAGTAGATCTCCTGCACATTCATCGTGACATGCATCATGTGTTCACTCTGTCGGCACGTGTGATTGAGTATTACCTGGAGACTTTGAAGCCTCTGGTCGATTGGAACGATGACGTCCAAGAGAGTTGGAGCGAAGCCAAGAAGCGACTGACTGGTTTACAGGAGCTACTGACCAGGAGGCTGGCGCTTTACACTGCGACGGCGTCGTTCAGACACTTGACACAGCAGTACACGGAAAGCAGCGCGAGCAACTTCATGAGCAAGATGAACCCGAAGACGGCCCTGTCCATCATGACGCAGCTGGTAACACTGCTGGAAAGGGAGGACTAGAAGTAGGAACGACAGCAAACAAGTACGATACAGACTAATATGAACATGCATTTATTCCACGATGGGGGTCGTCACTTGCGAGCAGACTCGAAGTTCGCTTCGAACCACTGCGTAGCCTCCCGAAGACCTTCACTTATCGAAGAAAACTCAAAGTCAGGCAGCAACCGACGGAGCTTGGCATTGCTGGCTGTCTTCTTGAACTGGCCGTCAGCTTTACTGGTATCGAACACGATCTCGCCTTGGAAGTTCATTGCTGCAGCGATCTCGCGAGCAACGTCTCTAATGGACACTTCGTCTTCCTCGCCCACGGAGAGTATCAACGGCTCCACACTGTCGTAGTGGTCCAGTGTCCACAACATTAACTTGGCCACGTCGCGACTCGAAATGAACTGCCTCAACGGCTTCCCACTACCCCAGATCACGAACGGAGCGCCGTCTCTCTTGGCTACGTAGCATTTGTGAATCAGCCCAGGCACTACATGTCCGTTCTCAATATTGAAGTTGTCGTAGGGTCCGTAGATATTGGTCGGGATCACGGACGTAAAGTTGCATCCGTACTGGTCCTTGTAGCACCTATTCAGCGTGTCGATGAGTCTCTTGGCCATGGCGTAGCCCTCGTTAGAGCTGTGTGCCCGTCCATTGTGCAGCATACTCGTCCAGAGGGTACGTCGTCTCCGCAGGAAAGACGCACGTCGACAAACACGAGACCAGCTTCTGGACTTGGAACTCTTGACAGCACTGCAGCACCGAGTCGTTGATGGCCATGTTGTCGCGGAAGAAATCCACTTTCCTCTGCAGGTTGTGAAATAGCCCACCCACGAGTGCTGCAAGGTGGAGCACATGTGTCGGACGAAGTTGTTCGAATAGTGCGCGCGTTTGTGCGGGGTTCCGCAGGTCCGCGTCCTTGGAGCCAACAAAGTACCATTGGTCGATGTTGAAAGGATCCGACGCCACAACATCCTGCAGTGCGCGGCCAACAAGACCAGTGCCACCTGTGACGAGCACCACGCGACGAGAGTCTGCTGCCTTGGCGTCCTTGCCCATGCGTGTCAATTGCGATCTTCTTACAGCGGATCTTTTTGTGGCCGTACACGAGTTTTAGAGTGAAGAATGTCATGATGAGTCTATCATCAATGGCATGGCTGGACTACATGTATTCGCTGAGTTTGCTGATGTCCAGCTCACTCATGCTATGCTTGTTTATACCGACTGATCGCCCTTGAGGCTCGACAGCAAAGCCGAAAATCGCACTCGAACTCTTGGGGTCTAGGCGATGAATCGCTTTATTCCAGATTGACGTCTTCGTCCACCACAACGCCGCCTGAACTCCCGACAGATTTGATCAAGTTTATGTTTCCCCAACGACTCCAGCTGGAAGTCAAACAGCATTCCATACGTCACTGACGCCTGCGACTCCACTAGATCTTGGTCCGACGGCTTGCTCAACATCGCGCACTCAAACACGGGAGTGCAATCCGCTTCTCAGTCTAAACTCTTGGGGACGTGTTGCGATGCAGTCTCCAGGCGCAAGCATCCACTGCTGAGATCCATCGCCTCTCGAATCCGCCGTAGATTTACTTGACGCGTACGCTTGTTAGGTCGGTTGGTTGGGATCTCAACGGTGATCATCGCTGCCTAAGTGTTTTCATCGTCGTCCCGAAGCAGCGATGCACTGAGGTGGTTAGCGTATGCGTTGTTCAGCAAAGCGGCGAAGTCAGCTGGCAGAGGTTTGAGCATCACAAGATTCTTCTTGAACGCGCAGGTCATGGAGGCAGTTGCAGCAGTTCTGAAGACAAACTACCCCACGCATCTGCCTGATCGAGCATCGGACAGCCCAGAGTTCAAGCCACAGTATGGATTCGTCGAGCTACGAAAAGGAACACAGTTGCGTCTCGTCCGATCCGGTGAAGATGAAAACGGCGATATTACACTTTTCCTGTCCCGTGACTGTCGCTATCGAGCGGTTTACGATCCTACAAGCTTAAGTGCTTGGATGGATGTTGTCGTCCCCGGGTTTTGGCATTTGCCAGGTTGAACGTGGAGATGCAGTGCATCCATTTGTTCCAGGCGAGTTTCTCGAGACGCCCAAACCGGAGTATCGTGAAGTTGGGTATCCACGAACTTTATCTAAACAACGTTCAGCTTCGTGACAGTACAGTGTTGACAGATGTGTTGGCCTTGATCTGTGGACGAGTGTTCAGCCTCACGATAAGTTTCGCACGACCTGGACTGGATGTGGATCTGAGCGCGTTGGCTGCTGCCTGTCCAAACATCAAAATGCTCGATTTGACTGGTATGGAGATATCTATCTCGGACTATGGCGCGCTGAGAAACTGGGCCGTCGAATACTTACTTGTCTTTCAAGTCAAAGGAACGGATGGCTGACGTAATGCCGTGTCTAGAAGACCCTACGCAACGAATGTCGCGCGAGTTGGAAACTCTAGCCATTTTTCCTCCCATCGAATAGTGCTTTGAGCGACGAGCAGGTTGAGCGGCTAATGGCACACAACCACAAGTCCCTTCCCGTCGCGAAGCGACTAATCCCAGCTACCAGCCTGGCGGCAATGGTGTTGCCATCCAATCGTGAACGTAGTGATCAAAACCCGAAGGCGGTTCATCGGTTCGACTCCAGCCAAACCCAAGCGGCGGTCGGTTCGAGTGTTGCAACCACCGTAATTTGATTTCTTTGGGTCCCAACAGGAAGAAACCAATCTTAATGCAAAACTGCCGAAAGTTTCCTACAGCTCGTCGTGAGCGTCGCCATAGTCGCCGGCCGCAGCACCGCCGTCGTCAAGCGCGTCTACATGGCGGCTGTTCTGCAGTGCTTGCACAATGTCCTTCTCAATTTCTAGTGGCGACGTCGTCGTGCCATAGCGTTTGAACGGTTCGTGGTTGACGATCAGAAACTTGGTAAAGTTCCACTTGATGTCGTTCGTGACGAAGCCGTCCAGCTTCCCTTTGAGGAACTTGAAGAGCGGGTGGGCGGTCTCTCCATTCACCTCGACCTAAGAACCACCAACAAGCAGGTTTAGTCGTCATTCAAGCTCTCATCTACAACCGCAACAATCGACACACCTTGGCGAAAAGTGGGAACGTGACGTGGTACTTCTCCTCGGTGAACTTGAGGATCTCCTCAGCCGTTCCCGGTTCCTGTCCTCCGAACTGATTGCAAGGGAACGCCAGAATAGTAAACCCTTCGTCGTGGTGTCGGTCATAAAGCTCCTGTAAAGTAGCAAACGTTAGTACCATTGCAGCGAGCGTTTACAGACTGGTTAGCTGTTGCACCTGCAGCTCCTTGTAGTTCTTGTCGGTATAGCCGCATTCACTGGCCACATTGACCACCAGGATCACTGGGAACGCGCTGAACTCGCGCATAGATACATCTTTCCCCTCAAATCCGCCACCTTGAACTCCAGGAACGTATCCCCGCTCGCACCGCCACAACCAGCGTCAGCAGCAACGCCAACCACGACTTCATCCCCATACTCGCAGTTGAGACCGTTAAAAAACGTATCTAAATACCTTAATGATCGCACCACTTATTTCCTATTGGCTGAAACTAGATCGTAATTTTGGCGCGGAATAAGTGCCAGGCACTTTGAACCCCGCCAAGATGGACGACAATCCACCGGTGCCGGCGGCGCTGCTCAAGAAGACGAAGGCGAATGAGGATGCGCGCCGCAACCGCCTCAACATGGAGAAGATGATCATGAAGAACGTCTCGGCGTCGCGCTCCAACGCCAAGAACCGCACGCAGCAGATCCTGGAGCAGTTCAAGAAGAAGCGGTCGCAAGACGGGACCGAGGACGAGCGCCAGGCCAAGAAGAAGAAGCCGGCGGAGCCTACAGCCAGAGCGGTGGCCGCTGGGATCCTGTCTCCAGCTAGACGAGCCACGACTGGCAGCTTTGCAGCCTCTGCGGCCGCTGCTGCCTCTGCAACCTTCACAAGTCCGTCGAGGCGCCATTCATTCCATCCACAGAGGAGTCCTACGCCTCAGATGCTTAGTCCTGCTAGAGCAAGACACTCAGGAGTCCCCTTACATTTGGCCAGTCCTGTACGGCCTCCAAGAAGCACGGCGGCGAGTCCTGCAAGACCTAAAAGAACTGGGACCACGGCTAGTCCGCTGAGACGCACCGAGTTCTTGACGAGTCCGTTGAGACACAGAGCCTCGGCGTCACCCAAGAGGCCGTTGATGTTTGATGATGCTAGTATGGCTGCAGCGGAGGCATCCACGACGTCAAATAGGATCAATGGACACCCGCCAGTGCTGGCATCAGCGTTAGATCAGGTGGAGCTTGCACCACAAGCGAAGAGCGCGAAATCGACGGCGAAATCCCCGTTTGCATCGTTCCAGGCCAAGTTTAAGTCGTCACCTGCACGGGTAAGAACGACAAGCAGTCCAAATACCAGCGACTCGGGACGACAGATTGATTTGACATCACAAGGGCCAAGAAGTGGCCCCACCATGGTGGATTTATCGCACCCGGATGATACTGTTGCTCAAACTAATGGCACCGTTGCAACCTCTGCAACAACAGTTGCTACTGAGCCGCCAGGCTCGTCCGAGGCACCTGCTCACCCTGTGCCAAATGCTCATGCGGATTCACTTTTCTTTCGTCTTCCCAAGAGCCGCCTCCGACAGCACAACCACCGAAACCAGCGCGCAAACTATTCACTGAACGACCCGTCGTAGCCAAGAGATCACTGTGTTTTTCGACTGAAGGTGTGGCTTCATCACTGGATGTGACACCGGACGGCGAGATCGTTGTTGTCGGATTCACGGATGGTTCTGTGAGACTGTACGAGATGGACAGCAGCGTCCCGAGTGATCGACACGGTTATCTGTTGGGTCACATCGATGAGATGTCATCCACAGGCTTCTCGGTTTTCCACCTGCGGGTGAAAATTTCTCCAGACGGGCGATACGTTTTCGTGGGCTGCCGTCATAGCCTGCGTGTAGTGATGACGATCAATTTGGATCATTACCGGAATGAGAAAGGTGAGTCGACAATTGTTTCTATTGCTGGTGTCACGATCTAGTCTAACGTATGTGTCTTGCTCTACGAACAATAGAGGGAGATGATGATGAATTCCAGCAATTTCAAAAGCATTTCCATAGCCAATCCAGACTCAAGGTGAGGCTAAAACTCGTTGGGACTTTTTAATAAGCTATAGTATTCGCTGACAACTGTTGTTTTTGATTTATGCAGGGCTTTGCCGATGTGACTACGTATGTGCCGCCCACAGAATCAACAGAACTACAAGAGGCGAAACGGTAAGTAACTCTCGTCTGTGTGTTGATATTGTCTTGCTGATGAGCTGTTTTCTGAATAGACACGCGTATTATGTACTCACTGGACTCGGTGTGGGTACCCTGAACTTGTGGCGATTTGTTGAGGCTGAGCGAAGCCAAGACGAACCGATTTGGGACCACCTCCAAGCCTTCCAAGCAGGAGGAAACACAGCGATGACAGGAGTATTTTTGCCGTCCAGCACCTCTCCTGGGGTATTGGCCATTGCAGCGATCTCAAAGGAGAAGAATCTCCGCGTGTGGCCTCTCGAATACAAAAACTCTTCTCCCAGTTCAGCTTCTGAGGGAAACGAGGACTCGGCCAACGAAATGGAGGATGTTGCATGGATTGGGGGTGTTCACACTGTGACGACCCATTTTAACATTCCGAACACATCTGAGATCGCCGAAATTTACGGGCAATATGCGTACAGTATCTCGTTGGTTGGCGAGGCGTATCGAATTCGTCTTCCAGATGCAGCAGACATAGCATCAAGTGAAGGGGACGTTTTCCTCGTCAGTCGTTTGAGCTCGAGAAGCTGGACAGTAGCGGCAGTGGTAAATCTCGACGATCCAACATTATTCTCGAGTCGGTTGCTGCTAGCGACGACGGGAAAGCGATCATTGCTGTATCGACGGAAGGCATCTTTTATTACTCGAGCGATCTTCCGGAGGTAGGTACGAGCGATGTGGCAGATCTGCGGATTATTGGCAAGAATGCGTCAGAAAATACGCTATTCAAGACGCCCATGAAGGTATACACTCCAATGCTTACTGCGAAGGGCAAGACGACGAAATCCGAAGCAATGATGGCGGTGGTGACGAATCCGAGCGCCGAGGACGAAGAAGAGTACACCGGCTACTTCAATGTGGACCCAACGGAAGTGTTTGCTGCGCGATGGATGGTGCCGAGTCGCGCAAAAACTGCTGGGTGTGCGGTGTACGAAACGTTAGCCACTGGCCAGGACCGCCCGAGCCAAAAATTAAGGCGCCAAGTGCGGCCGCATTGGAAGCGGAGAAGAAGGAGAAGGCGAAAGCTCAGCGCCGCCATGAGCGCGCGATTAGGAAAGCGGAGGAAGATGCCGCCCGAAGAGCTTCTAGCCCAGAGACCCCAACCAGCGGCAGCACAAGAGTGACGCCGCGGTCCAGCGCGAAGAAACTAAAGCAAGAACCTTCGAACGGCAGTGGTGCTGCAAGCTCCAGTAAGAAACGACGAGCAAGCCGCAATAATGACGACGACGACGACGAAGACTACATGCCGATAAGCAAAACGAGTTCGCAGCGTGCTTCCATTCCTGCTGATGGTGCACCCACCCAGCACGTAGCGGTTGGTATTGCTACCTTAATGAGCGAGCTGGAGCACATTAAGAAGCGCAACGTAGAGATCAAAACGGAGTGGCAGCGACGGCTGTTGGGCGAACGGCAACTCCGTCGCAAGTGGAAGCAGCGTGAAGAGGAGTTCATGGAGCAGTTGAATGACTCGCTGACGAAGCTCGACACTGCAGAAGTTGAAGTGGATCGTCTTCGAGTGTTGTTGCGCGACGCGGAGAAGCGGTTCGCGTTCGAGAAGGCTCGCGTGGAGCAGGAGAACTCGGTGAAGGCTCGATACGAGCAGCTGTGCGAGCAGATGAACGACAGAATGGCAATGGTGGCCGACCAGAAGCGCCTGCTGGAGCAGACCACGCGCAGCCTGCTGACGGAGGTGGACCGCAACGTGCAAGCGCTCAAGAACGCTGTGATCCTCGAGAAGAATGAATGTGTCGTGTGCAAGGACAAGCAGGCCGTGACTGCCATCGTGCCGTGTGGCCACTTGTGCTTCTGCGAGGAGGACGCCGAGACGTATCGCCGCAACTGCACGTCCAAGTACCCCACGTGCCCCATTTGCCAGCAGGAGATCGTCTCGCTGCTGCGAATCTATACCTAATTATCCTCATGAAACCAAATGCCACCAAGTCGAACCTGTTTTGCGCCTTCAACTTGTTGATTGACGATCGCAACGATTGGCCACGCGCTATCAGCTCATCCACTTTCGGTGTAATACACGTGTTTACCACAAAGCAACTGTCGAGCGCCACTTTCGCTTGTACGATCCCCCAAAGGCTTCACGAAGTTATCAACTCCATGGAGCTGATGCCCTGCTGCAGTTCCAAGCACACACGAACACCTCCACGGCCGAGTATGCTGTTCGTTTTTGTGTCTGCATCGCCGTCGGATTTGACAGTCTCCTAGTTTTCGTCTAGATTAGGATGTCATATGTCCTACCTGAGGACTGTCCGGCGGGTGGCTGACGCACTGTTTTGGCCCACTTCTCCTTTGGACACGCAGACCTCAGCAGCAAGAGACTCAGACTCAACGACGATGGGAGACTACGGCCAGTACGACGTGCCCAAGGCGGACGAGATGATCAACTTCAAGGTGGGCCAGCCCGCCCCGGCCATGCTGCCGCTTGACAAGATCCGCGAGGCCGCCACGCTCAAGTTCGCCGAGACGGACCCCATGTTCCTGCAGTATGGCGTGATCAAGGGCTACCCCAAGTTCCGCAAGACGCTGGCCGAGTTCCTGACCAAGGGCTACCAGCACGAAGTGGACCCGGAGAAGCTCTTCGTCACCAACGGCGTCACGGGCGGCCTGGCGCTCATCTGCTCGCTGTTCCTGCAGGCCGGCGACCTGGTCTTCATGGAAGAGCCGTCCTACTTCCTGGCGCTCAGCATCATGAAGGACTTCAAGATCAACGTGCGCCAGATCCGCATGGAGGAGGACGGACTGGACATCGACGAGCTGGAGCGTCTGCTGCGGCGCGGCATCATCCCCAAGGCGCTCTACACGATCCCGACCTGCCACAACCCCACGGGCCGCACGCTCTCGGCCGAGAAGCGCAAGCGCCTCGTAGACCTCAGTGTCAAGTACGGCTTCATTATCATCGCTGACGAAGTGTACCAGCTGCTGTCCTTCCCGCACGTGACGCCTCCTCCCCCATGTTCACCTTCGACGAGCACGACACGGTGCTTGCTCTGGGCTCGTTCTCCAAGATTCTGGCCCCCGCTCTTCGTCTGGGATGGATCCAGGGCTCGCAGAAGCTGCTGAGCAAGATCGAGGGCTGCGGACAGCTCGACTCCAGCGGCGGTATCAGCCCCGTGATCTCGGGCATCGTGCACGCCGCCATCGCCTCGGGACTGCAGCAGGAGCACCTGGACACTACCGTGCAGACGCTCTGGCAGCGTGCTGACGCTCTGATGAAGGAGCTGAAGACCTGCCTGCCCGAGGGCGTAACGTTCGAGATCCCGGACGGCGGATACTTTGTGCTGGTGCGTCTGCCGGAGGGCATGAACGCCAACGACCTGCTGCCTATTGCGCAGAAGCACAAGGTCATGTACTTGCCTGGCGCCTCGTTCAGCAGCAACATGAAGAACTACCTGCGTCTCAGTTTCTCGTGGTACGACTACCACGACATGGAGCTCGGTGCTCGTCGTCTGGCCGACGCCATCCGCGAGTACCAGGAAGTGTTCGATGCCCAGCAGAAGCAGACCGTCTCTGAGGAGAAGGCCGCCAAGCCGGCGGGCAAGGGCGTGCGTGTTGCAGTGCACGGCCACGACGGCCGCCTCGGCTCGCTTATCGTGTCGGAGATCGGCAAGCTCGAGGACCACAGCGCTAGCTTCGCTGGCCCCATCGTCACGCGCTTCGACACTGGCGTGCAGGCGCCGGACCTCAACAACGTGGACGTTGTGATCGATGTGACTCTGCCCGCTGGCACCAAGAAGGTGATCGCCTACCTGCGCGAGCAGAAGGATGCTGGCAAGATTAGCAAGCTTCCTGCTCTGGTCGTCGGCACCACGGGCGCTCTGCCCATGGAGGACCTGGAGGCTTACTCGAAGCTGGCCCCCGTTGCCCTCCGCTCCAACTTCTCGGTGGGCGTGCCGCTCATGTCGGAGCTCATCAAGTCTGCAGCCTTCAAGCTGCCGGCCAAGGGCTGGAACGTCGAGGTGACGGAGATCCACCACACCAAGAAGCTGGATGCCCCGAGCGGCACGGCCAAGACGCTGGTCAAGTCGCTGGCTTCTACGGGCGCCCCGTCCTGAATGAGAGCGAGGTCCCAACGCACTCTCTGCGCCTCGGAGACGAGGTTGGCCAGCATACGGTGCTGTTCGCCGGCCCGGGCGAGCGCATTGAGATCGTGCACCAGGCCACGCGACGAGAGGTGTTCGCGATCGGCGCCGTGCGTGTTGCCACGCTGGCCCCGACGCTGCCCCTCGGCCTGCACTCGGACTAAATCGATGGCGCTAGATTTGGAGTCTGCCTGCGCAAGTAGTGGAGTCTAATAGTGCTCAACTGCATGCCCCATCAAATAAAATCGTGTGAATCCGCTGTACATGTGAACAGAGTTGGCGTTGCTCTTGGGAACAAGCTTGTCAAAACAAGCCGCTTGTTCCATCATGGCTACATTTATATAAGTTTTTATTTTAAATCAATTTCTAACATTCTTGAAATTCTTGCTAAGCCAAAAGGCATGGCGACGTCCGAGCAGTTCCTGACCAAGAAGTACGAGAAGTGGAACAACTTCGAGGTGCGTGTCCTCTTCCCCGTCGTCTCCTCTATCTGCACGTATCTCCGTCCTCGCAATTCTCGCAGCGTGGAGCTCAGAGCATTGCGCCTTCCACACCTTCTCTAAAACCGTTAACTTCTATACATTTCAGGACTCGGACTCTGAAGATGAAGAAGTGCCGCGTGTCCCTACCCAATTCGACGTCGAAGGCGACGGTAAGAAGCTCCAAAGCATTGTGATCATCTTCTCAACTGAATTAGTATTTCTTGTTGTGTAGCTGATATTGTGATCAGCACCGAGATGCTGCTCGAGCCCAAGCAAGTGGAGCGTTACCGCAAACTGGAGAAGAAGCAGCTCGAGGTGTGGCAGGTGGTGGTGCGTGAATTGCGCGTGTGGTCGGCGTCCAGCTCTGGCGCTGAAGAAGGACAAGACGCTGTGCCCTGCAGACCCTACTGCATTTTAGTGAACAATTTGTACCCGCTCGGCCAAGTGGTGTCCAAGAAAATCTGCGACCCTCCCGAGGTGTATCCGTCGCCGCAGACTGTGCTGGAGTTGACTCTACAGGCGATGTTGGATCCACCTACTAGCACGCCGCAGCACCGGCCTGACAAGATTGTGTTTCCGGACAAGAACTTTGTCGGCAAGTTGCGCAAAACTTACGCTGCGCTAGGCATCGAGTGCTCGTATCTGTCCGAGTCGGACGGGATTGATGCCTACATCCAGTACGTCTTAATAGGTTTGCTTGTTGTGGATTGAATTACTTTGCTAAGGAGTTTTGTTTACAGGGAGCTATCGCAGCATTTAATTCGGAAGGATCTGGCATCCGTGGCGGAAGTGAGCGAGCGACCTGGAATGATTTCGGGTGCTGGAGTGACTCCCGAGGTGCTGGCCGGCTTCTATTCGGCTTGCGAGCAATACGCGAAGCTGGAGCCATGGAGTCATCTCGCTGAGCGACAAGCTATCCAGATTGATGCTGTTGGGGATGACGAGCTGCGGCTTGACGCCCGTCACCAGATAGGCCGCGGCACTGTGTTCTCATCTGTCATCAGCACACATACAGGAAGCGGCCCGAATGGCGAGGGAGGTGACCACATTCGCGGTATGGCACTGTTCTACACGCGAGCCGACTTGGAACGACGCGTCCTGCCGCCTGGAGAGAAGTTAGCGCTAATGGAAAACCCAGAATTGCGTCGCTGTGCCAAGTGCGACAAACGTGCAGCCCCGACAAGGAACTGAAGCGCTGCACTCGGTGCAAGTGCACGTTCTATTGTGATGCCCAGTGCCAGCGGGGCCACTGGAAGGACCACAAGGTTAGCTGCACGGCCCCGGGAAGTGCTACCACTGGAGGTACTGGCGACAACAAGATCGTCTGGGGAGCCAAAGAGATGTCGATCATGTACGGGCCGCAGACATCGGTACCATTCGATGATTTAGACATCATTGCCAAACACTCGCTGCCTATTGCTAAAGTGCAGGGCGAGGCGCTGTATCCGTCTGCAGTGGTGTTCCGTAAGGGCGACCCGAGCGTACCTGATGTGAGCGAGCTGGCGTGGTTGACGCGTGCTCTAGTCGCCCAGATCGAGCTTGTTGGCAAGCAACCTCTGTTCATGCAGGACACGATGGGCGAATTGCTGGGACTAGAGAATGCCGATAGCGAACAACGCAAGTTGGAGCTCAGTTGCAAGACGTTCGGATTCGACGACCAGCTTGTGATTCGCAACAGCACGGTGCTTACCATGCACGATGTAGAGCGACTGCGCAAGGTCCTTCAGAAGCAACAGGCAGGAGCTGCGAAAACTGCAGACGACAACTCTGGCGAAGGAAATGCCGCGAACGGTGACGTAAAGGAGAAGGATGCCGAAGCCAAGAGTGATGACGACGAAGACGGCGAGGATCTGCAGGACGGCGAGAAAGGATGCAGTGTCATGTAGGCAAATGGCTCATGCGTTAAATAATTGTTTGGCTCAGCGACGTTAGATGATCACCATTGTGGCTGTTGATAGACCGAGCGCTGGAAGAATGGAGCGAAAACGATCGTCATGAACAGCAACGTGTCCATCATGTCAAGGACGCCACCTCCAACACGCAGGTACGAGCCTGTTTTGGAGATCTTGGCGACCTTCTTGAGACTTACGAGGAAGAGTTTCCCAAAGTGAGCGCATACCACGGCGCCAACGCTGACTGCTGCAACGTACCCCGTGCCCATATCAAACTCCACAAAACTTGCAGCCGCAAACGTGGCCCCCACAGCAAAGACCGCTGCGCCAAACAGCTTCTCAAAGTTCTGTTGCGAAGATACATACTTCGACAAGGGATGCATCCACGGGAAGTCCATCGACTTCAGAATTCGCTCCGTGAGGAATGCGCCAAGCTCGGCGCTCCACACAATCACAAAGAACCCCGCCAAAGCTCCACTAGCTCGGACGCGAGTCGCCTGTGCAAAGAGTTCCAGCACAGCGGCAGCAGCACTGATGTACAGCAAGCCAGCCACGTCCAGCACAATCATGACGGCCGATTCCACGGCGTCCTTGCTCGTAACAGCGCGCGTGACTAACAGCAGGCACACACCAAGCAGTAGCAGGGAGTACGATTCCACCACCACAGCGAGATACTTGTCCATCGCCAGTCGACTGTTCACCTCACTATCACTATCCTCGCTTCCAGACTCCACGGCGAGTACATCCTTCCTCAACACGACGTTTAGAGACGACAAGAAGAAGTAGACGTATTTGATCACCATGCACACCGCCGTGGGGGTGTTGGGCGCCAACGCTGCTGTGAACGTGCCGAAAAAACACTCAGTCCAACGTAAATCATGGGCATGTGCGTCGTTCCCGGGATGAAGCACAACGCCACTCCAGCCCCGTAGCAACCGCTGCCAGCATGAACGCTGCCACCACTTTGCTACCACAGAAGAACCGTTCAGCCGTCGGCGTGATCGCACAAGTATCTTCGTCCACCGCGTACGAAATGATCTGTCGATAGAGCTCCCTGGACGTCTGCTTTTCGTGCAACTTGAACGGCAGGAACAGTCTCAGTCGAACTCGGTAGCTCAACCATGCAAACTCATAGCCGGCAACTGCCACCAGTACTGCATACACATAGGGAAGCGCGCCGCCAAAGCGTCGTCCGCTCTCCATGTCCACGGGACAAAAGGCAGCGATGGTGATACCCGCAGCCGCACCCAACAGCAGCAGCGAGTCCGTCATGACTCGAGACAATTGCAAGCAGCTGAGTCGCTGCTTGTCCTCGTACCAGGACGGGTTGCCGGCGTCTTCGTCTGGCAGGTTCCGGCAGTTGAGCATCACTACGGACGACGGTCTCAGCAGGTCTGGGTCTGGATGGTTCTCCTCGAACGAGAGGGCCGCTGGCAGATCGAACATGCCGCCACCATCCCCCAGTACTGGGTGAGAGCCCAGCGGACGCAATCCCAGCATACTCATTGCAGCCGAGTCACCTGTAGAGTCAGCGTTCTGCTAGCGTTGTTTGCTTGTGGGCAAGATGAAGAGTGAAGAGCTGCATGCAGAGGCGGACCACAAACGGCCAGGGTTCCGACCGAACAGCCGGAGTGCAAAACCACGTATTAAATGATACAGGTTGGATGTCAAATAAATGAAGCAGATATGCAAGGCTATCAAATCATAAAACGATACTTTTGGGTATCTTTTGGGTATCCTTGGGCCATCTTGTAAGGCAGATTCTGATGGAGAACTTGGTGGAGAGTCTGGTCACCCAGCGCGAGGAGCTGCTGACGGCGCTCGCGGCGACGAACGACCGCAACGAGCTCCAGCACTTGGTGCAGCAGCTGAAACAGCTGTCGGAGGAGCTGGAGCTGGCTGCAGCGGCCGCCACGATCGCCCCCACGTCGGCCGTGCTGTCTGCGGACTTTTTCGCGAGCTATTTGCTGATTGTGCTGCTGTCGAAGAATCTGTAAGCGAGTTAAAATCTACATGTGTGGAACGCTGCAGATTTGGGCAACTAATGCTGTATCTGCGATGTGTGAGCAGCAACGACGCTCGGTTCCTGTGGAAGCGCATCGCGACGGAAGTCAAGCGCAGCTCCGAGGAGCTCCAGGCGGTCTGGGAGATCGGCAAGACGCTCTGGCAGCGGTGAGTTCCAATTTATAATAATATTGCTGATATATTTCACATGGTTATTTATTGAAAAATGGTAGGAACTTGGCTGGGGCGTACGCTGCGATGGATCGGGAGTGGTCTCCTTCACTGCAAGGGCTGATTGAAGCTCTGCGAAGTACGTAGAGAACATGTTTGCATGATTTGTGAGATGTTGTGCTGACTATTTTCTTATTGCAACGCTATAGCGTCGACGCGCGAGAGTACGGCGGAGCTGCTGAGTCTTGCATACTCGACGATCTCAGTATCCGACGCGTCGCTGGCATTAGGCTTCAACCGACACGAGGATGCCTATCAATGTATGTGTTGGAACCAGAAACTGTAGTTCTTCTTAGAGCTGGGAGCTAATGCTTCGTTCTCACTGCAGACTGTGCGTCGCTGGGTTGGGAGGTGTCCGCTGCAGACGAGTTCATCATGCCCAAGCCTCTCGCCACTGGCCGACGCGGAACTGTGTCCGTCATAGACTTGAACCAGCTCGACACGCTGTCCAAGTCCGTGCTGCACCTGGAGCAGAACACGGTGCTCAAGTTGCCGTGAGCTTGCCTTGATAACTAACTGCGCTCGGTGTCTTGATGCAATTGACAACCATTATCCTAAATTGAAGAGCATTCGAATTCGAGCCATGAACCGTCACCCGATCTTTTTGCGAGCCTTTCACTCGTCGCTTTGTGGTGGTATCATGGAGACAACATTTGTTGGTCGCAAGGCAGTGTCAAAGCCTGCAACGCATGGAGTGGTCAGTGACGCCGAGTCTACCGTAAGCAGTAGTAGCAGCAATGACAGTGCGAAGTCGTCACTCAAGTGGAAGCGCGAGCAGCGGCGGTATAATGGCCAGCGACGCAAGTCTGATACAACGCCAAGCAAAGGAGACTCGGAAGAAGATGCGGGGATACTAGTCCTGCCAAGTCGCTGGCGGATACTTTAGGGACAATTGTGGAGACTACTGAGGTGCAGATGGCCATCATCCTGCTCATCGCCCTGGATGTGGTAGCGACTGCCTTGGAGATGCATTTACATGACCAACACGAATTGACAGTGGCGTTGCAGCAGCTGGATAGGAGTGGCAAGGGCAGAGTTGTGGTTGAGCCATTGCTGACGAGGATTGCGACTCGTCTGGTAGAATCCTTCACAGGATTCACGATCTTCCTCTTTTGATTGAGATTGCGGTGCTGCTGGCAGCATTTCAACAAAAATTCTTCTCGCATGCCGGGTATGTGCTGGATTTGGTTGTTGTGGGTCTGTCGTTACTGGTGGAGCTGTACGCTCAGAGTAAAGGTGCGTTGTTGCAACTCTTTACCCTTTGAATTGCAGTCGTCATAGTACGATTACGCTTTTTGGTGACAGCTGTGAGGTTGTTCGGCACGTTGCGCGTCTGGAGAGTGTTGCGTTTGATCAGGAGACTGGTCGACCAGGAACGGAGTGCACATGATGCAACATGTCTCCTTCTAGAGCAAGAGCAACTGGTGGGTAAATCATTTAGCTCACATCTTGTCGGTTTAGCTCATCTTTTTCCCGTAGAGATCTCTTCATGTTCAAATGGAAAAGATGCAACGAACGAATCGCTGAAGCGCGAGTACGACAGCTTGGAAAAACTTTTGCTGAGCTACAAGGATGAAATTGTGACCCTCAAAGAAGCGCTACAGATTGCTGCCGAGGCCGTAGCTGCGACCGATGAAGAGGCTGCACCCGACCAAGGAATCTCCGCCTCTTTTACTAATGAAGCAGCAGCTTCTGAGGGTCCATACGGGTCGTTGGCTCGGATGCAAGAGGGTGGCTTTGCCGAGTACTACCGATCCGACGAAGCAGAACCGTTCGTGTATGGCCAGGAAGTTGCTGAAGTTCATCCTACCAGTAACTTTTCCGCTGAACTTGAGAAGAAGAATCGGCAAGATAGCGAAAACGAAGAAAGCGACTTCGAGGATGCAGTAGAGTGTTAGCTATGTTCGGAGGAAAACACTATTCCAATCGGACAAAACTTCCTGCAAGCCAATGCTGCATCTACTTCGCCGCTCGGGTCTTGTCCCAGGATACGACATCTTCATAGCGGATGTCTCCACCAAAAATGTCGAGAGCGCTGCCGATTGAAAGGTCCACCTGCAACAATCTGAAGTAAGCATGAATGTTCACGTATTGTGGCCATGTTCAGTCGAATTACCTTGCCGTGGCCGATGCGTTCCACAAACTCCAGATCCTCCTATTCAATCATGCGATAATCAGCACTTGCAGCCAACACACGTACATCAACAAGACTCACCAACGAGCTGGCACCACCTGCATACGTCACGGGAGAGGACTCCATTTCGCAAGCACCTCTACAAGCTCTTGCTGCATTCTCGAATGAAACCCAAACCAGTGTTAATCGAATCATTCCTCGTGCCATACATACTAGTTGTACCTGAATCCCGCATCGCTTGCCTTCCACGTCCACGGCGTGCACCAGAAACTCGTCGCAGTACTCAGCCAAGCGGTGGAATAATGCCTCACTTATCTCGCATAGCAACATTAGTCGACATATAGTCAGGAAAAATATAAGCGCCCTCATACTCGATCGACGTCGTGGTGAATTTCTGCCAGCGGTCCGTCATGACGTAAAATTTGTCGTCCTCCGCCTTCTTGCGGCAGCTCAGATCCAACACCAGGTGTTCCTTGCCAATGAGTTGCTTGAGCTTCTCCAGTCTCTCAAAGTCGATCTGGCCGTCTCGGAACACGTAGGACGTGACGATCACGTGGCTGGCACCTTTTTCCACGAAGAACTGGCAGTTGTCAGCATTGATGCCTCCTACATTTTGCAAGAAACAATTAGTGCAAAGTAGCGCTGCAAATTGCAGCAGAGAGGCTCGACTAACCGCCCACTTGGAGCCCTTCCGGATACGCTTGCAGCGCGTCCAGCGCCGCCTGAGTGTTGGCTTCCGACGCGCCCAGCATGATGACATGGCCGCCCACCAGTCCGTCCTTCTTGTACATCCTGAACACAGCAACTTTTTCGTGAGAATTGCGTTGAAAACCAGTGGGCAACAATGAAAGGCACGTCAAGGTTTTCGTCCGTACTGTGCAAAGTCGCCGGCGCTTTGAGTCGCCACGAAGTTGGTGACGGGGGCCGAGCCCTCGCCGTCCGTGAGCGTGGAGCCCACGATCTGCTTGACCTCGCCCGCGTGGATGTCGATGCAGGGCCGGAAGCGCATGGCGGCGAAGAGCTATTGCGCAAAATGGTTGTAAATCAACTGTTGACTTAATGGCACTCCGGTGTTCGTAAAATGTATAGTATTTTACAAGCACGTCAATGTGTCGACGTAATAACGTCTACATATCGTTATGTATAAATACACATGGCTTCAAGACTGCACCTCAAAAGGCAACATGGGCGTTGACGGTGCTGATGGTGCGGCGGCGCTGCAACTCATGCGCGCCAGGCAGAACGCTTACTACATTCAGTCCGTGCAGGAAGCCTTGCAGAGCGAAAAGCAGCGCGAATTTCGGCTTCGTAAGGCCAGCACCAAGCAGGAGGCCAAGCGACTCGAGAAACAGTTTGCTCGCGAGCGGATAGCGGACAAGGAGCGACTGCATCGCATTCAAGAAGACCATGCGCTGCTGTTAAACGTCAAGATCGCAGAGTGGAAGGCCAAAGGCCAAGTCCAATTCACTGCAGATGTCATCGCGGCCAAGACAAGAGCAGAACGACAGCAGCCGAAGCAGACGCAGCGCAAGGCGAAATTCTCCCGGGAGACTCTGGACCGGCTTGCTGGTCCTCGCATTCCGACAGCCTCAGAAGAAGCAGGTAAGCTTGAGAGACACTGTACCTGGGTGTGAACGAATGCTGACGGTCGTATTGTGTAAGATGATCGCCTCGCAGCTTCCAGCTCGAGAGGTGGAGTTGAGACTTCCCAGGAGCTCCAGTTCTACAAGGACGTGTTCCGGAAGCAGGATCGCGCACGGCTGGCGAGGGGCTCCTCGCGGTCGACACTGAGCGCCGAAAATCTACAAACGGTGGGGTTTCTATAAGGAAGGGAAATACTTGCAAGAGACTCACCCCGTCCTTGTATCTAGATGTCGGAAATGGAGCTGTTGCGCAAGAAGGCGAATCTGCTCTCCGAGCTGCACGGGGTGGTGTCGATGGAGGCCCGCATCATCCAGGATGACCAGTGCACCGTCCGCTCCTCGGTCTCAAGCTGGAAATCCGCCGCCTACCAACCTCCAAGATAAAGGAAATAGGTCCTTGCCCATATCTTCCTGTGCTTTTATTCCATTCAGCAGTCTGCTTCCTCTCTCCGCAGCAGCTGCGCAGCCGCTCCTATTCGTTTTCCTTCTGCGGCGGCGGTCCGCAGGGCTGCAGCATCTTCTCCAGCATGTTGGCACGCACGCGGCCCATGGACTCGTTCTCGGCCACGGCGAAGTAGGCCAGCATGTCCGAGTGGCCCAGGTGCGACGCCAGCGTGTCGCGGTGCTGGTTGACGGCCCACTCGCTGTGAAAATAGCAGAACGTCAGTGATCGCCAAAGCGTTTGTAGCAATGCAACCAGGCAAGGACGCACAATTTGGTGGTGTCAGCGTGGCCCGTGCCCACGTACTTGGCCTGCAGGTGCTCCCACTGGCGGTTGATGTTGAAGCGGTCGGCCGCCTGCGCAGCAAGAAGGCGTTAGCGAGCGCAGCGCGACAGACCAGCGAGTCGCGTGCGAACCATTTTTGCTGCGGGTAGAATGCCCTGTATTTGAAAGATGGTGTCGATCATATTACTGTTCAGAGGGTACTATTCCAACTACGAGGGAGATCCTGCCTTGACGAACACGCCCGCACACGACGACTTGCGCACGCACCCACGCCATTGCCATCTTGTCGCCGAGGCCTGTCTGCTTGGCGTCCGCATGGCGACTTGCGTGGCCACCGTAACTTCGCGTCTTGTCAAAGCCTTCCTGCCGTCGGTGCATTGCGCTCGCCGCGTGGACGGCATCGGTCGCGACGTTGAGCTCGCAAACGAGCCGTCAGCGCAGCAGACGCGGCTGTGGCTCGCATCTGGAATGGCTGGACGAGGACCTTGCTCGGCGTTGAAGTGGTTTTGGGGCAAAGGGCAACTTGCCGCTCGATTGCTGAAATGGGAGCACTCGCCACCGGGACTCCGCCCCGCCGAGCCTCGCCGCGCGCGGCATCCCATGCACGGAGGCTGCAGTTGCGCTGACTTGGTGCTGCGCGCTGCACCAGCTGACGTGCGGCGGGGCATAGTCACTGCTGGCAGGGCGAGTCAAGGAATGGAGCGGCCTCCGACTCCGACTCGGAGCTCGGGTCCGCGATCGGGGTCCGGCATTGACCGGATGGATGCTCGCTCGTGTTAAGCAGTCCTGGGCCTCTCCGCAAAGTCGGCTCGTTGTCTCATCCACTTCCTGCGTCTGCTGCACCGCTCGCTTGCTAGCGCTGCGTTGCATTTTGCCATCACACCTGCGGGCATACGGAGGATATGGATAGGCTCGAAGCTCGGCACGTTCCGCCTCCTTCGAGTCGACCGCCGAGGACTGCAAATGCTGATGGAAAGGCACGCAGCTATCCGGTTGGGGGGCTTGGAATGCTGTCTTTGACGGCCTTGAATTGAAGACAGCAATGCAAGCTGCCAGAGCCTGTCCTCGACGGCGGGCCCAAAACGAGGCTGCTCGGCGGCAACTTACGCCGCAGAGAGGGGCCAGCAGCAACTACTGGAGGAGATCGCGCACCAAGAAGCCTCAGCAGCGCGGCCGCTGAGGTTTCTTGGTGGACGTCACGTCCTCGTCGGCGAGAGAGCGGGCGTGGCAACAAGCTGCAGTGTGTTGAGCACTGTTGACACGGTGGGGATTTCTTTGAGCCGCCGACGTCCGGAGGCGTCTGGTGGCAGCAATGCTGCCGAATGCAGCTTTGCAAGGATGTGGAGGCCTGGATATCCGTGGACACGCTGGCACAGCTCGTACGCATGAGACAGAGCGCGCAGCATGGTGCCTTCCTTTCGACAACAACAGCAGGCAGGCAAGCACCAAGCTCGGTTTCGGACAAAAAATTCTCGTGTTGAAGGCGGTTGCTCCCGCCGTTGAAGGCAGCAGCGCATGTGAAGAACAGAAGCGCGTTGGCAGAGCAGGCCTTCTCGATGGTCGGACTAGCGGCGACGCCTTCATCGCGGCGACCTGCTGTCCTCGCGTTGCGCTCCAGCGAGGAGGCGTGCAAGGCCCAAGATCTCCGTTGGCCCATTTTGCCGTTCTTGGCCAATTTTGCCGTTCTCGATGTGCCCTTTCGATTCGAAAGCGAGCGCGCGCAAACGGGCCGCGCTGCCGCTCTATGCGCACGTTGGCGTTGCCACACAAAAACCGTGCGTCAGCAAGTTCCCCGGCGAGAGACGCCGCGCGACTGAGCGTGGCCCCCGCGTTCCGCCTGCGTCGGGCGGCGGCGGCGGAGGCGGAGGCGGCGGCGCAGGCCCCGCCACGATGGCCCCGACGCAGTGCTGTCGGCGGGTCCATCTGGCGATGATTTCTGTCGACGACGGCCGAGCCCAGCCATGGCGCGCTACTGACGTGCGTCACGCCTGCTGGTCGGGCGAGCCGAGGATACTTTTCAGGCATGACTGTCTGAGGCTGCCTGCATTTTCTGCGGCTTTATCTGCACGCGCGCGCGGTCTTCTGCTGCTCTCTGGAGCTCGGGCGCGACGTGGCGCGGCGGCGAGCGCCGTCGATGACGGTGCTGCTGCTGCTTGCCGAGCATGCAAGTCTGATCCGGACTACCTGGCCCGAAGGCCGAGCGCGAACGATTGAAATGAGCCCTTTGTACTTATAAACTTGCTTATAAACCTGCACCGAGGCGGGGGATCATAATACCACTACCGACTGCAGTGCACGCGCTTCCGGTGACGGCCTAGACGCAGTCGGAGCACTCTATTGTTCCACACACACCCACTCGCTCGCGGCGGCCCCGTGCCGCGACTTCCCGGTCGCGGCGCCGCTCGAGCGCCTCTGTTCTTGTAGTAGTTCCACGTATTGTACTGCTCGGCGGCCTCCTGGCGGCCGGCCGGGACGATCCGTCCGTCTCGCGGTGCGGCCCTTCTCTTCGTTCCACACGAGGCCCGCGGGCGTCCGGCGCGGCGCTCGCCGCCGAGAAATCCCTAACTAGCGTTGGCGGTGGCCCGCACCGCTTTTCCCCGACCCCGCCGTGTCTTAGGTCGTGAGGAAGTCGGGCAGCTGGAAGGCCGTGTCCTCGCCGGCGTCGTTCTCCGGGTTCTTGCTGCGTGTACTCGCTTGGATGTAGTCGGCGGCCACCGTCTCATAGGCGCTCAGCCTCCGCGTGAGCTCGCAGAAGCAGCAGTCGCAGTTGTCCTCGTGGCCCTCGGCGTCCTCGGCCGACGCGATCTCCTGCGAGTTGTCGAACACGCGCTCCATCAGCTTGGCGCGCCAGTCCTGGTAGATCTTGAGGCGCAGCTGGTGGGCCACCACGCGCGCCTCGGGGCTCATGCTCAGCGCCTTCTCGTTCACCTGCATCGAGAAGTCCTCCATGATGTTCAGGTACTGCTCGTGCAGCGTCTGCAAGCTCGACAGCAGCTGGTCCTCCTCGGGGACAGCGTCTCCTTCATGCCCACGAGGAAGTCGCGCACGTTCTTGGCGATTTCCATGATGGATTTGTGCGCGGTGGTGTGTGATCTGATCGATGCCCTGCTAGCGGCGCGCCCTTCCTGTCAAGAAGTCTCTGTGTCTCTGTTGACGCCTGCGATGGTGGCGTCGGGAAGGTGTGTAGGGGAGGGGGGTGTTCGGTCGGTCGCCTCGCGCAGAAAAGTCCCGGGGAGGGGGCTGAGGGGGAGGCTCGCTCGCGGTGGTGTCTGCGCTTTGGGTTTGAGTGTGTCGTGGCCTGCAAGATGGCGAATGGTACTGGCGCTGCTGGTGCGAGTCTGGTGTGTGCCACTTGGTGTGGTAGACCGCGGTCCCTTCCAAATTTGGGTGGGATGCGCCTTCGAAGGAGCAAAATCGCACTTAGCGCGCGCGGCGCGAGTGAGAAAGATGGGCAGGAACCCCGCGGAATCGCATCGCGCCGGCCCGCAGATCGGTTTGCACGGGCGTATTCGATCGCGCGTGCTGCGCCCCGCCATCGACTTGCATCGCTGGGCAGGACGGCGGCGCTCGCCCTTCGACCGCGCTGCCGCTCGCGAGTCCAGCACCGAATCCAGACTCGGTTCCTGGCGCTCCAAAGGTGCCTGTACGAGTCTACCAGCTTGGCTGTCATGCTGTGAGTAACGCCGCCAGTCGGTTTTTGCCGCCAAAGCGCAGCCGCGCTTGCCGAGAGGGCCCCTCTACTTGTGTGACTCAGCAAACACCGCCAAATTGGACTGCAGTGACTGCAATGCAAGTGCCCGTGGAGGAAGAGACCATTCTTCCTCCCCCGCGCAACGCGACCCCGCAGTTTAGCGGGTTCCGCGGGGTATGCGTCGACGCGTCTGACCTAGCCCGACTGTTTTGCCTTGCAGTGCTAACCTTCGGGCCTTGAATTTCGAGGCGGAACACCACCGCGCTCGGAGCTGTTGTGCGGTCTTGCTTGCTCGCTCGAAACCCCCCCAACCGAACGCGCAGTTCTGGCCGGGCCTCGAACGACTGCGACTACGACTGCGACTCAGACCAGCGTCTTGCATCGGCTCTCTGCCTTGCGGCGGCCGCCTCGAGTCAGCGGCTGCGTTCCTACTATCTTTCGAGTGAACCTAGCGCCTTACAGAGAGCTGCTGGTGACCTACGCCCCCTGCGGCCGACCTGGGATGGATGAGCTCCCGGGGCCTCGCATGCTGCGCGCGCCGCTTGACGTGCCAAAACGTGCGTGTCCGGGCCGAACGCACCGCGGGCCCTCGCCCGGAAGCGGTCTGAGTTGCCCTCCCGTGCTGCTGGAGCATATCCTGCGCGAGCACGTCAACGAGCGCGAAGGTTCGGCGTGTCTTCCAGGCTGCCTTGTCCTGCCTGCCGAGGGCCACCACCGCCGAGGTGGCCCTATTTTTAGGGCGCCCCTCGCGTGTTTTTGCGCGGCGGGGCCCGAGCAGGACGAGCAGGTCAACCAGCTCGGCCTGGGCCTGCATTGCTGCTTCGAGTCGAAGGCTTCTATCCGGGGGCGGACCGCCGGGCTGGCTGAGTTGTGGCGTAGCTCTGGGCAAGTGCGTGGCGGGCTCTCGGCCCCGAGCGGCGCCGCGCATCTGATCGGGCGATCGGCTCGGCCGGCCAGCTTTGGCTCGCCAGGATGGAGCGGTGGGCTCTACGCGACGCACGTCAATCCCGGTCTGTAAAAACGAGGGCGGCGGCTGCGGCCAGCAAAATGGTGTGCGCCACACCGCGCCGCATAGCCGTGCGCAATGCTGCGTCACCGCCCGACCCGAAGGCATCGACAATGCGGGCAGCTCGATGCAAGACGTTGCTAGCCGCCATCGCCCGTCCGCGGATGCAGCGGGTATTCGCGGCGCTTTCGATTCGAACGGGCCTGCTCCTTCCCAACGGCACGCTTGCTCGAGGCAAGCCGCGAGGCCAGAGAGCGCGCCCCTTTTCGCTCTCGAGGGAGGATCATTTCGCTAGCCGACCGCCCGTGCACTGCAACGTCAACTAGCGAGAAAAAAAATAAGCCCGCGAGATTGGCAAGCGAAGTGTGGCCCTCGCTTCCGCCTGCATCCGCCTGCTTGCGGTGGCTCGCTGAGTGAGCACACTGCAGGGACGGCGACGGCCGCACACATCCATTTCTCTAGCAGCTTTCGGCGCCGCAGCCATCGACCAAAGAGACGGGCGCAGGTCAAGTCAACAGACTGAGATGCCGTTTGTTCGAGGCAACTTCCTTGTTCGGTCATCAGCGTCCGCCATAGCGTGGCGGGCCGGCAAGCCAACAACAAGTCCTTCTTCGCGGGCAACAGGAGTGCTTCTTCGGCAGCCGCGTGCAAAAAGGGTAAAGCTCCTTTGCTTTCTCCGTCGCTTGCTCTCCCCCATGTGTTCGAAGCCAGCGCTGGCCAGCCCTCCCTCTTCCTACAGCGCTGGTAATCGATCGCGCTGCTTCGACGCCCACAAGCCATGCGCGCTCCGCTTCGCCACCGCATGGCATGCCCAAGAATTGCACAAAATCCACCGGCAGCTCCAGCGCTTCTGGGACAGCTATCCAGCAGGTTCAAAGAACACAAGTCTTTTTGGGCGGATTGAGCAATAGCTGCCCCAGCAGATAGATGATGGCTCACTATAGCATGGAACCCGCTCGCTCCTCGAGGCCGCCGAGACGCGCGCAGAGACTGCTGCCGGCGCTGACGCCCGCACCGTCCAGCGCCAGCTCCTCAGTCGCCGTGGCGTCCTCGTCCAAGCTCGAGCAGCTCGCCGACAGCAGCGACGTCCGCCCCGCAGCGCCCGCCGCCAAGAAACCCTCGTCTCTGGGCCACATCTTCTTCAACCGCAGGCCGCTGGACCTCATCCGCCGCACCACCAGCTCGCTGCTGGCCGGCAACGGCGTCTCCAGCGCCGTGGCCGTCGCTGCGAGCGAGCCGGTCGTCGAAGAGCGCAAGTTCTGGCAGCCGCACCGGCCCCAGGGCGAGAAGAACAGTCGGCGCCGACTGCAGCAGCTACAGCAGAGGGAGAAGGACAAGCTCAAGGAGGAACACAAGCAACGACGACTGCGAGACAGCGAAGATATCGACAGGAGGAAGAGACAGGAGCAACAAAGCAGCAGCTCCGGCAGACTGGACTCCAGCCGACGGCGGCCGGCCCCATGTCCGCTGACCGGCAGACAGTTCTTGCTGGACCCTCTGGCCGAGCAGCTTACGCCGCTCGAGCGCGCGGAGATTCTTCAATACGACGAGATTCGATTCGTATCGACGCCGGCCGTCAAGCGGCAGCGGCGCAATGGTCGCATACAGAACGACCTGCCAGTGCATCCAGATGACGCTCCGGTGCCAGCGGGCAACGAGGCCGACGATCTCCCGGTGGAGCTGTGCAATGACGGCTACGACGACGAGCATGGCGACTATTTGGTGCTGATCGGAGACCACCTGGCCTTCCGGTACGAAGTGCTCCACGCCCTGGGCCACGGCTCGTTCGGCCAGGTTGTCTGCTGCCTGGACCATCGCACTGGCAAGCAAGTGGCCGTCAAGATCATTCGCAACCGGAGAAAGTACCGAGACCAAGCGCTTGTGGAAGTGCAGCTTCTGGCGCAACTTCAACGCGCCGCAGCAGAGTGCACGGACAAGCCGCACGTCGTCCGCATGGAAGAGTACTTCATGTTCCGCGACCACGTGTGTATTGCCTTCGAGGTGCTGGGTTCGAACCTGTACGACTTTCTCAAGCTGCGCTACTTCCACGGACTCCCGACGAGCAGTGTGAAGACGGTAGGCAGGCAACTCGCGCACGCCTTGGCGTTCCTCAAGCAGCAGCAGGTCGTTCACTGCGATCTGAAGCCCGAGAACGTGCTGATTAGTGCCGCAGCTTTGGAGAGCGACGCACGAAGCTCCGGCGTTGTGGACAATGTGACGCTCATCGACTTTGGCAGCAGCTGCCCTGCCGGAGCTCCAATGTTCACGTACATCCAGAGCCGCTTCTATCGCTCTCCGGAAGTGCTGCTGGGACATCCGTACGACAGTGCCATCGACATGTGGAGCTTTGCCTGCATTCTGGTGGAGATCCACACGGGTCACCCGATCTTCGCCGGCGAGAACGAACGCGAGCAGTTGGCTTGCATCATGGAAGTGCTGGGCGAACCTCCAGTTGAGATGCTACGCAAGAGCAAGCGGCGATCCAACTTCTTTGACGAAGTTGCAAGCAATGACGAGGTGGAATTCACTCCAAAGCAGTTTGTGAACTCCCGCGGACGGCGACGAATCGCTGGATCGCGCAGTTTGACGACCGCAGTCAAATCTGAAGACCCAGAATTTCTGGAGTTCCTGGCCAAATGCCTTGTGTGGGACCCTAGTCGGCGGCTCACTCCAGAGCAAGCTCTACAGGAGCCTTGGCTGCGGCAACGTGCTTTAGAATTCGAGCTCTAGCAACTAATAAGTAAACGCGAAGCAAGCATATTATCTGACATGACCCGTTGACATGTGAAATCGGTCTTACGCTACAGGAACACCAGGTGGGGCTGCAGGCATGGATACTCTTGAACTGGACGACGTGAACGAGTTGTCTGCCGCTGAACTAGCATAATCCTCGACGTCCCACAAGTGCACGCTCCTGTCCCATGATCCGGTAGCAAGCTGCGTGTTAAACTCTTTCTTGCTATCCGGCGAAAGCACTTGGTACCAGTCCAGTGCTCGGACGTAGTCACGGTGGGGCGCAGCTCCATCCTTGCCTACAAGAAGTTCGCGGATGCCGACACCCGGTACACGCGACGACGTGAAGCTATCCGTCGTCACGAACGCCTTGCCGTCGTCACCCCGGTAGCGAGCAGGTCATCGTGGAATGGCGAGTATTTCACCACGTGTACTGCGGCATTATGCGTCTCACGACGTGCCAGCGGTGTGTGCGGCGAGCGTACGTCAAATGTGCATATCATGCCATCTTCCAGGCCAACCGAGAAGACAGTCGACTGTTTCGGATGCCAGTCCACAGACAGCGCCGGAAGTAAAGTTGACACTGCCAAGGCTGCGCTCTGCGGACGACGCGAGTCCCACACCTGCACCGTGGCGTCCTGCGACGCCGAGCATAGCAAGTGTGCGTGTGTCGTGTTCATCGCCACGCCCCAAATCAAGTCCGTGTGTCCTACAAACCATAGCAATGTCAGTCTACAGCGCACTCTTAATTGCAGCATCTATCTACCCACCTTCCAAGACAGCAACGGTCTTGTCCATTGCAGTGATATCCCACAGCTTCACACTAGCAAAGGCAACAACATGAGCACACATGAAAGTCAAAGCCGACAGACTACCTTTCTTACGTGAGGTCCCAGCTCGACGTAGCCAGCTGCGTCTTCTCAATGACCGAGACGCTAAGCCCCGTAACCACATCGTCATGCCCAGCCGTAGTATCATCTTCACTTCCGGAACTCATGGGCACGAACGCGAACGCTACGTCCGTCGACAGTTTGGCGAGTCGCACGTCGCCGTCGTCGCAGCCCATTACCAGCACATCTCCATCTGCACCAGACCACGCTAATGCGCCGACGCCAGTCTCCAGCTGCAGCTCGCACAGTCGCTCGCTGGTGGCGCCGTCCAGCAGCGCGACGCCACCACCCCAAACGTTGCCCTCGAGCTGCGACTGAGCCACCGCCAGCAGCGGCAACTCCGGCTCCTCGGCGTCATCTTGATCTTCGTCCGAAAACAAGATGTTGGGCAGCGAACAGGCTGCCACGGCGTCCACCTGCGCCGCCGCAGAGAAGGCAGGATGGTGCGGGTGTGTCATGCTTGGCTGGTGGCTTCCAGTATATCTGAGGAAATCTGAGGCCGCACACGTCACAGGTTTTGGATAAAGGCAAGTTCCAGTTGAAGTGCGAGGCAAAAACGTTGGCAGACTCCTGTTCGACAACTTCGTCCCCCTTCTACTTGTGAGAAAGTGGCTTTGATGGGGTCGTTAACGTTGTCGCTGCGTCCTCGTCCCAGTGCTTTCTTGCTCCAGTTTGTCATTTCCCAACGGGAGGAGAAGCGGACAAGCGACCCAAGAAGCAATCTTTGCCCATGGCTCGAATGCCCACGAGTATGCCCAAGGCGACCAAACCCAAGGAGCACGGCGCCAAGCAAGCTGCGTCCGAAGCCGTGGACGACATGCTGACCGAGGCCGAGCAAATGCGTCAACGCAAGGACCTGGGGGACCGCGGTCGTCGTACCGTGGAGCAACTCCAGCAGGACGCTCACGACTTGAAGGAGTATGCGCAAGACAAGATGAACCACATGAGCGAAGTGATGCGCGAAGCTGCCGCGTCGGCGCGTGAGCACACGGGCTTCGCTGGAGGAGCCAAGTCACCTGCCGTCCCGACGGATACGCTGAGCGACTCGGTCATGGACTCGCTAAAGACTGCGAGCGACGAGCTCAGCGCTGAAATCTCTCAACTGGGGGAGCAGGTGGACAGCATTAAAGCTCGTGTGAGCGAGTCCATGCACGCTGCTGGCGGTCGCGTCGCGGAGACCTGGCGCCAGAGCTCGGAAGCCGCCAAAAATGTCGGCGAGCGCGAATATTGCCTGCCACTGCCTACCAACCGCATCTGTGCACGTCACGTGGCGTTCTTCGGTATCCCGCTGCTGGTAGTCTTGCTGCTGCTCATGTTCCGTCGCCGCTACCCGAAGAAATGGGACAAAGGCATCGACAAGCTTTCGCAACCGCGCGTCATGTTGTCGCGTGACACGCCGACTCTCGATGAGCTTCAGTCGAAGATGTCGGGCGCTGCCAACAGCCTGGGGAGAAGGCCGAGTACGCCAAACGCCGCGCCGGGGGCCTTGTGGACGACGCCCGCGCTCAGTGTGCCAAGACAGAGAACAAGAAAGACCAGTAAGCTGGAGCTGCAGTCGGCGATGAAGATCACCAACTTCCTTGCCCGTGGTTCGGAAGAGGCTGCTGAGCTTGAGCGGCGTAGTTGCATGCATGTTTGCTATTGACAACAAGTTGAGAAGGGTGAGAAAACAATGTTCTGTTGATGTGAGAATACCTCAAACAACTTTCTGTCGCTTGGCCGCGGCTTCGCCAGCGGCGTTCTCGGTCTTTACTGCGGCCTGATCCACTCCACCTGCAGCCGCCGCAGCTGCAGCATTGTTGCTTTCCAGCTTCTCTGCAATCTCGGGCGCATGCTTTTTCATGAGCTGGATCAGGATGGAGTCGACTCTGGCCGAGTTCTCGCGCTGCTTCTCCATCTTCTCGTACTTTTGCTTCAACTTCAGCTGCAGCTCTGCTCATACGAAGAAAGTGTCAATATCTCAAACACCAAAACTGCAATAGATTTCTACCCTTTGACTCACGTTCGGATGGGATCACAGGCTCCTTCTTGTCCTTGGAGCTAAAGTCCCACGAGTATCCCTCCGTCGGACTGAAGCGCACTCCGGCCGCCAGCCCATGGAACGCCTTGTTGACTCTGTAGCTGCATTTTTCTTCATCACAAAGCAACACATTAGCACGATATATCTAAAAATTTGCTAACCTAAGAAGCTCTACTGCGCGTACGAGTCTGGATGTGAGCATGGCGTGGATGTTGGGGGCCTGGTACACCGTCCCGTCCAGCACGTAGTAGATGGCCAGCGGCTCCACCTGCGTGCGGCCACCGCGCCGCTGCTTGCGGATGATAAAGAGCTGCTGCGGCATCTGCTTGGCCGCGTTGGGCAGCAGCTCGTACTCGACGCCGCGCAGGTTCTTGAGCTGGTCCAGGCCCAGCCGCTGCATCTTGAGCCGCTCGTTGTTGCAGGCGCGGTCGTAGAACGGGGAGAGCGCGAAGTAGTGCATCACCGTCTGCGCGTTCAGCGGGAACGACTGCAGCCACACCGTGTCCCGGAAGGACGCGTTGTAGTCGTCCACGTGCGAAGACACCTCCATCGTCACCAAAGTTGGAAAATGCTTGTTTGGGCACTTTGGATGGAAATTCCCATCATCAGAATCAGATCCATCCAATCACAAGGCTCGAAAGAGTCGATATTTCGGTGGTCGAGAGCAATTTTTACAATACCAGCAAGCTGTGCCTTCGAGACCCTGCGCTATTACGCCAGACCTATTCTGCAACCGGTTCTACAGCATGTACAAGTGCTTGATGTCAAAGTGTGCACTTACAGGTCAGCTGACTGGTTCCATAAGCCTTTCCTGAAAACCCTGCACATTCCAAAAAAATATCGTTGTACCCAAAATTCCAAAGTCCCCTTCCAGCCCTGATGGCAGAAGTGCGAGTGACGTACCGGATGCCGCTGGATGGCGAGCTGCGCGCGTGGATGACGACGCAGCTGATCAAGTACTTATTGTTCATGCGCGGCCAGATCCCGTGGTGCGTGGAGTGGACGTAGACGCGCTGTGTTCACCCCGTAATTGATGTTCCATTGTGCTCTGCAGTCTGTACGACGAGTTGCTGCGAGTTGTGGAGAGATCCAAGCAGCGGGGACAGCAGGAACGACTGAAGAGACGACGGTTGGCGATGAATGGAACCATGAAAAGAGCAGTCAAGTGCGTGGAAGCGGCGGAACTCTTGTTTAGTGGGCCCTTAGAATCCATCTTCGCTCTCAAAGTGAGGAGAGGTGAGACGCAGACACTTGGGACTGTTACTATGCTAGGAATTCGTAAGGTTAGCTGTTTCTGTTGTGTGTAGTAGCGCTGGTGTTCGGGTCTTCAGTGGTGAGTCCGCGAGAGGTTGTGATTGTGGACTTCGCCACAGTCGAGATGGAGCCTGCTGCCGAGTCGTCGGGGACCGATGAGGAGGATACGTCGCTGGACGACTCGCAGACGCTGACACCGCCGTCTCCAACAATGCCAAGAGAGAAGCTCATGCGGTTATGCGCACAGAAGCTGATCCGTGCGTTGTTTGGACGCACAATGGAGCAGTTTTCAAGGTGATGGAAAATTTCGACAGCGTCGACAATACTCATCTTGCGGAATGCTAATGCTTTGCCTTACCTGCAGTGCTTTATCGGCGACGCAGTTGCACATTGCAGTGCTGGCAGAGCGCCAAGAAACTTTCACCCCGGGATTTCTTCCAAAGCAACAATTTAAGCTTCGACTTCCGAGAGAGCGACGTGGGGTTCGAACACATTGCGTGGAAATCTACGATGGTGATGACCACAGCAAGGGGAACGATGGGGTTACAGCGACAACAAACTCAGTCGACGTTTGTGGCACAGATATGATGTGGTATTTGCTGGATAAACCAATCGTGGGGTTTTCTGGGGCTATCGATGTGCTGAATGGCGATTGATTTACGATCGGAGACGCTATTGTATTTGTTAGGCTGTGAAATGCAGTTCGGTCGAGTGCCTTCAATCAGATCTATCTGCCAAAAATACGATTCCTTCCTGATCCTCGAGGACGAACCGAAGCTGAGCCCAGGACGATGGTACTGTAGGATGGAGCGTTTGCGCACTCGCGGTTTTCGAGTGTCGTGGGAATGCAGCAGCCATCTTCGCTGACGGCGTTTGCTTCGCTGGAGGAACGTATCGCGCATCTGAACTGGAGAAAGGTTTGCAACGAGCGACAGATCCAAGGAACGCTTCGCCTTAGCAAGCAGCTCCAGGAGAGGGACGAGTTTATTCGTGCAGCAAAGAGCGGGAACAAAGCGCAACGTGAACGGATGCACCAAGTGATCAAGGACGAATTTGCCAAACCGTTACCAGTGACTGCTCATTTTTACCAGGAGCTGACTGCACAGCAGTTAAAAGATGAACGAAAAGCTCACGAGACAGCTGAGAGGCACATGCAACAGCTGCAAGGTATCCAGAGCAAGCTCGACGCGCGTGAGGCTCAATCGACTCGCAGAAAAGAGTTCGAGCGCAAGAAGAAGGAATTGTTCTCCGGCGAGTAGCTGCAGGCGTATATTAACCTCCTAACGGAATGCGAGCAGTTCGATGTCAAAGATGAGGTTTGCGTTTGGAGGCACAAGGCCTGGGAACCCTTTCCGTCCGTACGCTTTGTCCGCAGGAACGAAGAGTTTGGCTCGTTCTTTCATGCACAGGCGCTCGACACCTTCGTCCAGCCCAGGGATCACTTGTTCGGCACCAAGTTTGAACTTGAAAGGCTTCTCCCGGTCTCGTGAGGAATCAAACTTCTTCCCGTCCTGTAGCTGAGAGATGCAAACCAGGTTAGATCTGACACCAACGACTTTGCAAGCGTTTGCACGTACATATCCAATGTAGTGGACAACCACCGTCTGGCCCTTCTTGGGGTAGTTGAGACCGTCGCCTGCGACGAACACCTCGATCTGGATCTCGCCGTGGCGCTGCAAACATGGAGGTTAGTGTACATTGCGATCTAGTGTTCTCTAGAATCAGCAGCGCACCACATTGTTGATAATAAAGTCCTTAGGTTCCATCATCGCTGCGACGATCAAAGTGAAAATGCGGCGGCGCAGTCCTCCACATAAATAACGGCAGACGAAACGCAACAACACCTTTGACGGCAAACCGCTCACTTAAGAGTCAAAACACTGGTCGCTGCATCCTCGATTCCGCCCTAAACAATATTCCTTCATAGTGCTCCTCCTCATTCAATCCTTCAAGTGGCCCGACTTGTTTCGCGGACTCGCTCTCTTGGTCACTTTGGACGGCAATGGCAGCTTTTCTTCCTTCTTGTCGTTCTTCTTCTTCTCCACGCCACTGCCAGCAGCAACTTTACCTCCAGGATACATGAGGATCAGCGACACTTGGATAATGCCCATACTCAGTGCGAACGAGTTCGGGAGGATGACCAGCGGGTCTCCCAGCATGAGCCCGTACGTGGCCCAGATCGTCCCCGAGACGACGTTCATCACGGACATGCCAAACGGCAGCCCCGAAGCGTCTTTGTGTCGGATGATCGTCTTGACCTGCAGCAGCGGCGACGCGGCTGTGAAGATCGACAAGACGTTGGCCGGGATCCCCGTGAGCATCTGCGTCTCCTCCAGCTCTCGCGTCATCACCTGGTACGTCAGCAGAAGGATCACCAGTATGGCCGAGGTCAGCATCCTCGTGGGCTGCGTCCTGTTGTGCGCGTACTTGCAGAAGACCAGCACGTAGTAGCAGCCGAGCACTGCGCCCAGCAGCGACGTGCCTCCCACCACCACATTGGACGTGGTGTAGCCATACAAAGTGTAGATGACGCTCTGCACAAAGTAGAAGAAGAACGGCGCGAAGGAGAACTGCAGTGTACTACGAGAACGGCGAATGGTAGCGATCGTCGGCCTAAAAGATGCAAAAGGCGAGGAAAGCTTTGAGTAGGGAGGTGGTAGTGGGGGAATGAGGACCATACGCACCATGGGGAAATGGCGAACACGATGGAGGATCCAACGGCCACAACGGGGACGGACTTGGTCGCCAGGAAGTAGCTCATGTAGGCCGCATTGCTCAGCGACTGCCACGACATGGTCCAAGCTGTTTTGTTTGACTGGGCATAACTGGGACGAGAAGCATGCGTTGGAGATGGCTACATCAGAGAAGCTAGTTGAAGCGGATTGCTTTGAGTGATGCAGGTCGTCGAGACGCTTTGTGCCGCTACAGCATGCTGGTGAATTCAGTTTAATTGTCTAGCTCGAAGATCAAAACGGACCGTCGACTTGCTTGCGGCGATCTCCATAGGTATTGCGAAGCAGAACGCGAACTGTGCATCTTACCGCTTTGCGTCGCTCAGTACGTCTTTTTGGCGCTCGTAGCAAACCGCGTACAAGCTCGGGGAAATGACGTTTGACCGGTTTATTGGTTCACCTTCCTCCATACCAACAACGCGTTGAAAATGCGGGAGTCGTGCCAGCAAAAGTTGCACCGCGTCCTGAGCTTGATACTGTCTCCTCAAAAGCATCAGAGACTGCGAGGGCCCCTCCAATGGCACACTTTCGGGTAGTTCTTAGAAGGCAAGCTTGCTCATGAGCACGAATTCGTTGGGGGCGCCAAATCGAAGCTTGATACCTACATCATCTGCCACGACCATTGCACTTTCGATCTTTCATCTCGGTGTAAGCGCAGTAGCTGTCCGACGGCACTATCTCCTCGCCATTCGTTAGGTAAGAAATACATGGTATGTACATTGCAAGAATGAGGATTGCAGGCTGATGCGACTGCGAAGACTGGGGAAGTAGTTGGAATCGTGCTTGCCAGGTATTATCTAGCCGGTAATTACACCCGTTTAGACGCAAGTCATGTCTGTCGTCCTCGACTGTCAACACCAAGGCTTCCAGCGCTTGGTATTTTGCTGGTAATGAACTCGGTTGGCTCAGCATTTTGGGTAGAAAATGTAAATGCGATCCGGTTTAGTCGATTTTGACCATTTTAATCGAATTTGACCAAACAATCGCGCGCACTCACCTAAGGAGATCTAATAGCTCGCTATCGTTTCTTGGGCGGTGTCATCTTCTGCTGGGCTGGTGAAGATGCCTCCGTTAACTGCATCGTCATGGCACGCACCGACTTGTGGCGAGGTGTGCGTTTCCGTGGTCGCTTCGCGGATCGCGCTGCTGCTCTCTGCACGGGTCTACTTTCGACGAGGGGGTGGCGGCGATGTTGTCGGCCCCCTGCAATGTGCGTCATCTCGTCCAGTGTAGGAGTCCACAAGCCCCGCGCAAAGTCCTCTCGAATCCACACCGAGGGCTGCTGGAGAACCCTTCCATGCTGAGGAGATGCCGACCGTTCTGAGTTTAAAATCCGCGATAGCTGCATGGCGCAAAATTGCAAAGTGATCGCACGGCATCCTGCAACAATACCCTTCGAACAACACCTACCTCGAGACACAGCTGCTGCTGCTGCTGCTACTGCCACAGAAGCACTCGAACATCTCTTCGCCACCCACAAACATAATGATAATTCCGTCAGTGCTCGCCCGCACGCGCCAGCTCCAAGTGGACCAGCTTGCCCTTGCACTCACCTATCCAGAGAAGTAGGCGGCGACCTTCAGGCTTGGCATGGCGGCCGAGGAATCTGCGTCGGCGGCCAGCTAGACTGCACCTTACAGCGGTTGACAAATTCGCCAACTGAAATGCAGCCACCAACGCGGGTATTTTTTCCCGAAGGTGGGTCTCACTTCCGATCTCGCCGACAAGCGCGCAAGCCCCATGAAGAACTGGTCGGCGATCTGGAAGAGACGGCCTCCGAGGCAGCCTTGGGCGCCAGGAGAACGCAGCAGACACTCCTCAAGAGCTTCAAGACCAACAGCGATCTGCCGACCCCTGCAAGCGAGCGCGCAGCTCGTGCGTGATAGACCCAGACAGGGCGATACGGCTCCAGCTCTGATAGTTGAAGACGCTGTGGAGACATCGTCTGAAGCGGCAACCTTCTGACGCCGAGGACCGGCCAAGTCAGGCTCGACCCAGGACTAGCCGACTTTAGCGGTGACGCCTTCATTGCGGCGACCTGCTCTCCTCGCATTGCACTCCAGCGAGGAGGCGTGACAGGCCCAAGAGACGAGAGCGTGCTATTAGATCTCCTCAGGTGGTGTGTCAAATCGATTAAGAGAATCGACTAAATCGGTCATTTGTTGGCACATCGGAAAGCGTCTCCCAGCCGACAAGAAGACAGCACGAAGGCCACCATGCACAACCAGCAGCCCCCAACCAGCAGGGATACCCTCCCCAGCAGCAGCAGTACCCGCCCCAAGCGACGGCACCGGCACAACAGCCACCCCCGCCTATGCGGCGCAGCAGCCCCGCCAGCTCAGCCTGCATACCCGCCGGCACCTGCACAGCCTTCCTACCCGCCGCAGGGTTATCCTCCGCCAGCACAACCAGCCTACCCGCCGCAAGCCTACCCGCCGCAACCGGCCTACGCTCCTCAGCCCGGGTATGCCTACCCGGCGCCGCCTCCCCAGCCGTACGCCCAGCCGTACGCGCACCCTCCGCCGGCCTACCCTCCGCCGGCGCAACCAGTGTACGTGGTGCAGCCTGGAGTGGTGGCGCACGGCCACCACCACGGATACCATCACCACTACGGACACAAGTACAAGGGCGGCAAGGGCTTCGGCCGCATGTTCGGCTTTGGAGGCCACCGCGGATATGGCCACGGCTACTACGGCCACCACGGCTATGGCCACCACGGCTACGGCCACTACAAGCACAAGGGCTACAAGCGCAAGGGCTACAAGCGCAAGGGCTTCTTCAAGTAGGTGGTGTCGGTCAGTACCGAAGCAAAATTGTTGTGCGCCGAATAGCTTTTCATTTTGCTCCGTAAGGGGATCTACTAGCTCGCTCTCGTCTCTTGGGCCTTTCGCGCCTCCTCGCTAGAGTGCAATGCGAGGAAAGCAGGTTGCCGTGGCCGGTCCTCGGCGTCAGAAGGTTGCCGGCTGGAGCCGTATCGCCCTGTCTGGGTCTAGCAAGTTGTTGCCTGGCGCGACCGAGCCGTCTCAGGCGTCGGCCCGTGGCAAGACCGGAGTCACATCACGCACGAGCTGCGCGCTCAACTGCCGCAGTCGTTGGCAACCGTCACAGCAACGTGCAGCTTGGACTGAAAGAGGTTTCCTTCGCCAGAGGTTTCGTCGCGAGCATCAGCACAGGGTTCCGGGATGGGGTTTTATGGGTCGGGGATACCGTTCAGACAGACCACCCACTGTGAAGTCTCGAGAGAGCGATTCAAACAAAACTTTATCTTGTTCCTATTATTGCCAACTAGTAGTACACGAAATCCTCGCTCTGGTTGCCGTCTTCAGTGTCCTACTCATCCCCGTCGTCAGCAGCTCGCACTATATCCTCCAAATGCGTGTAACGCTCGATGCCATCGGCACAGATATTCTTTGCATTGAAGAATATGTGTACGAGCTTCTCCACGCGAACTGGGGAAAGGCGGTTGCGCAGCTTGGAGTGTATATATGCGTGAGTGGAGAAATTCCGCTCAGCTGCAGCACTTGAAGCCGCACAGCGAAACAACGGTAGAGCTATCTTTTGGAGCAGCGGAAATTGCGTCAGTCCACACCATAAATCGTACAGTGTGCTCTTGCGGTCACATAGCAGCTTCCATTACCGGGGACGGGCGTCTTTGAACTCATAGACAAACCCATGGAAATTTGCAAGCTCTAGCATAGCCTTCTCTTCGTTGTGAGATCCTAGCCAAGAAGAGAGAGTCTTCCGTATCGCCTCGAGTCTTGGTGTCCATGCTGATGCCAGCGTATCTTGGGTTGAGCAGGTATGCCATACCGTGCGCTTTCCCAGAGATGAACTCGAACAACTGATACACTTCGGACATCGAAGTTTCGTTTTTCTCGAACCTCTTCAGAGCCTTGTCATTGGGCTCGAGAATGGCTACCGCCATTTTTTAAGACGAGGCACGAACTTGTCTGAGGTCACCAAGTCGTACACGGTCCACCGATCTTTCTTCTGCTTCTTCGTCTTCGCGATTAGAAACTGGCGGGCCGATACTCGCGAGAATAGAATTGTCTCTTCAGCAAGAATTGTCTTGAAGCATGCCAGCAAAGATTCCCACCTGGTGTCACCGGGTTTTGCTAGAAGGCGTAGCCCACCCTCTTTCAGTCGTGTGGACAAGTCATGCCACATCTTGTGGTGAAACTTGAAAAAGATCACGATCTTCTTGCAGCCATCTTGTAATGCGTCCATCCACTTGAGTTTCTTGACAATATCTTCCACTAGTAGGTGCAGAGCAAGACACACGCACCCGTGGAAAAAGACACCAGGGAACTTGGCTTCAAGTGATCGCCAAGCGGCCTTGTTAGTGGCCGTGTTATCCGTCACGACGGCACCAACTTGCAGGAAGTCATACTTGCCGATGATGCGCTCGATATCCGAAATTAGAAACTCGGCGTCATGCGATTGAGACCCTGTATACACCGACTCAAGAAAGAAGGTGTCCTTGTCGGCGACAGCCATGTAGTTGACAACTGAGAGACCGTTGATGTCAGTCCAAGCATCTGTCACAAGAGAAACGACCCCCCAACCTTAGACTGAAGGTTCTCGATGGACTTGGCGTATGCACGGTCCAGTAACGTCGTTGATAGTTGGTCAGCGGATGGCAGTTCGGCTCCGGGATTCAGTAGTCGAAGCGCATCCAGCAAGCTGGCGTGACTAACCTTGTAGAAAGCCATGCCCGTGCTGTACATCCACCAAGCCAGCAGCTCTTGAAACTTTTTGAGATCCCATCTTTGAGCCGAGGACGATACCTGTCCGTAATCAGGGCTGATTGTGCTCGAGCAGAGCACCTCTTGGTCAGGTGGTGCTTGATGCGCTCCACATGGGTCCGTCCGGTGGTCTGGACGAGCTCTCCACATTTCTTGCGCCACACACCATCCTGTGGGTCTACATCCGCACTGTCCCAGGCAGCGTCAGGCTTCCGTCCAGTGCGAGGGCGAGGGGCTTCTACAGCCTGTGGAGTAGCTGGTGAAAGCGGGGAGGCGGCGAGTTCGGGTGTGGTGGTGCTTTGGGCAGCCTTGGCGAGGTAAAATCGAGAGTGAAAAGGCTTCCACAGATAATTGCGCGGCGTGCTTCCAGCGGAGCGCCGTGAGCCTGTCGCTTCAGCTAAAGGTAGGCTTGCATTCTCATCAATGGAAATGGCTACAAACGGACTTAAAAGAATGATTATCCAAATAATCAAACCACCCCCTCTCCAAAATATCAATTTCCGGATCAGCATGCCGATTTGCAGGTCCGACCGTTTGACATCCGAAACGACTCTGCGACGTGTGCACACTTGCAGTCACTATGCTAGAATGCAACGACTATCCGCAGAGCGATCCACGGTACCCATAATCGCTTCCGACCTTGAGCGCCCGTGCTCAGCGTCCGCGTCGCTGCGGCAGTGCAGATTCATCCCTTCGGCAGCCATGGCCAATGCGCTGCACATGTATCCGTCCATGGCGATGCTGCTGTGGGCATGGGCCACGGGTGTCATCCTGCAGGTCATCGGTCTGCTGGTCTGCTGGTCCTACCGACACGAACGGAACGCGAAATGGAGTCGACGACGCCGACACAGAGCACAAAGCCGACAGAAGGACGCCGGTGACTGCACCCCAAGAGACCGACGAACGTCCGTGGATGCCCCGATACGAAGACGCCCTCAGCTGCAGACACCATCAAGGAGCTGGAGGAGGAGACCAGAGCAGCACGGACGGGTGCCGAAGAAGACGAACAAGGAGAGAGAGACGTCCACGTGTTCGACTGGAAGAAGCTTGCACGTCGGTCAGCAATGGCCGCGCTGTTTCTAGCTCTCGTCAGCGTTGGAACCAGTACGGTGGTGCTCAAACTGCGCACTGGGTCCTACGTGGAGCAACCATACGAGTGGTATTCGCTCGCGAACACTGGCAAGAGGCTGCATGCGGCTTCGCACAAGTTGCCCACCGACATTATGAACACGTGCAGGTTCCGAGACGCCATGGCTGCACACACTACGTTTCGTACCTTGGACCCGATCATTGAACGATTCGCAGCAAGTCACAAGGATCGCGGGACAACGCAGAAGCAACGCATTAAGGTGTATGTGATCCCCTTCGACTACGACCACGTACTTGAGCTGAACCCGGACCAATTGATCCCCATCGTAGAGCCGCTGCCTCAGTACTGGACGGCGTCCAGCTCGTCTGGAGACAGCGACCGAGACGCTGCCGCGATCGTGACGTCTGGGTTCGTCAAGGCACGGCCGGTGGACGAGATCACGCTATTCCCGTACCTGTGGCATAGTCTTCTGGGGCCATACTTTGACCCTCGCGTGGAGACACCCTTTGCAGAGTCTTCGATTCGGGTGATTGACGCGCTCAATCTGGAATTCCGTATCGTGCACAGTGCTCAGGAGCTACGCAACTTGCCTGCTCAGAGCAATCTTCTTGTTGCTGCTCAGTCGTTGGACTCTGTTAACCGCTTCTTTGAGAGCGACGCACTCCCGGCTGAGCCTCGCGTGGGCTTTCTCACGCTTGCAAATGAGAACTGCAACAACCCAGAGCCCAATCGCTTCCTGGATAATGCAGCGATCAAGTTTGGTCTGCTGCCGTACGGTGACTGCGCGCTGGTAGATGGGAGCCGCTTTGCTTCACTACCCCTCGGACCGAGCTTCGAGCACGGCTTCCCGCTGAACGCGCATCATTTGAACCCGCCGGCGCCTCTCATATCTGGTTTCGGGCGAAAGTTCTTGCTCAACCTCATGGTGAGCTGGACGAAAGAGAAACCTACGCGAGTGCAGGCCATGATGGCCGCCTTGCGAGTGTGTGGTGACCTGGAGAGTGCAACGCGAGCGAACACCCGACGCTGTGTTGTTGAACACAACGATATGCTGTTTAAGGCCCTCCAAGCTGTTGACAAGCGTCTCGGCACCGCTTGGCGCTGGTATTTATCGGCGGCACCTGCTGCCTACGTGTCCACTTTGCAGCAATCTGTGTTCACGGTTTGTCCATTGGGCAAGAACCCTGAGCAGTACCGCATCTGGGAAGCGTTATCGGCCGGATCGATCCCCATTGTAGAGGAACTGCCGGAGCAGTGCCAGCCCCCGGCCTATTCTTCCACCCAGCCTACCCTGACTCGTGGCGATGTGTCCCTGAAGACGTGCATGGTGTTCTTCGTCGATTGAACGCCCCGGTTCTATTCGTAAGCGACTGGAAGCGCGATCTTCCGCGCCTGATGGATCGGTATTTCATTCGGCCGAAGAAGGATGCAGGGTCATCGAAATCAAAGCAGGGATACGACAGCAGCGAGTGGGGCGAGTGGACTCCAACAGAAGAGCTACTAGCGCTGCAAGCGCGTGCGCGTTCGTGGTATGTCGGCCTAAGCCACCACCTCCAAGCGGACCTCATCGACAAGGTCGTCACACATTTTTCAAAAGCAAATTAACCGCGCCATAATTTAATTCGTTTGGCCGTGGACTGAAGCAATGTCTGCGGTGACTCCTTTTGCATGACGGATCTGACGAAGAGCTGTTCGCAAGGACAATCTACGTTTCAAATGGCAGGGTGCTACATTGCAGGTTGCAACAGGTCGAGTTGGTATGACGATTGCCGCGGTGGGCACGAGCACGCCATGGCGAATTCGAGGACGAAAGTGGCAATAGCGGGCGATTATATTCCGTCACTCGAACAATCCTAGGCTGGGCAAATGAGGAAACTTGAGTGATTATTATACAAAAGGAACTATGGAGCACTGCTCACACGTGGTCGACAGGGGTGCAGACGGCGTAGGCGTGCTGTCGTTCCACTTCGTTGGTGCCGATGGCGCCGGAGTTCGTGCTCGTGGATTTGATCCACGGTCCTGAATCAGTGTATGCTGCGGGGGTTAATGCTTGGGTGCTGCCAGTAATACGGCGAAGGAGGTGGCGGTAGTGGCGGACCATAACAAAGCGGTGGCGGGACATAGTGCCAATGCGGACTCGGTCGTGGAGAGAGCGGGGTGCTGGCGCGTCGGCGATGGAACAGATCGTCAGTGAAGTCGAGCAAGCGGGACGGATTCAAACCAAAATCCGAATGGCGGCGATGGTGACCGTCTCCGAACGGTAGTGGCATGTCTAGCGAGAATCTGCTTGGCCAAGCTGTGAGCGCTTCGCTGTCGAGCAAGTTCGAGAATGCCTCGCTAGTCGCAGAGTTGTTGCACTCTGTGACTTGTGCAAACCCGTGTGACACGAAGACCTGGGTTAGAAAAGCTGGGTCTGGAAGACGAAGCCGAACTTCGACAGGATGCTGTCTGCTTTCGTTGGCGATGGAGGCAATTGCCAGACAGACTGCACGCTTTGGTTTTACATGTGCTTTATATTACTGTTGCCGTTTTCGGGGTTCTTGGTGATCACCAGCAATGGTGATGATGATGGTGGTGCGGCGGCGAGAACAGTGGCGGATACTCGTAGTAGACCGGAGGCGGAGGCGGCGGGACTTCGTAGATTACCGGCGGCGGCGGTGCTGCATAAACCACTGGTGGTGGCGGGGTGGGCCGTACACTACCATCGGCGGACCGTAGACCATCGGGGGCGGGGCGGACAGCGTCTTCCGTGCGGCGATCCAGGGAACGGGAACATACTGTGCTTGCTGGTCGTTTTTTCTTGCTGGTGGTCGTGTGTTCTTGACGAAGGAAAATGCGTAATGAGCTCGCGTTGCGGTTGGCAAAAGGTAGGAAGATCTGATGGCACCGCGCTTGATCTGCTTTCAAACGCACTGGGACACCCCGCCGGGACCGTAAGCAAAATCCAGAGTCTGTTTGTCGCGAGAAGAAGCTGCCGGTGCTCCGCTGCCAGTAGGAGATCGATCAAGCATTCTTTGTCGGCTCTTAAGAAAGCTGCTGCAGTCGAACAGGAATTCATTACGTGTCGTTTAGCGAGGCTGCTGAGCTATCCGCGCAAGTTTACCACCCTGGGTGGTGGTGGTGATGCGGCGGTGACCCGGGTGGCGGAGGCCCGAAACCGGGCTCTGGCGGGGGCGGGTAGCCGTAGGGCGGCGGCGGGCCGTGATGGTGATGCGGAGGTGAAAAAGCTTCCGGCGGCGGTGGCGGCGGAGCGTACATCGGCTGCTGCGGCGGAGGTGGCGGGCCATATCCTGGTGGAGGTGGTCTTGCTGGCGAATATTCCATTGGAGGCGGTCCTGGTGGCGGATACTCCATGGGAGGCGGGGAGTGTCGTCCGTGCGGCGACCCTGGGAAGTGATGGTACATCGGCGTTAACTTGCTGTCCTCTCTTGCTGTCTGGAGGTCTTGTGAGCTTGGGGCGGCAAATTGCGTTGTGGCGAATTCACTAGCAGAGGGTGGATGATCACCAGCGCACACGACCGCACGCATTCGCGTCTCACGATCCGGGTCAATCTGGCTGACCTTGAAGCGCATCTTTGAGACCTACCTTGTGACGTCGAAGCAAGCTTTTGCAAGACCGCATTTTCAATCGCACTGGGGATAGACAAACAAAGTGGAAGCGCTAAAGTGCTGTACGCGGTGTCAATATATTTTTACGATTGCGATGTGTCTTGTGGCGATAACGTCAAACTCACACAAGTTTTACTGGCATGACGACACCATATCCTCGTTTACCACCCGCGGTGGGGAGGGGGCCGCGATGGTCTGGCGGAGGCGGGCTGTGGTGGTGGGGAGGACTGTGCGGCGGGCCGTGGTGGTGCGGGGGCGGAGGACTGTGGTGACGCGGCGAATGGGGCGGGCTTCGTGGCGGAGGGCCGCGGTGGTCCGGCGGGGGCGGGCTGTGGTGGCGCGGCGAGTGCGGGCGGAACATGTCTTTCTCAACAGCGGGATTGCTCGGGTTCTTGGACGCTTGGCGAATTGAGGAATGAAGGCGCAGCCGACTTGAGCTGTCGACGACAAAGCGCTGCGGATCTCGACGCGGCGCATTGGGCATCATGATGCACAAGGCACACGAAGCAGCGGTTGAACCTGCAGCAGAGACCAGGTCAAGGCGGAGTTAACCCACGCTAGGTCTGTCGCAACCTTGGGGTCGAGGACGAGGACGAAGGTCAGCGAGGAGAAGATGATCTGCAAGAGCCGAAACAAAATCGTCGGCCGATATCAGGCGTCGATTATGCCCCAGACTTTGGTCAAGCTCGTCGGTGCGCTCGCTGCAAGGACTCGTTGCAATGACGTTCTAGCCGAACAAACCAACGCATGCTCAGAAATGCTGCTGCTTGATTGCAACGAACTGGTGGCGCCGTCGAAATCGCCGCAGCACACTTGCTCGCGATAGCGTGATAACGTGGAGGCTAATGGTACCACCAATGCAGTAACCTTAACTATTTCGATGTCCAAATCGTTCGCCTCCACCGTCGATTGCATCCAAAATCAACACGATCTTCTTGGTCTTCAAGGCAGGTCGGCTCATCGCTGCTCGTTCGTGTGGATTTTGCCTGAGAAGCGGAGCAGCAGCTGCGGGGCTATTCTCAATGATTGCCAGTGGCAATGCCACGACTGCCAAACTCGCGTAAGCCTTCTTGCTCAGCGCCATTCCTCAATTCACCAGACCGAAGAAGCTTCGACACAGTCATGTTCCGACCGCACTCGCCTCCACCTCCACACCACCACGGACCTCCCCCGCACTACCATCAAGGCCCACCACCTCCTCCGCATTATCATCAAGGACCGCCACCGCCCCCATCGCACCACAGTCCACCGCCGCCACATCACCGCCGTCATGGCTCACCGTCGCCGCACCATGGCCCGCCGCACCACCACCACGGTTGGTAGCGCTGACGCGAACAATACATTTTCATGAAGCAGTCAACGAGGGTTTCTGTTTAATTTTGCTGACTCATTCCGACCGACTTCAACATCGGCAACAACAGAAAGCACAACGACAAACCCACGGCGAGGCAGTGTTATTCGAGAAAGCACTGCATCCTCTTAGCACAAACTACTACGCACAACGCCACGGTCGTCACTTGCACCGATTGCCTTCTCTGTATCGGCGGGGCCCGCCCACATTGCAGCAGGCCCTGGCATTCCTTCCCCACGCTTTACTTCCACATTTTCTTCATCTTTTTGCCCATTTTCTTGAAGCCTTTGCCCTTAAAGCCCTTGTACTTGTGGCCCTTGAACTTGTGGCCCTTGTGCTTGCCGTGTTTGTACTTGCCGTGTTTCCCGTGCTTGCCACCCATCACAACGACGCCAGGCTGCGCCACGTACGCCGGCTGCGCGTATCCAGGCTGAGCCGGGTAGGCATGTCCTTGCCCGGCGTGTCCGCCGTGAGCGGGATATCCCGGCTGCGCGTACGCCTGAGGCGGATAGCCCGGTTGAGCTGTAGGGTAAGCTGCCTGAGGCGGGTAGCCCGGCTGTCCTTGGGGCGGGTAGGCAGGTTGTCCTTGCGGCGGGTAGGCTGGTTGTCCTTGCGGCGGGTAGGCTGGTTGTCCTTGCGGCGGGTAGCCTTGTTGGGGCGGGTAGCCTTGCTGGGGCGGGTAACCTTGTTGCGGCGGGTAACCTTGCTGGTACCCGTGCGGGGGCTGGTTTCCTCCAGGGTACATGGCGCTGCTTGTCTTGCTCCGCTCGTTCTTCCTGCCACGCGTGACGTAAAGTGCTGACGATCGCCGAAAAATGAGGGAGAGATTGTACCCACGGTGAAGAAGTGACGAATATTACGGATATGGGCTCTTCAGGACAAAACAATATCCTTATGGAGCTGGCGGTTGGCACGCGCTGCGAGGTGCTGTACTCGGGCGCCGTGGGCAGTCTGCGCGCCAGCATCAAGCGCTACGGGGAGGTGGCGTACGTGGGGCCCATCGAGGGGCTGCCGGGCGACGACTGGGTGGGTGTGCGGCTGGACAAGCCGCTGGGCAAGGGCGACGGGTCGCACAAGGGCAAGCGCTACTTCGACTGCGGCCCGCTGCACGGCGCCATCGTGCGGCCCGAGCGAGTCAACATCAAAGGCGAGTTCCCTGTGTTTGCCAGCCACCCAGAGAGTCTGGCGCATGCGCTGGAAGAGCGCCGCAAGGAGAAGCAGAGCGCCAAGATCTCCAGTGCCAGCGACTCTTTGCTGCAGCGAGAGCCCACGAGCGACGAGCTGGCCACGAGCTTCTGGGAAAAGTTCACCAAGCAAGAAGCGCATGTGCGCAAGCGAGTGGGGCTGTTCTGCGAGCAGAAGAAGCAGCCGCTGCCTGTTGAGCCGGCGAAAGCGGTCAAACTGGACGCGCTGGTGTTGGAGGTGAACGCTATGCGGGACGAAGCGGCTACGGCGGCCTCGCTGTACTTGTCGCCGTACGATGTCCGTCACACACAGCAGATTATAGCCAAGCTACTGGAGCTGATCGATTCCACCAGAACGACGTTCGCGCCCAGGAAGAAGTTTACTTTTCGAGTGCACGCCGCGCGGCGAGCCAAGGCCGAGAAGGCGGAGAACCAGCCCAAGCAGGATGATGTCCAAACTCCCACAGTTCCTGCTGAAGGTCGAAGCAACCAGTCAACTACCCAGAGAGCGATCGAGTTCGATGAGCTCGTGCATTCCAATAAGCAAAACGAGGTGATTGTGATCGACAGCAGCAGCTTTGCGGACCAAGATGACAATAAGCGCCGCGACCTGAATTTCTCGCATCTGATAAATTGCACCGTGCTGGTTTGTGTGGAGACGTCGGCGATCCGTGGCGACGCGCTTAAGAACTGTGTGTTTTACACTGGAGCGGTGTTCGGTAGCATGTGGCTGGAGGGTTGCGACGGCTGCGAGTTTTTCGTGGCATGCCGTCAGCTGCGCGTTCATTTGAGCACGGCTACGACGTTCCACTTGCGGATTCCAAGCCACCCTATCATTGAAGACTGCCAGCAGATGCAGTTCGGTCCGTACCGCCTGCAGTTTGAGGGTCTAAAAGCAGCTCGAGCGGCTGGGTGTGCAGAAGGACTCAGGCTTCTGGGCGAAGGTGAATGATTTCAAGTGGCACAAGGCGCACCAGTCTCCGAACTGGAGTGTGCGCGACCTGAAGCAGCCTCTGCTGACAATCCCCGCGGCGCTTGAGAAGACGATTTCATACGAATGAGATGCCGCCACCGATGAAGTTGCTTCCAGCAACCGCCAGCATATTTAAAAGAGTCGAAAGCCACGCTCGAAGAGAAAAAAGTATATACAACACGAAGCTGGAAGCCTGCTTGCCTCCAATCTATCACCTGCTCAGCTCCACATCTATTCGTGCTTGCTCTTCTTGTGTTTCTTCTTCTTGCCGTCCTTGTCCTTGTGCTTAGACTTTTTCACCTTCTTCTCCACCACTGCTTGCTTGACCTCCTCGACTGGAGCCTGCTTTTCTACTGCGTTCTCCTCGTCCAACGTCGTGTGCTTGCGCTTATTTTCTTTTTGTCCTTCTTGTGCTTCTTCTCCACCTTTTCGGTCTCCACGACCACCGATGGCGCCCCGACAGATCCAGCGTCTTTCTCTTGGATTTCTTCACGGGTGTAGAAATCGACGAGCCTTTGAATCGCATCGTCGCTTCAACGGCAACCATACCGCCAGCAACGTGGACACTGCATCAACAACCTCATTAGTACCGTCCAGTACACAACCAAAAACTGCTCCACTCACCGCAGCACTTGCACCTCCACTTCATCGTTCACCGAGATGGAAGATCCGTCCTCTCCGAGCCAGCAGTCCTGCGCGTAGTTGTGCACGTAGCCCTTGGGCAGCTCGCCCTCGGCCACGGAGCCGTTGAACACTCCGGCGAAGAGCATACCGACGTGGTTGGCACCGATCTTGTTGACGACGCCGCGCAGCCGCATGCCTTCCTTGGGTCGGAACACCAGCGCGTCGGCCAGCACCTTGCAGTGGATGTAGGGCATCTCGTTGACGATGGCGCCGTACGGACGCTCCAGCTGCACCTTGCTGAAGCTCAGCACCACGCCCTGCAGCGCCTCCGAGTAGCGCATCAGCTGCTCCGTCAGCTCCTGCTCGATGCCCACGCGCGGCTCCGTGGCGTGGCATGGCGACAGGCTCACGCTGTGCCGCACCTTGCACAGCACGAAGGCGTTCGACATGGCGAATCGGCAATGGTTCGCTTCCAGTGGATGAGCTATGTGTGCCACACCAAACGATGCCGAAAGATTGCATAAATTGATGTAACGCCACACCAAAATTCTACCTGAGGCTGAGAGCCGCTCCCACACTACCGGAACGGAGTAATGAACGTCCTGATGCTGCGTCGTTCGGCCGCGGCGGTGGTGGCCAAGCAGAACCTGGCGCGCGCAGCGGCGGCCGGCAGTGCTCGCGGCATGGCCAACATCCCTCCGCCGGGCCAGTCGGACCCCAAGCCGTCGTGGGGAGAAGTCGTCGAGAAGATGTCGGACACCTTCTTCCTGTCGGACGTGTTCCGCGCCTGCTGGCTGTCCTGGGAGGTGCACGTGGAGCGCAAGGTCACCATCAACTACCCGTACGAGAAGGGCATGCTCAGCCCGCGCTTCCGCGGCGAGCACGCGCTGCGTCGCTACCCGAGCGGAGAGGAACGGTACGGAGTCTGATGCCCATTCTGGTGGTCTAGGCGGCAGTGAGATGGGCAGTTTTTTATTGACTTTTCGATTATTGTTTTTATTCTTATAGATGCATTGCATGCAAGCTCTGCGAAGCTATTTGCCCTGCACAGGCCATTACCATTGAAGCGGTGAGTAGATTTTAGATGTGTTAAACGATGAGGAAGGTATCTTATGAATTTTTTTATTATTATTGTGCAGGAACCCCGTGCCGACGGCTCCCGTCGTACCACCCGCTACGACATTGACATGACCAAGTGCATCTACTGCGGTTTCTGCCAGGAAGCTTGTCCTGTGGACGCTATTGTCGAGGGCCCGAACTTTGAATTCGCCACCGAAAGTCACGAGGAGCTGCTGTACGACAAGGCCAAGCTCCTGGCTAACGGCGACAAGTGGGAGTTTGAGATTGCCAAGAACCTTTCGGTCGAGCAGCTCTACCGTTAAATGGAGCAGCGAGATTGTTGAGGCGACCTGCCAGTAGCTGTAAGAAAGCGATCTTTATTGCGATGGTGCGGCGCCGTTTATCGCGTCCGCAAAAAGACAAGCGGGGTGGCTTTATAACAAAGACAAATGCGAGCGAATGAATGAAACCTTGGGCGTGTGCTTGCAATTGAGAGCGATACAACGACGTCATCTGAAGCTACGGCTCTTCCGGCGGTGCGATTGTGAACTTGATCTTCTTGATGGTCTGACCCGCGAACTGGTACGTTTTGTCCGGCACCTTGGACGTGTCCGTGTCGTAGAAGTAACTTGTGCCCACCGTCTCCTCCAACTGACCATGCAGCTCGTACTCGCCGATCTTGAGCACCGGCGTCGCTGTGTCAATACCCTGCAACATCAACACCCAGTCAGCCGACCATGCTTGCACAATAACGGTAAGCTAGACCATGAAGCCACACACCTCGAGCGTGGCCGAGCTGTAGTCATCGAACAGTGGGTGGTTCTTAAAGTCGCAGAGCTCCAGCACCACCAGCGCCTCCTCGCCGTCGCTCTCTTCGTCGTCATGGGCATCCACAGCCTTCTCCTCTTCATTGCATGCGCTGTCTTGTGCCGCCTCTAGCTCTGTCGGATGCTGCCGCTTCGTCTCTTCATCCTGCTCGCTCTCTCGTCGTCGTCGCTTGCCCTTAGCAGGCGGTCGCTCCGACATCGGCGTGATGGGGTTACGGTGGGTTACACTGATTACTCTTTGCCGCCAGCCAGCCAAAAGTCAAGTCGCCATGGAGGGTGAAGGCACAACCATCGCCGTGTCGGGCGTGAGTCCCCAGCTGACGGAAGCCGTGCTCGTCAACATGTACCGCACATACGGCCCCATCCTCCGTGTCAAGCACAATGGATACTCTGCGTACGTCTCGTCAGAAACCATTGACACACAAGTGCATTTCTAACTGGTTGGCATTGATTGGCAATAGCCACGTGACGTTCGAGAAGGAGGAGAACGCCAAGAGTGCACGCAGAGCGACCAACAACGCGGTAATGGAAGGCCACGAGCTCAAAGTGATGATGGTGCGCGACTTCAAGAGAGCCAACGTGCCGTGCAGAAGCTTCGCAGCCGGAATCTGCCGACACGGCGACATGTGCAAGTGAGTTCAATCATACTGCTGCTGCAATAACGTGGCAGGTATGAGGCTAATGGTCTTGTGTTGGTGCAGATACTACCACGCGACGGATGATGCTCGGTTCGCTTCCTCTGCAGGTGCCGCTCCTGAAGCGAAGGAACCCAAGAAAAGGAGCGAGAAGACGCACAAGTCTGCCCCAGTGACGACGACGACCAATGTCACCGATGCAGCGGCGATCCCGAAGGGGTCAGTTTGCAGGAACTTCTCGCGCGGCTACTGCTCGATTGGAGCCGCGTGCAAGTTTGCCCACGTGATGGGTGGAGGTGCTCAGGCGCCAGGCAAACTGGCCAAGCCTTGCCTTTTCTTCGCGAGTGGGCTGTGTACCCGTGGGGATGCATGTGCTTATGTTCACATACCTACGACTAGTTCGAAGACGACAGCACCGACGGCACCAACTGCCAAGTCGAAAGAACCGAAAGCTCCCAAGGCCGCGAAAGCGCCGAAATCTTCAACGCCATCACAACCCAAAGCTCCAGTTGCAAAGGCGCCTGTGGCTGAAAGCAGTGACGATGAAAGCGAGATGGAAGATGTGCAACAATCAGGTGAAGGATCGCGTACATGCATCGAGTGCGAGAAGGCTGGAGTTGCTGTCTGGAAATGTTCAAAGTGCGACAACGCGCTCTACTGTGAAGACTGCAACCGCGTTGTGCACAAGGCTCGCGTGATGTCCAAGCACAAACGCTCGAAGCTTCCGGCACTGCCAAAACTACCGCAGTGCGAAGAATGCGAGTCCAAGGTGGCGAGTGTCCGCTGCGAGCAGTGTGAAGTCCCGTACTGTGCATCGTGCGACGCCAGCGTGCACAAGTTTAAGAGTCTGCGCAAGCACGTCCGCGTGCAACTCGCTGTAAAGGACGCGAAGCCTAAGCGTAAAGCTAAGGAAGAGCCTGTACAGCCCAAGAAGAAGCAGAAAGTTGAGGAGCACGCCCAAGTTGAAACGAAAGTGAAGAAACAAGTGAAAGAGAAGAATGATGAGAAGAAAGCGAAAGCTGAAGTCAAAGGAGTGGAGCCCGTGCCATACGTAGAGAGCGTGCCCCAGCTTGACTTTTCAAGTGATTCGGACTCGTCCGACTCGGAAGATGAACAGGAGGCGGATACCCAAGAGGCTGATGACGACGAGCCGATGCCGTTGGCGTCGCCTACAGTCGCTGTTGCAAACGGTTCGGAGACAGAGTCTGACGAGGACTTTGACGACGTGAAGCCGTCTGCCACCGCGGCAGCGGCTAGGCAATCGTCCGAATCTTCAGATAGTGACGACGACGATGTCAAGCGTGAAGTAAAACAGGAAATCCCAACTGCTGCGGCATCATCCGACTCGGAAGTCGAGTCCGATGACGAAGATGCAAAGCCTACACCAATGGCAGCACCTGTACATGAGCCCGTTGTAGAAGATACGTCATCCAGATCTTCGAGTTCCGACGATGAAGATCAACAGCCGACCACGTCGACGACTGCACAGAAGCCTACTACTGATGAAGCATCATCTTCGGATGGCTCCGAAAGTGAAGAAGAGGCTCTGCCCAAGTCAGTTGCCAAGCCAGTAGCTTCGTACAAGCCTGCTGCCGATGAAATCTCGTCCGAGTCCTCTGACGATGAGGATATGGCGGAGTTCAAGCCTGCGCGTGCTCCGAAGCCGACCATAAAGAAGCAGGTTGTCAAGAAGGCGGTTGCCAAGGAAGTGTCATCTGATTCCTCGGGCGATTCCTCGGACGACGAAGCGGCTTCCAAGCCCACAAAGGCAGCAGCAAAGGCGAAGACGGTGGTCAAGAAGAAATTGTCCTCATCGTCGTCGAGTTCTTCATCATCTGAAGATGAAGCTCCTGGCAAGCGTGCTCCCACGAAACCTGCTTCTACGAAGACTCCTGCTCGCCATACCTCAACTTCTGCACGAACTGGAGGTGGCGGTGCATCAGGTATTTCTGAAGGCAGCTCGCATACGTTGGTGAAGAAGATTGAGGCGTTCCGCGAGTCTGGCAAGGGCATCGAGCTGCACTTGGACGCCAACTTGAACGGCTTTGAGCGACTGCTTGCCCACGACTGCGCCGAACGACTCGGACTCGCACACGAGAGCACTGGCACTGGCTTGGAGCGCCACATCATCATCTCGCGATACTAGACGACAACCAACCTGTTCGATCAACAAGACACGGCGACCTCGAACAGCTAGAATAGATTTATCTTCCTCATGTTCATCTCGTGCATTGTCCAGCCAGCCAACTGTGGCCACAGAGGGTTCTAGTGCCAATGCTCATTTCCTGCTCTAACGGTTCCCCTCCAAACAACTGACTGCGCTCTCACGCCCGCGTTCAAGCACCACAAAGCAGCGACTACGAACGCGAGACTTACTTGCGTGCAGCCCTTCTGTCGGCGCGAGTGGCGGCGTGGAAACCCGAGCGGATGGCCGCCACGGACCGCGACGAGCCGCAGTCTTGGCAGTGCACGAAGTAGAGGCGGCTGACCGAGTCGCGCGTGAGCGTCGTGTTGGGCGAGCGGCACATCTGGCACGACACGTACTCCGTGATGTACTTGCGCAGCAGCGACTCAATGTACTTAGGCACGTAGCGGCCGCGGATCACCAGTCGCTGGTTGCCATCGATCGATCCTTCCGTGCCCAGCTCGGCCAGCGTGAACTGCAGCACGTGCTCGGGGCTGCGGTGCATCATCTGGCAGATCTCCTGGAAGTTGACCCAGAGCGTCTTCTTGGTGCCCACGCGCATGAGCTGCGGCGGCTTCATCGTGTGTCGCTTACGGTCTGTCAGCTCGGGGTTGTTCTCGTGCAACTTGGCCATGATGCGGGCCAGCAGCTCGTCCTTGTACGAGTACGTGGCCGGGTCCTGCACCAGCACCGAGTTGCCCGACGCGTCGTGGTCGTCGTGGGCAGCATCGGCGTCCTCTTTCTTCTCCTTCTTCTGCTCATGTCGTCAATTTAGAAATCGTTAGAAATTCCGCGATAAGAGCATCTACTGCGCGTTTAGATCTGGTTTACCTCCTTCTTGACCTTCTTGGATTTCTTCTTCTTCTTCTTCAGGTCGAACATGGCGGCCACGTCCTCAGGCACGGCGGGCGGCGCCACGCCGGCATCGCCCGCAGGCGGCAGCTCCTGGTTCTTCTCGGCGACGTCAGCCATCGTGCGTGCTTCCTCCCTCCTTTTGGCTGGCTGGCGGGCGGCTCGCTGTTTCCTGCTTCCGAGTGTATTCTCGTGGCTGACAGGAATGGTACCATCTTTCGAGGAAATAGTATGACACAAATGGATAAAATACGTATTGCACATAAGTTCCTTATACAGGAGATCCGATTCGTGTTCTTCTACAGAAGTGTTTTGCCGACTTGTGGACAGCATCGCTTCCCTGGCGCTGAAGATGGCGACTCGCATCCCGATCGCGTTCCGCCGCGGCCCGCGCACCAAGAAGAAACCGATCGAGCTCATCAAGACCTGGCACATCTTCCGCGGTGACAAGGTCGAGGTCGTCAATGGGCCGCACAAGGGCAAGCAGGGCGAGGTGCTGAGCGTCGTGCGCGATCAGAACAAGGTCATTGTGGAGAACATCAACATGGTGCGTCGCTTAGAAACTCGCAGCGTTGTTTTAGAAATAGAAACCTAACGATCTGCTGTCGTGCCGCAGTCCCACCGCTACGTCAAGGCCACGCCCGCTGCCGCCGGCCGCTCGTACCTGTCGCCGTCCCCCATCCACTACAGCAACGTGAACCTGGTGGACCCCTCCATCAACAAGCCCACGCGCATCGCCATCCGCTTCACGGACGAGGGCGAGAAGGTGCGCGTGTCCAAGAAGACGGGCACCATCATCCCCAAGCCGGCCATCCTCAAGGAACGCCACAACCCGAGACGGACAGGTGCGCTCGAATGACTGCGATTGACCATTTCAAAACGCTAACCATTCTTGAATGCCTTTAGAAACGGGACCTTTCGACACGGCCCCCGAGGACGTGCTGGAGCGCACGGTGGAGGACTGGGAGGTTACTCGAGTGTAAGCGATCGCCGCTTGGAATTCGCATGGCAGGACTGTAGACGCCTGGGTGCTAGTGGTTCTGTGCAGGAGATAAGATAGACAAGAAGAGCTTGAGCAACACTGTGGCATCTATTTTTCGAGTGCAATGCTGGACCCAAATTGGTCGCACTTCGCTAGCTGCTGCTCACACTGAATCCTGCAGCCCATCGACACAGCACTGCCGTTCGTGCACTCGTAGTTCGACACGAACACCCAACCAAGAACTCAGGAAGAATGTCGACTATCGCGCACGAAGAAGGCCAGCCCCTTTCAGCTGAGGATCAGCAATTCTTCGATGCCGTCAAGGCTAAGTTTGGCGAGGCTTGCACGGATGACCTGGCGATCCGAGTGGCTCGGGCTTATCAAAGTGTCAAGAAGAACCGCCTCGAGTTCACGATCGCGGAGACCAAGAAGATTCTAGACGCTCGTGCTGCTGTCGATGCCGACACCATTTTGAGCCGCGACCTGCCGATGACGAAAATGTACAACGAGTACTGGCCCAACTGTCTCTACGGCGAGGACAACGCAGGCCACTTCGTGACGGTGGACCGCATCAGCGATATTAATCCTGACGGTCTATTCAAGACCTTTCCGAACGTCAGCGACATCCTGCCGCACCGCTGGCAGTATATGGAGCGCATCCAGTGGGAGAAGGCTGCCATTTCGAAGCGTGTTGGCCACCGCGTGTACAAGCACATTTGCATCGTCGACCTCAAAGGGCTCAGTCTCAAGCTGTTGTCGCCTTCGATAATCTCTCACCTCAAGGTGCGTCGGTCTTTCTTGCTGCGTGGATGGATATATGAGGCTTAATCTTACCTCGTGATTTCCTTTTAGCCGATTTTCGACGTGGGTCAACTCTACTACCCGGAGACACTCCACTGCCTGTACGTCGTAAACGCCCCGTTCATTTTCTACAGCGCCTGGAAGGTCATTTCAGCGCTCATCCAGCCTGAAACACGCGAGAAGATCAAAGTGTTTGTACGTGTAATATCTTGCCCGATCGAAATGAGCATGAACTGATCATTTTGATGGCCACGAACTTGCAGAAAGATCTCAAGGCGTTTAACGAGGCAGCACAGAACCACGGGATCCCCATGTCGTCACTTCCGACGTATTTGGGCGGCTCGCACCCGGGGCGTGTTATGAACAACACGTTCACAGCGTCAGCACCTGACACGCCGTTCCCAGTACCCGTCTTATCAACGACAGAGGAGACTACGCCAAGTGAAGCAACCGCTACTCTGGAAGTTTGTTCGAGCAATTAAGAGTGTCTTTGACACATTCAGCGATAGAGACTCCAATACATTCAAAGCCGCAACATCAAGTTCAAACAACGTGTTGACGCTTTGAGTAAGAGCAATGTCCAGTGACTTACCTTAGCGTTGCCGTGCCTGCGTTTACAGGATCGAGGATCTCTCGAAGAGTTCTTGCTGCACTTGCTGGTAGAAGAGCTGGGCTGGTGGCGGCTCAGCGTTAAAACTGGTAGAGTTGACGTAGTTGTGGACCAACTGAAGCTGCTTCGAATCGGCACCGACAAGCAAAGAGCAGGCAATAGAACTACATAATGCCGCCCCACTCACTTGGAAGGTGCTGTCCGAGTCGACGTGCATGTGGATGAGTCGTGATCCGATCGAGTCGTCCTCGTCGCTGGCCAGACCTCCACTCCGTACGATCTCAACGACAGAGGGAAGCTCAGCGCCCGAAGACTGCTCATGAATTCCTGCTTGGACTCTTGTGAGGACGTTCCGATGGTCCAGCGCACAGCCCCTCCCCACAACTGGAAAAGCTCAAGCAGCGTTTCCTGCGAGACTGACTCCGAGTAGCAAGTCGAACGACACGTTTCAAGCTCTGCCATGGTCCAGGGAGGCATCACGAGTACGCGAGTCCGCATGGTGTCCGACGGACGCGTTTCCGTGAAGGTCGTTGACGATGGAGCTGTCACGATGGTGCGAGCTTGGATTTTGGGGTCACGAGAGAAGCAGTCGGCGCTCCACGAGGCATCACACAAGTAGACGGTGCTGCGATCCGCTAGTTCTTGCTGGAAATGACTGCCGCGAATCCCGGCGACAACTTCACCGTCAGACGCGATGCGACCGAAGAATCCGTTAATGTCGAGCACGATCACGGGAGGTTTGTCGAGGCGACGCAAGTGGTAAAGCATCCAACTCAAGAACGTGGTTTTGCCCGTTCCAGAGGACCCGGTGACCACCACGCGGTGGCGAGGTACTTCAGGGTAGTCGACAAATGCCATGGCTAACAGAAGCAGGATCTTGTAGGCTGGACGCACGAACATCAGCGACGAAGTCGTTCCGAACAGGGCAAGCCAATGCACGCCGTTGGGGAGCTCCAGCACGGCAGGGTCGGCTGAGCCAGGGAAGACTCCGCCATGGTTGTACGTGCGGCCGTTCTGCGGCTCGGCTGCCAACGGTAGCAGTTCGGCTGTCGCCACCGCCGCGATGAATTGTTGCACGGTCTCCGTATCCATCCGTGTTCTCATCGCAAGGATGATCTCGATGTATACCAGCGGCCGCGAATTTGAGAATGAAAGACAATCGGTAGCTAGTGCGAGGTCCCCACGTCCAGCGCTTGCAAGGACGTGTTGGCGTGCGCCAGTGATCCCTCGACTATGAATCGGTTTGCTTGCATTGCATGCCACTCTAGCGATCTCGACAAGATCGAGCCGCGATGTGCTGATCGACCACCAGAAGCTGTCCGGTCGACGAGTCTAGCCTCGCTGGGCTGACGTAGCTGTTGGACGAGTCGCTGGTCGGCCGCGTCAAACTGGAGCACGACAGAAAGAAAGCGGAGTCAGGCGGAATCATCGAACGTGCGTTTACGAAGGACTGCAACTGGTATCCTTGGGTTTGTCGAAGGCTGGCAACACATTGCCAAAGTCTGGCCCAGACACACGTTCAAGTGGGCAAACTGCAGTTGCTCAGGGACACACGAGTTCTCCACAGGTGGCGCGGCAGATTGTGCCGGCGCATACTCGAGATGATACGAGAGCAACCAGAACCAAGTCGCGGTAGGAATGGCCGTGTCCGCCAACTTGTTCGGCTTTGGAAAGCGAACCTCGCCGTCACTCTTGTGGAACTACACGGACTCTTGTTTCTTAAACGCCGGCGATGGGTGAAGCGCCATCTCCGCGATGACTGCCCGCATGCAGATCCATCGTCGGCATTTTCGTCGCTTTCCGTCCAAGTTGAAGTTGCACTCTTCGCGCCCTCTGATTGGTTGCCCAGTAATACTCTAAAACATACTTTCAGTATAGTTATCACAAAAACGTCAAACGCTGTCAACATGATCCGAGGAGCGAACGAGGCCGCGTGCGCTTCGGCGGCAGCCGAGACTCGATGCTGGCGGACGTGCTGGACGAGACGCGCGAGGATCTGGGGCTCTCGCAGTCGCAGATGGAGTTACTGCATGTACGGAAATGGATTGACCCGATTGACGCAATGGACACTTTCTAAAATCCGTTGGTGGTGGTAGGTGGAAGCTAGTGCAGCGCTGTATCCTCCCATGGAGCTACTGCCAGCACGGTGCAGATGAGTAATGTCTGCAGATGCAGCTCAAGATCGACAAGCACGTCGAGGAAGATCGCCTTGTGCGGGGCAAGTGCCAGGACAACCTCGAGTTCATGCAGTGGTTCAATTCCTTCTATGAGCGCAACGCCACGGGCCAGCCCTACGACCCCTCGCCCAGCGGGAGAAGGGCAAGGGCGGCGCGCAGTTCACGCAGAAGTTCGGCGGTGCGGCGGCGCCTGCGTCTGCCGGAGCGTCCGGATCGGCCATGCGTCGGAAATCCGGCCCGACAGCCACGTCCCGCGTCGGTAGGACGCCTCCTGGAGCTCCTACGAGCGTAGGGGCGGCTAGGACGTCGACGGGTGCTACTCGTCGTCCCACGGGCGGTGTGGGAACTGCTGCGCCAGCTCAGTCTGCAGCGGACACGGAAGCTGCAGTGGCTGCTGCGACTGCGCCACTTGAAAAGAAGCTGGAAGAGCTGACGGCCAACAACGAAGCACTGACGAACGAGAGTGGAGAACTGCATGCGATGCGATGTAAGCTGAAGTAGAGCTTGGGAAGGCGAAGAAGCGAGCTCAACGGTGTTGTTTCTTGTACTTTGTAGGTGAAGAGTCTGGAGAAGAAGCGCGACTTCTACTTCATCAAGCTGCGTGAGAATTGAGGTCATGCTGCAAACAGCAGAAGACGCCGAGTGGCTCAGTCCACTTTGCTTGACGATACGGAGGAGGATGGCATCGCAGCGGAGGAAGTGGAGCAGTTGCCCAGCTATCGTCAGAGTAGACTGCCGAAGGAAGGCTGCCATCTTGCTACATTTCGAGCTGAAGGCCACATCCAATGCAGGTAGCACGTGCAGCGAAAGGTGGACGATACTCTAGCGATACATAAACGACAACGTTGTATTTGCCCTGCATTGTTGTGAATTGATGTCCATCATCGCACGACGTACATGGCTACAGTTGAAGTGAAGATGGCTACAGTTGAAGTCGTCTTGGCAGGAAAGGCATTCTCACTCACATTTCTTGTCCAGGACAAAGCAACATGCGTCAGAGTCTCCAAGAGCGGCTCGAGCACCGAGCAGCTCGCTACATCCAGGTATGGTTCGGCTTCTACCTGTACCGTCGCCGAGCCCCAGCTTTGCTTTTGTTTGTCGGTCGTCGTTGTGGAGAGAACTCGCCAAGTTGGTGGCTGTGCTGGTGCAACCTGTGCTTGCTGAAGCGCTTGTTCCGACGCCAGGTCGAGGCTGCAGCTCGAAAACTGCAGCGTTGGTGGAGACTGCGGCGTTGGCGCTGCGTCTTGGCGAGGTCTCGCCTCGAAGGAGCAGTCGACGCGCTCCGAAATGGTGTGGACGAGTCTGAACTCACAGCCGCTGCGGAGACGCTGTTCAAGATTAAGCAATCATCGCCTGCGTTGTCCTTTCGCCACTTGGACGCATCGATCGTCGAGGTCGTGTGTGCACTCATCGGTGGCATGCCCTCGGACAAATTGTTGTTGAGGCTGCTCGACCTACTGGCGCACGTGATTTCGTATCGCGATGGCATGGTGCTGAAAGACGCGTCGCAACACGAGGCGCTCGACGTGATGGGCATTCTGCTGGATGTGCTTCAGATGTACCGCAGAAATGAAGGTATAATAACGCTGTCAGCGTTCGTGCTTCTGCAGTGCATCAAGGAGCTGGAGTCGGCGAAGGATATGGAGCCCGGCGTTAAAAAGTGCTTCGACGCTGCAATGGTGAGATTCAACCGTATCGCAGAGTTGTGCTCGTTGGATGTTTAGGCACCAAAGCATTAGACCACGAGAACTAGTTACCAGTCGTAGCAAACTTTGCCGAGCCAAAAAATCGCACAAGTTTTTGAGCACCACAAAAGAACAAGAACTAAAGTCAAGCTGGCAGTACGGAAAGCACGTAAATTCAATTTTAACAGCACCTCTTGAAACATATCGGCAAGCTTAGAAACATCGGTGTCAAAACCCAATTGCTACGGCACCGTAACTGGTCATCGACCTGCAAAAAAAAAACAGTCACGAGAGCACTCTCTTCAATATGAGGGACTAAATCGCAGCACCTTTACTGATCCAGCAGGCCTTGACACTCATCGTGTAGCTGTCGAGCTTGCGCTTCCTCGTCTTTTGTAATACACCGTGGGCGACTCCACAGACAGTACCGCTACTGGAATAGTAAAAGCAGCATTATCATCTCCCGATTGGCCTCATGACTGTAAACAGCCCCGTACCCGACTCAAAGATGGAGAACGAACTCTTGACCGTCTTGCTCCGCGATGGCTGCCCGCATCCAGATCCATTGTCGGCATTTTCGTCGATTTCCGTTCCAAGTTGAAGTTGCACTCTTCGCGCCCTCTGATTGGTTGGTCTGTCATGCTGTAAAAATGTTTTCGTACAGTTTTTCAAACTCTGAATCCTTGGCTGGCAAACGCCAAGCCTTCTCGCTGTGTCAACATGAGCCGAGGACGCGGACGAGGCCGCGTGCGCTTCGGCGGCAGCCGAGACTCGATGCTGGCGGACGTGCTGGACGAGACGCGCGAGGATCTGGGGCTCTCGCAGTCGCAGATGGAGTTGCTGCATGTACGGAAATGGATTGACCCGATTGACGGAATGACCACTTTATTTAAAATACTTTGTTGTTGTTGTTGGCAGGCGGAAGCTGGTGCGGCGCTGTACCCGCCTATGGAGTTGCCGCAGCCTGAAGCGCTGCAGGATCGAGAGGCCTATCTGATCCAAAGACAGCGAATCCTGGCGCACAAGCTCGAGAGTCTGTACCACCCGTGGGAAGCGGATCCGGCAGGCCCAGACGCAGGCAAAGGCTCGGACCCAGCAGCCTTCGTGCACGTGACTGTGCCCGAGACGCAGAAGGCCAATGAAGTGTTCATGCCGGAGGAGTTGCAGGCCAATTCGCTCAGTGGATTACGCACGACCAACGCAGCAGGCTCTGCGAACCGAGGCATCATGCAGCCGCGAGCCTTCGAGACGGTGTTCAAGTCGCTGGAGGCGCAGGAGAAGAAGACTGCGGCAGATAAGGCCAAGGCCGCAGAGCAGGAGGCAGACGACGACATGGACGACGCCGACGAAGACCTGGGCGACGACATGAACGACTACACCTTCGACTACTACGACAGTGACGCGGCCAGCAACGACGGCGGCGAGGAGGTCTTCTTCTAGAGCATCTTTTTCGCTGCTGGGGAATGGATCGCCTCGAGCTTCGTTATTTATTTGACCCGATCGCAATCCAGCACTACCCAGCCCATAGACTTTTTCAACAAAATACACACTCGACGTTTACGTGTTAGCTGCGGCCCTCGCTGTGGACTGCGTCGCTCAAAGCAAACGTAGCAAGTGAAATAAAACGCGGAAGACGGAGCGCAAGGATGCACCTTATTCGTGCTCTTCAGACAGCAGCGACGTCGCCAGTGGTGCGAGTCGGTTTTCGTCGTTGGGGTCCTCCGTCGAGATGGTCTCCGTTTCCGCTCCAGTGGCAGCAGTCACGTCCGTCGTGGCGTCCGCTTCCCCGTGGAGCTCTGCGTTCTTCTGCGCCAGGTTCGAAAGCGAGTAGTTGTACATAACCGAGAAGTTGGCCGGGGCGATGGGGAGCAACTTCGCTCGACGGATGACCTCCCCAGGACGAGGGCGCGTGCGTGGCCGTCCACGCGGCTTGCCCGTTCCTCGTGCTTTCTTTTTGGCCACTTTAGCTGGCCGTTCGCCTTCGTCCTCCTCCTTCACCTGCTCGTCTGTCGACTGGTCCTTCACCACTGCGCCAGGGTTCCCCACCGGTGGCATCAGTCCAGGCAGTCCAGACAGCAAAGGCATCGGAAGGCCGTAACCCCACATGGGGAACTGCTGCTTCGAGTTCTTCTCGCTCTCAGCCTTGGCTTTAGCCGCATCTTTTAGGCGGTCGTCCTCTCTTCCGCTTGGGTGCTTCTTCGCTGGCGGGGGCTGTCAAGTTGCCAAAGGACGCGCTTAGAAGGCCAAAGCTGTCGGAGGTGCCAGGCGGAGGCGTGAGGCCCGAGGATTCGGTGGTGGAAGGGTGGAAGGACGGAGACGCTTCGCTCTCGGTGGCGGAGCCTGTGGGTTCGGCGGGGGCTGTGGCGGCGGTGGTTTCGCCGGCGGCCCCTCGGCGCCGCTCTGCTGCTGTGTCGGTACCATGAAGGGCATCATGGGCATCATGAACAGCGCCAGTTGCTGCGACATGGCCGTGATCTCGCTGGGGCTCAAGTTCTGCAGTTGCTGTGTCTGGAACTGCAGGAGCTGGAGCTGCTGCTGCTGCAGTTGCTGCTGGAGTTGTTGCTGCTGCTGCTGCGTGGCCAGGTCAGTCTCAGGCTTGGCCTCGGGCTGCTCGTCCTCGGGCCGCTTCTCCTCCTCGGGCGGCGGCGTCGTCATCGGCGACTTGGAGCTCTTGAAGTTGGCAGGAGGCTGGAGCTGGTGCGAGGGGGATTTCTTCCTCTCGTAGCGCGCGCCTCGGAAAATGACTGGTCCGATTCGCTAATATAAAACATGGCTCTATCTTTTCGATATGGCTACATTTACCACGGCTGCAACTTGCCTTTGCCAACAGGGAAATGCACACGGAGCGACCGACAACCTGCGCTATATCGCTTATTGTTGCTGCTGCAACAGGGAGCGATGTGACGTATGCAGTAACCAAGCAGGCGCAGTGCTGCTCTCGATCCCAGCTGAAATTCGAGAGATTCAATGCAACAAGTTGAGGACGGGCTGGAGCGAACCTTGGCCCGAATCCAACTGCCGTCGTCGCTTCCTTTATCACCTGCTGCAGGCAGCCTGCAAGCTTTTCTTTCTTTCTTTCTTTCATTCATGACAACAACGAAGTTGGAGTAGCTTGTGTCGAGTCGACAGTTAGGACGACCACGACAGCACTGTACTGTAGAAGCCTTGCCGTGAACCAATGCTCCTCGTGTGCCAATTGACGTGTGTGCATCTACCGTAGTATGTGTGTCGAGCCCAAAGGAGAAGCTCGAGAGCAATGTCGAAAGTCACTCCAGACCAAGTTGGCTGCATGGTAAGAAGCCTAGGCTGAAGCCCTTGGTGGATCTGCTGAAATCTGGTTGCGTTCCGACGATCCAGACCATGGCGAAACACACAGCAGACAAGCACTGCGGTGCATCTCGCCGGCTGCTTCGCGACTCGGTTGCCCACCACAGAGAGCCCTGCATCCGGAGCCCGCCATTCAACAATTGCGCGCTCGCCGACAGCGACTCCGCCTGCGCGGCAAAGCCACGCCGATGCGACTGTAGAAACAGCAGCCACGCCATTTCCGCCACCTCCGCCACTCTCCAATTTGCTGGACCAAGACGCGACACCTTCCGCTCGAGCAAGAAGCCCCCTGCATGGCACCGCCGACGGCCATATCGTACTTAGCGGTTGGCACCACCAGAACGGCATAAAAGCGCGACCCCTCAGTAGTGCCCCATACAAACGCCCATATAGTCCGGCGGGCGGCCACAAAGACAAGAGTTTTTGTGCGGAGGAGAGCGAGCCGCCAGCACTGCAGTCTTTGAAAGCGCTCCTCAGGATCAAGAAAACGCCTCAGCTCTCCGTCGCCATGAGCCTCATCCGCCAGTCCATGCGCGCCCTCAAGGCCGGTGCGTGTCCTCCCCTGCAATTGCATTTGTCGTTGTTGTTCAGCGTGTAACTGTATCCCTCCACGTCGCAGTGAACCGCCCCGCCATCGCTCGGTTCTCCACCGTGCATGGAGTGCCCACGCACTCGACCCCACCGAGGACCCGGACGTCGTGATCCCCGAGGTGCACCAGACGCTCGAGTGGTGCCTGTCGTCGCCCCCTCCTATTCACCAGTTCGACGAGGCCCCGCTGGTCATCGAGACGTACGGCGACGTGGACCCGTACCACCACTAGATCGTTTGTCGGCAATGTCCACAGGCCCCCGCCCGTTTGCCATGCATAAGTATGAAGACAGGGGACGCAGATCACTTACAGAAACCCCAGAAAAACAAGTAAAAACGATTTGGTAACTTTTTGCACACATGCAATGCGCTCTACCAGTCTTCCGGTTGTGCATTCGTCGCTGGAGAGGTCCACAATGGAAAGACACACGGAAAATAGTTCTCTTCATTGCTTTGTTTGCTGTAGAAACACTACCAACGCGGCGCGAGTATGTTTGTCTACCGTCGCCAGGTCTCCTTGATGAGTTGGATGTCCGCAAGGTCGTCGTTTATCATGCTGGTCAGGTGCTCCAGTCCCTGCCTCTGCTTGTCCATGAACTACACGACGAAACAAATTAGAGTGTGCCACAGCGTTGCAATCAAAGCATGGGCGTACCTCATAGAGCCGCTGCAAGTCCTGCGGACTTAATTGACTTGCTGGCGCCGGTTGCGCCTCCTTTTGAACACGTTGGAGCGAGACTACGTCGTTTAGCCGAGCCTTGTACTGGCCCGGAGAGTCCAACAGCGTCTGGAGCTTCTTCAGCGCCATCCTACAAGAACACTACAAATTAGCTTTTCTAATTCACACGTCGCTCCAACTGCAGCCACGTACGCCAATTGCATTTCTTCACGCTGCAGCGGCTTGCCGTAGTTTTGCAATAGCTCAATGTCCCGCATGACCTTCACCAGAGCGTGGAAAAGCTGCACGTGCTCGTGACGGCATTTCTCCAGCTTCTCCTCGGTAGCACGCGTGTGCTTGTCCATCTCAACGAGCTGCGCGCGCAGGTCATCTGTAAACTTGTCGTACTTTCCGGCATGATCTTGCTGCGCCTTAATACGTTTGAGCAAGTCATCGAAGCCCAGAATGGGGACGGGAGCGCAATTGAGCGGGTCTGGGTTATCCAACTCCGCTTGGTTCCACAAGCGCTCGCTAATGTGCGGCGGTCGCACATACAGATGCCGCTGCGTCGGGTCCACGGTGTTATACATGAGGAATTTAAAACGCGACTGCGCCGGGTCCTGGTATGCCGCCTTCACTGTGTTCAACTGCGCAACCGAAGCATCTGCGCCTAGAATGATCGGGGCTGGTGCAGTGGATGCCGCTGGGGCCGCTCCAAAAGCTGAGGGTGCTGATCCTGGTGTGGCAGTGGCTCCAAAACCGCCTCCACCGAACAAACTCGATCCTCCCGTTGCAGGAGCCGCGCCAAATGTGCTGGTGCCTGTTCCTGTGCCAAAGCCAAAACCCGTCCCTGCCGGTTTCGCTCCGAATCCAAAGCCTGTCGTCGCTGTACTGGTTGCCGGAGTCGTTGATCCAAAGAGAGAGGGCTTAGGCGTCGCTGCAGCAGCCCCAAATCCGAACCCAGTAGTGGCTGGGCTGGTAGATGGAGCAGCACCTCCAAAGCTGAACCCTGTGCTTCCTGCAGCGGGTGCCGCGGCAGGGGTTCCTCCAAAGCTAAAGCCGCCCGAAGCAGCTGGTGCTGCTGCAGGTGCAGGTGTTGCGCCGAAGCTGAATCCACCGCTACTGGCAGCAGGAGCGGCACTAGTACCTCCAAAGCTGAATCCCGTGCTGCCTGTAGCAGGAACCGCACTAGCACCACCAAAGCTAAATCCAGTGCTAGCAGCAGGTGCCGTGGCAGGCGTCGCACCAAAGAAAACCCGGTCGACGCAGCTGGAGCTGCTGCAGGAGCCGCCGGCGCCGCACCAAAGCTAAACCCAGTAGATCCGGCTGCTGGGGCCGCAGCCGCCGAGCCTCCTCCAAAGCTGAAACCTCCTGAAGCTGCCGAAGCTGCTGAAGCCGCTGGCGTCGCACCAAAACTGAAGCCTGTGGGGGCAGCAGGAGCCGCCGCTGCTCCTGCGCCAAAGTTGAAGCCGCCAGCCGCCGGCTGTGCGCCTGCTGTAGCGCCAAACATGCTGCAGATACTGTAGTTGTTTCCTGAAGGACTGTTCACAATACACGAGTCAGTTTTCGAGAGCAATTACGCAACTTCTAGGGCGATTTACGAGGCCACAGACGGCTTCAGCGTCGAACAACCAGCTACACGATGTGCGGCAAGTATTGGGGCATCGCTTCGTACCTGTGAGTGGCGCGGGGGCGGCGTCTCCGTCGGCGCTTGGGCTCGCTACCTTGGTCAGCTCCGGTCTTGTTCAGATGCTTGGCGCGCACCTTTGCTCGGTGTTTCAGCCAATCGCTGTACTTGTCTCAATTAAGTACGATCGGATCCGATTGCTTCTCTGCAGCTTCAAAGATGGCGGATCGAGCGCCGTCTTCGGGCGGCAAATGGCGGGTAGCGCAGCGGCAGACGCCCTGTTCTCGTCGCGCTCTCACTCCGCAGAGTCTTCTGTCGAATGAGATGCATCCGTTGGCCATAGCGACCTCGTTATCAGCTCTAGAACTGACGGACTCCGTTGACACTGATGCTAGGACGGTTGCAGTGGACCCACCACCAAGTTCGGGCTTGTCAGACTCGTTTTCTAAGCGAAAAATCAGCAGCAGCAGCTTGATGCAGGAGCTGGTGGTGCTGCAAGACGGAGACGTGGACCCTCTGGGCGTGCTGAATGCGTCGGCAGAAGTGAAACCTGCTGGATCGAGCAACAAAGGTGTAGAGGTTGCGTACAGAAGCGCCGGACCGGTGGAGACCGTCAAGAGGAAGTGGAAGCAGCACACGGACAGACAGCTGGCCAAGTATGCAGACCACACCTTCAAAATCAAAGCGGTGAGGTGGCAGCTGATGCTGTTGGAACTTTCTTGCGTTGCTGACGAATGCTTGGATGGATTTTACTGCAGAGCATGCTGGAAGTAAATGATTTAGAGAGTGAGTTCCTAGTAGCATGCAACTACGTGTAAGTTGTTGTGTCGGCTAACGTGTTTGATTCTGCCAGATGAGATTTCGTTCACATCAAGGAGCGAGTACCAAAAGGCTGATGATGCCTCAGAGGCGTCCGTGATTAAGAAGACGCGCGCGGTTGGAGCAACTTGAGCGTGAGTCTGCTGGGGATGAATCTTCTCTGGTGCAAGATGAGCGCACCATTGAGATTTCCCAAAGTCAGTATGTTGCCAAAGTGAGGGAAATGGAGAGGAGACTCGTCACGAATTGGGAGCAGAATCACAAGGTGGAGGCGCTGCGCATTGCTATCAAGTGTGTAAAGCTGCTGGGCGATACCAACACAGCACCAGAGTTGTATCCGTGTGTGTTCGTTCTGGTCAGTGAGGTGCTCGACTCTTTTGGCGAGCTTGTCTTTAAGCGGATCCATACACGAGCCTCTGAAGATGAAAGTGGCCAGCCTCTGCCAGAGCCATTAGGTGAGCACTTCACGAGTGCGGATATTAACGTCCAAGCTACAGAGACCTGCCGAAACTGGTTCTACAAAACAGCTTGCATTCGAGAGCTGCTTCCTCGCATGTACGTTGCACATGTGCAATACGAAGGTTGATCCATGTTGTGACGCTGTGGTTGGTTTTTGTGCAGATATATTGAAATCGCATTGCTCGGTTGCTATCGCTTCCTGTGCGACGGTGAATACCCACAGATTGTGGCGCGGCTGTCGAACATGATCAAGTATGCAAAGTCCTTGTTGTTTAATACGCCCGTTTTCGCTGCAATGAGAATGATGTGTCTAACAATTGCGCGTGTGTGCGTTTAACGATGTTTGCAGAGGCGTGGGGAGCCAATGGTTGCATTGTACGCGCGTCTGTACTTGTCTTTGGTAAGCTCCGAGCTGCTGGGTACGACCTCACCGATCGAGCAAACGATCGTGGTGAACACCAGTCTGTCCGACTACTTTTATGCTTTCAACTGGTTCAGCAGGAACAAGCTCGAGCATTGGCTCCTCACGCACAAAATGGAGCAAGAGGATTACTTGGCGCTGCATTCCCCTGCCGTTGAATGGCTCGCTAAATGTGCTTCCCCAGGAGCCACGCAAGATACCTTTGACACTTTGCTGGCCCATTACCAAGAGTACTCCGACAGTTCAATGGTTCTCAAGCACCTCTGCGAGTGTTTCGGTGCGCAATTTTACGCTTCGGCACCTACAGAGATGCTGGATTTAATTCGCGCAGCCTCTCCATCCCAGTATTCCATGTGTCATATTTACAGTGTGCTAGCAGTGCAGCTCAGCGATGTGCCAATATTTGCCGGGAATGAACCTGGCGGCAAGCTGCAGTTTTTGAACGAATCGTGGTCGTCTATCACGTCCCAAGAAGATATCGTGCAGTATATGGAGTGTGCTGCGGCGTACATGAAGCTGGTAGTGGCTCATTTCTCGGTACGTTATTTGCTGTAGTTGGCTGGTGCCATTTCGTCCTCACACTGCAATGATTTCAATTGACAGCATCGAGAAGCTCTGATATTACTGAAGGATGTTGTGCGCCACCTGAATGCTGCGACACCAGAAGAGCTGACACCTAAGGCCTATAACCTTCTTGGTGCGCTCATCGAAAACGTTGTGTTTGGCGCTCAGCAGCATTACGAGTTTTTCTCCAAGTTGATTCCTTCGACGTCTTTCTTGGTAGGTGATTTTCACTTTATCGGTCACTGTAACCACTTCACATGACCCAACCACTTGCTACGTCTAGGTGCTCATGGGCATGTTTAAGCGTGAATCGAGTGTGGGCGTTGCGAAGAAGGTTCTGCGGGCTTTTGTAGGTGGAAGTATGAAGAAATCGTCCAACCGGTCCGGCAGCCTGCGGCTACATGTTGTTGGCCCAGAGGCTGCCGTAGCGCACACTTTACTGGTTCTTTGTTGCCGTGTGCACGATGCCCTGGACTCGCTTAGCACAGTGTCAGATCGCGCTGAGGCCAACCGCGACATCTCGGCGTTCATTACGCGGCTTGGGTATGTGAACGAGACAGCGACCGCCAGCGATCGAGCACAAGACGAGGAACAAGAGGCGTTGCTCATGCTCTACACGGATTGCCGCCGTGCTTTTTACAAACTGGAGTCGATCAAGGTGCTGCTTTCGCAACTGATCCTGCGGTTGGCCATGCACGCTCACAAGCGTGTTGGCGATGGCATTGGATCGGTCATCGGAGGCAGGAAGCGTGAGCAAGCCCGTCGAAACTTTATCCAGTCCTGTCTGGCCTTTGCTCACATTACGATCCCGTCGATTGAAGCCCCACTCACGAAGCTGCAGCTGATGGTGGCGGCGGCCAACGTTGCGTTGGTGACGAGTTGCATCCCACAGATGGATGCATTAGCGAAGGCGGCGATCGTGCTGCTGGCAGAGTTTGATCCGAGTGCTGTAACGTTTGTTGCTGAAGAAAACTCGAGTGCGTTTGGGATGCGGACGTCGAGTCGCGCTGTGTCTGTCGAGTTGTTTGGGACGGTGAATACCGACGATACTCGGACCAACGCCGTCAGTCAGACGGTGGAGGCGATTTCCCAGTTGATGAGTGTGTTAGTGTACGCTCCGTCACTGAACGACGAGGACGCGTTCTACTTTGTCACTGCGCTGCGGAAGGCTGTCTTGGAGCGCATGACGTGGGTGACGACGGACACGTCCTCGCCGTCGAACCGCCTCAATGCACAAGTCGCCCGTGTGCGGGTGCTGCTGATGTTTGTCCAGCTGTATACGCTGTGGGGTCAAAAGACGCTACCGGACAGGCTACCCGGCGTGGACTCGAACGATGTGCTCTACAGGGGCGACGATGTCTTCTATGAGGAGGTGCAGACGCGCTTCAGCTCGACGATCGATGAGATAGCGCGAGACATCGAGGCGTTAGGCCAAGAGGAAGAAGGTAAGGACAACACAGGGGCCGGTCGCGCTTCGAAAGATGCCGTGCTCGCCGCACAGATCGAGCTGATGTTGGATCTTGCCAACCTCGTGGCGCCCATGCTCGACTACGACGACTGTGGACCGAGCGGTCCCACCATCACAACTGGTTCGCTCGACGCTGAGGATGCAGCCCCTAGCAGTCGCCGCCGCAAGAAACCTCGAACGGGGGTCGTATTGATTCGTAAGTGTCTGGTGTACAGCCACGAGAAGCTGCAGCTGCTGCAGCAGACCAAGACGCAGGACGCCTCAGCAAGGCAAACACGAGTGACCGAGTGGGTCTGCCGCTACTTTGACAGCACACGCACGTACGTCGCCGAGGTTCTGCATGAGACGATCAAGCGCGGAGGCGGCACCCAACTCGACTCGGTGAAAGCTCTGGAGGAGGCGCTCAACAACCTCGCGCTGTAGGGAATGGCCTGAAGCAACATCATTTCTATCGTCGAAGGTCGACTGCAACTTCCAGATCCAGCGGATGACTGGAGACCGCAACGGCCGAGCGCTGGTTGGGCGAGCGCGCAGCCGACTTCAACTTGCGTCGCTTCGCTGATAACGGTCGTCTGGGGCGGTCGCTCGCCTGGATCCGAGCCGAGGCCTCTCGCTCATTCTCGCATTCGCCGCTCGCCGCACAAGCTTCCAAACCAGTCAAGACAACTGCACTACATCCAGCATGGGCAAGGGCAAGGGAAAGGAAAAAGACGCCAAGGAGGAGAAGGCTGGCGCCGGCAAGGACGGTGCGTCATTCATAGTACAGGATGGTTGTGTTAGATGACGATGCTGATGGTGCCTGTGCTCTGCAGCTGGCGACAAGAAGGACGGCAAGAAGGGCGGCAAGAAGGGCGGCAAGAAGTAGCGCTCGGCTCCAGTCCTCACGACTCCACTGCATTTCTTTGGCGGCATGACGACGCTCTGCTGCAATGCTAAGTAGCTCTAGGGCCTTCCAAAGCCAAAGACTACACGAAATACACCATGGTTCTCGTACGCAAGCTCCTGTCTGCTCCATATAAATAGTCGAGGGGTAAGACTAGACCGTCCATCGGCCTTCATTGAGGACGCCTCCTTTCTGTTTAACAGCTCACTCCTCTGGCCATGTCGAGTGACGGTCGCGCACACACCTCGGAGGGTCGTCACCGCTTGAAAGTGCATGCGCTGGAGCCCGTGCTGCTCTCCCCAAGAGCTCGAACGGTGACGACGCCCTCGATCAGCGCGCCAAACGCCGAAACACATTTACCACCACCGAGAGCGCGAGGGCTGTCGCTGCCGCTAGGACCCACCGCCAGTCGAGATCAACCGAGATCGTCGCTCGAGTCTGTAGCGTTCGACCCGTTCAGGGGCTCCCAGAGTTTCTCCCTGCTGAAAATCCCAGCGACTTCCCGACGAACGGACCCGAGAGCAGTCACAGAGTTTCGCCAATGGATCGTGAAGCACTTCCCACAGCTACTCAACACGTTCCGGGCGCTGGGATTGATCAGAGAGCATCGGACGCGAATTAATGACCACGACGGTGGCGGGGACCTGGAGCTAATCGGCAGCAACGACGAAGAGTGCGAGGAAGCGTGGCATGTGTTGTTCCGACACGCGAGTGTGGTGGCAGTTGTTCCTGGCGAGAGGATTGTGGCTCAAGGAGTCACTCCGACTGGGACGGTGTTCTTCCTTCTCAATGGCCATTGCGAACTCTCGTTCAAGCCGACGCTGCTTCGAGACAACAAAGCGCAGACAGCTCGATCGACCTTACCAGTTGCGACGGGTAGCTCAGAATGCTCGTCGATCCGGCTACGAGAGGTGGTGCCTGGCGATTTCTTCGGACTCGACGTCGCCGCCTTTGAATTTCAGCGCTCTCTCGCGTCTGTGACAGCTAGACCAGCTCGTCACCGCAACTTCTTGGGGCTACGAGAAGCGACCAATACACATCTACTCTGCCTGCCATTTGCGACCATCCAGCAGCTCCAGCGCCGAACTTCCACGCCAGCCACGTTCCCCTTCTCGTTCGCACCTGACGCCGAGCTGTTCCTGCGCAACACGTTCCTCTTCCGAGGGATGACGGATTCCTCTCGACGATACTTGGCGGCCCACTTGCGATGTGTTGCGGTGGCTCATCGAGAGTATCTCTTCACCCCGGACAACCTGTGCGAGTGTTTATCATCATCTCTGGCCAACTCACGTTGGGGTCTCCGACGTCCGACAAGTGCGAGACAGCGGAATTGGAGCTGGAAATGTTACAGGCACACGACTCGACTGGGCTGATGGAGGCGACCGTCTTGGAGTCGACATTCGAGCGATATTGTGTGGCCACGTCGGCAGGAGGGGCTCGAGCGTACGTTCTACCGTCGACCATCTTGCTGATGGTGTTAGCACAGGAGCCAGCAGCGCTTGAGTTGATTCGCGAGTGGGTGGCGCAACGAAAGTCATGGTTCGAGTTGAGGCGAGCCACTGCACTAGCTCAGCGCAAGAAGTTGGCAGCGGAAGGGTCCGACCACGTGGTGCGACTTGCGATGGCAAACCAGCGACGGAGCAAGTTGACGTGCTCACGGTGCGGCTGGTCGGGCCACACTTCGACCTCGATGTCTTGTGTGCGAGCCGAAATCCCCGTCACTTCCACCAGAGCCTTGTCGATCTCTCTGTTGGACAGGAGAAAGAACAAGTCGCGTGAATCGAAGCGAACCCCAAGGCAGAAACCGAGCGTTGCCACTCCAGTTGATCAGCCTTCGTTGCCGAGGATGGACGCTCATCGGAGATTAAAGATCGATTCGATGGCGCTGCAGGCTCTACGGATACCAAAGCTCTCTATGGTGCAGCACTTGAGCTCGATCGGATCAATGGACAGAGCCGAAGATGGCGAGTTGCCAAGCGAACGAGAAAAGGACGAGGAAGTTCGAGCGAGTGCTTTGACGCAGAGCTATCAACGTCTCGAGGTCGCATTGGCAGTAAGCTTCAAGTGATGACGGACAACGGAGTCGAGACGTTGTACGTGAGGGAAAAAGGGGGTTTGTTGTGCTCCGATGATCATTTTTCGGAAGGTGAATCTAGTTCTAGTAATCATGGCTGGTGACAATCGCTTGGTAGTCGTGATGACTACACTGTGCCGACGTTAGCCTGCACGCACGATAGAACCCCATGCACTTTGTAATTTCCGCACACAAGCTTCAAGGACCCCGCGAGAAGACCATGAAAGTCTATTTTTCTTCGCGCTGATTTTCACGGCCATCATGATCGCGAAGTATGCCACAGACAAGAAGAATATTGAGAAGCTGAGCAAGAGTGGAGATATCCAAAGATTTCCCAGAGGAGCCGGCGCAATTGTCGTCCAAGAGCAAGAAAAGTTGGCGCAGAAGAAAGCAAAACAAAAAGCCGACGCGGACGACCAGAAAGCAAAAGAAAGAGCCGAGGAGGCTCAGAAAGCCAAGAACGGCACCAAAGCCGACAACAAATAATGCATTTCTTCGATTCCAAATGCTGTGCTTCATGATCCGGGTGACTTTCGTGTAATCATGTTGGCAGCAATGAAGACTCCCAAGGCTCAGACCCCAGCAAACTCAGCTTGCACGAAAGCAGCAAGGCCTCGAATGACTTTGCATTTCGATACACAAGCCTCAAGAGCCGACTCACCCAGCCCATGGCCCGCGCTTTCTCGTGTTGCAGCCACCGAGCCTTGCATTTAGCCCGCGAGTGGAGATTGTGCAAGGTTTCTCCGAATGGCCGCTGTTGAGCGTGTCACCGACAGCGAAGAGAGAGCAGGACTTGGCGTCTTGAAGCCAGCGAATATGCGTAACCATGCTGGCAACAATGAATATACGTTATGCTCCATTCCAACGACCGCCAGCAGGAGTTCGAGCGCACTTTATTCTTCTTCGACACGCAACGCTCAAGCTCCATAGAAATCACCAAAATTGTCGACTGCGACTCGTACGACTGCCAACCTCATTGCACTGGTGTTTATGACCGCCATTATTGTGGAATTGGCACTTGGCGAGAACACAACTTCGAAAACGGTCAAACCTGCAATTCCAACTGCTGACCAAGCAAGAGTTTTGAGGGCTGACTGCGTGGTAAGTGGCGATGAGTTGAGTGGTGAAGAACTCACCGGCTTGACGACGAAAGTACAGACAGAAGCATGGCAGCACCAATTATTGGGCCTCAGACAGAAAAGATCTCTTCATATTAGCAGAAACCGTTCCAGAAGAAAAATAGTAGGGCTTCTCTTCTCAGAGAGAAAGAATCCACAACTACAGGGCTTAGCGAAAGACCTGCAGCAGATGCAGTATGCCCGTTGGTTAAATCACGACGTCAGCCCCGACGACTTCAAAATCTTGGTGAAAGTGAATGGCGGACGAGGCCCTATCAAGTGACCTAGCATTGATTATTTGGCGCTGAAAAACTCCATCAGACTCAGACAGATAAACCACATCGTTTAATAAGAGCTGGCGCTTCGAAATGAACATCCTTCAACACAACAGAGCTTCCAGTTCCACTGCATGATCAACCAATTCACCTGCGTCGTCGCTTTTGGCTCTTATGGCTGCCTCCACTCATCATCGACTTTCGAGACTTGCTCTTCGATGACTTTGACTTTCCAAGGGCCCCCTTCAGCGGTTCAAACACGCTTTGACCGAGGCCGAAATGCTTGTCTTCGTTGTAAGCAGACCCTTGAAGCAGGTGCAGGTGCCGTCGATGAAAATACGCGATTGGGATGGCTGGTAGAAATCGCAACTCGCTGAGCTTGGGTGTGGTCAGCACTGCTTCGGGATGGTTGGACTCGTTGGGGAATTCTACATTCGGATCTTGTACAGTGAACACATCGATGGGAGAATGCCTGGCAGCTTCGGCAAGTTTCTGCTTTTCCTGCTTTCGCTCTTCTTCATCGCGGTCAAACACCTCGAGATGCAGCTCATTATCAGTAATCAAACGGAACCCCGCAGGGTACATCGCGCCAGGCCACGTCGTTGTGAAGTTCTCCTCACGTACGTGCAATGCCCCACCAGTAGACACAGCCAACACGGCATCTCGTGTGTGGTCCCAAGCAAGAGCCAATACACCGTCTTTCACGCCAACGTTATGCTGAGCTGTTGTTCGCCCAAGAACAGAACCACGGTGCCACGTGTACAACCCGTTCTCTCCGACGTGTAGATGCCTCACCACAGGCGTTCCGACAACAAACTCCTCATCCCCACTAAACCGACACACAGCCCAGGCGCGCGTACTGCACCAGTGGAGTGAACTGCCAACTCGCGCAGGTTTAGTGTGTGCTTGGATGCCGTATCCAAGGGTTTCTCAGCTTCTCCTGAAGAATCATCGTCGCCCATGAGGTACTCATGAATCCCCTTTGCGCTTGTGACTAGCAGCGCCGTCTCCTTCAGATTGGTGCTGATGTCCACAAATTGGATCAGCACAGTGAGCTCAGCGCTGTCAAGGCACTCGAGAGTGGTGGCGTCTAGTACGGCCAAAGTAGACTTGGACGTGATACAGTAAATGCGAGATCCAGAGTGCCCGTATCGTGCACAGCAGAACAGCGCAGAATAGCGCGAGTTGGCCGGCACCGCCGGGGCGTGTACTGGCTGTTTTCAAGCGGAACGTTCACTAGCTCCGTGCGGTCACCGGTTTTGGTATCTAGGAGCACTGGTCGAGAGTTATTGTAGCTAACAATCACCAGTTTCGGGTCGGTGGGGTGAGCGCTCAGCGCATTTATGGCCCCGTCAAACCGAAGCGCTGAGACCAGCGTGGCAGCCTCGACATCCCAGACGCACAATCGCGCTCGCCGCGTCGACTTTTCCTCACATGCCACAAAGAGAGCGTTGGAATCACACGCCCACGCGCACTGTGAGACGACTTTCAGAGAGCTCTTCACCACCTTTAGATCCGATAACGTTAAGAGAACTCCGCCGCCAGAAGTGTCCATCTCATCCTCCGTCTTGGTCTCTTCACTCTCGTGGCTCTCGTCTTCCTCCGTAGCCGTAGCAGCGTCCTCCTCAGCAGATGCATTGTCCTCCGTATTTACATCTTCGTCGTCTTCCACAGATCCGTCGTCGTTCTCCACGGATCCTTCTCCATCCACTGTACTGGTCTTCTTCTTGTCCTTCTCCTCTGCAGAATTCTCGTCTCCTTCTGCATTTGCGTCCACCGGTAGCGGGATAAGTGTCGGGTCCAATTCTCTAGTTAGCACTCGGAACGTTGTATTGTCCCAGATCGTCACGCGGCCGTCGCGCTCCCCACAGCCAGCAGCGTGTTGGACGCATTGAGCGCCAAGCAATTGGCCTGCTGAGTGTCCTCGAGCAGCGTCCACCCCCAGGTCGGGTCCGACAAGATGTGTTTCTGCTGGTAGTCGTCGTCGTCCTCGGCCACGTTCGCCGTCTCGGTCGTATTAGCGCCGTTAGACGCCGTGTCGGTCTGAGCACCAGGTTCCTGGCCGTCCGCAATCGATTCTGAAGCTTCTAAAGCACTCTCAGTCGCCGCACTCGCACCATTCGACGCGCCAGACGCCGCTACAGCAGCCTGGGCCAACTGCTTCCGCCGACGCTCCCCTGAGATCGCTCCTCGGCCTGCACGACACGCCGCAGCGCCTGGTTCCACATGACCCCACAGACAATGTCAAAATGGATACATCATAATTGGATAAAATCAGTATTTAAAGATCTGCCTTGGAGCATGAAGAGCGTCGTGAAGAAGGCTGGCCTGCTGGCCGAGAGAGTGATGTACCCGAGCGTGCGTCGCGGGGATCTGGTGGAGAACCTGCATGGCGTGCAGGTGGCCGACCCGTACCGCTGGCTGGAGGACCCGGACGCCCCCGAGACGCGCGAGTTCGTGACCGCGCAGAACCAGGTGACCCAGAAGGTGTTCGACCAGCTCCCGTTCGTGAGCGAGACCAAGACGCGCATGACGGAGCTGTACAACTACGAGAAGTTCTCGGCCCCCAGGAAGTACGGCGGCAAGTACGTCTTCTCCAAGAACGACGGGCTGCAGAACCAGAGCGTGCTGTACATTCAGGACGAGCTGCACGGTGCGCCGCGCGTGCTGCTGGACCCGAACCTCCTGGCTGCCGATGGCACCGCCGCACTCTCCAGTCGCGCCTTCTCGGAGGCCAAACTGGACGACGGCAATCTGTTCTTTGCCCACGGCATCTCGAGAGGAGGCTCCGACTGGCAGACCATCAAGGTGATGGCTGTTCATGACGGAAACAAGATCTTGGAGGACACTGTCGAGTGGGTCAAGTTCTCCAGCATTGCGTGGACTCACGATGACAAGGGCTTCTTCTACTCGAGATACCCTCCGCCGGAGAAGATGCTGAACGACAAGCACGATGACGAGGAAGGACCCAAGAGAGGAACGGAGACCGACGCCAACTTAAACCACCAGCTCTGGTACCACAAGCTGCACACTCCGCAGTCGGAGGATAAGTTGGTGTATGCGTACCCCAAGGAACCGTCGTACAACGTCGGCGCGGAAGTTTCGGATGACGGCAAGAAGTTGCTGCTGTATGTGCAGGATGGGTGCAAGAACGCCAACATGATCCATGTCGCCGACTTGAGTGACTTTAACACCTTCTTGAAGGGGGCGAGCGATGCAACGATTCCTGTCACCAAGCTGGTGGACAACATGGACTCTGCGTACTCGTACATCTTGAACGACGGTGATGACTACTACTTCACCACCAACGCGAATGCTCCGCGCGAGCGCGTGGTGCGCACAAAGTTAGACGGCAGTGCTTCACCCGTGTGGGAGGAAGTGATCCCAGAGCAGCCCGACTCGATTGTGATCGAAGGCGTGCACCCGGTCGCACCAAACCTTCTCGTGGTGCAGCTTGTCAAGGACGTGCACAACGAACTCCACGTGTACAACCTTCAGGGTGTGTTCCAGTACGAAATTCCGCTCCCTAGTGTGGGAACAGTTGGCGTGGCCAGCAAACGTACCGAGTCGGAGCTCTTCTATCATTTCATCTCGTTCCTTTACCCTGGGTCAATCTTCCGCGTTGACCTGGCGGAGACTGCCGAGACGCCAGGATCAGCACCTGCAGCCGAGCTCTTCCGAGAGACCAAGGTGAAGGGCTTCGACCCGAGACTATTCGAGGCGGAGCAGGTCTTTTACCCGTCAAAGGATGGCACGGAGATCCCCATGTTCCTGGTCAAACGCAAGACCGTGCCTAAGAACGGAGACCTTCCAGTCTACCTGTACGGATACGGTGGCTTTAATATCTCGCTCACTCCGGCCTTTAGCGTGTCCAGACTTATCTTCGTGCAGCACTTCAATGGCATGTTGGCCCTTCCGAACCTGCGTGGAGGTGGCGAATATGGTGAGCAGTGGCACCAGGATGGCATGCTGCACAAGAAGCAGAACGTGTTCGATGACTTCCACGGAGCTGCTGAGTATCTTATCAAGGAAGGCTACACGAACCCAGAGAAGATCGCGATTCACGGCGGCTCTAACGGCGGTCTGTTGGTGGCTGCGACCAGTAACCAGCGCCCTGACCTCTATCGCTGCGTGGTGGGCGCGGTGGGGGTCATGGACATGTTGCGCTTCCACAAGTTTACCATTGGTCACGCGTGGCGCACGGACTACGGTGACCCGGATGTCGCCGATGACTTCAAGTACATTCTCAAGTACTCGCCTGTTCACAACGTGCCTCGTGCTGATAGCCCCATCATAAAGAAGGTCGCGGAACGTGGTGGCTTTCCGTCGGTGCTCCTCACCACAGGTGACCACGACGACCGCGTCGTTCCGCTGCACTCGTACAAGCTGATTGCGGAGTTGCAACACCAGCTCGGCAACTGGGAAGCGCAAACCAACCCTTTGCTCATCCGCATCGACACGAAGTCGGGCCACGGCGCTGGCAAGCCCACTACCAAGATCATCGAGGAGACGTCCGAGGTGTTCGCCTTTATCGCGTGGAACCTCGGCGCTCCGTTTGTTGCCTAGAATTGGCTGCCAAAGGCGATGTCTTTGCCATGGATACCAATACTAATCAACACGTTTCAAGTTGCTTTGCTAACTACCTACAGAGCCCATGCTCGAATATCGATAATCCCTAAATCATTTCCTCCGTTGATACCCCATCCATAGCAGCTCTACAAGCTAACATGGCGTCCGGGTTGCACAAAATACTAATAGGCAAACTCCCTTCGTATTGGAGTTGCGTTCTGTTGGTGGGGCCCAATTCGTAAGTGTTGGAGCCTTGCACGCGCATGGTGCACTCCATTACCTTCTGCAACGACAGGAACGCGTCGTTGATTTGGTCCTCAGTCAGGAACGCAAACGCATGTTGGATGCCAGTCAACAGCTCACGCAGCACTGGGCTCGGGGATTCTTGCACCACAGGCGGCAATGTTCTCAGCGCGATCTGGATCGGCTTGAACAGCGTGTTGTCCATAACTGTGAAGTCCGGCGAATACGGCGGCAGACTCTGCATCTGAATATTCCAGCCGTCCTTCTGCCCTTCTTCAGTGAAGACTGCTTCGTTGTTGGTCGACCGCACTTTGGCGTTATCTTGCTGGATGAAGATGGGGAATTCTTTCAAATGCGCTGGCATTTTCTCTCGAATAGCAGGCATAATCATGCTAGTGATCATCCGCTGCACGTCGTCCTTTGTGACCGTTTCCAACGCAACCAACGAGCTACCGGGCTCCATCGGTCCAACTACTTGCCGTACGAACGGCCAGATGCCGATCTTCCCATTAAACTGCGCGTTCCTCTGCGGGTCCCATTGCGGCCTGGCCACCGCGGCCATGCACATGACCTTGATCTTCTTATCCTGCGGAAGTGAGAACCACTTCATGTTGATGTGCACCACGTTGAGCATGTCGTCGAACAGCCCGTTGCCGCGCACTTTGGACGAGCAGTACTTGAGTCTCTCCACCTTGTTCTTGTCTGTCAACGGTGGCTTGATGGAGTTTAAAACTCTTGTGGGACTCCCGTCCTCCTTGAGCAGCTCGAACAGCGTCGTCTTGGGGATCCCCACAGCCGAAGCCAGCGCTCGGATAGAGCCTCGCTTCTCCAGCGGGATCTGCTTAACCCGCTCCAGCTCCGCCGACCAGTCGCGCTTCCTGCGTCCACGATGGCCCACCTTGCGGGACGCCACGTCCGTCACTTCGTCCCCGTTCTCTATGCTCTGCACTGCGCGCTTCCAAAGCCGCGACACGGTGCGACGGTCCACTTTGAACTTGGCGGCGGCATCGGTGACGGCGTGTCTCGCCAGCTTGTTGGTGCCGTCGTGGCGCCGCTGCAGCAGGAACTCGAGCATGGAGCGCCGCTCGGCGTACGTCAAGTTCTTGTTGCCGCGCTCGGTGCGGCTGGCGTCCAACGAGGCGATGGCTGCAGCAGGAGCCGCGTCGAGCGCGTCTAGTGCTGCTAGCGCGGGGTCCTCCGTCACCAGCGTGGCCGGACTTGACGACGGTTCCGCCATGATCTCGAGCTCACTTGCAATGGGTGGAGACGGCAGTTGGAACGGGACGGAGATGGGTTTTAGCCAATCAGAGATCCGGATGGTACGGGCAAACTGTCTCCATTGAAGTGGACTTGCAACTACCGGTATTGATGATACACTTTCACTCTGGAGCTGTTGAGCTGAGCAGAACCGCTCGGCAAGCCATGATGGCGTCGGGCTTGCACAGCACGCTGACAGGCACGCTTCCATCGAGCTTCAGACGCTTCTTGGTGGTTTCTCCTTGTGCTTCGTAGTCGTTGGATCCGCCCGCCAGCATGGTCGCCTCCATCGTCTTTTGCAGCGCCAGGAACGCGTCGGTTATTCGGCTTTTGGGCACCGCTGCAAAGCTTCGTTCTACTCCGACAATTAGCGCTTCGGTCGGAGACATCCGAGAGGCATTCATCTGTAGAGGGGCCGCCATCAGTTCGTCCGAGTCGATGCACTTGAGAAGGCTGTGGTCCAGCACGATCAGGTCGGGGCTATACGCTGGCTGGTACTGCACCACGATGTTCCAGCCGTCAGTGCTGCCGTGTTCCGCCACCACCGGGTCGTCCGGTGCGAGCCGCAACTGATAGTTGTCCAGTTGGATGAACACTGGTCCGTCGCGTAGTACTAAAGGCATCTTCAGCTTGATGGCTGGAATCACGTACGCTGTGATCATCGCCTGGATCTCCTTCTTGGTGACGTTCTCCATTACGTGGAACACTCGGTCAGGTCGTGGGGCTTCTTCTTGCTCAGCTTCTGTATCCCCATACGCATACGTGCCGATCGGCAAGGGCGACTCGGCGGCCAGAAACGGCCAGATACCAAGCTTGCCGTCGAACTGCTGCTGGCGGTCCTCGTCCCATTGCGGCCGCGCTACAGCAACCAGAAACACGACCTTGGTTTTCTTCCCGTCCCGGTTGGGCACCGAGCACATTTTGGTGTTGATGTGCACGACGTTGTACATATCGTCAAAGAGTCCGTTGGGACGGACTTTGTTGTAGCAGAACCGCAGTCGCTCCCGCTTGTTTTTCTCCGACAGCGGAGCCTTGATAGCGTCGATGATAGTCATTTTAATACTCGGACTGCTCTCACTGTTCACCACTCCTGTCTTGGTGTCCTCCTCCCGTAATAACCTGAAGAGCGTCGTACGTGGCACCCCACAGCTGACGATAACGCTCTCAACGAGCCTCGCTGGTCCACCGGCAGCTGCTTCACCTGCGCCATGGCAGCCGAGTAGTCTTTCTTCTTGCGGCCGCAGTTGCCGCGCTTTCTCGACAGCACCGAGACCGTCAAAGCCTCCGCGACGGCGCCTCTCTCCAGCGCCGGCTTCATCAGGTTCCAGATGCGCGACGCCGTGTTGCGGTGCACCTTAAACTTGTCTGCGGCGGCCGTGAGCGCTGAGCGGGGCAGCCGGCCGTCTTCTTGGCTGTGCTTGAGCAGGAAGGCGGCCATCTCGGCGCGCTCTTCGTTGGTCAGGTTGCGCTTGCTGTGAGAGGTCGTCTGGGCCTGAGACTCGCCGGAGAGCTGCGCCGCGGCGTCATCAGGAAGCGTCGAGAGCTCGTGCAGCGGCGAATCCATGGTCGTTGTGGCCATTTCTTTTTGGACCGTTGACGACCACTCTTTTCGGCCCATTTCTAATCGAAGCAGTTCACACACGCGGCGGCGACATGCTCAAGTACCAGAAGTGGCTCGCGGCGTTCGTCGTCCTGCTGACGCTGTGGCTACTGCTGCTGCGGTCTGCCTCGGAGCAGAGCGACCCCGTATCTTGCAAGTGGCGCAGGCGCTGCCTATGTATGCGCTCGTGAGCTTCGGCGCGTACTCGCTGGCTTCGATCGCGCTGTCTGTGATGGCAGTGCAAGACTTTCCCGAGGCGTCCAAGGAGCTGGACAGGCAGGTGTTGGAGGCGAAGGCGGACCTGGCGAAGAAGGGCTTCAAGTTTGATTGAGTGGCGAGCAGGAGACGAAGTTGCTGGAGGTGTTAGGCTGCACAAGTGGGAGATTTGCCATTGCGAGCGCAATACCCAACGGATTTTGGCGATTGAAGGACCGGTTTAAAGGACGAGAAAGCAGCGATGCTGGGGATGCCTTACAGAAACCACGTCGTCTTCTTTGCGGTGTACATGTACGCCCGGAAGAGCAGCGCTTGCACTCGTGTCAATGTCATAAAAAGGTTTTTATAAAATCTGAATAAAACGTTTTTAGCCATATCCCAGAAACCACCAGTCAAGAGGCGCGCTGCACCAGCCAGCCCTAGCGCATTAGCTCTCTTCCCAGCGGCGCGTCCAGGCGTATCGACTGCAGAAGGCTCACGGTGCTCTTCTCTGTCGTCTCTTCTCCCTGAACCCCCTGGCCTCTCCCCGCCGCCGCCAGTTGGTGCCAGAACAAGTCTTCGAACAAGACACCCATTTAGACCCAAAAATGGGTGGCGAGGTCGTCCCCGACCACTGCCGCGAGTGCGGCAGCGCCGACGTGGTGACAGATTTCAGCGCGGGCGACGTGGTGTGCCGCAGCTGCGGCATGATCCTCGGTGAGCGCATTATAGATGATACCCCGAGTGGAGAACGTTTGCTAATGATGACCGGGGTGGTGACCCCGCTGCCAAATCCAGGGTCGGCGACGTCGCGGACGCGCGGCTTGACAGCCTCTCGCTGTCCACGTTCCTAGTCGACCCGAGGAAGGGCAAGAGCGCCGGCGGGGGCGCCGAAGCCGAGTCGGGCCACAAGCACAAGCGCCCCAACATTGCGGGCGATAGCGCCAAGGTCAAGCGCATGCAGCGTAACATGCGACGCATCCAGGAAGTCGCAGACTACCTTTCACTACCCAAGAAGATCGTGGAGATCGCACTGGACGTGTACACTGAGGCGGAGAAGAAGGGTGTGAATATTCGAGGCCCGGAACGGGAGAGCATGGCGGTCGCAGTGCTTTTTGTCGCCTGCAGGAAGGCGGGAAACGCTCGTTCGCTGAAGGAGTTCGAAGACGCGTCGGGGATTGCTAAGCGACGCATTGGAAAGTCTTTTATGAACTTGTCGCGCCGACTGGACATTGAGATGACACAGCCTTCGACAGATGAATACGTGAGACGCTTCTGCTCTCGACTTGGTCTTCCCAACAAGACACAGACAATTGCACACGATGTAGCGAAGAAGGCAGACACTTTGGGGCTATCGAATGGACAACCTCCAGTGGCAGTGGCGGCGTCGGTGATCTATCTGGTGGCAGCGTACACGAACGCGAAGCGCTCGATCCAGGAAATCAGTGACGTGACGATGATTGGCGAGAAGAGCATGAAGAGAGTGTGCAAGGAGCTGAACAAGAGCCGCGTGGTGCTTTTCGAAGGCGTGGTGATGACTTAGAGGACCAAAGCACACGTCGGATTCGAGTGGACGGAGTGGTGATGAAGAGAGAAGACCTCGTAAGTAAGCAGGAAGGAGGCGCTCAGGTTCGTATATATTTATAGGAAGCGTGGCGGCGCGCATCCTATTGCATGGTAAGACAAATCAAGCTGCTCTTGAACAGTCCGAGGGGAATAGCTCTCTCTGTCTGGTTGCATATTGTGCTTTAGCTTTGACTGACACTTGTTGGCTTTGCTGTTGTCATAGATAGAGATGATAGAGCTAGACGATAGAAGACTTGACGCAGCAGGCATGGTTGTTGTACACTACGTAATGTTATTGGTTGACTTCAAGCGAACGCACTCACTGTCTTTGAGCTGAACAACGTTAGCTCTACCACAAGTTTCTGGTGATCAAAAACTGATTGCTGCTGCTACTCGTACACAAGTTGGCCGATCTCTATCCAAGACGTCCGTGTCTGCGGGCCTTGCCGAATGCTCCAGACGACGCCGCGGTACAGCAGCTCCTCCCGGTTGTTCAGCCTTCGCAGTACCAGGTCCAAGTTGGCCGACAACTGCGACAGTAGTTGAACGGGTTAATATTTTACTAGCAGCTGTATGATGCAGCAATCGCTCGTACCTGCTTCGTGCAGGGGTCCTGGAAGCAGAGTGACAGTCCACACGTTGTGAAGCACCACAGATATCCGCAGCCGTAGCATGGCAAGCACGGAAAGTAGTCCTCGACCGTCTGGTTGAGCACGTCAATGCAGAACTTGAACTCTCTCCGCGAGACTGCGAGCATGGATTAGCTGTCTCGTTGACAAGCAAAGGAAGGATGGGCAGACGCTTGTGGGGTCTACGTACTGATACCGTCCAGCGCCGCTGGGAACGTGTCGTCGTATGCGCTCGAGTAGCCGCTGACGGTCTTGATGCCAGTGGCGTCCAGTCTGGCCAAAACCACGAGGCCGTGCCCGTCGCCAGGCACCAGCTTCTCCGTCGACATGACGCTTGACGCGCTTCCGGATCCTTTGATGCCAATCAAAGCGCCACCAGATCTTTTGACATGGCTAATAATATCTTGTCCGAAACGTCGCAATCGTGGATTGGCTGAAATCTAGAGCCTACCATATGGCATACTCGGAATGTTCTCGAGCTCCACAGTCCGAACCGAGCCCAAAGGTCCAAGAAGCAGCGTCCTCCTCTTCTCAGCCGCCCAGCCATGTCCACCGCCGCTCGCCGACGATTAATGCGCGACTTCCGCAAGCTGCAGAACGACCCGCCGTCGGGCGTGTCGGGCGCGCCCATGGACAACAACATCATGCTCTGGCAGGCCGTCATCTTCGGGTGCGTCGGCTCTAAAGAATAGAAAACGTTTGAGACGTTTCTAACCTGGTTTCTATGGTTCTATGCTGCGCAGCCCCGACGACACGCCGTGGGAAGGAGGCACCTTCAACCTGACGCTCGAGTTCAGCGAGGACTACCCCAATAAGGCGCCCACGGTCAAGTTCATTACGAAAATGTTCCATCCCAACAGTACGTCGCTGCTGAATAGAAACACTACTATCTGTTCATTTCTAACGGTTCTGTGGCTTTGTGCTGCAGTCTACAACGATGGCCAGATCTGTCTGGACATCCTGCAGAACCAGTGGTCGCCCATCTACGACATCTCGGCCATCCTGACCTCCATCCAGTCGCTGCTGTGCGACCCGAACCCAAACTCACCAGCCAACTCGGAGGCCGCTCGTCTCTTCCAAGAGAACCGACGTGAATACAACCGCCGGGTGCGCGAGATCGTCGAGCAGAGCTGGCAGGCGATCGCGTAGGCGATCGCTCCAGAGAAACGTGCCGCAGATCTTCGTTGTGCTGCGTGGCGCGGCACTGCCTCCGGTGTGATGATGTCGGGGCCTCTTTCTCCCGCTTCTCGTCCAGTAGAACCCAGAAAGAAGATTGCGCTGGGCTGGACAAGAGACCACAGAGCAACCAGCAGACCGCGATGAGGAGCATAAGAACCAAGACAGGAGAAGCAGTGCAGGAAAAGAGGGCGATGGATGGCAGCGGACTTGGACGAGCAGGTGTGTGCGTGGTAGTAGAAGAGCACAACAAACTGAATTACAAGTGGGGTTCGAGAACACTATCGTATTTCGTCTGTTTTGTTGTTGTAGGCTACTATTTACTGGGCGAACGGAGCCTCTGCAGCTTCCTCTACGCTCTCGAGCAACTGGTTAGATTGAGCCTGGACGGGATTGAACTGCGGCTTGATCGACTCGGCCTTGATAGACCCCGAAGCCGCGGCTGATGCTGCAGCAGCGCCAAACGAAGAGAGCTGGATCTCGCAGCCCAGGTCTCGCAGCGCTGCGTACGCCTCGTCGCCACAGCCTCGATACTGCTGAGCTTCACGAAGTAGAGGCTCAATGTCGGGCTCGTCATGCAGGAATCGTGATCGTAATTCGACGCTGCGAGCGACCATGTTGCGAATTGCCAGACTGGCCTGGCGCATTACGGACACGTCGCGACAGTGGGCTTGCATGGCTCGAGATATTTCACGCGCAGCTCCGAGCTCAACAAGTGCGTGGCTGTTTTCAGGTGAGCGGAGAGCAATCGCCGCCAACGTGGCGCAGGCATTCTGGACGCGTCTGTCTCGTGGTGGCGCATGACCAGTAAAGTCTGTTGAATACCCCCAGATTGCAGGATGGCGCGCTTGAGCTCGTCTGCAGCTGCTACATTCCGAAAGACCGAGATGCAGCGCTTCACGACCGGCGCACTATGCACATATGTCTGCATGACTTGCTGCACGGTGGTCAAGCCGTCCAAGTCGGCAATCTGCTGGCAGTTCTCTTCCGTGATGGCGACCTGCTTGAGCACAGCCAGCCAATTCACCAACAAATCCAGCGACGCAATATCTGCCGAGTTTTCGCACCCACGCTGCTGCAGCACCTCCAAACTGTACGGGATCACGTTGCGTTCAACAAGAACCTTGATCGTATCTTGTGCTTGAGAGAACGTCGCGCGCGGGTCATCGTTGATGGTGAGCACGCGGAAGCAAAGTGCCAACTGCTTGGACAGCGTTTCGTCCTCTTTCACTCTTTCTAGATGTCCACAAAGCGTCTGAATGCCTTCAGCCTTGGCGAAATGTGCTTTGTTGGTTTCGTGTTTGATACACGCAGCCTTAACCAGTGTCAGCAGCTGCAGCAACGCTTCGTTCTCCACTTGCTGCAGCACCTCCACCAGCTTCTGCATTCCTGCCGCACCAAGGAAATCCTGATTGTCCGCATTATCAGAGCACAGTAATGACAATAGCGCACTGCAGGACGCCACCACCGCCGCGGAATCAGTTTCCAGTAGAGCTACCAAAGTATCCACTGCGTCGTTTCTTCCAGCCACCACTCGAGCCTCTGGGACCTCCTCACAGACCTGCTGTAGCTGCTCAACAATTGCCAGCACTTGACTCTGCTGCTCCTCACATTTAGAAACTCCCTTCAACTCTGCTATCAACCGCTTGAGTCGCGCAGGAAGCGATTCCTGGCCGTCTGAGGCTTGTGCTGCGCCAGTCTTGATGATGTTGGAGAGATCCACGCCCTGGGACTCGAACTGGCTGATGGCGTCGGCCAGCGCCTCCTCCAAGGACATGTCGAAGTCCTCCACGTTCTCCGCCACGCACTCATCGAACGTCTCCTGCGAGATCTGCTTGCGCACAGCGGCCGCCATGGTGATTGATCTGCGTTTCTAACTGTGTTGGCGTCGATTAGCACGATTTCTATCGTTTCTAAATTGCACATAGATCGAAAATGGCCAAGAGTGACGATATGCTGCTGGTGGAGGGCGTGGAGGCGCTGGACGAGTACATTGCGGACCACGATGTCGCGAGCACTAAGCTGAAGCAGGTGGAGACTGGCTGTGTTTAGTTGGCTGTGCTTGGAGCAAGAATTGATGGTGGTGTGCCGCAATACTGTACAGGGATTTCTAAAGCTCACCAAGGCGAGACTGCGTCTCCCACCGCATGCACTCAGCGAGATCTCGTACAGAGAGGAATTTGGGGCTCACAAAGTTGTGTCAATCGCTGCTGACGGAAGCTGGAGGTTGAGAGATGCAGTAGAAGCTCCACCAGAGCAGCAAGAAGAGAGTCCGCTGCGTCATCGGAAAGCTGACAAGTCCAAGGAAACAAACATCACCAAAAAGGATCCGAATGCGGAGACACTGCTGTGGTTTAGCTCGCTCCCGCCAAGTGACCTGCGGCAGGCCCAGAAGCAATTTGCAAGCGGTGCGTTGAGAAGTTTTGAGGCTAATGCGTTTGTATAGTTGAAGGAGATGTTTTTGTTGCAGGTCTACAAGCTTTGCTCACTGCTGCAGCATCTGCTAGGAAGACTCAAATTGCCGTGAACAAGGCGATCAAAGCAGCGCCATAACTATATATCGTTCGTTCGTGTCAGGTGGAAGGTAAGGTGTTGGGAATTCTAAACGTTTAAATGGACTGGCGTTGATCCATTCGACCTGAACCTTCACGGAACGGCTTCCACTGCAGCAACAAGTGTCAGTTGATCTACAAAGACTAGCCGCTAAAGAACTTGAACGTACCAGTCGCCCGTCGCGCCCGAAGAGGTCTGTGAACCGCAGTTTTACTTTGTCCATGGCCATGTCGAGTTTGATGCTCTGCTCCTTCATGAACGGCACATTCATGTCCTTCCCAGTGTAGCCGCGCTGCAAGTTGCGGCGGATGAACGTGTCGTACTCGGCGACAATGCGAATGATGAGGTCGGATGTCGAGATACCCTCGGTGCGCTGTGTTTCGTGGAATTTGCCCATGGCCTTGATACGAGCGTACACGTCACCGTCCGAAGCTTCACCCGAAGCGTCCGAGTACGGCAGGGCGTCGTGGCACACGTAGTCGATCTGGTGCTTCTCCAGGAACTCGTCGTTCAGCACCCACGGCGCGTCCTCCACCACCTCGTCCACCCACTTGCAGTGCCGCAGCGACTCGTAGCGCTCCTTGTCCGTCATGACGGTGCGGCCCTTGAGCGTGTGCGTGATCTCGTCGCTGCAGCAGCCCACAAGCAGGTACGTGTTGGGGTAGGCTTCTTTGCATTGCTGCAGGGCCTTGGCGTGTCCGAAGTGGAAGAGGTCGAAGATGCCGTCGGCGTAGAGGCGCAGGGGGCGTCCGGTCTTGGTGCCGGGCTCGCCTTCCACCAACTCCTTGCGGTTCGATGAGGTTTTCGTCTCAGCTTCCAGTGATGTTACCGTGCGCTCTCTCTCAGGCTCGTGGTTGACGTTGCTGTCGGTCTGTATGGAAACATTGACAAGTGTGAGTGTGCGATGTTCCTCAACGCGATCAAAGCTCGGCGTACCGGTGCCATCGTGGTGTGCTCTTGCTTAGAGACGGAAAAAGTAGGAATGGCCGCAAAAACGCCTCAAGCGCAACGCCATCAGGACACGAAGCACTTCTTCTTACCACCAGCTTCAGTTGTTTGCGGGCAGTTATGGCTGCCGTTGGGTGGCAGAGGTTGTAGTGCGACGACTCGTCCATCACTTGCAGCGCTGGGATGTCTAAGCAGCACTTGCCGTCGTGCTCAAGAGCTTCCTAGCACTCCTGCAGCGCTCGCTAAAGACAGCGATCTTCGACTCCGTGAGCTGTTGGTACATAGCGAGCTTGCGGACGACAAACGCCGCTGGCATTATGCCCGTCAAAAAGCGCTTCCAACTGCAATTCCAGCGTTGCTGCCAGCATAGCACGCCCCCAACGCAGTTGGCTTGACGCCGAGTTTTGGCGTGCTTTGCGGCTTTCCCAGCGGCCAACGCTTCCGTTGGTGCTTGTCGCTAGCTTTTCATCTGCCACATACTTGATTGATTGTTTTTGTATACTGAAACAAGCTGCGATGACGATCGACCACGTCGTGGAGTCGGGCGACGGCAGCGTGCTGGTGGCGCGGCTGGCGAGCCGCCACTTCCGTCCTGGGGGCGTCGTCAAGGGCGTCGTGCGTCTCGTGAGCCACCAGGACGCGCCAGACGCGCGCTCCGAGATCGCCCACGTCGTGGCTCAAGTGCACGGCCACGTGACGGTTGACAGCAACCTGCTGACCCTGCCGGTGGTGCACGTGCAGTCGCCCCGTGCAGCGTCGAAGGAGGAGCGCTCGCAGCTGGAGAGGAAGCTCTCGGAGGACGTAATTCTGTTCGACAAGACTGGCGCGGCGCTGCCCGACGTCCGCACGTTCTCGAGGGACACGGGCACGTGCATCTTCCGGTCGGCGCCGTCCGTACTGCTCTCGGACATCAATATCGCACCCACGCCATCCGAGGTGCAAGCAGCTACAGACAAGATCCGTGGAGACGACCAGGTGTTGGCCGAAGCAGCCAGAGAGGAGACGGCGGAGCGATGCACGAGGAGTTCGCCATCGCACTGCCCAACGACATCTGCCCGACGTTCAGAGGCTCGTCCGCCAGGGTGTTCTACGTGGTGTCCATCACGGCGCAGTGTGCGCTTGCAGGTAGCAAGCCGGTGTCGGTGCATCTCCCGTTTGAAGTGTACGGCTCCGAGTATTTCTTCGAGGCGAGCACGGTGGCCAGTGCCAGTCAACTTGCCGCAAGTCAAAGGGGAAGAGCAGCAGTGGAGAAGCTGTTGCCACTGACGGAGCAGCTAAGAAACCGGACGTGGTGGGAGGGACTAGTCGAGTGGGTCGACTCGACCGAAGTGTGTCGTTCGCACCAGCCCCTGTGGGCGTGCGCAAGGGCAGCGAGATCGCGTTCGAGCTGAGACCGTCGCTGATGCACGGCCGAGTGGAGACCGAGCAAAGGCAGCGCGCTCAGACGAGTATCTTCACGATTGGCAAGGACAGCAGCCACTTGGTGCGGTTCCTACTGACCAAACAGTTCTACCAACCTGGCGAGGTGCTGCTCGGCGTGTTTGACTTCTCTCGAGCGAGCATCCCGTGCTACGAGGTGTCAGCCACGCTCTGCCTGGAGGAGACGCTGTCGTCCATGGCGTTGGACCCGGAGCGCGTGGTGCAGTCCAAGGTCTTCGGCAGCTTCAAGGAGCGCACTATGGGCGTGCTGCAGACCAACGTGCGCTTCAGCATCCCGCACGACGCGCTGCCGAGCATCAAGACGGACCTGGTGCGTTTCCAGTGGTTGCTGCGCTTCGAGTTCTCGGCTGGTGCGCCGAGAGGGCAGAGCAAATCCTCACAGCGACAGACGTTCCAATGGCAAGTGCCGATTGTGGTGCAGCCAGCGGTGGCGTCGGAGCGCAACCAACTGGCCAATGTGCCGCACAAGCTCTACTCCGGCAGCACTCGGGTCGCGTCACTGGTGTCCGCGTCATAATGTGAATTCGACAAATTGTGTTTTTCTCTAAATTTTAGAAATGCCTCTATTTGCGTCAGTAGAGCTTTTGCACAGAAGAACCTAGACGCCAGCACGAAAGATGGCGAGAAAGGTAGGGCCTCCCCTGCCTGAACCAGGACGAATCTACTCGCGGCTTGCAGCTAGTTCGACGCAGAAGCGGCTTCTGCATACGGAGATACCGAAATGACGTCGAATTTGACCTTCTATCTCGTACTTTTCCTTCCAGAGACGTGCTAATGAGATGAACCACGAGGAGGAGGCTGAGGAGGACCACCACTCCCCGCAGAGCAGGAGACCAAGCCCTCGGCCGACAGCACAAAGGACACGGCCAGCAATAGCAGCGTCAGCAGCCAGGAGGGCGACGAGGAGCCACAGCCGGAGCCCTACCGCAAGAAGTTGGTGGAAGGCGAGCCCGGCACCAAAACCGGACGCCCCTGCGCCTCTACGCCGACGGCATCTTCGACCTCTTCCACTTCGGACACGCCAAGGCCCTGCAGCAATGCAAAGAAGCCTACCCCAACACGTACCTGCTTGTGGGCTGCTGCAGCGACGAGATCACGCACACGCTCAAGGGCCGCACCGTCATGACGGACAAGGAGCGCTACGAGTCGCTGCGGCACTGCAAGTGGGTGGACGAGGTGGTGGAGGACGCGCCGTGGGTGCTGAACGACGAGTTCCTGGAGAAGCACCAGATCGACTACGTGTGCCACGACGCTCTGCCGTACTCGGACGCTTCGGGTGAAGCTTCGGACGGTGACGTGTACGCTCGTATCAAGGCCATGGGCAAATTCCTGGAGACGCGACGTACGGACGGCATTTCGACGTCGGATCTGATCATCCGCATCATCGCCGAGTACGACACGTTCATCCGTCGCAACTTGCAGCGCGGCTACACTGGGAAAGACATGAACGTGCCGTTCATCAAGGAGAAGAGCATCAAGTTCGATATGGCCGTCGATAAGGTGCGCAACGATGTCGACTTGTTCGTACACAAGTGGATTAGCAAGGCCGACGAGATGCAGCACGGCTTTCTGGAGCTTTTCAGCAAAGAAGGTCGCCTGGTAAGGGATGCTCGGATTGTTGTTATAACTTTGAGACTTGCCATACTAACGGGTTCCTTCCTTTATTGCAGCGTACATCATTCCGCAAGCGCCGAAAGATCATTAAGGAGCGTTTGTCCGAACGCATGTCCGAGATGGCGCGCGAGGGATTGTGCTAAGAGGATCCGCGGCGGGCATCTACTGAGAGGCTTTGGTAGTAATTGCGGGCTTTGGCTTGGCTGTGTGCATCTTGATTTGTATGGCGACATTAACCACCGAGAATGATACAATACTCTTCTCCGTTATGCGTAGCCGTGCTGCTTCATGCCATGTGTGGCGACGTTGAGGACGACGCGGACTTTGCCTGCAGATGTGACGCGTGTTACTTCCCGGTTAGCGCTTTGTGCCACGAACTTGGAGTCGAAGTATTCTGGAGGTGAGCCTGTAAGCCACGCTACAAACTGCTGCAGTGTTGAGGACGACATCGGCCGGAACAGCGGCACTTCTCGCGCCACGCAGCCTGTAGTCACTGGGAAGACGACAGACCCGTAGCCACGCACCACATCGCGTCCCAGCAGGTCCAGCCCGTAGACGCTGAGAACAAGCCGTGGCCAGCCGAACGGATTGGTGCTCTTGAAGGACACGTCGATGGGGAAGTTGAGCAGGATGTCCTTGCTGCCACGGGCCTGGTACGCGATCTGCGAGAGTCCGTTCTCCGCCCCCTGCAGGCGAGTGAATTGAGTTTGCCGTCCAAAGCAGAGACCGACAATGTGCAGACGTACGTGCAGGACTCGCCAATCAACGCCGTAGGTGATGGCGTATCGACAGTAGACGTTGTCCACACCCGGGTACTGCCACCATAACACAAGTCGTTCTCAGCAGTTTGCGATGGCATCTTCGATGTGGATGAACGTACACAAATACTTTCGACTTGTCCCGAGCAAATTACTTGAAATCCAGAGGCGGGTTGCGCCACTGGCATCGGATTCGTCGCTATCGACGCATCACTACTGTCTTCCTCCTGGTTGTCTACTTTCTTGCTTCGTAGCCGCTGCAGTGCCCTCTCCACCGCGTCATTCGTCGTCGCCATGGATGTCTTGAAGTGATCCCTTCGCGTCGCTTCGAGTCCGGTTTCTAACCATTTGATTTCTAATCATTTCTAAATCTGTTCAATCGAGAGCGACGGCCACCAACGCGCGAGCAGATCTGATGGAATCGGCGGACGAGCGCGCTGCGCCGCGAGCTACAGGAGCTCAACAAGAAACGCGAGGCTCTCGACAACGCCAGTGCGTACCCGCTCGCGTCTCCAGCTACTTCTCCGCCCTATCATCTTCCTCTGTAGCCACTAACTCCATCCGTTCTGTTGCGATCTTCGTCTTGCTTCCCCTCAGAGCGCCGAGGCCCCAACTCAGCAGTTGACGGAGCGCCAGGTCGACGCAGTGTGTTTGCCAGACTAGGAGGAGAAGTGACCAGGTCAGGAGGCGGCAGGCTGCAGCTCAAAGAGAATGGAGTGAGGGGGAACGCTGTGCGGAGACTCGGCAAGCGAGATGGCGACCGCTTCGACGCTGACAGCCCCGGAACGACACGCCAAAGAGACAGAGACTGCACTCAGCAGTGAACAGGCCCGAGGGAGCTCCCCATAGTGATGGGAGGGTGGAGCACGACAGGACGAGTCCTAGAATGAACCCCACAGCGGCCGATACCGCTCGCTCTGAGCAGCGAAAGCAGCGTGCAGTAGCTCCTTATGCGCAGAAAGATGGCATTGCGCGCAGTCGTCGCATGTTTGGTGCGTTGATGGGCCACTTGGGCAAGGCCAAGAGGCAGATTGAGAAGGACACGGACCTGTTTAAGCGCCAGGACTCGAAGCAGCACGAGGCGGAGCAGAGGGAGAAGATGCAGGCGAAAGATATCGAGGCACGTGCTCGTCGTGAGGCAGAAGTGAAGCGACTGGAGGCGCTGATTGCACGCACCCAACTCGATCGCAGTGAGCAGATCGCTAGAGCGAAATTGGAGCACTTGCAGATGGTACGGAAGAGTGAGCACCAGTCCAAGTTCCTGGTCACAGTTTCGTCACCACCGGTGTATTACCTCCCAGCGCGGCATACGAAGGAGACAGAGGACTTGCTTGCTGCAGCTATAGAGGCTCACGAAGCGAAGATGAAAGCGAGGTCTCGGACTCACGAGGACAAGCTGCGGAAACTGGAAGCCGAGTTTGCTGGGAAGATGGAGCAGCTCCGTGAAGAGTTGGAGGTGGCGAGAACGGGTGGAAAGGAACCGGCAACGCCTAAATGCAGTGAGGGAGACCGGGCAGAGTCTGAGGAGGAGGACATGGATGCATCTACCAAAACACGTGCTGAGGCTGACGAAGATACTGAGGTTTCTCACGCGTCGGCTAAAGTGTCGAACGATGAGGACATTGTCCTGGAAAGTGTGTCCGAGAGCGAGCCAAATAGCAGTCCCATCGACAAGGCGAGCTCGGACAGCAATGCAAAGAGAGACGGCATAGTTGCTGACAACGGGGAAAGCCAGCTGACGCCCGGCACAACAAATGCCGATGACAAAGAAACCAAGACGAGTATTGGTCTTGACGATGCAACGTCCACTGCTTGCAAGGAGCCAGCAAAGGGCAATACCAAGATGGATGAAAGCCACGCACAGAAACCCGATTCGAGTGAAGCCGTGGATAAACCAGACGAAGAAATGCAGAGCGCAAACAAGCCCCAGGACAACGCGGCGCTGGAAACCAACGTTAGGAAAAAGATGGCACCCCTGCGGAGTTGGTCGAGAAAGTCAAGAAGGTGCCAACGTTGTCGACCGACGACGTCGATGCGATGAAGGTGACGGAGCTCCGGAAGGAGTTGAAGAAGCGAGGCTTAGACTCCAGAGGCCTCAAAGCGAAACTTTGCAGCGGCTCAAGGCCGCGGTGCAGGAAGAAAGCGAATCACAGTGAGCTTCGTATTTATGCCGGGTAAAAACATCAAGACTACCACAATTCTTGCCGATATTCTGCTGTGGAGATCACTTCTTGGTCTTCGTGCGCACAATTCTTGATATCACAATGGTTTTGCGTCCGAGGAACACGCATTTGCAGAGCCGGAGATTGGAATGCGGACAACCTGACAAGAGGGCATGACCATGAAGACGGCGAGCACAATTTCTTCAACCAACTGCTCCAACAAGAGATTCTTGCCGACGAAAACAAAAACATAAATCACAGGGTGACGTGTATTGAGGCAGACTTCTGCAGCTTTCCTCTTTCTTGCCTAGTCATCGCGATAACGGTCACCTCGCAGGTAGCGGGGCATCCTTAACTTCGCGTTGATATACAGCCCACAGAGGGCCCCACTTTCTGCTATGCCCGCAACAAGTCCACCGTAACGCTTGAACACCATCGCTAGAGATAAGTGATTAATGTTGGCTGGGCCCAAGATCGTCGGGCAGTAAGGTATTATTTGCGTTGCGGTAAATCGTCCGAACGGGAGCTCCTTCTCCACGGCAACGTTGAGCGGCCGAAACAGAATCCTGCAGTTCTCACGAACCAGCTCAACCGGCTCGGCCTTCCACTCGACCGAGTTGGTGGCCTCGCCGTCCTTAGACATCTCTAGTGCATCGCAGTGCTCGAAGTTGTCCCAGTGCAGATCGAAAAAGTCGCACTCTTCGTCCCCGGTATGGTTGTCTCGAGTTGCTCGTGATCCTGTTGAGCTGAAGCCATTCGCTCTGTAGCTGTGATTTCTTGATGCTCTTGGCCATGTCGGCCATCGCCTGGGGAAACTCTTGCTCAATGCGCGGGCATGGAGTTTCCTTCGTCGCAAGAGGAATCACCAGCGGGGTGACTTAGCGGTCGATCACCTCCAATGTCTTGGAGGCACACAACTGCTTGGAAAGTGAGCTTCCGCACGCGTCTAGGAGACTCGAAATGTCCTCGAAAGGCACAAAGTCCCACAACACTGTAGCCTCCTTAGTCAACACGTCGTGCAATCGACCAGCTCTTCATAGTCCACTGCATCTTGACAAATGGACACTGCTCGCCAGCGACTAACACATTTCCTGGTAGTTCGCGAAGACACTGCTTGGCATCAACGTACTAAATAAATCCGTTCTAAAATAAACACTTACTAAACCTAAAACGTGCAACGTGTCAAGACCTGCAGGCAGATCCGCATTAGCTCCGCCACGATGGAAATGGTAAGCGCTCTTCGTCGCCTGCCCCGCACGTAGCTGCGTTGTCTAACTCCCCTCTTCTCCATCTCCACAGCACATCCCGTACGCAAGCCCCGTGGACCCCGAGTCCTACGGCACCCTCTCCACCGTCCTGCTGCTGCTGGGACTGCCCTTCATGGCGCTCTTCTTCACGCGCGCCGTGGCCCCCAAGAAAACGCGCTGCTGGAGCTGGTGCTGGCCGTCATCGCCGCGTTTCTACTGGGCTTCGGCACGCTCTTCCTGTTCCTCTGGGCCGAGATCTACGTATAGAAGACGACCATCAAGTGCCCAGTCCTTCTAGCCCAGTTCCAGTAAAGCTCTCGTGCAGTTTTGGACGCAACACCACAGAGCACTCGAGTCGAGGGAGCAGTCTGCTGGACGATGATGCAGTCGAGCCTGCCAAACAAGACAAAAGATGTTTTATTGTTTTCGTTGCGCTGCTCGGTGCCGAGTTTCCTGCGGCGGAGGCTTGGGAGGACCATGTATTGTTTCACTTGTCATTGCTTTTAGGCTCCGCCGTTCCTTGGTTGGCCATGCCCTGCCGCTGGCTCGCTCGACCAGGCGAGCAGCTCCTTACCAAAAAAATATCGAGGCTTGCTGGCTATCTACTTCCGACAGAAGCGGAGCGAAGCTCGCGCGCTACTGAGCGCACACCGCGTCCAACACTTGGATCATTCGCGTCTTCGCCCCGTGCTTCCCCGTTTCTACTTGCTCGGCCATCTACGCTGGAATCGGAGACTCCAGCCCACTATTCACCTACCAGCTCATTGCGGGGGTGGGCAGGAGCTAGTTGGCGCCAGGCATGAGGCTATAATAAACGGTGGTCACGAACTTCTGCTTGTAGCGATTGGTGATGCCCAGCACCATCATGCCGTCCTTGATCGCTGTGCAGTAGAGGTGGTTGAGTGCCACGTGCTGCGGCACAGGCAGCAGACGCCCATCGACCGTCGGCGGCGCCTGAGATTCCCATCACATGCAACAAGAAACGCAAAAACACGCAAGTCAGAGCCCGACGCCCGACACCAGGGGCGGCTAACGTGACGACGTACCTTGTTCAAGATGATGTGGCGTAAATGCGGCGGTAGTGGAGGCGGCTCCTTGGTGTACTCGTCGATCTCGGGGATGTATCTGGAGTACGGGTTCTCGGGGTCTTCGTCGTCGTCCTGCGCCTTGTTCTTGCCGTCAAAGTCGGACAGCGGCTCAAAGTCCGACACGTCCACGTAGTTATTGACGTTGCCTTCCACGTCAGCCATCGTGAGCTGATCCGGTGCGAACCGCCAGTCGTCGTCCACCACAAACTTGTACATGTGCTTGCCTCGCGTGAGGTTGGCGATGTACGTGAAGTCGTTACCAGACCGGTGCATGGGACACTGTTTGTCCCAGCCGTTGAAGGTTCCTGTGATGAAGACGTTGCGTCCGCCGTGCTCCCACTTGAACACCATGGGGACGACGTCTTCTCCTGCCGGCAGCGGCGCGTCGGTTGTCTGGGCATTATTCCCCTTTAGTAGGCCCTCTTTGCCGTCCAGATGGGAAGCGGGTCCCATCTCTCCGTCCATGTAGGACTCGGACGACGACTCGGTGGGCAGATCCACCTCCATGGCCTCTGTGGCGTCGTTGAACGGCTCCTGCTGCTTCTGGGAGGACGGCGGCTGGCCTCCGTGGCCTGCCTGGTTGTAGTACGGGTGGTGGTGCAGTGGGAACGCGTTCGGGTCGTTCGGGTCGGCGCCCAAGTTCTTGGGGTTGGCGTCACCCGCCTTGCTGCTGGCGCTGCCCATGCTGCCGGACGCCGCTGTAACTGCTGCCTCCCGTCGCGAGAAGAGGGCGCTGCCGGTCGTAGTGCTGGGAGGGAGGCGCTCGAGAGGGTCACGCAAGGCTGTCTCGGCTGGCTGCGGGGGTCTGGTCTGGTCTCGGCTCGGCTTGGCTTGGCTCGGCTCGGCTGGCTTCTCTCTAAGACAAAGAGGCACATGCAAAAGCCCGACGGCAACGGAGTCGCATCATCGCAACCTTCGAGACACATCCATGTGTTTGGAGCAACCTTCGAGACACAATCTGTGGGAGAGCAATGATGGCTACACCACAGGCAAAGTTTGACGATGCACACAGGAAATACTTGTTCATCATCAGTTCTATAAGTCTGGGTCAATGTCTTCTCCGTTGACAGCTACAGGTTGCTGCTTGAGCGACGATATTGTGAATGTCGGCGCGGCGGTCGCAAAAGTAAACGTCGCCGGCTGCATGAACGTGGGCGGGACTGCAGACTCGACGCGCTGCGCTTGCGGCTGCTCCTCATCGCCATTGTCCAGCACGTTAAATACGTTGCTGCCACGGTATTCCGGCTGCACAACCTTGACCTTGCGCTGCTCCTGGCTCGCATTTGTCACTGGCGCGTCCTTCGGAGCTTGCATCGCCGACAGAAAGCCGTGGAAGCCTTCAACTTCTCGTGGCGGCAGCGGTGGGGCCTGCACCGGATTCGCATTGCTACAGGCAGGCAGATGGTTAGCAGCAGCAACGCACTAGTGAGTTCCGATCTGCTCCACTTACAACTGGAAGGTCGGCGCAGCCACCACGAACGTCGGCGGCGCTACAGCAGCAGCCTTGGGCGCGCCGCCAGCAGCCGTGCCAGGACGTCGCGCTCTCTGTGCCGCCATGCGCTCGTCAAAGTTGCGGAACTCGTCGGGTACTGGAGCTTGGCGCTTGGCCGCTTTTGCCCTCCGCTTGTTGCTGTTGCTAGTGGCTTCGACCACACCTGTCCGTCGCTCCTGCTTCTTCAGCGCCTTGAACATGCCTGCCTTCTTGGGCTTGTTGCCGCCTGCCTTCTTGCCGGCATTGGCCTTGGCTGGTCAAAGGAGATGGCGACAGGTTAGGACGGCCATGAATCCTAGCGTGAACGATGCAGACGCGAGCACACCTACCGCTCTTCTTGGCCATCAGCTCCGTATACTGCCGATAGAAATCGTTTAGAAATAGAAACACCTTAAATGTCACTCAAGCGGAAAAGTGACAGTTCCTTTTCATTTTAGTTTAGTTTCGGGAAATCAAAATGGACTGCAGCAGAACACCGACAAAAGCCGCCAGTATTCGTGAAGCACACGGGACTCTTCATGCAGCAGGCGGGATTATCAAACCATTGCATTGTAATTATGCGACGCGTTGCCCATACTTGACTTCTCGAATGTAGTCTAGCAATGACCACCAATCTCAATGGGAATTGCAGGCTCCTCTGTACTTGGCTCTGTTGTCTCTGTAGAAAACGACAGAGCTGCCGTTGGGGACGAAGTCTCGATCGAGACTGGGTTCGTCGTTGCTGGCACATTTGCGTAAGTGGTCGCTGGAGTGTTCATCGGCGGTGATGAAGTCTCTGTTGCAGGGGCAGACACATCACCAGGCGTTGAAAGAGGCGTCTCCGTTGAATTTGATGGCGTCTGGACCGCCGGTGCAGCAGTTGTAGTATGTGGGGTTTCGCTTGGGGTTGGCGTCAAAGTCGTCAGTTCCGGCACTTCTGTGGCTGGGGTCGCCGTCGGTGGTGGAGTCTCTGTGACGGATGTCACTGTCGGTGCTGCTGTCGAATTTGAGTTGGTTGCGTTGGCAGTGCAAATCATCTTCAGACCCGAACACTCCTGGTCTTCAAGTGCGCACTCGCTAACGGGCAGTCGAGCGACGCAGAGCATCCAGCACACGTCTGCTTGCGTGGTTGTTCCGGTGCAGTCGCACTTCTTCTCGCACTTGGCGTCAAAGAACTCGGTGTGGTAATTGCACGCTTGGTTGCATCCGACCGTCGGCGGTCGCTCGACTCCCGGCTTCAACGTGCAGATCGAGTACGTGCAGCTTCCTTCCGACTCCACCAAGTGCCGACCGCCGGCACAGCCGATCGTCTTCAGATCGTCGTTTGAATTGCCTCCAGACTGCAAATGGCGAGTGGTGCGGTTGGTAAACTCGTCAAAGTACATTCGGTTCTGGAGCAGTCGCTGGTACGATGGCAGCAGCGTCATTTTGCCAAACCAAGCGCGGAGATTGCGCTGTCCAGGAGACGTCTCATCATCCCAGACCATTTCTTCGGGCATTCGCATGCCGTGCATGACAGCAGGCATGTGGTGGCTAGTTTCCAGCCAACGTGAAGCGCCCGACCCCATCATGATAACCAGCTCACCATCGTTTAGCTCTGGGCGGACGATCTGATCCAGTTCCGCAGCACCGATCACCAACCCAGATGCAGCGGATTTCAATCTCCGTTCACGAATGTTACCGTCTGCATTCACCGAGAAGAACTTGGGTGCTGCCATCGCAATGAAGAGGCCGTGGTCTTCGTGCATGGCCAACGACAGATCCCGTTCAATGGCTTCCGCTGAAAGCGATCGACGGATTACATTTGAATTCGTTGCAGCCTCGTACGCGTGGAAATGGTCGAGGCGTTTGGCGTCGCCAATGAGCTTTCTTGCGGGGATAAGAGTTTCGCCATCGCCCATAGTAAACGGAGTGTCGTCGAGCGCCTCAGCGAACGTGTCGACTGCTCTCTCCACCATGCTGCTGAATTCTTCGTGGAGCTGGCGGTGGCCCGGACAGTTGGCGTTCATGGCGTTCAGTGTGTCTTCCTCCACGTCCATCAATTCTCGCCCGGCCGCTGCTCGTAAAGTGAGTCGTCGAGTACCGTCGTGGAATTGCTTGGTCGATAGATAGCGCATGCCTTCGTCCTCTGTCTCGGAAGACACAGCACACTGGACAGCACTAGCCAAGAAGAGCTCGCGAACATTGGCGTAGTTGGGGATGTTCTTGAGAGCAATAATGCCTCCACGCTCGAGAGCATTCAACATTCGGTCAGGCGCATTGCCATCTCGCAGCGAAACGTAGTCGAACGACGGGACCGTAAAGCTTGGGACGTCTTCCAATTCAGCAGCAATGAACGGGGCTCCGAAAGCGACGAACCACAGTGTAAACACGGACTTGAACATTGCAAAGTGGAGGCTGAATCGTTGAGTGCTCGAAGTGGAAACTTGTGGAATGAACAACGACTGGCATTGCTCCAAAGTAGAGATTAATGGTTCTCGCTCGTGCAAACTCGTATCAGGTGTACATGCAGTCGATCACGGCAACTGACACTGTCGGATAGTAATGGGCCAACTCGTCACCATCGCGCCATGTTGCCCGCTGCACGAACACCAAGGCTGCAATTGTTGACTTGGAGCATGCCATGCCAACTTGACACTGTCAGGCAAGGGCAATGATGTCTTGATCAACTGCAACCTGCACATCGAATTCGCTGCAGGAAGGTTTGAGAAGGGCCCCGGGTATTGTTGACAGGTGAAAAGCGGATTCTGGCGGGCCCGTGGTTCTTGTTTATAGCGCTCTCAGGTTTATCCGCATCGACATCGTCTAGATCACCACGATTCTGTTCGACGGCATGCTTGAAAGACCCGAAAGGACGGCTTGGAAGATGCTGAAACTGCTTTCTGGACAGCCTTTGCTTGAACACGACCATGCCCGCCAAGAGCAAGAACTTCGACGATAAAGCTGACGAGAAGAATCCTGGCAATGCCGCGCGGGAGTCCAAAACACATCATGCCGACGAAAAAGCTGGCGCAAAAGACGATGCCAGCAGCAGCACCGACTTCGACAATAACGAGCTGGTGAACAAGGTCGTGTCCTACTTTTCGACAACGACGAGTTCGCGCACACGTTTGAGAGATTCGCCGAGGACAATTGCCACGTCTTCGACCTGGACAGCGACGAGATGAAACTCGAGTACGTCGTGAACGCCAAGAAAAACATCCGTGAGGGCTGGTCCTTTTACCCTTGATACTGCAGGTACACGGACATTTACAACGAGTTCGTTCGGCTGTTTGAGGAGAAGCTGGAAGGCAAGAGTGTTGGGTGTTGTAGTACGTCTGGGACTGTGGCTGGCTGATACTTGTTGCTTGGTTTGCTTGGTCCAGCCTACATCAACTCGCAGGGATCGACCGTGCAAGACTTCTACGACCTCGTTCGTCGAGCCTACGACGCGGATCGCCAGTCGGGCACCGTGCTTTGCTCCGAGATCCTCATTGCGACCGCCGACTTTGACGTGTTTGTGCTCATGATGCGTCAAACCAAAGAGTCTGCATTGCTCGCCAAACGGGGTAACACATTTCATCGCTCGGCCATTGTCTGCCGTCGCAGTCGCTCGACTAATGACGGGAGCTTTACTTTGGGCTTTTTCTTTGCGTTGCTAGTCGATGACCATGATACTATTGGCGCTTTCTGCGGTCTTTGCGGGGTCTGCGAACGGGAGTGACTGGTCTGGTTGCTGCCGCTTGAACTCCTACTGCCACGGTTCAAAACCTTCTGTACTCGATAAACTGGGTCCTGTTGTCGTTGACGCTCTTGCTGAGCGTGCTGCTGGCGCTGTTTCGTACGCTTCATCTTATTCCACAGGCTTGCCGCGAAATTCTGCTCCTTGGCAGGGACGATCGTATCGGTTCCTTTCACAGTCTCCACTGTATTGGTCTGAGGGTTGCTACCGTCGTCTGTTGCATCTTCATCGTCAAACTCGGGCCTATCCTCCTCGTAGTTGTTGCTTTGTCGTGGTGAGGGGCAGTCTCTAGGAACAAACGTCGCTGTAGGGAGCACTGGGTCCTCCCACCCGTCCATTAGTTCAGGAGGCAGTTGAATAAGGTCCTCCAAATCAACAGCCTCGTAGTGTTCTTCGTTATCGCCCTCAACAGCTTGAGCTAGTGCCAACGCGTTTGTAAACTTCCTCCGAACGTGAAAGCCACGGAATGTTGACTGCAACCGTCGTGCAGCCTCCTGGCTTTTCGTCGATTCAAAATTGTGGCTTTCGTCCTCTTCGATCGTCGGCTGGTCTTCAACATCACTAAAATCCTCCAGCACAAGAGGAAGGTCATCCAAAGAAGTTTGTTGTCGGCGTTGACGAGATCGGTGCCATATCTGGATTTTCCTTGCTGCGCTTTCAACTGCAGCAACGAGAGCTTGAGCTTCCTGTGCACATTGGCAATTCCATCTTCGCCACTTTTCCAGGCACTGACTAATCTTGTGGCGTCGATAAACGCTGCCGAGGACTCGCAATCCCGACGAGACATCGACTAAACGACGAATTCGCTGAGTTTCACGCTCTCGCTCGCGTTCTAACGCTTCTGCTTGCTGCAGCTCTTCGTGGTATTTCCAAGCATTTCGACAGCGAATCTCCTCCTGCTCCATTGAAACACACGAACACTTTTCCTTCTCTCTTTGCAAGCGCTGTAAGTTGGAGATGAAATCCCACGCATAGCGAGAGTGAGTTTCCTCCATCTTCATCAAAACTCGACACCGCTCCTCGCTCATCCACTCCAGTAATTGACGTCTTTGCGCGTGTGCTAACTCGTCCTCAAGCGCCATGGACGAGCGATTTCTGTCGCGTTCTTGCAGTTCCCAATTCGCACGAGTTTCAGCAACTAGTCGTCTAGCGTAAGCGTCTTCTGCCCGCATCTGAGCACACTCCCGGCGTTCTCGTTTCACCTGTTGGTCCATAATTTGCTTTTGAAGGCGGTGGTGCTGAACAATCTGGGCCAGCACTGCGTCAAAACGACCCCGTGCCACCTTGGACTGCTGCTGGTGCCGCATGTATCTCTCTATCTGCAGTCGCTGCCGTTCTGCCTGATCTTCAGCGGACATTTGGCGGATTTCTTTATCAATTCCAGCTTGCATCCGAGCTGCTTCCGCCTGAACTTGTCGTGAAGCTTCGTCAGCTAAACTCATCCTGCTAGTCTCCTTCGCTTCACGTTTAGCTGCAATATACTTTTGACGGCTTATCTCCTCTCCAGCCATAGCAGAGCGCTCGTGCTCTTCACGTCGAGACATCTCGGCAACTCTCTTGAGCCTCGAAGTCTTGCTGGATCTGCTTGAGCAGACGAGCAGCTTCGTCTCGTTCTTGTCGCTGTCGTTCCTGGATTTTCAAGCGACGTAGTTCACGTGCTGCTTGCTGCTGTTCAATCGCGTTAAACTCTTTCTGCGTTGCACCGTCATCGACTGGAAGCTCTTGAACGACGGTGGCGACTTCAGCGTGATTCTTCGGCCACGAGCCATGAACATTGATCGGTTCTGAGGATGTCGGGTTCATAAAAACCACGGCAGTGTCCTCAGAATCCTGCAGGACTCCAACAAAATCAACAACGAAGTCCTCGCTTGGAGCATCAGGAATCTCTGTCGCCGTTAGGACTTCGCGGGACAGCATATTAGGGTCTTGAATCAGTCGACTTGCTTCCTCATCCGCTTGAGATTGATCGATACCCTGCTTCGAGCCGAGCTCTTCAGTTTTGTCGACGTCCTGATTGATGTCTTGCTTGGGTGTGTGAGTAAGCGGCTCGTCAAGGAACACCGTGCGAATTTCTCGTAAGTCTTGGTGCAACAACTGATAGAACTCTCGGTCGTTGTGCTCTACGTTCTGCAGGAATAACTCCCACGACGAAGCAGCTTGTGGTACTTTGTCAGGAACTTCATCCATCGCAGTTTGCTTCAGCACCTCGTCGAGATCCAAGCGAATGTAGTCAACGGCATCTCCATCGTCAAGAGTATCTGTCCATTGGCCAGGCGAGCTGTCATCGAGTCCGACGTCTTGAGCTGTTAAGGCCGCTAACTCTGCTGCGAGTTCTTGCTCGAGTGCTTTCCGTTCTTCATTGTCGTCATCGCCTTGACTCGATGGCGCCATCGCTAGCTCGCCCAATTCACAGCATCAAGTAGACAATAATAATAGTCGCCGTGAATAGAAGTTGAGGTAAACTGCTCGCCCATGTGTAAAACAAAGGTGCTGGATAACTTGTCAATTGATTGAATTCTTAAATATTTGCTCGATGACCTTCTATTCCACATCCATGAGCTCTATGTCTTCTTCATCGCTGTCAATATCTTCATCGTCATCTTCATCTTCATCTTCATCGTCGTCTTCTTCAGCATCTCTGGAAGTGCCGACAGTCGCTACGAAGCCTTTCCGTCCGCACAGCGCAATTGTAATGGCGTGGAAGCCATCGCAGGTGATAAAATTCTCCTGCAGCTTGAGTGTTCGCAGTCCTGGAAGCCCTAGCAGACCCAGCTGCTCGGTCACGTGTTCGTCTACAGACGAGTCCTCCATCCCCTTGTCGTCGCTGCAAAAGTCCGAGTTTGCACCGGATTCGTCCAGCAGATCGGCAAGAGCCAACGCGTCTGTGTCCGTCAGGATATTGCGACTTAGATCCAGCACCTGCAGCTCCGAAAACGACTCGATCGCTTCCAGCAGCGCTCGACACCCTGCTTCGCCCATAAAGTTGTTGCGCACTGCCAGGACCTGCAAGCGGCCGAAGAACGAGTCCTGCGTCTCCAATAAACTCGCGAGCTGCTCGACACCTCGGTCCCCAAGGAAAGTCGCATCGAGCACCAAGTGCTTCAGCGACGTTCTCGTTCCTTTCGAGTCGGTGAGCGCCTTTAGCGCCATCAAAACTCCATCGCTCTCTGCAGCAAAGTCGAACGGAGCCAGCAGTTCCAACGACTCGAGATTGGGACAAGCGTTGGCTTCTAGCGCTCTTGCAACCTCGCGAACCACTTGATAGCCATGCGAAGTTGTCGCCAGCGAGGCGGCGTAGGACGCGGCGGAGAGCGCTCTTGGGAACACGACGCCAGCCTTGAGGTGGGTGCGGTTCGTCCGGTTCGCGACCGTCAGTTGCTTGAGGTTCTTGCACTCGTGTAGTAGTGTCGACAACCCTCTGGCGGTTCCTTCGCCTCCGTTGCGGATCTCCGTGAACGAAACTTCAGCCGCTTCAATGTGCAGCGACCGCACGAAGCTCGGCGCGTGGAGGTACAGGAACTTGTTGACGGCGCGACACCGCAGTACTTCCCTGCCTTCCAGGAAGCTGCAGACGTGATGCAACAGATCCAAGTTGCTGTTGAGCACGCAGCCGCGGGCGCCGACGCTGCAGTTGCGGGTCTCTTGCTCCGACACGACCAGCCGCGGTCGCAGTCGCTTGGCGGTGCTAGCTCGGATGGACTCGAGCAGGATTTCGCTGACGTCGGTCTCCGCTCGCTTGCGCTTGTAGTGGGTCACCAGCGCCTGCACTCGCCGCTCCAAGGACGGCTGGTGCAGGTACTCGCTGAGCGAGCCGGCCGAGTGGTAGAGCATCCACTCGAGTCGTTGCAGCAGCGACGGACTGACGCCGGCGTCCTCTCGAACCTGCAGCATCGGGTGGTGCTGGGCCAGCGCCGGGTGGTTCCGCAGCCTGGCGATCATGATCTTGCGGACCTGCACGTCGGTGGCGTCGTGCCACGCCGGGTTGGTGGCGAACACGGCAGCATCGGCGGTGGAGGAGACCATGAATAGAACGGTGGTTGACGTATGCAATGCGGACAAGACCACTGGTGTGGGTAGTCGACCGATTGAGAAGTGAGAGAGCGGCGGGGATCGGCGCAAGGCGAGCCAGGTGGACGGTCCAGATGATGCAGACGAAGGAGACATTCGGAGTGAAAAGCAAGGCAAAAAAGACTGCGATTAGTCCAAGATTTTCGGTGATTGCTATAGACGGGGTACCGGTAGTAGAAGGTATCCAGTTTGGCGATATCAGTCTTATTTGGTTGGACTGCAGAAATTCATCGCATCAGATATAGCTGTCCACACTGATAGAGAGATGGTGAGTCAGCGTCGCCGGCCAGGCAGGCGTTGAATGTATCAGACGCTGCACAGTTTCTCTTTGCGTTGAATGCACTGGCGGCGGTGGCGTTTCGCAGGGCTGCTTGGTCAAGTGCACATTAGCTCCGGAGCCAAGTTGGCTGTTGGGTCTGCCAGTGCCGAAAAATTAGTGAATCGAGCGGCGTCTGCAGCCAGCACAAATATAGTTTGGCGTCGGATACTTTTTGCAAGGCGTCAGGCGGTGCTCGCGATGAGTGAGCAGAGCCGAGAGCAAGCGACAGAGTCTTTGGAGTAGAGGCGCGTCTTGTGTTGCCCATCGGCAAGTCCACAACGCAAACCGCAGGTCTCCGCTTCCCCCAGCGCGGTCCTCCCCGACACGAGGGGAGTATTCAGCTCCAAACGCTTATGCGCGCAGGGCAACTCGACGAGCACTCTTCAAGCCAGAAATGTCTCCGTCGGGCGCTTTCAAATCCCAAAGATCGAGGTGGTGGCGCTGGGTGCACCCCGTTCCATCGGCTGGCTGCGACGAGGAGGGAGCTGCCAAGGTCCGCTACCGCTTGCGATGCAAGTCCCTGCCGCCGCGTTCCTTCCGCGAATGGTTGGACCGAGTGCGTCCTGAAGAAGCAGGTTGAAGGCGAGAGGTGTGCTGCTGTCCGACATGGCGAAAAGCTCCTGGGACAGTCGTGCTTCGGTTTAGAAGGTGTGGACCACACTTTTAGTAGGTACTGGCTTCATAGATATGTATTTCTGGAGGTATTTGATGAACAGGGTATTCCACTAGCCAATCAGGTAGCCCAAACAAATCCGACTACCGGTAAGCACGAAAACCTGCTGCTACCTCGATCGAGCTGCAGGAGAGGGTGGAAGAAGACATAAGGATTCGACTATACCCTTCCACCGAGCAAAAGGCCAAACTCGAGCCGATGTTCGTCACCAACAGGGCGATATACAACAAAATTGTTGCTCGCTCGCGAGACAAGTGCAAGCCGAGATTCTCGTCCAGCATCCGGCGACGCACATTAAGGACATTGCTCGACTTGAAAACTGTGATGAGACTGAAGCGCCAACCTTCTGACGCCGAGGACCGGCCAAGTCAGGCTCGACCCAGGACTAGCCGACTTTAGCGGTGACGCCTTCATCGCCCGCGACCTGCTGTCCTCGCATTGCACTCCAGCGAGGAGGCGCGAAAGGCATAAGAGACGATAGCGAGCTAGTACTACTAGTAGGCCCAAGAGACGAGAGCGAGCTATTAGATCTCCTTAGGTGTGCAAAAGCTTTTCATTATGCGTGTTTGCCTTGTACGGTACGGTGCCCGTCTGTCACGCCCACTGCGGCCGAGAGCGCGCTACAGCCTTCGGGCGAGATGAAATTGTCGTGTACCAACAATGTCTGCAGCTTGGACGACGACGCAATCTGCTCGGCCAGCGCGATGGCGTCCAAGTCGGTAAGAATGTTGCCGCTCAGGTCCAGCACCTGAAGTCGAGGCATGTGGCGCAGCATGCGCAGCAGCGCTTGGCACCCGGCCTCGCCCATGAAGTTGCTCCGCAACACCAGCGTTTCCAACGACCCAAAGCAGTTGACCCCGAGGGGCCCACAGGTCTGCTCCACGGTGTCCGCCAGTCGAGCCAAGCGCGTATCTCCCAGGTAGGTCGAGTCGAGTCGCAGCTGTCGGAACGCACTCGTATCCACAGCCACAGTCCGTCGGCCTGCGGCAAATGCCTCGAGACACGCCAGTACGTCGTCGCTCTCTGCAAAGTAGTCGAGCGGCGACCCGAGGTCGAGTTCCTGCAGCAATGGACAGGCGCCCTGTTCAAAAGCCTGCGCAATGTCCCGCAGCAGGAGCTCCCCAGCGAGCATGCCGTTGTTGGACGTCCCACCCTGACGAGTTGGTCGCGTGAAGGACGGCCGACGGCGCACTTTGGTGCTCATGATCCGTCTTGCAGGCACTTCAGCACGCAAACGCGATCCTTTCAGGTTGCAGGTAACCACGAGACTCGTCAGTTGGTTGCAACTGAGCAGCAACGACGTGAGTGCCCCGCTCGAGAAATGCCGCAACGCAGCCGAGTGCGTCTCGAGATGCAGCGTACGCACCATCTTGGGCGCGTTCTCCCACAGAAAGCAATTCACCGAGCGCAGCCCGAGCACCGTCCGCCCGGATAGGAAGCTGAGCACAAGTCCCACGAGGTTGGCGTCGTTGTCCAGCAGAAACACGCTGCGGTCGGCGCTTGAAGTACCCACCGAACCCGCTGCACCCACGCACTGCCGTTTCCTGCTCGGCCCAACGTCGTCCTCTGCACCGCGTTTGCGTTGCCTCTCTTCCGTGACGGCCTGCGGCTCCAACTGCGTGACCAGCGCCTGCACGCGGCGCTCCAAGGACTGCTCGTGCGTGTACTCGTGCATCGAGTGCGCGGCGTTGTAGAGCATCCACTCGAGTCGCTGCACGAGCGACGGCACCACTGCGTTCTCCCTGGTCGTGGTGGCGGTGCACTTGGTGCCGGCCAGCACCGGGTGCAGGTGTCGGAGGCGCAGCATCATGAGTTTGCGCGTCAGTCGGTCGTCGACGTTGTTGTGCCAGGAGCGCCCTCTGGGTGGCACCCGCGACAGCACCCGAGGCGTTGCGGGGCCTGTACTGGTGGATGTCGACTGATGACGAACGGGGTCTTGCAGCTTTGGCGGCGACGACGACGACGATGACGACTGGAGTAGCATTGCACAGCACAACGTAAAAGAGAAAGTGAGGGCGGAGGCTCTTGCCGTCGGAGTCTGGTAAGGCGTCGCAAGGAATGCACAAAGCCTTCCGGAGAGGAGGTTGAACCCATAGCTGCACTCTTCGAAGTGGTGGTGATCACCGATCGTGGGGCGGCGACTAAAATCTCGAAAGCAGTCTTGATGGCCTGGGATCCCTTTACCCCTCCAAGAAGCAGGGCAGGCGTGGCTTCACGAGCGTCAAGAACACCGTGAACATCTTTGAAATCAGTAGGTTGAAGCAGGTCCTGGCCGGCAAAACCACGTGGGTCGAAGGGCTGTAGATGTGATCGAACGTCATTACATGTAGCAAAGCTGGGGGAAGTTTGCAGTGAGATCACCAAGTTGTTGCCAGTTGACGTTGCAGGCGCGCAAAGAGAGAGAGCATGCGCGAACCCCGCAGAGCCGCGGCGGTCCGGGCCTAACACGTCATGAGCCCAGCCTCCTTCGCTGGGATGCCGAAAAGACCGGCTTGAATGTCGAAAGCGGGTCCCGCAGCAAGGAGAAGCAACCACGTCTGCATTCCTGCCGAGGATCAAGCGAACTATGCCGGTGGACGCCAGGGCAATCGCTGCTGAAAAGGTGTTTTCATGCTGAACCCTGCGCGTCGATGGCTTCACATTGCCGAGTAACGACGAGTACTATGGCGCGTCCTTCCTGACCAGCCAAAATGTATCTTTGCGCAGCTCCTCCTCGCCCTTGCTCGTCATGTGGGGGCATGAAGCCGCGGTGGCTACTGATGTGCGTCGCCCTCTGCTTAAGCTTCAAAAGCTCCGACTGCAACTGCAACCATGAAGAACTGGTCGGCGATCTGGAAGAGACGGCCTCCGAGGCCGCCTTGGGCGCCAGGAGAACGCAGCAGACACTCCTCAAGAGCTTCCAGACCAACAGCGATCTGCCGACCCCTGCAAGCGAGCGCGCAGCTCGTGCGTGATAGACCCAGACAGGGCGATACGGCTCCAGCTCTGATAGCTGAAGACGCTGTGGAGCGACGGAGACATCGTCTGAAGCGCCAACCTTCTGACGCCGAGGACCGGCCAAGTCAGGCTCGAACCCGGACTAGCCGACTTTAGCATAAGAGACGATAGCGAGCTAGTACTACTAGTAGGCCCAAGAGACGAGAGCGAGCTATTAGATCTCCTTTTGTGTAGTAATAAAAGGTCATTTTCGGCGCTTCTTGGCTGGCGACGGCGACGCGAACTTGGCCAGGCGCTGCAGACCGGTCCGCTTCTTGCCCGTAGCGGTGGCAGGCGACGCTGATGACCCAGGCTTCTTGAGGAACGGGTTGGCGGGGGCCACCGACTTCTCCGCGCGAGTGCTACTGGCCGCAGACTTGCTCGGTGGACTCACGAACTTCTCTTCGTGCGCCTCACTGCCTTCGCCACCAGATGCGTCGACCTCCTCCTGTTCAGCGGGTGGATCCTCGCGAGGTGGGGTCGACGGCGGTCGAGACAAAATGCTGCGAGCGCGACGCAGAGGCTCCACCTCTCGCGACTCGTGCGCTTCTTCCTGGCGGTACGATGCTGCCGGTTGTCGACGCGTTACCTGCGTTGGCTCGTGCTCCAGTCGCCTCTGAGGCTCCTCAAACTTGACGCGGTACAGTTCGTACAGTTGAGACTGCAACTGACGCAGCGAGAAATGGATCGCGAGCTTCTGCGCGATCTGATGAGACTTCTCGAGGTGTAGACACTTGGCCAGATCCAGTACGCGCGCGGGCTCGTCTTGCTTGCAGGCCGCCTGCATCATCAAGATCAAGGCTTTGTCCATCTCGGCCTGTTCGTGAACCACCTGGTTGCCTACTTCCTCGCTCTCGACCTCGCTGGCGATGCCCTCCAGGCCACAGAGCCGCACGTTCTGCCACATCGTACCGTTGCTTTGTGCATCCTCGTCCTTCTTCGACGTCTTTGGAAATGACGCCGTGCGTAGCGGATACGCTCCAGGAACAGGTCGGTGGTTGCCGCGCAGCTTCGGCCCGCGAGCTCCCTTCTCCAGCGGGAAGTACAGCAACGTGTCGTTGAGGACTCCTAGGGTGAAAATGCCGTGTCGGTCCTCGGGCTTCTTCTGCAACGCGTTGCCCACACAACCGATGGGGAACCAGTTCCAACCGATGCTAGGAGACAGCGCTTGGACACACGAGAACGAGTCCACAGCGTAGAGGATCTGGCGGTCGTCGAAACCGAGCCACATCAGCGTCGACCACTTTGACAAGTCCTGGCGAGTCTCCTCATTCTCTTTGTGCGACGCAAACACATCTCTCGGTGGGGGTGTCATGGGCAATTCACCCTTGGCAACAAGCGCCACACGGTCGCGGGAAGAATCGACCTGGACACGAAGGAGCTGGTAGAGCATCCGACCGTGCAGACCTTGGTACACTACGGCTAGCAGAGACTCTTTTGCTGTCATGGTCACTACGCGGCCTGGCAAACGCAGCAGTGCGTAGTCGATGCCGCTCGTAGTGTAGATGCGGAGCGTCTGCAGAGACGTCGCCACAGCGCAGAACTCGCGGCCAGCAGCAACGCACTCGGCATCCTCACCGTCGGGCAACGTCTTGTGCCAGGAGCTGTTGGAAGCCCACGACTCGAACGGACGGTAGAAGACGTAGCTGCTAATGACATCGTTTTCGTTCACGCGGTCTTCCCAGTCTTCGCGAACGCGCCGAGGAACCGCAAAGATGGCTCCGTAGGAGTCCAGGAACGCCATCGAGAACATGTAGTTATCGTTGAATTTGAAGCCGCGGCGAGACTTGTCCGTGAAGTCGACCTTGACCAGGTTCTCGCTCATGCTAGCGCCGCGAATCGTCTCGATCTCACCTTCTGGCGTCCAGGCCAACAGCGAGACAGCACTAGAGCCGCGACCAGTAGGATCCATCACATTACCAGGCTGGAAGGGCTCGGTGATCGTACGCAGAGCTGACACTTGCTGGCGTGTAGATGTTGATGTCGTTCGAGCAGAGACAGAGATGTCTTCATCTTCTATTTGGTCGTCGGCGTGAGCTGCAGCACCGAATCCGAAGCTAGCTTTGATGGCCTCGACACGGCCTTCGTTGTCGTCGTCAAAAGCGACTTCCTCGTCGTCGTCGTCGTCGTCGTGCTTGCCATCAACTTCCGCCTCATCATCAACAAACGACGATGCCTTCAGAGGCTTTTTGCGCGACTGTGACCTGGCAGTTGCCGCTTTAGCTCCGACAATGTGCTGCGGCGGGGTGTGTCCCGCTGGGATCACATCCTTCACGAAGCCCAGTTTCCCTCCATTGTTGAACACCACCAGGGCGTTGCTTTTGTTCGCAAACTGCACCCCAAGTATCGGGTAGTCAATCCGAAACGTGCGCAACACGGACTTCGTCTCCAACTCCCAAACAAACACCTCCTTCGCACAAGTGGCAGCAGCCAGATACTGTCCGTTCGGCGAGAACGCCAAGATGTCCACATCTGCAGCTGTACTTCTCCCCACAGGCAGCATCAACGTCCCCCTGGATGTCCACGAACCTTTCTCAAACAGCTCAACGATACCTTTATCCATTGGTATGGCAAGCAACCTACCTGACTGTCCTGGTTGCCACGCACAACGCAGTAGAACGTCGTCGTTGCGGATATCTCCATGCTTGATGGCAAAGCTTTTGACCTGAGTCGCTGTCTGGGCATCTGCATCCAATTGAAACACTCGGACTGAGGAGTCGACACTGGCGGCAACGAGGTATTTGTCTTGGGGGTCAATAGCCACACTCTTGACAGCTCCCGTGGCGCCTTCAGCCAGAATCACTTGCTCCGTGTTGCTGCGGATCAGCACCCGCACCACTGGCTCCTCGTCTGCAACGGCCACGAACTTGTCGGAGCACGCGACGTGGCGGATCTCCACAGTGGAGCGACGCAGCAACTGGTCCAGTCGAGCCTCGGGCGGCATAAAGTAAGACGCCACACTGTTGTCGTCGTCGGAGGCTACCAGAACGCGCGTTTGGTCGGGAGTCACTACGAACGTGGGGATGGGGGCGTCGCTCACGGTCGTCTCGGACACGAGGGACTCGGTGTCCAGGTCCGTCACGAACAGCACGCCGTCCTCGCCGGCCGTGTAGACAACGTCGCTGCCTGCAGGGATGGCACCGTCTTTCAGAGGCGTCCGACAGGTCAGTAGTTGCATGCCCCCTTGCCGTTGAGGTTCACGGTGATCTCCTTGAGCGTCTCCATGGCTGCGCAACAGAGTCAAGCTGGCAAGTGAGCCTTTTGGCGGGTGATGGCGGGAAGTTTTAGGATTTGGATGTTTATGTTTATTGATAGTTGAAAGCTAGATTTATGATTTGACAAGCACACAACGTCATTATCGAGAAGAAGGGCAATGGGAGACCGAGGACACGTGCACTACGAGCCCACGGGCGAGACGACCGAGTGGGAGGACATTCTGGTTAAGAAGGGCATCCTCGCGCCCAAGACCAAGGTGCCGGATGAGGAGGAGCAGGTCGAGGAGCAGCAGACGGACCCGCGGGAGGACGCGACGCTGGACGAACTGGACGAGATGGAGGTGCGAGTCTTCGTAGGGCTCAAAGCACAGTTTTCAGTGGCTGATTGAGAGTAAAATTGGCTGGTTTGATGTCACTAGGATGACTACGACGACGACGCGGAACTCGCCCGCATCCGGTAAGTTGCTGCTTGCAATGTGTTTCGGCCTAGAGCTGGGTGGGTGTCTTTAAGACACTGTCTTACGTTTAGCTTGTTGCTGCCGCAGTGAGCGTCGGATCCAGCAGATGATGGCGCAGGCTGCGCGCAACAAGTTTGGGGACGTCCATCCGATCGCCAAGGACGAGTGGACCAAGGAAGTGACGGAAGGCAGCAGCGACCACTGGGTCATCGCCTACCTCTGGGACAACGCGCTCGAGGAGTGCAAAGTCATGGACCACGTGTTGCGCGAGGTGGCCAAGAAGCACCGCGACATTAAGTTCGTGAGCATCCAAGCGCAGGCCTGCATCGAGAACTGGCCGTCGCGGAATTGCCCCACTCTCTTCATGTACCACAAGGGCTCGCTGCAGAACCAGCTCCTAGGCATTCGCAAGCTCAATGGACTGGACATGAAGGTCGAAGGTACGAGTTGGTGTGATGGTAGTGTGGGTAGTTTTGTTCTGACTCGAGTGTGCAGACTTGGAGGAATACCTCGCCAAGGCCGACGTCTTCAAGACAGACGACTAGGAGCAGCATCACATCACCGGACAGGAAGATGCCTTAGCGCTTGCATTTACTATAGATTTTGCTTTGTGCAATCACCTCTCGGCTCTATATTTCCCCTTATCTAGTCCTGCAGCACCTTGGGCACCTTGAAGAAGTAGCCAGACTTCTCCGCCGCGTTGGCCAGCACCTTCTCGGGGCAGTCTCCTTCTGTGACGACGTCTTCTCGCAGTGGGGCGACACCAGCGTCGTAGTCGGTCTTGGCGTAGACATCATCGATGTTCTCGTTGAGCGTCATGGCCTGAATCGTCTTGGTGCACTGGATAATCGACTCGACATCCTTCAGCAGACCTGGCAGCTTCTCGTTCTCAATGTGCAAATGACACAGCTCTGCCAGCTCGCGTAGCTGCAGCAGATCAAACCCTATGTAAGTCATCACTAGTAGCTGCAATAAAAATTTCAGTGCGAACCTTTTCCTCAGTAAGAACTGAATCAGCAGCATCAAGCTTGGCTTCTTCCTGGTGAAGCTCCTTAAGAGACCAAGATGGAGTGCGTGGCACCTGCAAAGGACCTTGTCAATAGTCGGCATTGCTATCAGACACGCAAGTGAACCACATACACCGGAGATTTCCTTGAGCCCTTCAGGCAGCGGCGCAGCTGTAGAGCTTAAGCAGCGAGCGTTGGAGGCCTGGAGCGCAGCACGGCGAGCCGCGGCGTGCAGTCGTCGCACCGTCGCCACAGACCGCATGATCGATCAGCGTGGTCAAAAAGTGAGTAGTATACAAAAGCCAAGTGAACGAAGTACGTCTGGCCCAAGATGAAGGTGTCCAAGATGATGATCGACTATACGCTGCGCTTTGGCGTCCCCATCGGCATCGCCTACTACTACTGGAACCCTCGCACGGACGAGGAGATCCGTCGGGACGTGGTACGTGTCGAACGCAGCCGATGGACGACGGGATCGGCACCTGATTGTTGGTGTATCAATGGCAGGAGAAGCAGATCAAGCCCGACCCAGCGACGCGACAAAAGCGCCAAGCCAAGTTCGCCGAGCTGCTGCTACAGAAGGGAGATGTGTCGAGCGAGAGTAAGCAGCAGCTCGACCAGGTCACAGCGTTCACAAAGACCAAAAGGAAATTCTCGCTATCCAGAAGAAGGAAAATGAATGGGCTTCATATCGAGTTGCTGCGTTCTGTAGACGTTAGCGCATGTACCGCTGAATACGGCTGCAGTGCACCGAGTCAGCCTCTTTCAAAGCAGTCTCGAGTTGACGTTGCATCAAGCGGAGACCGTCGTAGTCAACGCGGAGGCAGTGAGATTGCACTTGAGCAACTGTCGAGCCGCTTGATCGTGTAGCAGTGTCCAGTCGCAGCGTCACAATGGGCTTGGGTTTGTTGCGATGAAATCTTGTACCGAGCTGTTGTAGTATGCAGCAGCAAATTAGCCTGACCTGGTTTTTCCAGACACCTTCGACGTCAAAACCTCACCTCGAGATCAATTCGCCATTCCAGGTTACGGTAGTGCGGGACGCTGGTGCCTGTTTCTTGAGAGACGCACGCTCGGATGTCTTGGCAATGGGCGGCAAACAACTGCATTTAACAACAAACTCATTGTCACAAGGCTGATCCATACAAGAACGATTGATCAACGCGTTCGAGACCTGGGCGAGCACTTCAACATGCTCCTCGGGCATCTTCATCCCTTTCAGTACCAATCGGAAGGAACTCTCAGGCATATCAGCCTGCACAGGCAGAAAGACTATCAGAACAGCGTCCGCGTCATCTGTCCACGCTTGTGCGATTCTTCTTCACAACCTTGGCGGCGTCCATGAGCAGCTTGGCGATGGCTAGCACCGCCTGCTCCATTTGCTCCGTCTCCCATCCAGATGCCGCTGCGAAGAGAGCACCAGGCAACCATCATTAGCATCTGCACTTTGGCCGTGATGTTGTATAGCACCGACATGCTGTCCGCGTCAACCGACGCTTGCTCTGCTTCTCTGAGCCAAAGAGCCTCACTGCGAGTCTGCAGACCGCCGCAAAATCTGCCATTTCGATGCGTCAATTTAGATAATTCCCATCAGTTTCCATGCGCCACGCTCACTCTCCGTCGACAGCGCGCTGGTCTGCGCCACCGCCTCGAGGACGCGCTCGTCAGCCGCCAAGTTCCTGCTCATGGTTCTGAAATGGATCTGCCACGTTTTTAGACCTGAAATATATTAAAAAAAAACTCGTTTATTTCTAAAACGCACTCCAGATCAAAACGCGGCGATGGCGGCGAACGGCGCGACGGGCGGCAGCCGCAAGGACCCAATCCTGGACCTGGCCAAGTACATCGACCAGGAGGTGCGCGTCAAGTTCCACGGCGGCCGCGAGGTCACGGGCACGCTCAAGGGCTACGACCAGCTGGTGAACCTGGTGCTGGACGACTGCGTCGAGTTCGTGCGCGACCCCAACGACGAGTACCGGGTCACGGACGAGACGCGCAAGGTGGGGCTGGTGGTGTGCAGAGGCACGTCCGTCATGCTCGTGTCGCCTGTGGACGGCACGGAGGAGATCCCCAACCCGTTCCTGCAGCAGGAGGGCTAGCTCAAGACAACAGAGACCGAGTAGTTGGAGCTTTATGGCTGTTCTAGATAAGATTTCTCCCTTTTGCTGTCTTGACTTAGACATTGTCCAGCAGACGCAGCTTGTACACGGCTCCCCACAGCTTCCCAGTGACGTAGAAGGCGTCCTCTTCCTTGTCGTAGGCGATGCCGTTGAGCACAGCGCCAGCCTTTACGTCCGCGCCGACATCTTCGACCAGCTTTGTTAAATCCCACATGGACAACACAGCGCCAGTTTGCGGGTCGATCTTGAGGATATATGGTTGGTACCACACGTTCGCGTAGATGTAGCCCTTGGCCGCCTCGAGCTCGTTGATTTGCGAGATCGTCTGGTCTCCGTTGTAGATGGTAACGTCGACCCGACGCACTTCCTGCATCGTCTCCGGGTCCCAGAACATGATGGTCGAGGAGCCGTCCGAGACGGCGAACTCCTTGCCGTCAAAGTCGATGCCCCAGCCTTCACCCGTCACCGTCTCAAACTCAAACGTGCGCTCCAAAGTGAATCCCGCATTGTCCTCCAGATTGAACACCAACCCGACCTCGTTCTTCCACGTGAGCATGACGAACTCTCCGTTCGGACCTTCCGTCACGCCTTCGCCAAACATTTCTTGCGGCAAATCATACTTGTTCAGTACCTTTCCTGTAGAGATCTCCACGCGACGAAGACTCGACTGCCCATTGAGTCCGGTAGACTCGACAAGGAACTTTTGTTGTCGCGTTTGATGAGCGTCAGCCCTTGCGTGAACGCGTCCTTGTCGTGCGGGAACTTGCCCAGCATCTGCACTGTCGGACGCGACGCCGTCGTACTCTGCTCTGCGTTCTTCTCTTCCGTAGGACTCAAGTTGCGGGTCGGGAGCTTCTTAGGCGGCGACTGGAACTGCTTGACCCCAATGGCCAACGCTGTCACAATCGCCAGCATGACGACGATCACCCCGACGCGCAGTAGGATGCGAGGCATGACGCCGACCTGCTTGTCCTCGGATGGCTTGGACTGTGGGGCTGCTGCCGCCTTCTTCTCCCTGCGACTGGGGCGTCTGCCGACCTGGTTGCGAGCCATCTTCGTCTCTCAATCAGCCAGGGAGAGAGGTGCAGGAATGCCATGATGGCGCCGTGTGATGGTGACGTTTATGCCGACTGGAGTTTCAGGCTATTGCGCAGTATTGACTGAATCGTACTTTATCGAGTATATACTTCACTGGCCAGGGCATTTTGACAACGACGCCGCTTGACTGTCGAAGTTCCTGCCGTAGACGCGCTGTAGCTGCCCTCAGGAGGACGTCCGTCAACTTCACGTGCTTTGACTTACGCGCTAGACACTTGCAATCCGTTTGCACCAAGTTTTGCACTGGAAAACGGTTGACATGGCCCTCCAAGCGATTGAACCTCAGCAAGTCCCAAGACGACGAGAGCTCAGACTCGTCGTCAGGCGAAGAAGAGCAGACGCAGACGCAGCAGTCGCAGAGTGAGCAGGAGCAAGAGTCCAGCTCTGACGAAGACTCGGACGAAGAGTTTGTGATCCCTCCGGGCTTTGAGAGCGTCAAGGGCAGTGCGGCCATTACGCGAGAGTCGGTGCTGAATGGCGACCAGGAGCTCTGGTTCTTCAAGCTGCCCAAGAACGTACGTAATTGATGGCGATCTGGAGACATTCTGTACTGGAAAATTGACAATTTAATGGTTGTGGTTGTTGCAGTTGGATGCTTCGGCGTTGGCAAATGTCACGATCAAGGTCGACGACAAGAAGAAGGCTACTGCTGGTAAGCAAGTGGCTAAGGTCACAGGAGACAACAGCAAAAGCTATTTGTTGCAGACCGAGGACAGCATGCTCACGGATCAACTTGTCAACGCCTTGCCGCTGTCGTCGAACCGCTCGCGTTACGTTCTGGGCAAGCCGTTCTCGCGCTGCTTTTCACTGGTGGAGGACCACGTCGACACCACACCTGCGACGTCTACCACTTCGGTGTCCAAGGAGGTCGAGGTGGTCGAAAAGCGCAAAAAGAAGCACTCGTCTGACAAACACCACAAGTCCAAGAAGCACAAAAGTAAATGCCATGCCACAGAGACATTAGCTAGGGCACCACTCGATAGACAACTGCACACAAACAATCATCACCTATTTGTCATTTTGTTGCCTCTCCTCGAGTCATCACACACGCAGCTTCGGCTCCCACAGCTGCTTGACACGCAGAAGTGGTCGTCTAAAAGAGCAGAAGCGGCTCATCTGGAGGTGGGGCCTCTTGGCGCTTAGAGCTCTTGTGTTCTCTTTTCTTCTTCTTGCTCTTCTCCTCGCCGCCGTTTTTGCTCGAGCTACTCTTCTTGGAGCTTTTCTTGGAGCTCCGGTGGTGGTGGCGGCTTTCTTTGCTTTCCTGAGCTTCTTCGTCGCTAAAGCCGCCAATAAGCAGGTCGTCTTGCTTTCTTGAGGACTTCTTCGACTTTGAGCTCTTTGACGATTCTTTTTCTTTTTACTATCGTCCGCACGCTTCTCGTCCTCTCGCTTCTTGTGCTTGGAGCTCTTTTTCTTCTTCTTCTCACTCTCATCTGGCTTTGCATCGGGAGTCTGACGGTGGAACCAGTGTTGGTCGGGAACCTTTTCATTCTCGCCCAGCGGAATGCTCAGGTCCACAGCGGACAAGTCCATCTCCTACAAGTGTGCAAGACCGCCATGAGCAAATCGTCAACTACATGCCATAAATCTAAGGAATCAGTCCGTACGTCTTCATCAACCGAGGCACGTTTCTTTCGCGAACGCCGGCGATCTTCGTCGCTCGAACGCGCACCTTCGGGCATCAGCTCGTCCTCCATGACGTCCCTGGACTTTGATTTCTGTACGAATAAAGTAGATACAATTGAGTTACCTTTATGCAAACCCTCCATTCGTTTCCAAAGCATCCTACCTTCGACTTCTTCTTTTTGCCATTCGCGCCCAAAGCCCCCATCATATCCGCAAAACCCTGTCAAACAAATTCGAGAAATTAGTTCAAGTATACCACATGCTATATACCACTGAATTACATACCGCGTTGGCAGCAGCATCCGCCGAAGCCTGGGCACCGGCAGACAAATAGAAAGGATCCTTGCGTAGACGCTCTTGTTCCCGTTCGTATTCACGTTGACGCTTTTCCTTCTCCTCGGCAGAGTCTTCAGACTCCGATTGTGATCCGGATTCTGACGAAGACTCATCGTGATGGTGGCGGTGACGGTGGTGCTTGTGTCCAGGCTTGCGCTCAGGCGAGCCGTCTCCAATGCCGCTGTATCCGCCACCAACACCAGCTTGGCCCTGGCTAACAAACGACACCTCCAAGTCATCTTCATTGGAAAAGGAAGACACGTCTCCACCAGACTCGAGGAATTTGGCTTCAGACTTGCTCATGGGCTCGTCAAGGTCCAGATCACCAGGCAATGGCACCTTTCGCTGAGCCTTAACACCTACAGGTGCCAATCGCTCAGCAAAGTACGAGTTCAGGACGTCCAGGCGCTTTGCGGGGTCTAATGAGGCACTACCATCGAAAGCACGCTCTGTCCGCTGTTGTGCTGATAGAGCGCCAAGTCCCATACCCAACGCCAGCAAAAGCTGCTGCAAACACATGGCACGCTCCTGGACCTCAATATACTCGCTCTGTACAAACGCAGGCAGTCTCTCCACGATCACGGTGGCAATCCGCTCCACTGTAGCATCGTCCGCACGCTCTGCCATCGCAGTGAGGATCTTCAGGAGCGCTTGAATAAACACAGTCTGCACATGACCGGGCAAAGTGGTCGTGCGCGGCTGCAGCATCTCGTCCGTAAGGTCCTCCAGTCGCTGCAGCTTCTCGTCCTCCGTTTCCCTGTCTTCGTCTTCCTCGTCTTCCTCGTCCTCATCGTCCACATCGTCAAGGTACTCCATGACGTACTCTCCAGTGATCCAAGCAGCCGCATAGAACACTTCTTGCAGAGTTCCAGAGCCTGGTCCACTCAATGCCTCCTTCTCTGATAGCAGCTCAATCATGTTGTCTACCATGACGCTACGTACACTCTTCACTCGAACTGCGATGTCCACAAGCTGGCGTGCCACCTCCACACCATGCGAGCGCTTGGACGGCTCGTCATCAGCCAGTTTCATTTTGTGGTTACTGCTACTGCTGGAACCAAGCATGCTGCCAGAGGATGGAGCTAGCGATGACAGCGATGCATCGACGGTAGCTGCGGTATTGCCCGGCACTCGGGCAAGCTGCACAAGCACGTGAATGTACCAATCGAAGTCGTGGATGTTGGCATACTTATTGACAGAACAAACGTGCAAAATATGAGTGATCAGCTCGTGGCGGTAGGCTCCATCGGCACTTAGAGTTTGGCGCATGAGTTCACGGATAATTGGGGCAGCATTGTCCGGGTTCACCATGCCGGATAAGAGTTCCAGCGCTCGCATGCGAATCGTGATATCGTCCACAGCCAGACACTCGACGATCAGCTCCTGGTGCTCCGTGACAACGTACGGGTGCGACTTCATCAGGTTGCCTAATCCCACAAGCCCCAAGTACCGAAGGTTCTGGTCCGGGTCTTCAATATACCGACGAAGGTGATCATTGCACAATCTCACAACCGCTGCTACATTGCGCGGCTGCGACCCATCGCTCTTCTTGGTGTACAATAAGGCCGTGGTGACGGTGCTAATACATTCGTAAAGCAGCGATTTGGCCGGCGTGTTCTGGATGACAGTCGCAAGCGGATCCAGCAGCTTCCGCGCAAGCCGAGGCTCCTCGGGAACCAAGCTAGCCAACAACTTGACCACCTTAATGAGCATCCAGTTGTTAGACGACGTGGTAAGCAGTCGGAAGAACTGCGGCGCCAGCCCAAGGTAGTTCTTGGGTTTCTTGTTCGCCAATTCACAAATCACATTCACTGCACACGACACTACCGTCACGTCCGGCTCCTCCATGCGCTCCTTCAACCTGTCAAAAGATAGTCTCAATCCCTGCGGATACCGTAGAAACATTTTGTACAGCACGAGCGTGGCTTTCTTCCTCACATACGGCTTGGGCGACCCCATCATAGCCAGCACGTCTCCCAACAAATCCCTGGCCAAGTCTGTGGTGACGATATTAGCCAATACATTGATGGCAAGACCAACTTCGTACTCGCTGGTGCTGCCGAACTCTTTCTTCAACAGGTTGGTGCAGAGCAGAACGACGTCCGTGGATTGCGTGAAGCTCTGGCACGCAGCGTTGTAGCCGATGCGCTTGTGCGCAAACCGCTCGTAGCTCATGACCTCCACGACGTGGAAGGCGGCCCAGCACATGTCGTAGCCCAACATGTGCAGATACGTGAGCTTGCGCACCGCCTGCGCCTTGACGAACGTGTCAGTACTCTTGAGCTCCGTCTTGATCTCCTGCATGGCCTGCGAGATGTACACGCTGACGTCGCCCTTGGCGGAGCGGATGCCCTTGACCAGATCTTGGAGGTTCTTCTCGAACATGATCTTAAACTAGCTGGGAACGGGCGATCTAGGCGTCAGACAATGGCGAATGGCGGTGCGATAGGCAGCTGGGACGCCCAGTGAGCAGTGGAGACTGGATCCGCGGCGCGGCGGCAGCTTCCGGCGACAAACTGGGGCACGCCAAGTGGCGAGAGCTCTGCGATGCGAATCAAGAATGATCGCAAGGGGGAAGGCGCATGAAACGTTTTTAGCCAATCAGAAACGAGACGATCTTTGAGTGCGGGAGGGCAGCACTGTCAACGGCGTCAAGCTCACCACAACAGCCGTGACATTGCCATGGCTGGTGATCTTCATGCCGTTAATATGCGTGGAGCAGCAGTCGTAGGAATGGAGCGACTGCAGGCGTGTGGATCGACGGGATTTGTCCTCGTGTTGGAGGTGTCTGGCATCTAAAAGTGGACGTGTATTTACTGCCGCTATCGTACGGACAGACACTTTAGCCCATGATAAGCTCCAGCAAGATCATCAGCGTGTTGATCACCATGAGCGGGACTGCAAGAAACACGCAGACACAAGCGACCACGTTAGAATCGAGCACTAGCAACGGAAACCAGCAGATAGTACATAATAACAGTCCACTCACAGCGTAGATACTGCACGGCGATGAGGAAGCCCACGATCTGGTTCTTGATCGTCATGCCCTGCGACGAGTCCACGCGGTCCCAGCCATCTGCACGCAGAGAATGACAAAGAGAGAGAGAGCGGTAAGCCACGGCTGAGTAACCAGGATACGCAAACTGTGCATACGCGGTCGCAGGAAGCGCTTCTCGTGCAGGATGCACACGGCGTTGGTGAGCAGCAGGCTCGTGAGGAAGAAGTTCCAGAGCACGCCCATGCTTTCGCGCAGGAAAAGGAATTGGCCGGATTTGATTGCAGCATAGTGTGTAACCGGGTACGAGTGCATCGTAACCCATACAAAACACAAGTTGAATGGTGTCTCTCGCTGATTGGCTGAACACGTTGAAGTTGTCTTCAACAAGGTCAAGTTTTGATGGCGCACTCCATCACATCAATTCGCAGACCAATCGCTTATGAAGCATTAACAATTCTGCTGGCGTGGCACCAAGTGCAATGCTGCTCTTTCTTCGATCGCTTGGATGCCGCTTTCGTGCGGTGGCGATGTCATTCCGACGAAGACGACGCCAACACAGCCAAACTCTACCTCCAGAAACCATGGGATCACCAGGACTCCGGGCAAGCATTGTACACAACGAAGCTGCGATGAGAAGCTATGCAGAAGAGATCGACCTCGCTCGGATCCGCAGCTTAAGTGCTGATGATCGCCAAGCACTCTGCCGCCGACACCTCACCAACGCCAAGTGCAAACTACCAATGCTCACCCCGCGGCAACCGCACATCGAGCATGCACCAGAACTCACTTACTTGTACGAATGAAGAAGCCACCATGGGAACATGCCTTCTTTGAAAATCGCTCCATCTTTTACATTATCATAATTTTTCTGGTGGGTAGTGATACACTCGTACTGCGCGTTTCACAGTAGGCTGCTTTCACGGTCGCGCTGTAGGGAGGCTTCTGTCGCCCACCTCCTCACCGCGCCGCTCGCTCGCTCATTGCTCGACTTGATGCCGTTCTCGATCGCTTGGCTGCTAACTCTTTCTGGGTTTCCTATCTTATGATGCTACTACTTTTTTCCTTGACATTCCGTAGCACGAGTCTAATTGTGTTGTGTTGTTGAGGCTGAAGCTCGCACGAGTTACCAGTCGACTGGTTTCTCCGCGCGAGTCTCCATCTGGGTGCTTTTTTCTCTTCTTCTCTTCGAGGTGGATGGAGCGCGATTTTCTTGGTTTTCTCTCTCGAAACTCTGGCCGTGTCGTAAGTCACGACCGTCCGGCTGTCGCATTGCTCACTCACTCCGTTGCGTGGAAGTTGCCGCCGCACGTCAAAATTCATCGACGTGCAGCGTCTACTTGACCGAGCGGGGCTGGTGCAGTGCCGAGGCCGCGCGCATGTTGCGTTTGGAGTGGTGGAAGCTGTTCTTCTTCTGCAGGTGGGCCGCCTGCTTGGTGAAGCTCTTGGCCTTGGTGGCCTTGGCCATCATATTGTAGATCTCAGCGTCCACGTCCGAGCTGGAGCGCAGCTCGCGCGTCTTCTCGCTCAGCTTGTAGTGCAGCTCCTGGTGGTTCTCCATCAGGTCCAGCTCGGCCAGGATCTCGTTGATCTCGTCCACCTGCTCCAGCTCGAGCATCTCCGAGGCGGTCAGCGGGTAGTAGGCCGGGTCGAACAACTCCTCGTCGGGGATCTCCTGCACTGGCTCCACGGGGTCAGCGATCACGAAGCCGGACTTGCCGGGCGAGTGCGGGCGCTCCAGGTAGTAGTCGTCCGTGATGGCCGGGTACCAGGTCATGGACGGGTAGAAGGGCGGCGCCAGCGCGTCGAGCGAGGACGAGGGCGTGGGGAGGACACCATAATGGCGATCGTGGCGGCTGCTGCTTGAGGCTTGCGGGGCAAATTGCGCTATGGGAAGGATCGCTGAGACCGCGGGCTTCAAAGAGGCGCCGACGAATTAGCGACATAACCACAAGTATCCAGAGGGTTATTTGCCAGGTTTTAGCAACCGCGCGACGTGATTGGCTGACGAGCGCGGTTAGGGAGAACACTTGCCTGACCTTCAACGCAGCAACACTGTCTTGTCCAGCGCTGCTTCGACGCCTGTAGCCTTCTTGCCTCGGGCTGTCTTGGCCGTAGCTGTGTTTGTCGTGCGTCCCCACCACTGCTGGTGTCCATCGAGGAAAAGGGCAGGCGTGTTAGCACTTGGAGAACACGATCGGTGTCGAGCCTGCTTTTGATAGAACCTCTGCTTGCTGGGAGCAACCGCTTCGTTGGTCGATCCAGCAGAAACATGGAGCGGATATGAACAGCCCCAAGCAGCGCGGGTTGTCGCTTCGGCGTTTCCGAGGCGGGTGCTACAAAAGCAGCAGACTTCATTCGAATGCTATACCTGCCACGAGCTTTACCCCAGTTTCCACTAGCTACGCCACGAGAGGCGGCGGGGCACATGGCGAGCCTCGATCCTGAAAAGCAGAGACAACGCTGCTATCCATCGTCGAAACCGTCCAAAAATGCTTCAATATTCACAGCGAGCATCCATCGCAGGTTGCCAGGCGCTGCTAGCCCCAAGCAGCAAGCCCACACAAAACAAGCGGTCGAGAAAGAGTCGCTAGCGCCGACACAGCCCATGTGGTCGATGATGGTGCTCTGCAGTTGATCGGCGACCGCCTTCAACATAGTATCAGATTTATTTCAGCGAATCGTATTGCGTATCAGATAGGCTACATTCCGCGTGTACCCTTGTTACCCTTTGACGACCATGGTGCGGGTGGCGGTGGTCGGCTGCGCGCATGGGCTGCTGGACGACATCTACGCGACCGTGGGCTTCGTGAACGAGATGGACCCTGCCAACCCCGTGCAGCTGCTGCTGTGTTGCGGCGACTTCGAGTGCATGCGCAACGCACGCGACTTGGAGACGCTCGCTTGTCCGCCCAAGTACCGCGCCATGCATGCCTTCCACCGCTACTACTCGCAGGAGAAGACGGCGCCCGTGCTGACCATATTTGTGGGCGGCAACCACGAAGCCTCGGGCTACCTGCAGGAGCTGCACTATGGCGGCTGGGTGGCGCCCAACATGTTCTACCTGGGGGCGGCAGGCGTCGTGAACGTCGCAGGGCTGCGGATCGCCGGGCTCTCGGGCATTTACAAGCAGCAGCACTACACATCCGGCAGATTCGAGTTGCTCCCTACGACAACAGCACCATGCGCAGTGTGTACCATGTGCGCGAGCTCGAAGTCTTCCAGCTCTCGCACCTACAGCAAGTTGACAAGACGCCAGTGACTGCGATGATGTCGCACGACTGGCCCCGAGGCATTGAGCAGTACGGCAACACCCCACAGTTGCTGAGACGCAAGCCGTTCTTCGAGCAGGAGATCAGGAGCAATACACTCGGTAGTCCCGCTGGAGAGTTCTTGATGTACCAGCTGCGGCCGCAGTACTGGTTTGCAGCGCACCTGCACGTAAAGTTTGCAGCGATCGTCGTCCATTCCGATCAAGCAGGCGAGGAAGCACACAAATCGGGTATGTCTGAGACTGAGGGGACGTGCGAAACTGGAGAAGGAAAAGCGTCTGCTGTCAACACGCCTTCCATGACCAAGTTCCTGGCGCTTGACAAGTGTCTTCCGCGTCGAGAGTTTATGCAGATTTTGGACTTGCCTCCGTCTGTCGCTGCCAACAGCGAGGCATCGTCAAACAATAAAGAGACAAGTGAAGATGTTGAGCCAAAGATGGAGGCCAATGCGTCTTCAGACGACACCAAGACAACAGATCCAGGGCCGGCTCGAACGTCACCACCAAAAATCATGTTTGACTTGGAGTGGCTTGCGATTCTGCGCGCAACGCACCACCTCGCGTCCTCGAACAAGTTTGCACCACGTGTGCCTCAGGAAGAAATGCAGATTGAAGACAAGGATGTTGCTTGGGTGAAGCAGCGGCTGCAGGAGTTTGTCGTGGAGAAGAAACTGAACAAAGCTGAAGGCGAATGGATCACAGATTTTATCAAGACAGCTGCAAGCCACGGTGAACCTGAAGGAGACGTTCCCGTGACAGGAAATCCTCAGACTGATCTTCTGCTGGAGCTTCTAAAACTGCCGCACGTCGTGACTGCACCTTTTGTTGGAGGAGCAAGTAACGTGGCCCAAGACCCCAACGAGATAGATCTTGATCTGGATGATGACGACGATGGGGCAGCCCAGGAAGATGAAAGTGGTGGCACGTCCAATGCTAACGAAAGAGTAAGCGAGTCAGTAGCTGGCACAACTACTGAGGCCACAGACCCGTGCGAAATTGACCTCGATATATAGATAATAACAATATCGCTGAGTTGTTTCGGAGCGGCGATTCCTGCAAGCGATTCTTGACACTTTACGAGCGGAAGCGCATATCCTACACTTACACAGCATAGTGGCTTTTACGAAAGCATGAAGACCTGGGTGCGGGAGGCGGCGAAGCGCGCTCGGCAGCCGCACTACGGGCCATCGCTCAACTACGGAGTCGACACGTCGCTACTGTAAGGCGCCTACGTTTACTGGCATCGTCGCTCGCACTGACTCAGCTCCTGGATCCGTAGAGATGTGGCCCTGCAGTCGGCTTTTGTGCAATTCGACTGCGACAAGGAGACCGAGGCATTCCTGGACGTGAGTAGACGCTCAATTGAATCGTGCCGTGGAAATTACGTGCACCAGCGCCTGTTGTACTTGGATGCAGACCTGTACGGGAGGAAGCTTGTTCGGGTCTTTGAGCTCCACCGTCCTCGGACTCTTTTACTCCCTCACAGACGCCAATGGGATTCTTGGACGTACGTGGATTTCCAAACAATGCTATTAGCAGAGCTGGATCTCAAAGATATTGCAGCGCTGCAATCCCGTCTCAAGATCGGTGATAACTAACCCACTCGTCAATGCCTCTGCTGTCTGTGAGTCAGGCGGTCAGATGTTTGTGCTTTCTCGGGCTCAAGTGCAAAAGCTGTTGCGGCGGGAGCAGCCACTCCCGGAGGTGACGGTTCGCTGCTGGATATTGGCGCTGGAGACGGCAACGTGACGGCCTCGCTAGCCTCGCTCGCCGAGCAAGTGACAACAACCGAGGCGTCGGCTCCCATGGTCGCCAATCTGACCGCGCGAGGCTACAACAGCGTGCAAACCTGCGACCTGCAGCACGAATTCGTACAGTCGCGGAAGCCCTACAACATTATCAGGTACTTTTTATTGCCTCATGTGGTTGTTCGTCGCGCGCGATTTTGACTAACCGGGTCGTTTGTTGTGCCGTGTTGCAGCTTGCTGAACGTGCTGGATCGCGCCGACAAGCCGTTGACCATGCTGCACGAGATCCGCGAGATGCTGCATCCTGAGAACGGCTTGTTTTTGCTGGCGGTGGTGCTGCCATTCTCGGCTTTCGTTGAGGTGGGCACCAAGCGCGTCCCGCCCAGCGAGAAGCTCCCATGAAGGGCGGACTGTGTGCCGACGGTGCGTCCTTCGAGGTCGCTGCCAGTCTACTGCTGCGCAACGTGCTGATCCCCGCGGGCTTCAAACTCCGCCACTTTAGTCGCGTGCCGTACCTCTGCAAAGGGGACATGCAGCAGCCGTACTACGTGCTGTCGGACGCGATCTTCGTGCTTGAAGTGGCCAATACGTCCGCGTCTTGAGGTTGTCTATCGACATCCAGCAGCGGAGGTCTTGCTCGTGCAGTAGCAACACGTCGCGCAGCAAAATATTCGCAAACAGGCAGTTACACTGCTCGGCATCTCAAGGTTGCAATTCAGTAAATCGAGCTGGTAATCGAGCAAGTTGGTCGCGATGGAGCTGACTCCGGCGATCAAGAACCCGCTGAAAAATGTCGTTCTCTAGCGTTGGCACCCTGGGGTGCTGTCACATGCCTGTCGCGCTGAAATCAAACGACTGCTGGATCAACTGGCACCCCACAAGACCCCGATCACTGCCACTGCAGCACTGGCATGCGAACCGCTTCCTGTTGCTTGGGACGTGTCTGCTGTTCTCGGCCAAATGGCTGCCATTTTCACCGCTTTCAGCAATTTTCGGCAAAATGTTTTCCGCCAATCGCGGCGCTCGCTCGCGAGAATTCAGCAGCGCCGCATCACTCTTCCTTTTGCGCGGTGGGGCACAGTGAAACTGCGGCGCAAGAACGAACGCACCGAGGTCTCGACAGAGTAGAGACCGGACCGATACAGAGACCAGCCGTAGAGCCAAACTGGCCACAGTAGCGCATGGCGCCGCTAGCCGAAGCCCAAGTCGCGGTGGTCCCCCTGGAGGAGCAGGCCACCGTGCTCAAGACGACCAAGAGCGTCGAGCAGCCCCAGGAGCCGCAGAGCGAGGCCTCGTGCGACGAGGACGGCGACGAGGCCGTAGCGGAGACGGCCGACGCCCAAGCAGCGACCGCCATCGCCGAGCCGGCCAGGAAGCGCGTCCGGTTCGACGTGGCCGACGTCGTGGAGTTCGAGCCCACCATGTGGACAGCCACAGTCTCCTCGGAGGGTGTGCCGGTAAGCTGGTGATGGGGGGTTGCATCTTAATTCGCTCTCTAATTCGCTGTGTGGATTGTTTCGATGTGCAGCTGGGCATGTCGACGGACGTTCGACGCCACACCAAGCGGCCAGTGGACACTTACGAGAGCGAGCGAGCAGCCCACCGAGTGGACCGAGAAGAATACATGGAGTTCGGCTACCTGGAGCCCGAGGAGCGGCTAGATATCTTGGAGAACGCCGGCCACTCCATCTCAATTATTAACCACGTCGAGCGTGAGACGCTGCGTATCAACCGCGAGCGGTGGGAGTCGAATGAGTACGACCTCATGTACCAGTACGGACTGGGAGAGGTGCCGCTTATGGAGGACGAGACGATGCACGACGAGGGCGACGACGCCATGCACGTGGACGACTGCAGCGAGGACGACTTTTTCTTTGGCTCGAACCGCAGCATGGGCGTGGACTCGGAGATACGCTTCGGCCTGGAGGACATGGACGCCTACGACGCCATCAACACCCACACATATGACGACTTTAGCGTGGACTACGCCTCAGACTGCATCCTGGGCGACAACGAGAGCTCGGACGAGAACAACGAGCTCCCGTACGCCATGGACTCGTTCGACTCGCCGCTGAGCTGCGACCTGCTGGAGATGGGCACATCCCCTCGGATGTGTCCGTGTCCTCCGACATGCTTGCAGCTGCTGCGACCTGTGCCCAGTCAGCCGCTGCAACAAGTGCGTCTACCAGTTCTGCCAGCAGTAGTTCGACAGAGACCGTCGCTGCTCCAGCTGTACCAGTGGAGGCCACTCAGACTGTGATCGCCGTCTAGACGAATTTCCCCGAAACGGAACGTCAAGACACTCGCATCGGTTGCCACCCCGTGGCCGATGTCGGTGTAGTATATGTCGTCGCTGTGTATCTCCAGCGCCATCCAAGACGCCTCAAATGCAAATGGCCGGCTCAAGCATATTCCAATCGGTATTTAGTAAGCTGTGGAGAGGGAGCGTGGACTCCTACCCGTATATTTTGTTGATAGCGGATAGTTCGATAGGATAGTACTAAAGGCCGTAATATTATTCTTCTCTAAGCTCGTCTTGGTCTTCTTTATCTTCTACATCGCATGAGAAGTTCTCCATCTTGAAGTGCTCGAGGTGCCGTGGCCATCCGCGGCAATTAAACGCTCTACCATTGCAAACCACCGCAAAGCAGCATCTCCGTAGCGACCTCTTCCACATGAACGCACCCACACACGAAGCCATCGGCTTCATCAGTTTCTTCCGCTTCATCATCATCTTCATCTTCTACTGAAGAGGGCGGCTCGCGAAGTGGGCGGAAACCGGTAGTTTACCGGTAATCTATCCTTCACTTGGCTTTTGTATACTTTCCGCCACCAGCCACAGACTCTGGTGCAAAAGCTACGCAAAGCTCCTCTCTCAAGCATGGTGCTGTCCTCGGTCGCGCGGCTGTCGTCGCGCTCTCTGCGCAGCTCGCGGCTCGTCGCGAGTCGCTCGCTCTCCACCGCCGCCCCGTTCGATCCGGAGGTGCCGCACTACGACGTGGTGGTGGTGGGCGGCGGCCTGGTGGGCTCCACGCTGGCCTGCCAGCTCAAGAGCAGCCCCGTGTTCAAGGGCAAGAACGTGGCCGTGATCGAGCCCACGAACCCGCCCGAGGCGCCGTCTGTGGAGCAGGACTCGGTGGACCTGCGCGTGTTCACGATCACCCCCGCCAGCCAGCAGCTACTGGAGAGCTCGGGCGCCTGGAGCTTCACCAAGGACGAGCACCGCGCCGTATTCAAAGACATGCAGGCCTGGGACGCCATGGGCGACGGCTTCATCCGCTTCGACGCCCAGAAGATGAACAAGGACGTGCTGGGCCACGTGCTGGAGCACCGCGTGCTGGTGCGGGCGCTGCACGACCGCATGAACCAGTTGGCGGCCGACACGACCGACAGCAAGCCGCTCAAGCTCTACTGCCCGGCCAAGGTCAAGCACTTCCGCCGTCCTAACAACGTCTCTGGCATGTCGGAGATCGGTCTGGAGGACGGACAGCGCATGAAGGCCGACCTGGTCGTGGCGGCTGACGGAGGCAACTCCATCATCCGCACGCTGTCGGCGCTCGGCACGTGGGGCTGGGACTACGACCAGCAGGCGGTGGTGGCCACGGTCAAGACTGACCGCGTCAACGAGACGGCCTGGCAGCGGTTCTACCCTACGGGTCCTGTGGCGCTGCTGCCCATGCGCGACGGATACTCGTCCGTGGTGTGGTCGTGCTCGGCCGACATGGCCAAGGAGTTGACTGCCATAAGCCCCGAGGAGTTTGTGGCGCGGCTCAACGACGCCTACTCGGCCCCGCCGATGACTCCCGTGCCGCCTGAGTTCCCGGGCATTCCGGTTCTTTCGGACCTGGTCAAGGGCGTCCACGCTGCCGCTAACACGATCATGTCGGCGGCTGCGCTTACGGAGCCGTTCGTCGCCCCACCCAAGGCTGTGGAGACGGTGGGCCACCGCTTCGCGTTCCCGCTCAAGCTGAAGCACGCGACCAAGTACGTGAAGCCCGGTATCGCCCTTGTGGGCGACTCTGCGCACACGATCCATCCGCTTGCTGGCCAGGGTCTGAACCTCGGTCTGGGCGACGTGCAGGCTCTGAGCAATCTGCTTGTTGAAGGTGTCAAGGGCGGTGAGAACCTCTCGAACGAGTACTTCCTGCAGCAGTACGAGAACGAGCGTATGAAGGCCAACATCATGATGCAGCTGGCTATGGATGGATTCAAGCGCATGTTCGGCCCCACCCCGACGCTGTGTCGGTGGCACGCAACGTCGGCATGGGCTCGCTCAATGCCGTGGAGCCGCTGAAGAACCAGATCATGAAGTACGCCATGGGCTTGTAAATGCCGTCCGTCGGACTAGTAGTAGATGGCGCTGGACGATGGCGACGGTCTTTTTGCAGCATATAGTGTCGTCAAAGCACGGTAGTAGGAACTTCCAACTCGTCTTGCGCTTATTGCTCTTCTAGTTCTACTCTTCCTTGAGCCGATCGCTCTGTTGGTTCGCCGAGAAGAGGTGCCGATTGACCTCGAAGATGGAGATGTCTCCAATTCCTGGGGTAGCTTTCGTGTCGTCTTCAAAGCACGTGGTGCCTTCCGGCAGCGGCACCGTGTGCGTGTCCAAAATGGTGGCGTAGGAGCCGAGCTCCGGTGTAGACAGCAAGTTGACCGCCTTGTAGACAACCAGCGAGAAGAGGTACGTCACGACGATCATGGCAGGTACCGCCACGGCCCAGTGCTTGGACGGGAAGTAGGTGAATCCGTAGACTTCCAGCGTCGTCTCCGGCACGTAGGCCCACACAAGAAACACCACTACAGCAACATCGTTAGTCTGCAGCAAGAGATTTCTTCAGTAGTATCGCCTGTACTTACCATAAAGAGAGCGGACGCCAGCCAACCCCGAAGCCAAAGAGCTCCATCCGCATGGCGTGCAGTCGCTGCATCTCCTTGAACGACACCGTCGTCGACGCCGGTGCTACCAGTGGGGTCTTCCTAGGCAGGTCATTGCTCGCTGCAGCCTGCTCGCTCGCCTTCCTCTTACGCGTCATGTCGTAGAACCGAGCAATAGGATATTTACCGCCGTACAGAGCAGACAAGATGCAGACAACACGTCGCCGGGAACTGTCGCGACCCGCCGTCGAGAATCCGAGCCCCACCGCGTACGAACCCAAGCAAGTTCCTCGCCACCGCAGCTGGAGTTCCTTACAGACGCAAGTTGTTGCGCTGACGACGGCACTGATCTTGTTGTGGTTGAGCTGGTGGCAGCTCTCGGAGCTCGCAGAAGCAGACAGCGAGATGATCCGAGCGCTGCCTCGTACGCTCCGCAGCGCGTGGTGCGAAGATCTGGAAGGCCACATCGACAACTTCCACTACCGCCCCGAAGCCTGCGTCACTGCTCGTAGACGCGCCAAGATCATCACGGAGCTTGTGCGCACGTTCAGTGCCATGCTGGACAAGGAGACGTCGACTACTGGCTCGACAGCGGCACTCTGCTGGGCCAATTCAGGGCGCAGTCTGTCATTCCCTGGGACGACGACGCCGACTTTGGGGTGACCGTGGAGGGCTACGAGAAGCTTCGAGACAACCGGTGGGTCGTTCCGGCAGGCTACGAGCTCCAAGTGTACGACAGCAAACTGCATCGTGAACGGGACCGCGACTGGAACATCCCAGCTCGCCTTGTAGACAAATCCTACGGCTTCTACGTCGACGTGTTCGTGTTCACCGAGTCGGAAGCCAATGGCATTGAGATGTTGGGCGCTCACCCGTCGAGATGTTGGCATGCGTGCAGCAAGTGCTTGGACGCAGGCGGCTCGTCCAAGTTCTTCCTCATCCCTCGCTACTACGTGTTCCCGCTGTTGAGCTGTCCGTTCGAAGACTTTACGGTCGTTTGTCCTGCTAGAAGAACGCTCTACCTGGAGCACTTGTATGGCCCCGACTTTCGTACGCCTCGCAGAACGTAAAGCGCAATGACAATAGAAGAATCCAGCAAGTGCAGGCCCCTTCGGATTAGCATCTTCCACGACTGGGCTGACGAGACGGTCTGTGCTAGATTATTAAATGAGATCGTCGAACTCATCGGTGCTGCCCGGGGCAACTCGAACGATGATGTGGGGCCAGTTCTCTTCCCGTGGTCGACTTGGAGACTTGCACAGCAAACGCGTGAGACTCTAACTCGACAGCGGCACCGACTGAGAATGACGCAGATAGCGATCTTAACCACAGAAAACGCCGACGACTTCATCGCTTATTCCAACTACTACACACAGCAGTGGGCCATCAGTACGGCAATATTTATCATATTTCACCCGTCGTATTAACTCCCCCACAACCACAACTAGAAAGTCCTTCCATCTACACACGAAGCGCAGCCGTGATGTTGCTGAAGCGATCGCTGTCCTTGTGTGCCTGGTAGTCTGGATCGTTCTCCACATGCTGACGCAGCAACTCCTTGAAGTTCTTCTCAAACACGTCGGCCATTCCAGTCTTCTCCAGTTGCGGCACAACGTCCTCTCGGACCTCCTTCCACCTTGCGTTCTGTTCCAGCTGAGCAGCTCGCACAGCCTCACTCAGCAGACTCCCCAGCAGCGTGTTTGTCTTCAAGTACACACTGGGCAGAGTCATCGGCTTCGAGTTGTAGGCTCTGCTGTGCGGCTTGGTCAGCTGCCTGTATGAGCTGGCGATCCTGAGCTTCGTGGCGTCCTGGTCGATGGTGCGGAGCCAGTCCTCCTGCTCCGCACTGGGCACGTGGCGCTTGACCAGATCCTGCCACGGCGCTGGGGCCTGCTGCAGCGAGCCGTTGCCAGCTCCAGCCATGGAGTTGTTGCCCCCGAACATTTGGGACATCATGGGCATCATCTGGGACATCATTTGGCCCAGATCGGGCATGTTGTTGGACATGCCAGGAGCTGCCAACGGGTTAGAGCGCCCCGCCACGGACGTTTGGGACCAGGACGCGGGAACTGCGGGGGTCTGCGCACTGCTATGAGCCTGCACTTCGTCCTCCGCCATCTCCATGAGCATGTCGTCCGCCAGGGTGTCCAGCATCTCGTCGTCCGAGAGGGACATGTTGTCCAGGAGATCGTCGCTCATGTTTCGCAGTTTGTATTGGAGACCACTTATAGTCCGAAATGTGATTCGGAGTGTATGTTTTCTTATTGAGCTGCAACACGCAGGACTAAATCGGCCTACTTCTTCTTCTTGGCCTTGACCGGCTCATCGATGACGACGATCTGGTCGTCGTGCACGCCAAACATCTCGGAGAGCACCTCCTGCAGCTCCACCACGCAGTCGCCCTGCAGCTGGATCTGCTGCTGGCCCTGGTCCGTTTTGGACAGCGACGAGCTGCAGGCGAAGCGCTTGCCCAGAGCCTTGGAGGCGTCCTTGATGTTGACGCCTTCAAAGTCCTCGAGGCCCGTCACGAACGTCAAGCGCTTGCGGCCCTTGCGCGAGCTCTTGGAGATCGTCACCATGCAGTTCTCTTTCCTCTTGGCAGCCTCCTCGATCTTGTTTTTCTTCTTCTTCTTGACCGTCTTGCCCTCCACTTCCAGCGTGATGCCTTCCACGCCATCGGCGATTTGCTTCTCCACCTCCAGCAGCTTTGACACCGTGCGGTTGTACTTGGTCAGCACCAGATCGGGGCAGTGCTCGGCCAGCCAGGGCTTGCACTCGTTGAACATGGGGCCGTACTCGCAGTACTCGGGCGGGAACGTGTCGATGGGGCAGTACAGCACCGAGCGGAGCTTCGGCTCTCCGTCGTCATCGTCCTCCTCCTTTTCATCGTCCTCCTCCTGCTTGTCCTCTTCGTCTTCGTCGTCCGAGTCACCTGGTTCGGGCCCGTACTTTTCACCAGAGCGTCGAAGAGTTTGCTCTCCTTGCCCTGGTACTTGGTCAGCACAGTGGCCACGTCGCCCACCTTCTCGGGGTTGTACTTTTGGTAGAAGGCCAGTAGGCGCTGGTAGTTGAAGTCCTGCGCGTTGTCAGCAGCAGGCGGGGGCGCCTCTGTCTCCTCATCGTCTTCGTCTTCGTCCTCCTCCTCGGCAGCGTCCAAACCCTCATCCGAAGTCGGCTCCGGCCCGTACTTCTTGACCAGCGCAGAGAACAGCTGTGTCTCGCGCCCGCGGAAGCGCTCCAGCACGCCGTCGATCTCGTGCAGCTTGTCGGCGTTGTACTTGCGGTAGAACCGCTCGATGCGCGCGCGGTGATCCGCCATCTCGACGTCGCAGCTTCGTGCCACCCGTTGGGCTCGAGTCTGATGCTGCCTGAGTCTGATGATTTCGTCTGATAAAATCTGAGGATTCCCATTCCGCCCACCTTTCTGACAACAGAATTCGCCACCCCGAGACGGACCTGCTCAGGAGTCGCTGCATGCCCCTACCGCCGGCTTCTGCTCGACCAAGAAGAAGCCTCTGCGCTTGTTGTCCGCCCCTGATTCCCCATACCAGCCTGCATTATCTGGCATTCGATAACTAAAGAGGAAGCGTCGCTTTACGATGCTCTGGAAACACACCGACCTCGAGAGCTTGGATTATGGTACTGCAGAACATCCTACGCCGAAGATCTTATCTCTCTAACTTTTATTTTGTATGCGGTCGTGCTACTGCCGGACAGACCTGTTCGAGTCGGTGGTCAACAAGTCTGGCATGGGCTACACCTATCGAGACGGTCAGGAGAAGAACCGACTGATCTACGCGCGCTGGTTCCTGACGCTTGTCACGGGCGTCATCACGGCGCTCGTGGCCGTTTTCATGCTGTACTTCACCACGCTGCTCATGTCGCTCAAACAGCATTTGCTCGAGTACACGATCGAGCACGAGCTGGCAAAACACGTGCTGTTCGGCACCACGTTCTGGTGCATCGTGGGGTTCAATCTGCTGCTTGTGGCGATTGCCGCGACAGTCACGTGTTTCGGAGAACCTGTCGCCGCTGGATCGGGTGGGTTGAGTAGACTGGGGAGGTACACTTGTCGGAGCTACAACTCATGTGGTTTTTATTGTCTGCCCAGGAATCTCGGAGGTGAAGACGACGCTAAATGGCATGAAGATCCCGCGCTTGTTGCGATTGCGAACATTCTTCTGCAAGATTATTGGCACAACCTGCTCAGTGGCAGGCGGTTTGCCAGTCGGAAAAGAGGGCCCCATGATCCACAGGTTTGTGGCAAATACGATCCAGCGCTCTTGCGAGTTAATGCACTAATATTTCTTGCGCATTGACCGCAGCGGTGCTATCGTCGCTGCTGGGCTCTCTCAGGGAAAATCATCAACTCTCGGCTACGACACGAGGTACACGGCTAGCAGCAAATCTTCATACGGTCATGTGTGGCTGCGATTCTAACGATCTCTTCTACAGCTTTTCATATTTCGCAGGATTTCGCAATGATAAGGAAAAGCGCGACTTCGTTGCTTGCGGCGCCGCAGCAGGCGTGGCGTCGGCCTTCGGAGCGCCCATTGGTGGCGTATTGTTCGTTCTCGAGGAAGGCGCTTCCTTCTGGAACCAGACGCTCACGTGGCGTACACTGTTTTGCGCCATGTCGGCCACTTTCACATTGGCTTTCTTCCTGTCGGGGATGAACGACAACTTGTCGTGGGGTACGCTCGGGAGTCACACGGGAAGCTTCAGCTTTGGACCGTTCACGTCCAGCACGTATCAAGTTTGGGAAGTGCCTCTTTTCATTCTTATGGGTATCGGAGGTGGTCTGCAAGGAGCCCTATTCAACGGTATCAACACGCGCCTAGCGAAAGTGCGTGCACGTTGGGTACGAACGAGAGGTGTGGCGTGGGTGGAAGCGCTGCTGCTGTCCCTTGTGATTTCCTCGCTCCTGTTCTCGATGCCGTTCATGTTGGGGAAATGCCACACTCTCCCTCAGACTCGAGACGATGTAATCCACTTAGCAGACTCTGCTAATGGTGCGCTGGGTCCAAACAAGGCGTTCGTATTTGGGATGGAGATGCTGAAGAAGAATGGCTCTGCTTGCATCTGTGAGAGCTGTGCAAGCGTGTCGATGGACGGCGCCGAGTGTTTTCAAGCGGATGAGACTGTGCAGTACCCGTATAAGAAGGAATTGGTGCGATTTTACTGCCCCAAGGGCCAGTACAATGATCTGGCCTCGCTCATGCTGACCGGAGGCGAAACAGCCATTAAACACCTTTTTCACGCGCCTCCCGATTCGTTTGAAGTGCGTAACCTGGTCGTCTTCTGGGGTGTGATGCTGCTGTTGGCTTGTGTGACGTACGGCTTGAAAGTTCCGAGTGGTTTATTCGTGCCTTCGTTACTTATTGGTGCCGCGTACGGGAGATTGTGGACGCGAGTAATCAACTATTTCACTGGATTACAGCACTTGAAGACGGTTGATCCCCGAATGTACGGTCTTGTAGGAAGCGTGGCCATGTTGGGCGGAGTGACGCGCATGACTATCTCCCTTACGGTGTTGATCCTCGAGTGCACAGGCAACATGGAGTTCGGACTGCCGCTGATTCTCACGTCGTTTTTGCGCGTTGGGTGGGGAACTATTTCAACGAGGGCATCTACGACATCCACATCCACCTGCGTCATGTGCCCTTCCTGGACTGGAATCCTCCACTCCGAGGCTCATTTCTGCGGGCGAAACATATTATGACTGCACATCCAAAGACGCTCCGAACTGTTGAGCGAGCAGGTGTCATTTTCGATCTACTGGTTAGTACGAAGCACAACGCATTCCCTGTCATCGTGGAAGACCCGACATTCGGCAGTCGCTTCTTCGCTGGTGTGATACTACGCAAGCAACTGAACGTGTTGCTGAGCCATCACGACTTTAGCATTGAGAAGCCAAAGCCGTTCAGTCGTCAGCCACATCCTGCGTCGTACGAGCCAGATGCAGCAGCAGGCAACAACCTTCGCCGCCGACATCCGATACCGAGAGATTTGGAAGCCGACAACACGCCTCGTGTGGATGACAAGCTGCTGGAGTCTCCTCTTGCAAGTAACTATTGCTTGTCGTACCATGACATGGAGTCACATTATCCGCGGTACCCGATCCCCACACCGATGCAGCAGGACTTTTTGGCTGCTGCCCACGTCGGTCGCGTCCACGGGGACGAGCTTTACACACTCTCGGAAGAGGATCGGGCGATGTGGGTAGACCTCACTCCATACATGAACCAGACGCCGTACGTGATCCAGGAAGAGGCTCCCTTTGTGCGTGCTTATCGCCTTTTCCGGAGCGGAGGTCTGCGCCACCTTGTCGTCGTGAACAGACACAACAACGTCCGCGGGATCATTACGCGCCACGAGCTGGAGGAGGAGCACTGCACGCGCTGTTTCCGACTGGCGAAGGACATTGACACGGACGAGGTCTACCCGCTGTCTCGTCCGCCTCCTGTCGGATTCCTGCGCAAATTGCGTCGCAAGGTCTCCCGCTCCGACCAAGTGAAGCGTGCGCTGAGCAACTCCGTCCCGATCATGCGCGAAGTGGACAAGGACGACGATGACAACTCGGCCGAGCTGCTCCCGCACTAGACAGCAAGCGCAGAGCGTGAAAATTGTAAGTGCAGCCTCTAATAAATCTCGATAGACGTTTTGAAAGGGACTGCACTTCAAAAGGCAAGTTGCTGTGGCGATCTTGCAAATCATTTGACGCATCGCCGTGTTGGTTTTGATTGGCCGCCGTCGTTCGTCAGAAATCGGTCTCCGATACAACGCAAGGTGGCGAAGGTCTCGGCAGCCATGGCGACGCGCAAGCTGCGGCTGCTGTGTCTGCACGGCATGTACCAGGACGCGGCCACCTTCTCGGCCAAGACCAAGCCGCTGCGCGGACCCGTCGCCAGTCGCAGCGCCGACTTCCTGTTTGTGGACGGCCCGTTCACGATCGTGCCGCCCATTCTGAACCGCCAGAGCAAGCGACCGAGCGCCTCCAAGCGTGTGCGCTGCGCCAAGAAGAAGACAGAGTTCCGCTGCTGGTGGAGGCTGCAGCAGGACGAGGCCAGCGACCTGCAAGACCGCGACGTGCTGGTGCAGTTTCTGAGGGACAAGCTGGACGAAGTTGGCGACGTGGACGGCGTCGTGGGGTTCTCGCAGGGGCGAGTCTCGCGACCTGGATGTGCTCGCAGCAGGCCCAGGACGAGCTGCAGTGGACCCCAAAGCTGGCGGTGCTCATCGGCAGCTATCTGGGCTACCCGCAGTTCTCGCTGGACTCGGGGATGCTGCCAGACGTGTCGTCGCTGCACATGTTTGGCTCCAACGACTACGTGATCCCAGCGGCCAAGAGTCAGCAAGTGGCCGACTTATTTAAGCAAGTGCAGGTGGGTGGTCAAGGAGTTGCAAACAGTTTTTCCATGTCGACTAACATGCTGATGATGCGCAGACTCGAGAGGATCAGGTGCTGATATCGACACACAGCCAGGGCCACGTCATTCCCAAGTGCGACAGCTCTCGACAGGCCTTCGAGACGTTCGTGGACAGCCAGCAGACGCAACTACTCGGTGCGGAGCGTGACGACCGCTCCCAGCAGGCCTGTGCGCTGTAAAGCGAGGTGTTCCATCCGTGTGTGCAGTGTATCCAAAATGCATTCCATACAATTGCCTACCTGGTAGTCGTTTTGTTATAACTCCCGCCCTCGAATTCATTGGAGACCATACTGAGCGCCAGTCTCGGAAAGTCGGCGCCAGGGGAACCGGAAGAAGCTCGCCGCCATGTCCGCTGAGGAGGTCGCCAAGGCCTTCGTGCAGCACTACTACACGACGTTCGACTCGAACCGAGCGGGCCTCGCCAGTCTCTACGTGCGTACTGCCCATAGATCCCTCCATACATCATAAACTAACCGAGCTGCTTGCCGTTCCCGCAGCAAGACGTGTCCAACTTGAGCTGGGAGGGCCAGATGGTCACTGGCCAGCAAGCCATCATGGCCAAGCTGTCGGCGCTGCCGCCCGTGCGCCACGAGTTCCCGACCGTGGACATCCAGCCGTCTACGTCGGGCAACGCCATGATCATCTTCGTGCAGGGCAAGATGGCGATCGAGGACAACAACCCCATCCAGTTCACGCAGGTCTTCCAGCTCGTGGCGCACCAGCCAGGACAGTACTACATCCACAACGACGTCTTCCGTCTGCAGTATGGATAGGCAATTGATGAGCTGAGGGTTTTTGGGGGATGGCAGTGGCGCTGGAAGCTGGGAGAGCGTGCTGGCGTAGGACGGAAAAGCGGTGAAGGTGAATAGATACTCTCCCTATCCGGAAAGATTGAGGCGTGCAAGTCTGCGTTGCTGCAGCAGTTCCCGTTACTTTGGAGCAGGTTGACAAGGACGGCGAGAGTGATCATAGTGTGGCTTATATTTAGCCGATGACGGGCGAAGCTCAGGCAGGAACAGCAGACATCTCCATTGACATCAACGAACGCATGAGTGCAGCAGGACCGCAGCCAACAGGGGAGGAGGGACCAAGCAGTGTGAGTGCAAGCCGACGGATGCAATGGCGTGGTCATCTCGGTACTGAGTAAAGTTTGTCTGTTGGTCGCAGCCCTCCCGAGTGACGCTCATGGAGCGCCAGGCGCTGGAGAAAGGAGACGTGTCTATGCTCGCCACACTTCGTGTACGTGGTTGATCTAACCTGACAATGTGATGAGTGGGGCCTGCTATTCACAAACGTTGAGCTCACAGATTGGCGAGCTGGACAAACTCGTGGCGAAAATGCGCCAGAAGCACGCGATTACGCAGGCGGCCATGGCCCACTACGAGAGTGAAATCGGCCATATCGACCGCGAGGTAGCCAACATCATGGCACGGTACACTCCAATGTGCAAACGCCTGGACGATCGGCGCCAGGAACGCGACAACCTTCAGCGTCAGTTGGACGAGACGTCCAAGCAGTTTGCCGACGTCCTATCGACTACAAAGAGGCGACTGCGTGCCAGCTCCCACGAGCATGTGCAGCACATTCGCTTCGAAGCTTCGTTGGAACTCACAGCTGCTCGAGGGTACTCGCTAGATCGCAACAGCACTGTTTATCAGAAGCCTCGCAAGTAATATACTTCCGGGGCTTTGCTTCATTCTACCTCTTGCACGACGACGAGCTATGGAGTGGAGGCCTTGCCGTCGTCTTCATCGTCGTCCAACTGCTTGCTAAAACTTCTCTGAGGCGGTGTGGATGTCTTTGACTCGGCAACGTTTGCTAGCGACGACGCTCGTAGATTACTGGCACTGTCCGTGTCTGCGTTGGTGCTTAGGCCGCTGGAGCCAACGACAACCGGCGGCGTCTCCTGGTTGAGCTTCTTGAAGTTGACAATCTTCTGGAAGATAAACTCCAGAATGTGCTTGGCGTCGGTGCGTTCTGGATCGAGTCGTGGCAGGATCCCAAGGATGTCGGCACTCTCGCGCACGTAGTACTCCAAGTCGTCGTCAGAGCATTTGTTGGTAAGTTGAGCCAACCGCAACGATTCGCTTGCAAAGTGCTCGTCGAGGTCGAATTGGTCCAGTGCGGGAGGCGGCGGTTCACGTAGCGCCGGTGGAAACACCGCAGACTTGAGTGGAGGCAGTGGGCATTCAAACTGCGGCGGGATTAGTGTGAGAGGTTCGTGCTTGACGCCTAACTCCTTGTAGAGGTTCACTGCCTCGGGGATGAGCGATGTGTCAAACTTGAACAGAGAGTCGTCAAAAAGCCGCGTAAAGTCTTTGGGGAGCTCCTCGCTCTCTTGCATGCAGGACCGAAGGCGGTCGCTAAGAGCTTGTGTGTCTGGCAGCCGGACGTACTCGTTCAAGTCGGGGTCTTCGGCGTCCTGGTGGTTCATTTTGATTCCTTTGTCCTTCAGCAGCCAGCGGAATATGATTTCCTGCAGCTTGGAATTCTCCTCCTTGTCGATCCATTCGTCTGAAAAGCACTGCGCTGATCCGAAAACCACAAGCCGACCTGCTTTTGTAGTCGACGCGGGGGCCGAGACGCCTCCTTCCTGCCATCCTGCCACCACCGGTCTGTTCACTGGATACGAGATGAAGCCCGACGACAGCAGTGGCGCTGCAGGCTTCTTCACCGTCAACGTCGCTCCATATGGATACACGAACGTGAGTCCCTTCTGGTCCTTCTCTAGTGCTCCGCCTGGTCCTGTCGGCTTTGCCATTGAGTTAGAAACATCTTTCCTGCCGTAGAGCTCGTCAACCTGAATGTCAACAGAGATACACGGTTACAAAATGTATTATCCCAACAATAACATGGTAAACTTCTTGCCATGCGAGCAATCTCTCTGTTGACGACGCCGCTGGACACCAGCACCTCTTTGGGGTGGTGGTACTTGTGGTAGACCGTCCGGATCACTGCGTCGGCGTTGACAAAAATCCCAAAGCTGCGGCAAGACGTCAGAGCAATCGAATCGGATCAATCGCGGAAAAGACACACGTACTCTTTGAGCCAGCCGTTGAGGTTCGTGTCGAACGTCGTCTCTCCGCCCTCTCCGAGCATCAAGAGGATGCTGCCGCCGCCATTCAGGAACTCCTTGAGCGTATTGAACTCGGTGGAGCTGAAGCGCTCTCTCACGCCTGCAAATACCAGCACGCTGGCGTCCTGGATCCGGTCCTTGGACAGGTCGTCTTTGTTGACGTCCACCCGACACAGCGGCTTGAGCTTCCTGGCCAGCTTCTTGAGGCCGCTGGTGGGGTAAAACTGCTCCTTCTTGGACGCATCGAACAGCACGGTGGCCGACTTGGTGGCGTTGCGGCCCTCGTCCTCCATAGCGATCGCGATCCTAAAAGGTCGTAAGCGGCGGATGGCAGTTGTACTTGGTTTCAGTATGTATGCCACAGCAAAGGTTATATGCACCACGAATTTATCCAAGGGGGACAAGTGATTTTCCACTGGAGCCGAAGCGAGCGGCAGCCATGGCGGAGTTCCGGCAGGCCAAGCACACGATCATCCTGGTGCAGTACACTCGCGACCCGAACTCGCGCACGTACCTGGACTTTGAGTCGGTGAACGGCGGCATGGACGGCGTGGTCAAGATGTACGAGGCCAAGCTCAAGCAGCTCAACCCGAACCTCAAGAACATCACGTACGATATCCAGGACCTGTACACGTACATCGACTCGCTCACGGACCTCAGCGCGCTTGTGTTGGACCTCGAGACCAAGACGTACCTGCCCTGCGGCAAGGAGTGGATCAAGAAGAAGGTCTTCCAGGTGCTCAAGAACCAGGCCGGCTAGACAAGATCGGTCCTATCCAGGACTCCCGAGTAGGATGAACAGATGCAAAGTGTATTCCAAACAACCGAGCACTCTCCGTTTTGTAGATGAACCTGTTTGTTGTCTCCTCTAGTTGAGTTGGTAGGTGGACGCCTGGTACAGGAAAGCGAACTGCAGCACGACGAGGACGAGCAGGACGCCTCGCAGCAGCGGACTGGGGCTCTCACGCGATGACGCAGTTCGAGAAGACAGTACGACAGACACTGCCAACACCAACCCCACAGCAATCGCCCCTCCGAGAGCTGCAGCGAGGGCTCCATCGACAAGAAGATCTTATTATGATATGGGGTAACTCAAGTTGGACAGAGCGTTCGATCGATATTTCGATTCACATTTCCATACAGATGTAGAGATGGCTACAAGAGGAGTCGAGCTCTGTAAGCTCAGCTAGCTCCCAAGTATGCTGTTGCAGCTCAAGACGCCTGTTGTCACCATCGATGCTTCCATCCACAACGTGAAATAAGCCTTCTTGCCGCTGTATTGTGCGCAAATTCTCACAGATGGGATGCTACGGGCACTTTAAACCGGACAGTGAGTCGTTACTGCTGATACTTTCAGCCTCACTCTGCGATTGATCTCGTCCGACGTAGCATGGCACAAGACGCTGGCGACGCAGCCCCCGCGCTGGACATGGTCAAGCTCATCAGGTGTGTTTTGCTCTCCGATGTCTTGCGCTTCCGTTGCGCCATCGACGAGTGCTCTGCGTGCTCTGTGGACGTCACAAGAACTGACGGAACCTTGTGCTCCGCCTTCTGCAATCTTTCCCACTGAATCAGCGCCGAGGGCCACGAAATCTACATCAACAAAAAGTGTGCCATGGTGTCGGGTACGATCCGAGCCATGCTGAGCGGTGAGTGTCTCGGAATGCTGCTCAAAATATGACAATAGCATAAACTTCGTTGACACTGGAACTCTTGTCCTCCATTTGCAGGCCAATTCACCGAGAGCAAGGGCGAGATCTCCTTCCCGGACATCAGCGCGCCCATCCTGGAGAAGGTTTCCCAGTACATGTACTACAAGACCCAGTACTCGGATAGCACGTCGCGACTGCCAGAGTTTATCATCGAGCCGGAGATCGCTATGGAGCTGCTCATGGCCGCCAACTACCTCGACTGTTAGTTGCTTCAATGCTGCGGAATTCCTATATCTTGTAAGCGCTGGCTGAAGTGCCTGGAGACGATGATCGCCTCGGTCTAATACAGTCGCAACGTCTTGCATCTTCTACCAGTGAGCTGTTGAATCCATTTCGCTATTCTCAGGTCGACTCGTCAGGATCGGCAACATGTTGCTCGCTAGAGAGCGACGACAGGCAAGGCTTGTGCTGCAGCAGTTGATCTACTACGAAACGTGGTTCGGACTGCTGTTCTACCCCATCTCGTGTCTTCTACTTGGTGACAAGGTAGGCAACGAGAGAAGTGTCTTGTGTCAATTTTAAGTCTTGATGTTGTGCAAAGTTGAAGAAGTTGCAGTACAGCTCTCCGTTGTCCCGTGCACTGCCAGTTTGCTGCTTGGTGGTGCTGATCCCGGCGGAGATCGCTCGCTATTATCTGGGGACCAGAGGAAATTTACGAGCCAAAGTGTTCCCATTGACAGCCTTCATGTTCCTGTCGGCCTGCCCGGCGTTCCCGGGACTCGTCTATCTGAGCTTTTTGCTGAGCACCGTCTCCGTTTTGACGTCGCTGCAGGAACGCTCGTCCTGCTACTGCTTGTAGCTGAGACCGCTGCGGCGTTCGTTGTGCTGCGTGAGTTGCTACGACAGAAAACTGCTCGGTTTTCAAGATGCGAGAATTCAGCGATGTCACCAACAGTGAAGGAGACGACGAACGCGCCGAGTTTCTGCCTAGGAAGAGAACGCAGGACCCGATAGCGAGGTCGTGGCAGTAAGATCGCCATAGTAGATAGACTTGCTGGTTTTGCAACGACTGCTCGACAGACGTCGCTTCAAGATTAGTTCGATCTCGGACGGCACCTTCGCATCATGTCAGCGCTACGGAGCATGGAGACGACCCACAAGAGCACTGTACGTCAGCACGCACTAGACTAATACCGTGCAACAACTGACGAGGGTTTGTGCAGACCGTGTTGAGATGCAAAGTGGCGGTCGTTGGAGACGCTACTGTGGGCAAGACGGCTCTCTTGCAAGTTCTCAAAAGCAACGGACACGAGTATCCCAAGAACTACATCATGGTGAGATCGTCTTCTTCAAATGATACTGATTCGGTTTGCTAAGACAATTCATTCTCTGTCATAGACTTCAGACGTGGAGCTGTCGACCAAGAGCATTGCCATCCCAGACACGAACGTCGTTGTGGAGCTTTACCTGTTCGACTGCGCTGGCCAAAGCATCTTCAATCAGCTCGACTTTGGGACAGTTCACGTGTGTTGGCCGAATGTTTTATCTGTTGATGGATCGACAAAAACTAACTGGCTGTTGACCTCCTAGTACAAGGGCGCGTCCATGGCTCTCGTAGTGTTCGACGTCAACAACAAGGAGTCGTTCAAGTCGTGCAGCAAATGGTACCAAGACGTGCGAGATGCATCGCCCAACCACAACATCCCTGGTAATGAGCGTCATAGACACTCCGTGGCCAAACTCCTATTGATGGTGTACTTAAATTCGCTGTTCAGGCATCCTGCTAGCCAACAAAACAGATCTCCGCTACAACAACCGAGATGCGATCACCACAAAGGAAGCGGAAGAATTCGCGGAGCGCAACAACCTCAAGTACTTCGAGTGTTCGGCGGTAGGTGTTCGATGCTAGCGATATTGTCGATGCGAGATTTTAATCATTTCTTTATCTTGCAGCAACAACACACTGGGGTCGACGCTCCGTTCACTTACATCGCTGACTGGTTCCACAAGAAATACCAAGCAGCTACGCAACGTGCTTAGAGAAGATCAAGCGTTTGTTTATTTGGCTAACAACACGATATTGTCGCTTCTCGAGCATTTATTGACTTCGCAATTGCTAGATAAACTCTTTGCTGGCAGAATTGTGTGAAGCTTCATTCGCTTACACTGCCGACAGAGGTTGCGGTCGGACTTCTCTTTTCTGGATATCGCGGAAGGTCCAGAGAATGACCCACACACAGACCACTTGCAACACGTGAAGAATGTTCAAGCTAGACTTGACAGTACCGCAGAGCTTGCCGTTGGCGCAGTCAAGCTCCACTGGCGTATTGATCGTTCTTACGACCGCCATGTACATTTGGCCAGCGATGACGACGAGCGAGAGACTCACGGCAACGAAGAGGATTTTCCTGATCTTGACCACGTGACCGTTTTCAGGACTGCGACGAACGTACTTTGGCGCGTGAACGACCGGCACGCCATCTTCATCGTCGCTGAGTGTCTCCATGTTGAACGACCGATTCATCATCCGCTCGGTCAGCATACTCGGCATGCGAGATTTCTTCTGGCGCTCAAACTCGTGGAGCCGTGACAGGACTCGGAGGCCGTAGATGAGGAAGACCGAGCAGATAATGCCCAGCACAACGGCACTGACTGTCAGCTGCAGGTAGGAGAGCCCAGTCGCATTGAATCCCTTGTACATGAAGAGAAGCATGTCGTAGACGACGTAGAAGGCCCAGATGAAGACGATGGCAGCCATTTCCAAGCATTTGAGGCGAGTGGGTCTGGTGATCACGGCCGCGCCTTGCTGAATGATCAGAGCCCAGTAGCCCAATGCTAGTACACTACACCAACAGCACAGGGTTAGAATTTGCAGCAGCAAGGAATGGTTTGGTGTTGCAGTCACCGTACTAGCACGAGTAGAGTGCTGCGGTGCAGGTGTCGGAGAGCAGACTGGTGATCGGGCGAGGGATCACGTGGTTATAGCTGGCAGGGTCCACGCCGCGCACGATCACCGTCAAGGAAGCGTAGCTGCAGAAGACAAAGTTGTATCGCTGGAGCTTGGATCCGTCGTGCTTGAATGCTCGGGTGGCCATGACTGCACTGGCGATGAGGCTCACGGCGCCAACGACGATGTAGGCGATCTGATAAGTGCGATACCCGCTCGGGTCGAACGACGCCAACGTCCTCGAGCACCCATCGTCGGTCTGAGCGAGGCCGTACCAGCAAGTCGAGTCCGTGATGTTCAGCATCGTCCTGCTCGTCGAGGGTTTTGCAGCAATGCTGACTTGGGCTCGTCTTGGTCATTTCGCGCTCCAGCTGCAATCCAGGCACGTCGTAGCGACTGCAGCGTAGCAGCGCGGCCGCCGACGGCAACTGTGGCAGCAGTCACGCATTGCATTGTCCTCTCGGTAGGATACAAGCTCACCAAGGTGGACCTCAGTCGACCGACGAGGTGGGAAGCGTGCGACTGGCGAGGTGATGGTAGTTGCACTGGTCCACTGCAATGGAGTCGGCGCCATCGATTTGCGTTGATTTCTGCTGGGTAGCTCGAGGGCCTTCGTGGCGATCTCATCCATTGTCTGCTTCATCAAATAACTTTATAACTGATAGTTGTTCCTCTAACTATGCGCTTTAGACTGCCTCGCGGGACTGCCACTGCGCCTGCGGGACGACCTCTTTCTTCTTGATGCGGTGGAAGGCCCAGAGCACGACCCACACGCAGACGATCTGCAGGATGTTGAGGTAGCTGAGACTCGACTTGATGTTCTCGCAGCCGACGCCGTTGGCGCACCGCAGCTCCTTCGACTCGTTGGTCGTGTGGGTGACCGCCATGTACATCTGCGCTGCAATGACAATGAGAGACAGCGTCTCGACGACGTACAAAATCTTGCGGATCTTGTTGACGTGGCCCTCCTTGGGCTTGCGGCGGTTGGCGCGCACAGGCTCCTGCACGACGGGCACCCGTCCTCGTCGTCGCTCAACGTGTCCATATTGAACGACCGGTTCAACATGTTGTCCGAGAGCATGTTGGGCATGCGGAGCTTCCGGGCTCGCTCGTAGGCTCGCAGTCGTGATATCACCCGTAAGCCGTAGATGAGGAACACGGTGCTGATGAGACCCAACATGATGGCGCTCCATGTCAAGTGCAGGTAGGTGAGACCGTATCGGTTGAAGCCCTTGGACAGGAAGAGACACACATTGTAGAGGATGTAAAACCCCAGACGACAGCGATGGCAATACTCTCGAGACACACGAGGTGGGCGGGGCGGTCGGAGACGGCAGCCCCACGCTGGATGATGGTGGCCCAGTACCCCAACGTCAAGATACTGCAAACAACATTGTTAGCAACTGGTCGACACTTCAGCAAGACGAGTCCATAACGTACTACACAGAGTAGAGCGCGGCGGTGAGTGAGTCGGAGAGGAAGCTGCTGATGGGGCGAGGCACAACGTGGCCGTAGCTCTTGGGGTCTGCGCCGGTGATGACCATCGTGATGGACGCGTACACGCAGAAGAGAAAGTTGTACTGCTGCAGCTTGGAGCCTTCGTGCTTGAGGGCACGGACGTACATGAGCGCGCTGGCGATCGCACTGACGCAGCCGAGCGAGAGGTAGATAATCTGTACTCGCAGATACGAGTCCGGGTCGTACGAGGACAGCGACCGCACGCATCCGTCCTCGGTCAGCGCGAGCCCGTAGTCGCACGTGGCGCTCGTGATGTTCGACATGGTGGTCGACCTTGCCGCAGCGACCTCGCCTGAGGAGATTGCAGACTGACGAATCGACGAGACTCGGCGGCATTTTGCCAGCTGGCCCAGAGCCCCATCCCGATGAGCAGTGCAAGCGGAAGAGCTCCTCCGCGCTGTGACTGCTCCCGGGCTCACATCGCTTCAGCGGCGACAATGCACATGCCAATGCACAGCCGCTACAATCTACCACTCTGCAGAAACACAAGCAGACCCACCGCCGATTTGCCTGGGGCGAACCAACCTGGCAGGGCGTCCCGCCATGGCGATAGTCGCGCGTAGCTGCTGATCAGCTCGGAGCAAAATGACGATCTCGGAGAGAGCCTAACGATTTCTACCGATGAACGCCGCGCAGCACAGCAAGTGCATGCGAATGTCATGCTCACAGCGCCGCTGCACGACCACCAACGACGACAACCGGTGGGAATGCGAATTAGCAATGGTGACAGAGTCTTGGGCCGTTCGGCTTGGCCAGATGACGGCAATGACAACGCGGTGGCCAAAGCGAGCCCGCGGTCGTGACGAAAGGATTCATGCCAACAAGAGAGCCCTGCAGTGCAGTCGACCACCTGTTCCAACCTCCATGTCGGCGGGATCCAAGCGGAATTGCTTCAACGACGGCTCTTCCTAACTCTCGGCGACCCGAATGAAACACAACCACGACACTTCACTTCCATTTTGGACGCCATAACACACAAACGTCTATCGTAGTCTCCCGTCGCCCTACTGCAGCTTCTTGCTCGATCGCCTGCTTTGCTATACGATCGGGTGAGCTGTGACGGGCCTCCTTTGTATCCTGCCAAATGTCCACAGCAGAACCCAAATGCAGAGCACCTGGAAGACGTGTAGAAGATTGACACTCGCCTTAGCGGAGCACGAGTATCCGTTGGCACACAAGAGCTCGATTGGCGTGGTGGATGCTCGCGTCACCGCCATGTACATTTGGCCAGCGATGACGACGAACGAGATGCTCTCGCCAACGAGCAGAATCTTCTTGATCTTGGCGGCGTGGCCCACTTTCGGTTGCCGTCGAACATACCTGGGCTCGGGGACGATGGGGATCCCGCCGTCATCGCTCCGGAGCTCCAAGTTGAACGACTCGTAGGGCGTCATCATCCGCTCGCACAACAACACACTCGACATTCGGAGCTTGGCCTCGCGTTCGTAGGCCTGGAGTCTTGAAAGCACCCGCAGTCCGTAGACTAGAAACGTCACGCTGATCGCACCGAGGGTGCTCGCACTCACCGTTAGCTGCATGTAGTTCAGTCCGAGCGGCTGGAAGCCTTTGAACGCGAACAAGGACACGTCGTAGACGGCGTAGAATGCCCACACGAACGCAATGGCCGACGTCTCCAAGCACTTTAACCGGTTCGGCTTGGCGACCACCGCCGCTCCCTTCTGGATGATCAACGCCCAGTAGCCGAGCGCCAGGATGCTGCAAAGCGAAAAGAAACACAACCTCACCGGTTAGTTCTACTGCTTGTTGCAGCCAGCCGTGAAGCCCACTTACTACACGGAATACAGCGCCGCCGTGCACGAATCCGAAAGCCACCCGCTAATGGCGCGAGGGATAACGTGGCCGTAGCTGGTCGGATCTGCGCCGCGAATCAGGACCGTCACGGACGCGTAGCAGCAGAAGAGGAAGCAGTTGCTCTGCAGCGCCGAGCCTTCGTACTTGGCGGATCGGCAGTACATGACGCTGCTGGCGACGACGCTCACGACGCCCATGGCGCAGTAGATGATCTGGCACTTGAGATAAGCGTCCGGGTTGTACGACGCCAGGGTCCGCACACACCCGTCGGACGTCTGCACGAGGCCAAAGTCGCACGTGGCGGCCGTGATGTTCATCCCCATGCCTACCGCCGTCGGCACTACACCGCAAATGGGACAGCGTTCGAGGCTGCTGCTGGGCCAACGCTCCACCGGTAGTCGCTGTAGCGGAGACCAAATGTAGAGGTGAGGCCGCAGACGCTGACCTCCTCACGGTAATCACCGTGGCAGCTGTGTTGAAGTGGTTGACTCTTGTCTGACCTACCTAGCAGCTCACCACGACAACCGAATTGCCCGAGCAACGATCAGTTTATAAAATATCTACGCGGAGCTGCCACCGACTCCAACATGCTGAGACTATACTGCTACGGACCCGCGAGCTTGCGGGACGACGCTCTTCTTCTGGACGCCACGGAAGACCCACAGGATGATCCACACGGCCACGAGCTGCAGTAGAGACAGACAACAAAGTCAGTTGGTGTATTGACAGCACGCGGGTAAGATCGCGATCGTACCTGAAGCGTATGCAGGAGACTCCACTTGGCCTTGATCGTCTCGCACAACATCCCGTTGGCGCACGAGAGCTCGACCGGCGAGTTGGAGACGTTGGTGAGCGCCGTGTACAGCTGACCGGCGATGACGACGACCGAGATGCTCTCGGCGACCACGAGAATGTGCTTGATCTTGGCTGAGTGGCCTTCCTTCGGCCGCCGCTGCACGTATCGAGGCTCGGTAACGACAGGCACGCTGTCCTCTTCGTCGCTCATCATAAGACTGAACGACTGATTGGGCGCCATCCGTTCGATCACCATGCTGGACATCCGCAGCTTCATCTCGCGCTCGAAGGCCTCCAGCCTTGACAGCACGCGCAGTCCATATACTAGAAACGTCACACTCACGACGGCGAGCACACAGGCGCTCACTGACAGCTGCACGTAGTTAAGCACGGCCGGCTGGAAGCCTTTGAAGGCGAAGAGCGACGTATTGTAGGCCAGGTAGAAGGCCCAGACGAAAGTGATCGCCGAGGCCTCCAGACACTTGAGATTGGACGGTCCGTCCATCAACGCAGCGCCCTGCTGAATGACGAGGGCCCAGTAGCCGAGCGCCAGGATGCTGCACGAGGAGAACCGTTAGCAGAGTTGGAGTCGATAGGCAAAAGGACGAGGTGGCACTTACTACACAGAGTAGATGGCTGCGGTACAAGAGTCTGTGAGGAACGCACTGATGGGGCGAGGAATGATGTGGCCGTAACTCGTCGGGTCCACGCCTCGGAAGAGAAGCGTCAGCGACGCATAGCTGCACAACAGGAACGAGTACTGCTGCAACTGGGATCCGTCGTACTTGACAGCGCGCCAGTACATGACGGCGCTGGCCACTTCGGTCAGCGCGCCTACGATGCAGTAGATGATCTGGTAGGTCAAGTATCCGCTCTGGTCGAACGACGCCAGCGTGCGTACGCAGCCGGCACTTGTCTGAGCGAGTCCAAAGTCGCACGTGGCGTCCGTGACATTCAAGCCCAACATGGCGCTCAGGACGTTCGCGAGACCGACACGAAATTCGCAACTGGGTGGCCGCCATCAAAGTGCATCAGGGCCCGACCGAAAGTGTCAACGCAGTAGAGCCATCTGTCCTGGAGGGATCCTTGAAGGATCAACCTTCGAACGAGTGGGCCCGGTAGAGCGTTCAACTCCGAAGAAGTTAGCGTAGCGTTGGTCGTTGGCTCGAACGCACCCGCAATGGCTTTTGACCGGCACATTGAAACTGCGTGCTGCCTCCAGCACTGCGGAGCTCGTCGTAATGGAGTTTAGAAGATCAAACACGCCTGACAGTTCGCCCGCACGTCGTCGTGAGCTGGTCTTGCCCCGGCGGATGGCGGTCATAGAGCGCGGAGAGTGCTTGCGACTCGAGTGAAATGCGTCACGTGAGCATGACACCTCGCGCTTTTAGCAGATACCTTGATACCTTTCGTCGGGTCGAGACGTACGCGACGAACATGAGCAACGACGATCAACTCAAGTCGGTTGAGAAGTAAAGGACGGACCAAGATCACTAGCTGAAGTGGAGCCCTTGTCCACTTCGAAGCAAGCACTTTCTCGTCGTGTGCAGTTGGTCTGTTTGGGAAGCAATCGTATGTGATTTAGTTTACCTACACGTTTAGTACACTATCGAGCCGCGCGGGCGGGGATGACGCTCTTCTTCTGAACGCCCCGGAAGACATAAAGCACAGCCCACACGCAAACGACCTGGAAGACGTGAAGCAAGCTCCATTTGGACTTGACGGTGGTGCACAGTCGACCGTTGGCACACGAAAGCTCCACCGGCGAACTCGACACCTGAGACAGCATGTAGATCTGGCCGGCGAGCACAACCACCGACACGGCCTCGGCGACCACGAGGATCCTCTTGATCTTGGCCGAGTGGCCTTGTTGTGGCCGTCGAGGCGCGTACCGCGGCTCTTGAGCCACGGGCGTCAGATCGTCTTCGCTGTCGCTCATGTTGAGGTCGAACGAGTGGTTCGACATCATGTACGAGTCCGGACTCGGGAGCTGCAGCTTCATCTGCCGTTCGAACTCGTTCAGGCGGACAATCACGCGGAGCCCGTAGAGCAAGAACGTCAAGCTCATGGTGGCGAGCACGCCGATGCTCACGCCCAGCTGCACATAGTTCAGTGTCGGCGGGATGAAGCCCTTGAACGCAAAGAGGGTCATGTCGTAGGCGATGTAAAAGACCCAGACAAAGACAATGGTCGTATACTCCAAACACTTGAGGTGTGAGGGCTTGTCGACCACGGCCGCTCCTCGCTGGATAATAGTCGCCCAGTAGCCCAGCGCCAAAACACTGCACAGAAGTAGCGAAGACAAGAGCCGTCAAACAGGTGAACGTAGTCGATGACAGGAAGGGCTACTTACTACACCGAGTACAGCGAAGCAGTACACGAGTCCGAGAGGAACGCGCCGATCGGTCTTGGCACGATGTGGCCGTAGCTGGCAGGGTCCGCTCCTCGGATGATCACCGTCAACGACGCATAGCAGCAGAACAGGAAGCTGTACAGCTGCAGCGGCGATCCGTCATACTTGTCCGCTCGGTAGTACATGATGGCGCTAATGACGAGCGTCGCGGCGCCCACGACGCAGTAGCCGATCTGGAAGTTCAAGTAGGCGCTTGTGTCGAACGACGCCAGCGTCCTGGAGCACCCACCGCTGTCTGTGCGAGTCCGTACTCGCACGTCGCGTCCGTGATGTTGAGCCCCATCATCATCACGGCGACGTCGGACCCAGCGCTTTTCTCGAAGTGACCTCCGCCAATCTATCTAGCGTCGGACGGACTGATCAATTCCCAGCTGATCCCTGTGCCTGCATATCGATACCCTCGCGACATGGAGCGCACTTCAAACTTCGCTAGACGTCACGCTCAACTCGAAATGCACCACTTTTGTGGTCGCAAAACACATGCTAGTCAAAGCGTAGCAGCGGTTGGATACACACCACGCGAAAGCAAGGCCGGTCTCAACAAACCTGCTTGACTGGCCTTCACGTTGGGAAGTTCTAGCGTACGTCAACGACAAAGTCCAAGCGATATACTTCTGGTGAGCAGTGCTGTAGTTATCACTTCAAAACGTATGGCCGTCTCCGATCTATCATCACACAATTGTCTGCAGCTTCGGAACCCCATCATTCTTAGGCGTCTTACGGAAGGTCCACAGGATGACCCACAAGCACATGAGCTGGACAAACATCAGCGCAGGTTAGCTGAGTGAAAGGCGATACTACCGGTACAAGAACTGCGATCGTACCTGAAACACGTTGAGCAAGTTGACCTTGCATTTGAACCTCTGGCATAGTTTGCCGTTCGCGCAGGAGAGCTCGATCGGCGGGCTATTCGTCTCGTTGATCGCGGTGTACACTTGGCCAACGATCACCGCAAGCGAAACGGCTTCGACCACCAACAGGATGGTGCGAATCCGAGCAGCATGACCCTCTTTCGGTCGAGACCGCATGGCCTTGCCAGCTTTCTTCATCTTGGGGTGTCGTCTTCATCGTCGCTCACGTTCATGTCGAACGACCGGTTGGACAGCATGTGGTCTGTGCGAATACTCGGCATCCGCAACTTCTGCTGCCTCTCGTAGGTCCGAAGTCGTGACAGCATCCGCAGGCCGTAGATGAGGAACACGACGCTGATGATGCCCAGAATGAGCCCACACATCGTCAGCTGCATGTATACGAGTCCGTTGGGGTTGAATCCCTTGGAGAAGAGTAAGCAGAAGGCGTGGAGGATCTGGAGTGTCCACACGACGGCAATGGCGAATCTCTCCAAGCACACCAAATGCGCTGGGTTGCCTTCCTCTGCTTCACCTTTCCGCATAATCGTTGCCCAGTAGCCTAGAGATAAAATACTGCCAGTGGGGGTTAGTACGGATGGATTGATTCACATGGCAACACTAGACGTACTAGCACGAGTAGAGCGCAGCGGTGCACGTGTCCGCCAGGAAAGCTGTAAGCGGTCGTGGGATCACGTGTCCGTAGCTGAAAGGGTCGGCACCTCGAAGAAATATCGTCGCGGAAGCATACCAGCAAAATAAAAGCTGCGCTGCTGCAGCGGGGAACCGTCATGCCTCACCGATCGAATGTACAGGGCAACGCTGGTCGCTAGACTAACACAACCTGCAGCCAAATAAATGGCTTGCGTCTGGTGGTACCCGTTCGGGTCGTACGAAGCCAAACTGCGAACGCATCCGGCGTGTGTCTGCGCGAGTCCGAAGTCGCACGTCGCCTCGGTGATATTGGCAGCCTCGAGTTTCGGCATGCCGTCTTGCACGCACCCGACCGCTTTGGTAATGGCGAAGCTCACGGCACAAAGGCATCGCTATGGCGAGCTCCGTTGGGCTGTCCCATTCCGAGGATTAGAGAGAGATCGGCCAACCGTACGGTGGTTCACAAGACAAATCGGCGGGCACCAAAACTTCTCTGCGGCGATAAATGGCACGAAGACCAAATATTTCTTAATCAAGACACGTACGAAGCCCCACTCTAACGACGGCAAACCACGGGCTCAATAACACTGCACCACCGTTTGCGGGCGAGGAACGACTTCTTTCTTGACGATCTTCCGGAAGGTCCACAGGATGAGCCACAGACACACGAACTGGAAGAGAAGCACACGACGGCGAAAGTTAGATGCAGGTTGGTAAACCAATCCATTCCGCAGCGCAATGCCGTACCTGGAACACGTGCAGCATACCCACCCGTGCTTGGACAGTATCGCAGAGCCTTCCATTCGCACAGGACAGCTCCACGGGCGTGTTACTCGTGCCTCTAATTGCAGAGTAGACCTGGCCGACGACAACGACGAGGGAAACGACCTCCACCATGAGCAGGATTTTGCGGATCCTGATAGCGTGGCCCTCTTCCGGTCGTGGACGCACGATGTTGGCTGTGGCTGCGGTTGGAGTGTCGCCCTCGAGGTCGCTCAGATTCAGGTCGAACGACCGATTTGACACCAACCGGTCCGACTGGATGGTGGTTGGCATCCGGAGCTTCATCTGCCGCTCGTATATCCGCAACCGCGACAGCATTCGCAGTCCGTAGATGAGAAAGACCACGCTGATGACCCCGAGCATCAAGGCGCTTAGCGTTAGTTGCATGTAGACCAGTCCTTGCGGGTCGAACCCCTTGGAGAAGAACAGACAGAAGGCATGCATGATCTGAAATGTCCAAACCACGGCAATGGCGATCCGCTCCAGGATGATCAGTCGTTGGGGTTGCCTGTCTCCGCGGCGCCCTTCCTCATGATAGTTGCCCAGTAGCCTAGCGACATAATGCTGTAGAACCATGGGAGGGGTGTTAGACATCCGTAGAGACTAAATCATAGTTACCAAACGTACTAGCACGAGTACAACGCGGCGGTGCAGGTGTCAGCGAGGAAGGCCCCGATGGGGCGGATAATGACATGCCCGTAGCTGAGCGGGTCTGCGCCTCGAATAAATATGGTGGCGGCAGCATACCAACAGAGCAAGAAGCTGTAGCGCTGCAGTAGCGGGCCCTCGTGTTTCACCGCCCGGACGTACAGCACGACGCAGGTGATGAAGCTAATGGCGCCGGCAGCCAGGTAGACCACTTGCACCTGGTGGTACGCGTCGGGGTCGAACGATGCCAGGGTGCGCACACATCCGTCCTCCGTCTGAGCGAGTCCAAAGTCGCAGGTCGAGGCGGTGATGTTGGACTCGTGGTCGACGGTTGCTTGGTGTCGTCGCGAGTCCATTGCGCTCTCCCGGGGAGATGCCGGCGATCAATATCGACCGAGAGCTCGGAGAATCGCGCCGCCACGGTTCCGTTAATTCCGCAGTGCCTTTCAATCGTGCGATGGCCATCTTGGGATCGGCCACCTTGGCTATAAACGCGAAACTCGCCCAGCAAATCGGCGTGCACTCAAACTTTCTTTGGCGGCCATAGTTTGATCGTGTGCTAAAGACATCGGAGTTGCCGTCGAAACACGTGGGCAAGGCGCTCGCTGATGGGGTTCGTTGCTCCGCATCTCTCGGACGACGAAGAAGCGGAAGAAGGAAAGGAACTTTGATCTCGGGGACGCAAAACACACTCGACATTCACACATAGTGATACACACGCTACCCAATACATTAGGAGGGTCGGCGCTGGGAAAACGTTAAACCTTTGTCGACCTACACGATATAGCGCGACCGCAGCCCGCCGTTGGGCTGCGGGACTACTGCTTTCTTCTGGATCTTGCGGAATGTCCACAGGACGACCCAAATGCTCATAATCTACACGAGTCACGACAGTTAGATAAGCAGAACAACAAGTGGCCAAGTTCCTAGACAACTCGTACCTGGAAGATGTGGAGCACGTTCACCGTGCACTTGACTGTCTCGCAGAGCATGCCGTTGGCGCACGAGAGCTCGACGGGGGTGGCGCTCGTGCGGTCAATGGCCAAGTACATCTGCGCTGCAATGACAGCCAGCGAGACCAATTCGACCACGAACAGGATCTTCTTAATCTTGGCGGCGTGGCCGTCTGCCGGTCGAGGACGAACCACTTTGCGGTCGCGCCCCGCCGCGGGGGTGCCGTCCTCGTCGTCGCTCATGTTCATGTCGAAGGATCGGTTCGACATCATCCGATCCGAGTGTATGCTCGGCACCCGCAGTCTCAGTTGGCGTTCGTACTGCTGCAGTCGCGCTAGCACCCGCAAGCCGTAGATGAGGAAGACAGTGCTGATGATCCCCAACATGCACGCGCTGACTGTGAGCTGCATGTAGATGAGACCCTGCGGGTTGAAGCCCTTGGAGAGGAACAGACACATATCGTAGAGGATCTGGAACGTCCAGACCACTGCGATGGCGATACTCTCCAAGCACACGAGTTGCGGAGGTTTCCTGTCACTGCTGCGCCCTGCTGGATGATGGTCGCCCAGTAGCCTAGTGCCATAATGCTGCAAGTTAACACAACAAAAGCAAGCGGTTAGACCCCAACGGTGGACAGAGCAAAGCTGACCGTGACGTACTACACAGAGTAGAGTGCGGCGGTGCACGTGTCGGCAAGGAATGCGCTAATGGGGCGCGGGATGACATGGCCGTAACTGGACGGGTCTGCTCCGCGGATGATGACAGTGACTGCGCCGTAGCAGCAGAAGAGGAAGCTGTACTGCTGCAGCAACGCGCCTTCGTGCTTGACCGACCGGACGTAGAGGATGACACTCGCGAGCACGCTGATGCCGCCGAGACCCAAGTAGATAGCCTGTGTCAAGTGGTAGTCGCTCGGGTGATACGACGCCAGCGTGCGGACGCAGCCAGCGTCGGTCTGCGCGAGACCAAAGTCGCACGTTGCGTCGGTGATGTTGGACATGTCGAGACGAGTCCTCGGCACCGGCGACCAGACCCCTTGGTTCACGTGGTCGCGTTTGTGGAATGCCCCCAGCGAAACCCGCACAGCAAGCAAGCACGCAACCAAGCGTTCATGTACAGGAGCCTCTGCCAGCGGCTTGTCCTTGAAAACACCCGGTGATCTTGGTCGATGGGGTGGCGACGTTCAATGAGGCACGCGGACGCTCAAAGCCTCACGTCTGAAGACCAAGTTGCCCACACAAACCTGTTCGAGCTCGTCCGAATGAGGAGAAACCTCGCGATCGACATCTCGACCAACGAGTTTCAACGTTGACCGATGCTGCAGGAGGGCAAGACACGGTGCGAGGCTGCAGAAGCGAGATGTGGCGTGGCGCCTGGAAAGCAGAGGACAAGCGGATTACCGAATTATAATGCACCCCGCAGGTTGCTCAGCGAAGACGCCCAGCACGTCACCGTCTCACACAAATGCAGTAGACGGCGGCGGGGCGGAAAACTCGGTGCACCGCACCAGCTCCAGTTTGGTGGTGGCTTTATCTCTGGATCTGCTGCAGACTCAAAACCTTCGGAGCAAAGGAGCAGTTGCTCGACTTCTTGCTGCTGACGGCCTGAACAGGATCGTTTGGATCCTGTTCAGGAGACGGAGACGATCAGATTCACCCCTAGCACCGGCACGCGCTCGCTGTCCAGGACCAGGATGGCGTGCCGGTACAGTGTGTATGTACATTGTTTCGAAGCAGCCTGAGCACTGCAGTGACGAGGAACAACGAGGGGATGGCAAATGCATTCCGATAACGACCAGCGTGGCGCCAAGCAAGACTTTCTAGCGGTGATCAGGACCTTGCAAGCAGAAGAGTTTTGCAGACAGCAGCTTCCTCTTGTTTGGGTCTACGCGCTTCTTGAACATTTCGCATCACAACCGACACATAAGAATCGTTGGGATGCTGGCAATGAAGAAGACCCAGCGCGAGTGCGACAGAGGCAAATGCATGCCTTGGCGAATAGTTGACGTTGAAGGCGCCTGGATGCAGCCATTCGACTTTTATTAGAGCCGGTTGCAGTACGATTTAGCAGTCTCCAGGCGCGGTTTTACTAATTCGTTTCTGGTTCACATTGACTCCTTGGTTTTTTTGCCGAGTCGTTGTCTATCGGGTTTTCTGTGTTAAGCGTGTATCCGTCGAAATGGATGCAGGAATTAGATTGCGCAAACCTGCAATTTACGTTTTGTCCAATGAGAGCGCTGCAAAACAGCCGTTTTATTTTCAACCAGTCCGCTGTCGTCGCTATTTGCATACTGAAACCAAAATAGCTCTTTCTTCCATTCCTATCAAGCGCTTCCGCCGACTCTTCCTCCCCGATATAGCTGCTCGCTAGGAAGGTATCTCTCGTCTCTCACTCCTGAACTACTCACAGGCGCCTCACCTCCCTCTCCTACCGCTCCAGATGCTCAACGCTACCAGCGTCACCATCAACACGGACTCGGTGGGCGGCGACATGGCTCCGGCCGCGCCCCCAAGAAGAATTTCATCCAGAAGGTCAACGACGTCAACAAGATGGAGCTGCCCAAGCTGCTGCGCTACATGCGTCTGGGCAACGTGGCCTGCTCCATCCTGCAGGTTATCGCGGGCATCGTGGGCATCACGAGCTTCATCACGCTCAACGTGACGGGCACGCTCGTGTCCATCTACGTCATCATGTTTGGCATCCTGTTCCTGCTCTTCGAGTGCCGCCTCTCGCGCATGGAGACGGCCATCCGCTCCAACTTTGGCTTCCTCTACTCGTACAAGGGCCGCGCCGCCTTCATCTTCTTCATCGGCTTCTTGGACTTTGGCATCGGCTCGGCGCTGGCCACCATCGCCGGCGTGCTCATGTGCTTCAACGCCTTCATCAACCTGCTGGTCATGTGCCGCCACCCGCAGTTCAAATCGACGCTCAGCGCTGACGCAGACCCCACGGCCGGATACACCACCAGCAGCCAGGAGGCCGCCAACTTCATGAGCAAGAACCCGGAGCTGGCCGCCAAGGCTGGCCAGTTCGCCTTCCAGCAGGCTGCCAACACGCGTCACTAGATGCAAACGCAGAGGAGGAGACAGCGAGAGAGTCGCAAGTGGACTAATGAAGGACATGGAGCGCTGCTTGAGCTTGTCTTGGACCTCGACTATCTACCTAAGCTAATGCCATTTTCCTTTTCCCCTTCTTCTTGAAACAACATGCGAGTTCATTGCTTTACTCGATCGCGGACGTTGACCATCAAAGCTCCTTTGACGGGGAGCACGAGCGAGTAGTCGTACGTGATGTCGAACGGGTTTTCCACCGTCTTGAGGTCGAAGCGACTCAGCAGCACAGCCATCACCGTCTGCATCTCCAGCAACGCGAAGCGCATGCCCAGACACTGGTGCGGACCGGCCAAGAAGCTAAAGAACTTGAAAGGTGAGATTTTGAGCACACGTCCGGTCTTCTCGTGGATCCAGCGCTCCGGTCGGTACTCGGAGGCGTCAGGTCCCCAAACGGAAGGCATGCGGGCCATGGCGAACACTGGCACGATCACATGCGTACCGAACGGCACGCGAAGGCCGCCGCTGAGCGTCGTGGATTGATTCGGAGCGCGGTGCACTGTGGCCATATACAGGCGGAGGCTCTCTTTCATGGCCGCCTCAAGGTACGGCAGCTTTTGGAGATCTGCCAGGGTGGGGGCTTCCAATCCACCGGTCAGCAACTCCGGCAGGTTTTCACCGATTTCAGCGCGGATCTTGTCGAGCACTCGCGGGTACCGGTTCATATTGACGAGCATCCACGACATGCTGAAGGACGTGGTGTCCTTGCCCGCCAAAAAGAAATTCATGGCCGTGTCGCGGACCTGCAGGAGATCCACAGAGCCGTCCATCGTCTCGAGGAACAGCGTGGTGATGTCTTTCTGTTGCGTCGTTGAGCTGTTTGCAGCGGCCTTGTCGGCCACCGACTTTTGCATGATCTCCATCACCAGACCCTCGACGATCTTCTTGGCCTTGCGCAGCTCGCGCTCTTCCCCAATATTGAGCAGCTTCTTCAATCGCCAAAACCACATCGGACTCTGCAGTCGCGACTGGAAGACCGAGCCGTACGTCTCGACGGCCTTGATGAACGGCTGCTCCATTTCCACATCCACGTCGCCTCCGAGTCCGTCGAGGTCGACACCAAAACCGATCTTGGTGAACACGTCGCTCGACAACTTGGCGAACAGTGACTTCATGCTCACGGGTTTGTTGAGACGAGCACACTCCGCCAGGACGTCCCGCAGTTTGAGCGTCTTCTCGACCACGACCGCGTCCATGACGTCGCGCAGCATCTGCATGGAGAACAAGTGACTGCCGAGACGACGCTGCTTGACCCACTTCTCGCCGTCAACGCCGACGATGCCGTCGCCGAAAAAGTCGTGGCCGGTCTCGCAGATCTCGGGGCCCTTCTCGAAGATGTCGACCTGCGTTTTGAACACGTCTTCGATCTCCTGCGGTGAGGTGAGCACGATCGTCGGTGGGCGGCCGATGATCCGCAGCACCCACGGACGGCCTTCTGCAGCGAGACTCTGCTCCGCGAACCAGTCGTGCATGCGGTGCTTGTGGTTGATCATGATGTCCAGCGTGCTGCCCAGCAGTGGCAGCGACGGAGGTTCGTAGAGCTCTTGCTCAGCGAGCACCCGATTGACGGCGCGGCTCGTGAAAGCAGCGGACGCCACATTCCAGCCCACGTAGAGCGCCGTCGCGAACACGACCGCAGTCGCAGCCTTGTTAACGTCCGCGTGCTGAGTTGCTATCCACATGCCGCTCGCTTGGGTCGCCGCAAAATCCAAGAGTTGAGAGGCCCCCGTTATGGGGGTGCAGACACTCAGAAGAGTTGAGTAGCGGTAGTCCTTGACGTTGTCGCCATCTGTCGGCGCAGGCTCTTGCGTGGTGAGACCGCGGCGAGGCCTTGCAGTCGTCATCACTTGATGGGGCCTCCTGCCCTGGCAAACAGCAACGACAACGACAACGACAAGATCGAGTTAAGGAGCCACTGCACTAACTCAGCGCAAGAAGTTGGCAGCGAAAGGGTCAAAGATGTTAATAAGCCGTGTCTCGGCACGAATAAAGAGGTCGGCGCTGCCTTAGAACGCGGCAGCCGTGGCCTCGCGCACCGTGCACTCGAACGGGCCCTTGATCGGCAGTGTGACCGAGTACTCGTACGTAATGTCGAACGGTTCCTGCACAGTCTTGATGTCGAAGCGGCTGAAGAGCACGGCAATGACCGTCATCATCTCCAGCAGCGCGAAGCGCATGCCAATACACTGGTGCGGGCCGCCGCCGAACGTGATGAACTGGTACGGATTGATGTGCTTGACCTTGCCCGACTCGGGGTCGATCCACCGATCCGGGTTGTACACCTCGGCGTCTTCGCCCCACACCTGCTTGACGCGTCCGGCAGCGTACACCGACATGATCAAATACGTTCCGAGCGGCACGTACGTCCCGGAGCGGAGCGTGGTCGACTTGTACGGCGTGCGATGCGTTCCCGTCATGTACAGACGGAGACTCTCCCTCAGACACGCCTCAATGTACGGCACCTTCTGCAGGTCCTCCATGGTCGGGATCTGCAGCTCGCCCGTCATGAGCTGCGGCAGCTTCTCGCGGATCTCGGCGCGGAGCTTGGCGAGCACACGCGGGTATCGGTTGAGGTTGACGATGATCCACGCCATGCTGAAGCTCGTGGTCTCCTTGCCAGCCAGGAAGAAGTTCATGACGGCGTCGCGAATGTCGGACGAGCTCGTGCTGCCCGTGTGGTCAACAAACAGCGTCAGCAGATCCGTCTTGGTCTTCCAGTCGTCGGCAGTCTTGCTGGCCATCGACTTGCTCATGACCTCATGCAGCAGGTCCTCGGCCACCTTCAGACACTTCTTGGCCTCGCGCTCGTCGCCAATGTTCAAGAAGCGCTTGAGCTTCCAGAACCACATGGGAGACTGCAGGCGAGCGCCGAACACTTCAGCCGCAACGTCCACAGCCTCGATGAAAGGGTGATCCATCTCCGCGTTGAGGTCTCCATCCAGACCGTGCAGGTCCACGCCAAAGCCGACCTTGGTGAAGACGTCGCACGAGAACTTGCCTAGCAGAGACTTCATGGGCACGACCTTATTCTCCCGAGCGCACTCGGCCAGCACGTCGCGGAGCTTCATGGTCTTCTCGATGATCACTTCATCCATGACGTCGCGCAGCATCTTTTGCGAGAACATGTGACTGGCGATGCGGCGCTGCTTGAGCCACTTCTCGCCGTCAACTCCGGCGACGCCCTCGCCGAAGAAATCGTGCTGCACGTCGACCAGGTCCTTGCCACGGCCAAAGTTGTCGAACTGGAGCTTGAAGACGTCTTCGCACTCGTCTGGGTCCGTGACAATCAGCGTCTGCGGGCGACCGACGACGCTGAGCACCCAGGGCCTGCCCTCGCTGATTTGGCTCTGCTCAGCCATCCAGTCCTGCAGTCGGTGCTTCTGGAAGAACATGACGTCGAGGGTGTTGCCCAGGATCGGCAGCGTGGAATTGGGGCGGTAGAGGCCTTGGGAGTCGAGCGCGCGCGTGATCTTCATCTCCTTGTAGACCGCCGACAGCAACTTGTAGCCGAGGTACAGGCCGCTGAGCGCGCCGACGGCCATCATGGCCTCGCGCTCGTTCACTTGGTGCTGAGCGATGCCCCACATGGCGGTGGTCTCGGGTTTCTTGGACGCTTTGGGAGGACGGCTGCGAGACGCGGGGAGGATTGCAGAATGGCACAGCCAGGTCCCAGCTCGGAGGACTGCGCGCGGAGTGATCCCGCACCACCACAAAGATCAGCACCCATCTTGATCAGCAGATTGCCCGTACACCCGACACCGCCAGCGCGCAGGCAAGCCGAGCCGTCGACTCGTCTCCAGGGTCCCTTACCTATGGAGGGAGCGGCCTCCATCGATTTGTGTGCGCGCCGTCTGTTGCTCGACGGTCTCAGCGATGCAGTTGAAGGGGTCTGGTCTAGAAAAGGAAGCCATGCAGGCGCAGTCTACGCACCAAGTCGCCATGCCTGCGGTCCCGAACGCAGCTGCAGACGCCGCCAGCACCATCGAGCAGGGAAAGATGGAGCCCAAACCGAGCAGGGAGCGAAGCGGTGTGAAGAGGTCTCCGACCTGCGCACAGACTTTCAAACAAACAACGGGACGCAGCAATCAAGGCGGACACGGCAGTGAGGAAGCTGTTCCCTTGACTTCCTGCGCGTTCACATCGAAACCTCGTGCACAGTGACGTCGAGCGGGCCTTTGACCGGCAGTGTGAACGAGTGCTCGTAGGTGAAGTCGAGCGGGTTCTTGATCGTCTTGAGGTCGAAGCGGCTGAACACGACCGCGGTGGCAGCCCGCATTTCCAGCAGGGCAAAGCGCATTCCGATGCACTGTCGAGGGCCAGCAAAGAAGCTGGCGAACTTGAACGGCGAGACGGCCCGCACCTTACCCGTCTTGGGGTCGATCCACCGGTCCGGGTTGTACTCCTCGGCGTCGTCACCCCACACGCTCTTCATGCGCGACGCCGAGTAGATTGGCATGACCACGCCGCAGCCGAACGGCACGAACGTCCCGTCGCTCAAGGTGGTCGACTGGTTCGGCACGCGGTTCAACGCGGGGACGAACAGCCGCAGACTTTCCTTCACCATCGCTTCCAAGTACGGCAGCTTCTGGAGATCGTCCATGCTCGGGACGTCGATCTCACCATTGGCCAGACCAGGCAGGTTGGCCTTCATCTCGGTCCGCATTTTGGCCAGAGTTTCTGGGTGTCGATTCAAGTTGATGACAATCCAAGCCAAGCTGAAGGACGTCGTGTCTTTTCCTGCGATCAAGAAGTCCATGACCGAGTCCCGGGCCTGGTTGACGTCGGTCTCTCCGCTGTTGGACTCGAGGAAGAGCGTCAGTAAATCTCTCCTGGCGGTTCCGGTTTTCTTGGCCTCCATGGATTCTCGCATGACGTCGTGGGTCAGATCGAACATGACAGCACTGGCATGTTTCAGCTTGCGTTCGTCTCCAATACTCAGCAGCCGCTTGAGCTTCCAGAGCCACGCGGGCGACATCAGTCGAACTCCAAGCACCTCTGCATACACGTCCACCGCATCGAGGAAAGGGTGGCCCTCGGAGTCAATGTCATCGTCAAGTCCGTTGAGCTCGACGCCGAAGCCGAATTTGGTGAAGACGTCACTCGTGAATTTGCTGATCAGCGACTTCAAATTGACTGTTCGCCCCTGTCTGGTACATTCAGCCAGCACTGCACAGAGCTTGAGTGATTTCTCCTTGACGACTTCGTCCATGACGTCCCGCAGCATTCGAGACGGGAACATGTGGCTAGCTGTGCGTCGGTGCAGGAGCCACTGCTCACCGTCAGAGCCCACAATGCCGTCGCCGACAAAGTCGTAGAAGAGCGCGCGCATGTCGGGGCCTCGTTCGAAGATGTCGAACTGCGTCTTGCAGACGTCCTCAAGAGCCTCGGGCGACGTCAAGACGAAGGTGGTCGGAAGGCCGAGGACCCGCAGCACCCACGGCTTGCCGCCGGAGTTTGCTCTCGTCGGTCATCCAGTCCCACAACCGATGCCTGTGGAAGATCATCACGTCCAGCGTGTTGCCGAGCAGAGGCAACGTCGACGCTGGGGAGTGAAGTTCTTGTCGCTGGATCGCCGCCTCCACCACGAGATTTGAGTAGACGCTGCGAGCAACTTGCCACCCGACGTACAGTGCGCCGAGAGAAGCTGTCGTCCAGAAGAGCGCATCGCTCGTTTTCGCGTAGCGTGGGGCTTTCCACATGGCCGAGGACTCTCTTGAATGGATCCGTCGGCCCAACAGATTATCCAACGAGCAGCTTCGAAAGCTTTTTACGAAACAATTTTGCAAAGAGCAGCGGCGTCGTTTGCAAGCACACAGCTACTTGCAGCGAGTTAAATCCCTCCGCGATCGATTCAAGGTCTTTTACATAATTTACACACATCAAGCGACGACATTTTTCATCGGCTGCGGGTATAATAGTGACGAGCATGGGCTTTGATAAAATGTTCCGCTACGTCCGCTTGCTGGAAATGAGCGACAAATTGGGACGAGTATGAGGAGGTTCACGAAGGAGACTCCAGCAAGCCAACACCACGATTTGCTTGATTGGTTTTCAAAAAACAGTAACAGCTAAAATTGCCGTTCGAGGCAATGTTCCACAGCTCACACCTCCAAGTATCTGCTATTGGTAGTAGAGCGTGTACAGCTCTAGCAATTTCTCGCTGGTGCAGCTTTCTCGCCGGCTCACTTGTCCTGTGTCCATACGAACACAAAAGAATAGTCAATGCCGAAATGCGGCACTTGGAGTCCAGCCAACGCAACCATCCAAACGACCAGCTTCGTCTGGATGACGGCGGTGTGTCTCGAGGACAAACGCGAGATGGTACAGCGTGTTCAGCTTGCAATTGCGCCGGACCATTGCTGCAAAAGCCGCGAACGAGGCCAATTCAAGTGCACCATACAAAACCACTGCGGTCAGTTTTCTCCCTGCACCAGCTCGGGTATTTCCTTCAAGCTCGCCATGATACTTTGAAACTGGTAGCTGCGCCATCAGAAGCAGATAGATCGCGTAAATGATGGGGATGAAAGCCTTCAAGTACTCCACAATCACCAGACACTCCAACATAAAGAGAGCGCTGAGCATATCTTCGAGTGCCTTTGTCGAATCTCCACTCGCGGAAGAGTTTACTTGCAGACACATCGTCACGCACAGCGCGTTGAAGAGTTCGACCGTGAGCATCACCGATTCAGGAATGAGGTCCTCTAGATAATCCACAAAACGAGCAACGACGATCTTCATGAGAATTTTTATGACGGGTAGCACGAATATGAGTGGGATCTCAAACGGAGTTCTGGCTGCGGCTCGGAAGGCAGCGCTGTAGGCCTGGTAAATGATCGCGGTTGCAGCTTGGGCGCTCAGGAACAACATGAGGCGAATGGCCAGGACAGGTTTGGCTGTGATTTGTTGCCACGTTTGTTTGCCACAGACGACACGGAGGAGAAAGATGAACGTCATTGCCCCGGGAGACGCGATCAAGAGCCGCCACACCGTTGCCGATGATCGCGGTTGTGCTAATGCAAGAAAGCGTGCCTCTCGACCCTCCTGAAAGCGGCTGGAAGGCAAATTACGGCGTGTGGACGCGAACTGCCGTTTTGGGCGCAACGGTGGCGTTTACGATCGTGCTGGAGATGCAGAATCGAGTTGCTGGCGTCCATATTTCGCTGAAGAACTTGCTGGTCCTGGCTGGATGTATGAGCGCGTTTTACAGCGGATTTGGCCAAACACACGGACACGACACGGAGCAACGACGTCGAGCGGATGTATTCGTCCAGCACTAACATTCTCTCGATGGAGTAGCTTCCTCTTTGACTCACTTGCAGCGACTGCCAGATCGGGTGAGGTCTTGAAAGCCATGACGCTGCAGCCGTACTAACCCTCGAGAGTGTTTTGGGATGACTCACGGGGACTTCGTGGAGGTTCTCCAGTGAGGTAGTACCGGGAATCATGCTCGATGCGTTTCGGTGAAAAGCGCATTGGTGAAACAGAAGTAGCAATGGAGCTATATTGATCGAGCATAAGAATCTCGATTGCCTCGGTGATGAGCTGAAGCGAACACCATTGCGGGGTTTGGAACGAATTGGGCGGCAGGAATCCCGCGGTGAAGACTTCCAAGCGCATTAGAATTTGTTTTTGCTGTTCGACTTCGTCGCATGGATTTTAGCGATGCGATCCAGTAGGGGTTCTATCTTTGCTTGCCAGCGATGCGAGCATGCTTGCCAACCGGTAGGCACTTCCCAGCTCTCTATTTACCCCGGCAAAGCTTCAATCTACGCAACATGCACTCATTTCCTTTCCGGACAACCTCCGGACAACACCCCACGACAAAACGAGCGGTCGAGCATGGTGCTTCAGTTGTTTGTGAATGGCCCACCAGGATCGGGCAAGACAACGCTCGCCAAACTCCTTTGTGACGAGTTCAATCTGGAGCTCATCGCCACCGGCGATCTACTTCGTGAGAACATGAAGGCACAGACGTCCTCTGGCCGAAGAGCGCAGCGCTGCATTGCAGCCAAGACACTCGTGCCCGATCGAGTGGTACTGGACATGGTTGAGGACAAGGTGGCAGGCTGCACGGTTCGTGGCCGCGCGGGTTGGGTGCTAGACAGCTTTCCACGAACAACCGACCAAGCCAAGGCTCTCATGGCCGTACCGAAACTTCGACCCGAGATTGTGCTGCTTCTTGAGGTCCCCGAGCAAGAGTGCGTTGCGCGTATCGTTGGGCGTCGATTTGACCCCGTGACCGGTGCCATCTTCCACTCACCGAACAATCTCCTCACGACGCGAATGTCCGATCTCGACTCACTAAAAGGCGGGACGACACAAGTGAAAAGCTGTCACCACGATTCGAAGCCTATCGGACTTTTGGCGACGCCACAAACGCATTGTTTGACGATCGCCGGGGTGTAGTGCACCGCATCGACGCATCAAAATCTCCAGCAGCGATTCTAGAGGACGTGTCGTCGCTCCTGCACTCGCTCGTAGCACAACCAAGTCGGAGCAGCATCAACATTAGTAACCAGGTGCAGCACAGCACTAAGGTGGACAAGAAACACTTTCAGCAGCGACCGGAGACGATCCCAGAGACGGACGAAGAAGACGACGATGACATGCAGCAGTACCAGTACGACTGGGAGGAGGATGACAGCTCCATCAGCTCCAGCCAAAGAGGAAGTCCTCAGAAACAGTCTACTCCCGCGAAACAACTGCAACGTCTGCCTGACAGGAAGGTGCCTGTTGCCGTCCAGAAGTCTGAAAAGACCAAGTTGTCGTCGGCATTCATGGCGGCGTTGCCCCTGCCAGATCTTCCGTCTCGTCAGGACGAGTCAAACAACGACGAAGGCGTCCCGCCTCCCCAGCTCCGATGCTGCGACCGCTACCAACTCCAACCGGGCGATTCAAAGGTCTCATCGCACCAAGCGAAGTACGCACAGTAAACCAGTCGACCGACGATAACATTAGTGTTCGAAGCAGTAGCAGCAGCAGTGTCGGAAGCTCTACCAGCACAACAACATTGGAGGCGGCAGCAGCTTCCGTCGACATGGAGACGTTCAAGGAGTTGCTGCTGGATGGCTTTGACGCAGTGAAGCACGGCCGCCGCGGTCGCCCCCACCCGCGACTCATTTTCGCCGACCTGGAGTTCAAGCGCGTGTTCTGGCAGAAAGCCATGGGCCCGACGGACCGAGTCGGCAAAGGCAAACACGCGAAGCTGGAACAGAGTGTTGTGCTGAGCGACGTCATCCAAGTCGCGCGTGGCATGAAGACCTCCGTCCTCAAGCGATCTGGGAATTTGGCTCGCTACGAATGCTACGTGTCGCTCGTCACGCCGACTCGAACGCTGGATCTGGAGTTGCCAACTCCCCAACTCGCCGATTTCCTCCAGCGCGGCTTCGAACAGCTTCTGCATGGCTAGTGCGTCACAAACGCTTGTTGTAGGCCACTGTTATTTACTCGAGTGAAACAAGCAATAGTCACGGAATAAATGAAATGCATTCGGTGGGCTTTTGTGACTTCATTAGTAAAGTGTCTGGTTTTGCCCTCTCCCCCAACTCGCCGATTTCCTCCAGCGCGGCCTTCGGAGTTTCAAAATCGTCAGCGAGTGCGGCGAGATGAAGCGAATCTTGTTCTTTTGCTCCGACAGCTTCTCTCGCTGTTGCTTTACTTGGCCTCCATTGCTCGGCATGTTCGTCTTGACCAGCTGAATGGAAGCGAGCTGGGTGGGTTTCTGGTTGAGCTCCATCTCTGTCGTCTTGGCTGGAAACGTGAAGCGAGTGCCGGGTGTGGAGTGATACAGAAAATGAAGGAACTACCCGAGCTTGAAGACGCTCGGTTGATTCGATGAGCAAGGCCAGGTAAACAAATTGACACAGGCTGTAGTGATCAGATGAACGTGGCCATCTAAACTGCTGGGTACGAAATTGACAGTGCCAAACACCCGACCAACAAGGATAGTATTGACCTTAACAACAACTCTGCTAGACTTGTTGCCGAGATGTGTCCAATGGCAACTCTTCAACTTGTTGCCCTTCATCATGGCTACAGTTCGGTGCCTGCAGCCATATTTTTGCGTCACTTATTGCACACTTCTTCCCACCGATTATAAGTCCCTTTCGCCGTCCACACGTTCATCGCAAGGTCTCTGGAGTGTATCAACCATGTGGAGTCTCAAGGCGCTGGAGCGTGCGCTGCCCCGCTCACGTGCGGCCTTCAGCACGTTCACTGCCGCACCCGTGGACGGCGTCCGCCTTAATACCCTGCGCGACAACGATGGCGCCCACAAACGCGGCAAGCGACTGGGCCGCGGCATCGGCTCGGGCAAGGGCAAGACGTGCGGCCGCGGCCACAAGGGCCAGAAGGCGCGCTCCGGAGGCAGCTCCGGCCGCGGTCCTGGCTTCGAGGGCGGCCAGACGCCAATCTACCAGCGCGTGCCCAAGCGCGGCTTCAACAACAAGTTCGCGACGCCCATGGAGGGCGTCAACCTGGACAAGCTGCAGCTGTTCGTGGACATGGGGCGTCTGGACGCCAGCAACAAGATCACCATCAAGGAGCTGGTCGACTCGGGACTGCTCACCTGCTCGCGCGTCAAGCACGGCGTCAAACTGCTGGGCAACGGCGCGCAGCACCTGACGGCCAAGCTGGACATTGAGGTCTCGCAGGCCTCCGAGAGCGCCATCAAGGCCGTGGAGGCGGCAGGCGGCAACGTCGTGTCGGTCTACCACAACCGACTGGCGCTGCGTGCGCTGCTCAAGCCGCACAAGTTCGAGACCATCCCGCAGAGCGCGCGCCCGACGCCCAAGAAGCTCAAGTACTACACCAACTACGACAAGCGCGGCTACTTGTCACCGGAGATTCAGGTCAAGAAGGCGTTGGCGAGTGCCAGCGAGGAATAGACGGAGAGGAGGAAGAGAAGAGAGGGCCCTGGAGAGAGGCAATGGAGTGGCGTCTGGGGTTTTCAACCGAATGATGGAGTGTTTCTGCTGTTGTTGTGAGGGATTGACAGTGCTGACAGATACTTGCTTTCTGACAGCTACAGCTACTGATTCTTCCGCTCTGTCTTGCGCTGCTTCGTTCGCTTCCAGCGCGAGTACTCGACGACAGCGTCCATGAACAGCAGGAAGGCAAACTGGATGACGTTGAGAAGCGGCAGCGCCACAGCTTCCAGCACAGCGTTGTGAGCGGGAGTCACGCCGTTGGAAAGAATTCGCAGCAGATACACGAGTGGGTCTGTCGTAATGCTGAAATGGCCCTTGGCAATCCCGTTGATGAGTGTCTGCGCTGCGTCGTCAGGTGAAAGGGGTGCGCTCACGCCTTCGATCGTCTTGGTCTCTGGTGGAGTCAGCGCTTGCTCGTACTTCAGCATCGGGGTGTCGATGTTGCCTGGGTAGAAGATACTCACACGGATGTCGTACAGCAGGAACTCGTTGCGCAGCGACTCGGCCAGCCCTCGCAGCGCGTACTTGTTGGACGAGTACTGCGAAGTGCCGATGCACGCCATGAGCGAGAACGCTGAGCCCACCAGCACAATTTGCCCTCCCCGTCCTTGCCGCACTCCTTTTCCTGGCGTTTGGCCATGGCTGGCACTGCAGCACGCACCGCGTACAAGCAGCCAAAGTAGTTGATGTCCATGGACCGCCTGAACCCCTCGACGTCCTGCTCGAGAAAGTATCCTGGCTCGATGTAGCCAGCGCTGCAGACGATATGGTCCGTCACGCGCTGGTGGAAGGCGTTGGCGGCGTCTACCGCCTCCTGCACACCCTCGAAGCTGGCCCCACGTCACACGAGTGGATGAAGACTGGGACGTCCGCGTGCTTGCGCACAGCTTCGATCTCGCGCTTGGCAGCCTCCAACTTGTTGCCATCGCGCGCGATAATGGAGACCTTGGCCCCCGCTTGAGCGTATTTCTTGGCCGTCGCCAGCCCGATGCCCGAGCTGCCTCCGGTGATGAAGACGTGCTTGCCGTCAACGTTAAAACCTGGTGCCCGCAGTCTCGTCACCAGATGCGACTGCAGCAGGTGAGTTAGCTGTGCGGCGGAAGTGGTCGCTGTCTTGAGCCACGTACCAGCATCGAGCACCCGCCGACGACGTACAAAACGCTCCACCAGTCCATCGCTGCTTCGTCAATGAGCCGGTACGGGCCACTTCGGCTCGACTTCACGAAGAGAATGGCGCTACGATGGTGACAGCCAAAAGATCAATGGGATTATGTGTGTACTTGCCAGGAAAGGCGACTAGCTTGCCGGCAACAACTTGCAGCGATTGAGGCCAGCAAACACGGACCGTTCGCCTAGGTGCCCGGATCTTCCCCAGCGGTCGTTGCGTCCTTTGGACGTCATTTTGCAGATCACCCGCCGGCCATGGAGAAGAGCACGCCGCCGCCGCATACGCTCGAGTACGCGCCGCTCTGCAAACAGCTGTCGGTGGTTCTCTTTGGTGTCTTCCTCGTGAGCTTCACGGTGACCTGGTACCAGGTCTGGTGGGACACGCTCATCGGACTCGCCGTGGCCTGCTACGGCTACTTCATCCTGCGCGACACCAACCCCATCCACCTCAACGCGGCTCGCTGTCGGCATGTAAGACGCGTAGCCTCCCTCCTGGTCACCGACCGAATTCTAACTTGCAATTCCTCCAGTTCCACTACGGGACCATCCTGAGTCTCGTCTCGCACGTGGTGGCCCTGGGGGTCACGACCTACTTTGTGATCAAGATTTACCTGCTGGACAAGCTCGTCCACATCGAGAACAGCCCCGGCATCTCGCTCTTCGTGTTCCTCTACTTCTTCCTGCTGCTCGAGATCGCCGTCACGGTAAGACAGATAGACTAGTCACTAACAGACAACACAACACAAACTAATACTACGCTTTACTTTGCAGGCATTTGCGGTGGAGAGGACCCACAATCTGTGCGCAGAGATCTCTCGCAACGAGTACTTCCTCCAGAACGATGGTCGCGCCTGAAGTTGAAGTCAACCAGCTCTTTTTCACAATATAAATCGTTTTCCTCACATTTCATCCACAAGTTTGTGGCGCCATAAATTCAAATTCGAACATGTCGTCGCCGGAACCAGCAGCAGCTGCGGAGCTCCACAGCGAGCCAGGAACGCCCCACGGGAGCGAGTCGGGGCGTCGAGCGACGCTGACCGAGCGGGAGGAGTATCTGGCGGGTGTGCAGCGGCGCGTGGAGGCCTACGAGAGCTGCGTGGCCGCCATTTCGGCTGCTACCACGTCGCTACAGGAGCTGAGCGCCCACTTGGAGGCCATGACGCTGGCCACGCAGCAGATGAACGCGTTCACGGGGGATGGCTGGCAGTCTGGAAGCGGCCGTCGCCCTGATGAGTATTTAAGAGCCCTCCTAATACAAGCTAAAGCGTTTGCAGACGACTGTTCATCTTGAGTTTGGGGAGATGACTGCGGAGACGGAGGAGGAGGCTCGACCCAAGCAGTCGTGGAACTCGTCGACAAAGTTGGTGCAGCCCAGGAGAGTAGCTGCCACGAGAGCAGAGAGGAGAGTGAGGCAGGAGCAAGTGCCAAGACGAAGGAGCAGACAGAAGGCGAAGGATGAAGAAGATGGCCAAGATCAGAGGCACGAGGAGGGCGAGCAGCAGACGCTGACGAGGGAGCTGCTGGAGCGCGCCGTGTCGACAGCATTTGGTGGGCTGTTACAAGACTCGGTACTAGACGCGACGGCGTTCCCAGATGTGAATGCGTCTCTAGCGAGCGAGCTGTCGGGCATTCTTGACAAGGAGAATGTACGTGATCGGGGCGAGAGAAGTGGAATGCGCTGGCATGGGTGACGTCGCTTTTTGGTTCATCGTACGTAGACTCATCCAGCGCAAGCTCCGGCTGTAAAGATCGAGAGCAAACTCCGTGGCACGCTGGAAGCAAGTGCATCACTATCAGCGATCCACCGCCAGCGACGGCGTGACCAGGCTCAGATGCTGCAGCAGGCCACTGCCGATTCCCGTGCTGCAAGAGAATTCCAGAGGCGCATGAAGCACGCTTCGTTCGAGCATCGCGAGCGGAAAATGGCAGTGCAGGCTCTGCAAGCGCGAATTCACCGCGAGATTCAATTCTTGACAGCTACCGCCGCAGATCTGGAGAAACGAGTGAGTGTTGCATGGGGACAAGCACTGATTGTTGGGTTCTGCCATTAACTCGATGTGGTGTTAGGAGTTTCTTCTGGATGAGGCGTTCGAGAGCTACGAGTGCGCGCTGCGTCTTGAGCTTGGTCTCAATGATAACGCGTCGTCGCCACACCAGCAGAAGCGAGCTGAAACGAGCTCTAAGCCATTCTATTAATCAAAAGTGTTGCCTCGCAGCCACCGAATGCCGCGCAGGCCGTTGCCCGTTGCTACGTTGTTCTCGAGGCCGTTGATGATATACCCCGCCGCTGTGCAGATACACGAGACCAACAACACCATTAGCAACGCGGATACATGGGATACAATTGTGCCGGAAAGTTCACTTACTGTACAGTACCTGAATTGGTCTCTCCTTGGTGGTGCAGCACCACGGTCGGCGTTTTGTTCGGGTCGAAGTCGGGAGTCTGCATCAGCAACGAGTCCTTGCGCAGCATTTCGCGCTGTTGAACCGTCAGTTGCAGCTTCATCGGTGGCTCTCGAGTTTGACTGGGGTCCAGCAATCTCAGCTCACTGGCCGAGACTTCGCTCTCTCGGTTCATGTCCTCGTCGTACTCGACTTCGTAGCAGTCGCTGACCGGCTCGGCATGTGTGATTGTGCCAGGAAACCACAGCCCGTCGAGTTCGCGTTCGACTCGAATGCCCGCTCGGAATACGGCTGGTCGATGGTGCTTACCGTCGACTTCAACGCCCTCTTCAGCCTTGCGGTTCTCCACGTTTCCTCCTTCATCGCCTCCGCCGCGATCGCGACTCGCAGCTACGGTCTTCATGCTCGAGTCTGGGACCTGTTGCGACCAACTCACATCGCCACCAGGCACAATTAGAACGCCTTCAAATAGCCGTGGCGGGAAGGTGTTGGAAAACTGTGTTGCTATGTTATAAATGCTCTAGTGGTCGAGTTGGTTGGTCTACGCCTGCACGTACGGCGTCTGGATCTCCTTCTCCACAGCGTGGGTGTTGTGGACGCCAGCGTTCTCGCTCTCGCTGGTGTCGTCGGCGATGGTGCCGTCGTCAGCCGACGCCTCGGTGGATTGCCCCGGCGTCAGGTAGAAGTCGTCTCGGATCTCGAACTTGATGGTTCGTGCAATGAAGCGTGTGCTTGCGTCAATGGCGCGATGCATCACGCTCCAGCGCACGAAGAAGAAGTAGAGCACGCCCAGCACGAGGCCGTCGGCGGATCCGACAATGACCTGCAGCGTCGTGTGGTCGCCCAGGTAGTACCGACTGTAGGGCACGGGGTCAGAGCGAGCGTGGCGCAGAAGACCACAACAGCGCGACGACGCACCGACCAGTGGCGGACGCGCACTCCCGTGCCGGCGAGCGCCTCGAGCACGATCCAGATCCAGAGTCCGATGGCGTTGGTGGCGTGGCCCGAGGGCAGGCCGTTGCTGACGAGGCAGGAGCCTCTAGGCCGCGGGCACTCGTCGCAGTCCCCCAGCACCTTGACCAGGATGACAGTGTTGAGCACTGTGAGGATGATGGGCAGCAGGATGGCGAACACGCGCGTGTAGCGGCGCGAGCGGAAGAGTGCCTCGACGATGATGGTGATGAGCGCCAGGTACGGCATCATGCTGTAGACCGTGCAGACGACCTCCCAGAAGGTGACGCTGTCCAGCGGCATGCTGAGCGAGAAGAACTTGCGCATGATCCACGTCTGCGTGCACGGCCCGCGCTCGCAGCGTTTGGAGTGCTCGCCCCACATCTCGCAGCACTGCTCGAAGGTCGTGCAGCGCACGTACGTGGCGGCGTAGTCGGTCTCCGCCGTGACGACAGCAACGGAGAGCAGCAGGGGCAGGCCCCATCGGGAGGCGGCAGGCGCTGGCATCGGAGCTGCCAGGCGGACGGCGAATTGCTAAATGGCAGCCAGTTCTCGATCATCATTGATACTCCGTCGATGATTACGCCAAAATCAAGAGCAGTTTTAGTTGAGGATCGTTGAAGCGCAGTTTGAGGCGGACATTCGACTGGACCGAACAACGGCTCGTTTAGAAGCGCATGACGCCGTCGTTGCGGGCGATCCGGAGCATATAAAGAGAATCAAGGTCTTCAGTGGCGAAATTGGTAGCTCGTCCACGCGGTTAACTGGGTTCGTCAAACTGCCGCTTGATTGAACGCGGATATTGGGCCCGCTCTTGCAACATAACCTCACTTTATTTGGCATTTTCATTGGTCGTTCCGATTTTTGTATGACGCAGTGCAGTGCCTGTCGCATCGATTAGTCCCTGACCGTGGGCATCATCAATCGCACAACTTTCGTTGCCGCAGCTTGCTGTTCCATCAACGCTTTGCGACCAAGAGTCTTGGTCCAAGACGCCACATTTGTCCACATCACGCGGTACATGTATTACGGGCCGAGGAGCGTTAGAGACGGGTCTTCGTGGTGTAGCAATCGTCAAGCCGAGTTGCTGTACATGTTAGTCAAGGCATAGAGTGGCTGCTTTCTGACTAGAAGGTTGGGCTGGCAGCACTAAAGTAGTCAACCGCTGGTAGACAAACTCCCTCTTACATAGGGCATCACCGACTACTGCGGTGTGTCCCGTGCCTCGATCGGTGGCTGGTCGACCCCGTCATATCACAGAAATGCCAGGACCTCGACGCAGCTCTCGTCTCCGTGCTTACTACGGGTTGGCTACGGACTCAAGCTGCGAATACCCTGTATAGAAGTCCGACTGGACCTTGCGGCCGGACACAGTGGCCTGATGTGCAAGCGGCCGATTCCAGACGGCCTCATCGTGGCCGGCTCGTGCGATTCGTACCGTGAGTCGAGTAAGAGCAGTCAGTCGTGAACTTACCTTGTCAACCCCAGCGGACCAAACTATAAGAAGAGAACCAAGAAAAAGAAAATACAGCGAAAAGAAGACCTCTTTAAGTTAGAGATTGTATTTTACTGTTGGCTTTGCTGCTTAAACCTCGATCGGCTACAGCCTCTCCTTCCTTCCTCCGGCCTGGAGCTACTTCAAGACCCGGCAAGGACAAAGACTCACGACAGGTGCCGAATGGGCGCCATCAAACGCATCAAACAAAGCAAACCACCTCTCCTGTTGCTGTCGCATCGCTATGCTGTTCGCCGTACAGCAGACCTTCTCTAAAGTGGCATTAAAAAAGGTGGCAAAGCGATACTTAAGAGATTTCACTGAGTCTTATTTGAGCAGGTCCTTCAACGAATGTTTACTGTAGAATTGTATTGCTGGAACGAATTTAGACGTGCAATGGTCGTTTTGAAACCACTGACCGAAAGGCTAAGCTCTCACTTCGAGTTTCACCCTCATGCACCATGTCAGTTCTCAAGTCCAGCACCTCTGGCAAAACCCCTGTCAACCAAGTCACGAGCTCGAGTTTGGCCTGGAGATAGAGGCGCGCGATGAGAACGAATTTGTTTGCTCCGTTCGCTGTCGTTTTGCCAATTCTATGGCAGGGAAGAAGGCCCGTCAGGGAAACGAAGGCGTACTTAAAATGAGACGTTCTTCAAGGTCCCGTGCCGTCCGTAAATTACCGTAATCACCACGAATCCGCTCATCGGATTTAAGTGCCGATAATATCAAGTGGACTAAGTACCAAGCTTTGAACAATAAACAAAAGGTGTCCTACTTTGATGGACTGGTGCCTCGCTATATTCAATTGACCTCTGATTTCGAAGGAGAAAGTGCTGTTCTGCACTTCCCATTTCCCGAGCACATCGTAAACGTGCTTATTGGTAAACGTTTCTTCAGCGAGGATGATGAGGATGTGTCCATTGCTAAGGAACTTCGCAGTTTTTTTTTTTTATGGGGGACAACGGCATGTTCAACGTTGTCATTAAAACCCTCTCCATTTCTCCCTAGCTATTCAGTACCTCAGCGTTGGTCTTTTATTTCGACAGACGGCCGCGGTTATCCAGCAGCATTACAATGCAACCGGAAATCCACGATTGTATGGGATATCAATACTATGGCGAGCACTTATTCGCGCTTTCTCGTGGCCGATTCATTCCAAAAAATCGGTCGTCCCATGGCTGATCCACAAATGTGGGGACTTTGCTTTTGCTAATGATATTATCACCCACACAGACCGGTCTTTCATGGATCAGAGAATACAACTTGCTGTGAACGGAGTATTGGTTAATTTGCGTTTACTATCAATACCAATGTTTGACCGTCACACCGCTGTAGTGGAACGGAATTGATAGTCACCGTGATTGCATCTACACCAGAGCCGCTGGATCGTACATGCTGCTCTTCTCTCCAGTTTGGCCATCAGCGCGACATGATTGATTTGGATGAGGCTCGTGCATGACCACGTTCCGATCCTTCATGTGGCGACGGTTGTAGAGATTGTAGCTGTATCGGGGCCTGCTGGATGAATTTACCTATTTCTTAAAGTCCACCGCACGACGGAGTAAGCGCTTGTTTACTTAAACCATAGCCGACGTCGGCAAGCACGGAAGAGATCAAGGAATACACTCTAGGAAGCGACCCATTGAAGAATTTTGACATCGTGGGTGCTGTTTTTAGTATACGCAAAGTGCACATTTAAATGTCAGTGACATGTGTTGTCACTAAACCCGTGTGATTTCTGAGGCATTTTTTGTCCACTGTTGGCACTATATCTCAAAACTGCGTGTTGATAATGGCACATAGCGCTTGGTCAAAAGTAAAAGTTCTTACAAATGACAGTAACAGGCACAAGTTGTCGGCATCTTAGAGACCTTGTAGCGCGTTTACCGAAGCATAGCCGCCACGAAGGCGGTAATTGTGCACCGCCGAGTACGCTGACACTAGGTTCTTGATTTTTTCCGGATGAAGGCTTTCTATTGGCTAAAGTATGGTCGCTCCTGATTTGGATTCAGAAATGGAGCCAGAGCGACCAGCTGTTTATGAGACATTAACTATGGAAGGAACTGTTGCGATGGTCAGGATCGAGATTCCTGAACCAAGGAGGAGCCCAGGTCCAGAAGTGCGAGTGCTGGGCCAGCTACCCGGATACTGGAGCACTCACTCCGGTGTGGCATAGTGCCGGGAATTCCCGTGCCAACTACCGTCTCACCCAGACCAGGGCCATTGATATGGACCACACCAGACCAGGACCAGGACACATCGGGAACGGGGCCAGTGATGTGGACCACATCAGGTCCGAACCTCAAGTTATCCTTCTCGCGGGTCCAGTCAGAATCTTCACTGGCTTTCCTCGTGGGCCATACTCAAGCCAAGTCAAATAAAGAGAATCCACTTCGACGTGACACTCTCTCCCTGAGATGTGCCGAGGTGCCTTCCATCCAGACCATACTGGGTCCCGGTCAAGTGCGACGGACCATAGTGTCCCCAAGTCAAGTCGATCAAGGTACGCACCAGGGCCACATCGGGACAGCGTCGAAGGCGGTGGACCCGAGCCTCGGACTGGGTCCTAAGTAAAATCAAGTATAGTTCAGAGGAACGCAACTCGTCCCGGCGAAGGCTAGGGCGACCAATTCAGTCTACCTTTTTCCCTCGAGCGCGCAAGTATTCTCTTCAGTGCGATCGTCTGGGACCAGGGCCACAGAGGGCCGGAGCTGTGCTTAAGGCTATCCCGGTAATATTTCCATTCTCTTTGCCTTCGTTCCCCCAGGGAGTTAGACATTTCATATTTGTGTGTCCCAGCAGCGGTCTGGCCGACCCGGGTTTGCACATTCCATATTTCTAGGGCCATCGCCCCCGGAGTCTTCCGTCCAAAAGAACAGAGTGTATATTATATATTGTGTGTCGTGTTCCCGGTCCCGGACCCAGGCAGTGTCCCGGACCGTTGTGTGTATAACTGCCACCCGCAGCTCACCCGTACCAGGTCGAGACGTTCATTGAACAACTCGGTGACCGGTCCCTGATCAAAACAACCGTTTTCGAAGGGGGTACACAAGGTGAAGGTACTGACCGGCCCAGGGCCCTCCCGTTCCCGGTCCCGAACAGGGTCCCGAAGAACTCTTGTGTGGGAGGATCCCCAGGTCACGGCCCCGGATAAATCCCTCGTCCGGGCGGAGCCGTCTGACTCACTTGGGAGTATCACGTGTACAACACCAGGAAGTGGTAAGAAGCCCAAAGCGCTACATCACATGGCGCTCGAAAACAGTGCTCCTGTTTGTGTTTCATTTTTGCCACAACTGAAAAATTATCGTCAAGCTTACGTGTTTATGTTGGTCAGGATGATAGATGTAATCAAGAAGGGACTGGTGACGGATAATGTGACGGCACTCTGACCGCGGGAAAGTAGGCCTTGAACGGACGCGCCATTGAACAATGTGTCAGCGTAAGACCATACGTGAACGTTTTGAAAATTCACAGAATAGTGAAAGAGCGTTTTTTGATCCGGATACAATACAGCAATCGGAGCAGAAACCTCCTGGGCATTCGATAAAGTGCAACACATTGATTGCACGCAACAGTGCTTGGACATTAGAATAAGTTATTCTTCAGTCTGTTATGAAAACAATAAGAAAAGAATTGGTTGGCAGCATCAACAATAATAAAAGAATGAAGAATACGTAATGTATTCTCATCGAACGAACCGGACTACTGCTCCTCGTCAATGACAAGGGCCATCAGCGTGCTCGCATCCCAATACTGCCTGTTCACGCGCAAAAATGAAAGCGTCTCGAAGTTGATGGGGAGCAGCGAAGCCCGCTGCGGAGTAAGGATCAGCTTGCACTGCGAGAAGAGCCTCTCGCAGTGATTGCTTGTAGGTGGTATCTTCGCCACGATCTCGCAGTAGCGCGGTGTTGCGGGTGCAGCCGGCGCGTCATTCCTCAGCACGGCCGTGGCAAAGTCCTCCTCACGAGGCTGTTGACGAGTGCGACGTGCACTACCGCCACGAGGAGCAGCGGCCGACTCCACCTGCAACTCAAACGGCTTCAAAGCGGTAGTCTCGTCCTCGCTCAAGGCCTCGACGCGATTAGTAGCCACCTAATGCAACATTAGAATAATTAGACACAAGAGCACTGGCGACAGTAAAAATAGCATACCTTAACGACGCAGCTCTCGAAGGATGGCGAGTGCACGATCCGAGCGTCAGGGCTCAGATGCTCCTTGGTCACCGGGTACATCTCGATAATGCGGTCGAACAGCACTCGAACCGCAGCCATCGACAAGTCATCCTCCTGCAGCTTCTTGCAGACGCTGTTAAACGTCAAAAGGTTTTCAAGGAGCACCTTGATCCGGCGATGAGCAGCAGGCTTCGGGACAAGGTCGTACACGGCGTCAACATGCTTGATTGCATCCCTAATCTTGACGTACCGCTCCAGCATAGCGAAGGTCGAGCTCCAGCGAGTCGCATTAGCGCGGAGAGGCGCCAGGTTGGTGTGGCGTCGCAGCTCCCTGCGGTTGTTCGGGGCGCGTAGGGCAGCCATCAATGCGGCCACAGCGTCGATGATCTCGCTATGGCGAGTAAGGTACTTCTGTGTCGCCAAATTGAATCGATGCGACGCGCAACCGACCAATGGGACGGCGAGCTTCGTCGCCACCAGTTGATTGGTTGCACAGTTATCGCCAGTCAGAAACTTCAGCGGGTCTTGTGATTGGCCAAAAATGCCCAAAATGTTCCGGATGTAGGAACAACGTGAGTCCGCCGTCTGATCGACCTCGTCGAGCGGAGCGATGGCTAACAGCGGCATGTGCATTTGACCCTCGTGCCAAAACACGGCGAACAGCGCCACATACTGCTCTAGGAAGCATGTCCAGCCGTCGAACATAATCCCGAAGCGGGGGAGGAATTGAGGCGATTCGCTGCTCGACGAGCTTAGCTGTCCCGGCCAGGTACTTCTTCAGAGTCTTGGACGAGATGGGCTTGAGCTGGGACATGGAGCGGGTTGCTGGGTGGTCCACCTCAGACAGCGGCATGTTGCGGTCGACCACCCAAGACATCCAGCGGTAGATGTTTGAGATTTTGTCGTTAACAAAGCCGTGGGCGTGCAGGTTTCCCGTTTGCGAGCTAGCATGGGCCAGGTAGTCGTCTACGTAGGAATCTTGCTTGTCCTTCAAGTGGCTAACGAGGTTGCCGTAGCCACTTGAAGGGAGCTGTCTCCGGATGGTTCCGCAGTAGTTGCACTTGAAGTAGTGGTCGGGCAGCGAGGAGAAAAGCACTCGGCAAATGTCGGCATTCTTGGGCATGGTGAGGAGGGGGATTTGAGCTGGGGATTTCAGATTGAAAAGTGGTAGGAAGGAAAACGATAGCGATCGAATGGATCTCGCTGCCAGTCATTTTCAAAGACTTATCCTAACAATGTCTTACTTTGATTCACACATTATAAAAGCACTTATGTTTAGTATAGAATACTAAATTTCAAGTAAATGTCTGGCGTATCATTATTACTCCTCGTTTAAAGTAGCAATAGTAAATAAATGTAGTGCACTATTATCACTTATTATAATATATTTTTTCCAAGCACTGGCACGCAACACGGCCTGCCACCACAGTTTCGTCCGAATCCGCCGCACGCAGTTGAGCCTTGTCGTATGCGTCAAATGGATTGCCAGCAAGTTTTCGACAGGTTTTGATCTTTCGTCGCATACTTCATGTAATAGGCCTTCTCGGGTCCTCAATGACGAGCATCAAAGCGTACGAGATCCCAAAATGATAAAGAATAACAACGAAATATCCATGATTCACCTTCAGCAGCTGTCCGGAATGTCACGTCGTGATTGCTGTTGAATACGCTATTTATTAGCGGTATTTCAAAGCCAGGTTCTGGCTTGTTCGGAATGACTAAAACTTGTTTTTCGCCTACTGAATCTCAAGGATTCACTGGTAACTTGCATATTCATATGTTAATCTCGGTGGACAACATGACCAAAACTGCCGATGAGTACTGTGCTTCATGAAACTCAAGCGCTATTCAGCAAAGATTGATTGCGTACGTAGGGTCCGTTGCAGTTTCGTCGTTTTCGATTGAAACTTCCTGTTGCCCGTGTTGTAATGACAATCAGCTCTCTGCTCGACCGTTCGATGCTAGTGCATTTCAAAAACCGTCAAAATCAAGCACGAGGCCTACTACTGCCTTTTGCAGAAACGATACCAACATCAACGGTGTAAACGCCGATGCGTGGTCCAATTCAGCAACACACCGCTCAAGAGCAAGTTCAGCCTTTCTTCCACTACCTACAACCGCCTCAGAGGAGCAGAACTTACTCATGGGCCAATCGCTACTCCAATATGAAGTATATCATTGGTAGCACTGCAAGTCGTGCTTTAAGCACACCTAGTGGTAAGGTTCGCCGCATGCTTTTTTTTTAACCTAAAGATGCACGAGACACAACTACATGGGGCCACCGATAATAAATTTTCGCTACGTCACAGTGTTGGCTGTGAGTATCCTAACGCCTTAGTACCCTTCGTTATGTCCCAATTTAAAACGACTTTAATGATAATCTCCATAATGTAATAAAAGTATCTTGCGCACGCAACAGGGTTGTTTGTTGAAGCCATCCCGAGTTTAGCTTTTGTGAATTCCAGGCATTCCTGTAATGTATTCCGATCCGAGGCTAACAAATCATTGGATATCTCGCCAGCAAGATTTTCAATGCGGTAAGTAGTGTCATCGTAAAAATAAATGACAGGTTGACCAAACTGCAATTGCATCGACAATACTTTTGCGTGCACCTGCTCTCTTTCTTTGTTGGAACCGAAAAAGATCGGAGACCTGTCCCTATGGCCGACATTAACTCCCGAACGGGCCTGAAAACAATCGGAGGATCTGGTATTAATCCATTTGTAGCAATAGCGTTCCACCGATCTTCGAGATGTTAAACAAGGTTTAGCAGTTGTTGGCTATCGACACTAGCAACGCTGCGCATGGTTTGTGGAAACACTTTGGCCAGCAAGTAGATTGATTGGGATGTTCAATGTCGCGCGATCATATCAAATACTACCAGTGAAAAAGAAGGATGTTGAGCAATTGTCGCGATGATAGGCGAAGGTAACCAGCACAGACTCCTTGGTGAGTAAGTACATAGGTGAAATCATTGGCGAGGATGAAAAGCGCCGCCGTGAGAAAATGGAGGATAACGCGTAGTAATGGACTACGGAGATGGCAAGTGTATTGATGCAAGTCGTGTGGGCGATGTATCAATCACAGCTGTTCTCCGAACTATCAAGCAGAGGAATGCACTGTATCGGGGTGTAGAGAAGCGGGATCTTTGCTCTCCGAGACGTCTTGGAAGGCGAGGACATTGATTTTGACCACGGTAGTGAATTCAAATTTTCTTCGTGCCAGTGTGTCAAATGCAATAGTGATCGCTCGTAGCAGCAAAGTTTGCCTTTATTTTAAGATTCGATAAGTCAACGTGATCAATAAATGCGTCGTTCGAACATGTCTGTCTACAGCAAGATCCTATATCAGTCGCTCAAGCTAAGGATGGTTTTCGACGACTTCTGAATACTTCTAAACTACGTCCAAAATCCGTGCAGAATGCAAAATTGTCTAAAACTGCCAATGAGAATATTGTACTCTATCGAATAAGTTTTTCGGAGCAACGAGTCAATGACCCCGTGGTGATCAGCTTGATGTACGCCACGGTCGCGCTTGCTGATGGTGACGATGCGGCGCGTGATGCGCTTGACGGCCTCCACGTTTTCCTGGCGCGGTTCCCGTTCGGCACGCTGGCCAGCAAGTGCGACCGCTGCCCCATGTTTGTGGTGATGCTCGTCACCTTCCTCTTCCCTATGGCCTTCTGGGACTTCAGCTTGAACGCCGCGTCCGTCACGTTCGCGCAGATCCTCTCGGGTATCGACCTGGGCGGCGAGCTGCCCGTGGCCTCCACGCTCGTGCAGGAGCTGTCCCCAAGAAGCTGCCCAGCAAGATCCTCTAGCTGTTCGAGTCGTTTTAGGCCGTCGGCTGCATGCTGGCCGTCGTCGTGGCCCTCGGCGCCGCACCGCGCATCGGAGAGAGACCTTCTTCATCTGCCGCGTGCCCGTGCTGTACGGGATCGCCATCCGCCTGTACATCACCGAGTCACCCAAGTGCCTGGCCAGCGTCGGCTGCTACAGTGAGGCCGTGGCAACCGTCGAGTTCATCGAGCGCGCACACGAACAGGAGCCGAATGACCCCAAGACGAAGCTTGAGACGGGCGATACCGCAGCGGTTCGTCACATTCATGTCGTACTGCGCCATCTTCATCCTCCTGCCCACGCTGATCACGAGGCTCCTCGTATTCAGTGCCAAGGCCCATGGGCGGGCTTGCGGTAATGATCTGTGTACTAGGAACGACCGCGACACGAGTTCTTGTCATACGAGGACAGCACACAGGCCCAGCGTCGCTGGACGGGCACTGCTTGATACTGTTGCAGGGGTGTAGATGAGAAGTCGGCTGTGTAGGCGCGTCTGGACAGTCGGCAGGAGGTGAGCCTGGTGATGGATACGTGTGAATTCTGTCTCGGCATGGTACACCTAGGCATCGCGGGAGACGCAGACGAAGGCCACCGCTCAGGCAGCTGTGAAAGAGGTAAACGAGATGTTGTTGGTTCGTGAAGGATACCAGAGCTACTGTCTGTTCACGAATGTTGAATGGAGCATCAACCAAATCATTACTATTTAATTATCATCGACACTTTCAGGGAACGACTGATGGCGCGCAAGATCAACTACATCCTTCTTTATCGTGCCGTAATATATGCAAGCATCTCAACTTTTTCAACTGAGAGTCTGTTCGTCCTCTTCGAGTGGATGTGGTCAAACATACTCCAGGCCCTTTCGCTAGCTGCCGATGAAGTGGGAATGACAAAAGCAATTCAGCAATTCTCGTCAGCAGCGGATAATCCTGGTTTCTCTTGGCGCTCCAGTAGTCACGTGGGCTTGACTGAGAATACTGATCCCGTACGGATGCACCACCACGCAGCTCCCAACTTTTAAATTTTAGGATTGCTGCGGTCAGTTTGGGGTCATTGGATGTCGTCGTTAGACCACACCACTTCGCCATTTGAAGTATTTGTCTATCGACTTTGTCGTTGTCGTTGTCAACAAAGTCATTCAGGTTTGTCGATGGGTCGAGCATGAGTGCAATGGACATTGAGTTTGTGTGAACGACTCACAAATAGTTTCTCAAGTATTTCGCGATTATTCATCACATTCTCCAAGCCATTAAACACTGGGTCGGGACGGGTTGCACCAAATTTCGTGCTCCTACACCAATTCGACGGCCCCCATCCTGTAGACGCTTAAACTCATCCAGTAAAGCCAGGTGATCACGAACAAATCGAGCAAGTGCGACCGTAGAATGAATAGCTTTGATCGGCGGCAACTTACAGATTTTCACTGAGAAAGAACTATCTTTTATCGCTCGCACTGTATCTCGTTCCATTTGGAGCAAAGAAATTTGGTGACGTGCCGTATCGTAAAGGATCTATGCATCGCAAACACGTCGCCGTTTTATCTATCACCGCACAGAATGAAATTCCCAATGGAAATCCCAGCAGCATGGAGCGAGTTCCTCCTTGGTCTTCTTTTCTTTGTCGTCGCTGGTGGTCTCGGCCACCTTCTTCCCATGATCTTGACGCTGCTGTGAAGCGATGTCTGCCACTGATGAGATCTAACCGGGCTAGTGGGCTCCTGCAGCGGGGCTGCGTAGTTTTGAAAAAGTAAACCTTGCAAGGCCTCCAAAATGGACCACCTAACGCCAATTCCTGTGGTGCTGAAAGCAGAATAAGTTAGGTTCGCCACGATCGAATTAGCCAAGTCCTTGCGCTCGCAAAGATAATTATCGTTTCTACTTCTATCGCTGGTCAAGCAACATATCTATCACCTAGTTGCCTCCTTCTAGCTTCCGTGGCGACTCGGATGCAGTGTACTGATCGGCACTCGCCAACGGCGCCAAGCTCGCGGGGCGATCCGCTTCGACGGTGTAAAAGTCGTTGGCCATGTTCAGGAACTTGAGTCGACCCTCTTTCATCCGCTCCGTGGCGCCTGGCAGCCGCTTTCCGACCACATAGCGCAGCACGAAAAAGTAGATGAGTCCAAATACGACGCCGTCGACGCTGCCAATGACCACCTGCAGTTTTGTGTGGTCGCCCAAGTACATTCGGCTGTACGGCACTGGAACGAAGAGCAGCACGAGCCCGGCGCACGTAGCAACCTTTGCGAGCAGTTTCCACCGCTTGCCGACGCCCAGGATCGTCTCTAGCATCATCCACAAGCAGAGCCCGATGGCGTTGGTGGCGTGGCCTGAGGGCATGCCGTTGCTGGACACGCAGCTCCCGCACGGGCGGTCGCACTCGCTGCACTCGCCCAAACTCTTGACCAGGATGACCGCGTTGACGATGGCGAAGATCGGGATGAAGAGGAAGGCGAACACGCGCGCCCAGCTGCGGCGGTGCAAGATGAGCTCCAGCGCGATGGCGATCGGCACGAGGTACGGCACCATGCCGTAGAAGGAGAAGACGACGTCCCAGAAGCCCACGCTCTCAGTAGGCGCGCTGATGCTGAAAAAGGTGCGCGTAACCATGTTCATGCTGCACGGGCCGCGCGCGCAGCGCTCCGAGTCATCTCCGCACAGCGAGCAGCACTCTTCGGCCGTGGAGCACGGTGGGTCCTTGGCCGATGTCAGCGACGGAGCGAGAAGAGCCAGCAGCAGCAATGCAGCAGCGTTGGCAACGAGGTTTGTTCGTCGGCGCTGCATGGTCTGTCGATCGAGTCTTTGGTGCGATCAGGTGAATCTGCTTGTGTGCGTTCGGCGGGGCGGAGAACTGCGCGCAACGGCGAGCGATGAGGCCAAGGAAGAGACAAGGCAAGTTGTTGCCGTGAACCGCATAATCTGCGACGTGTGAGGAGTCATCGGAATTTTCGTCCAATCACACGTCGTTTCCGTCGATACTTTATCCAAGTGCGGTTCGGGGTGCAGCACAGCAATTCCCAGCCTCTCATACCCGCCGCCGCAAGCATGTCGTCGGGCTTCGGATTCAAGGGCCGCGAGGGCCGCTGCTACCAGTTCTGGAAGGACGTCGAGCAGTGCAGCGTACGTCCGAGACGGAGCTCTCCCCTGCTGGCCTGCTAACAGACTGACGCTTTGACTCCGCTCTGCAGAAGGACACCGAGTACTCGGGCCAGTGCGGCGCGCAGGTGGAGGACTATTTGGAGTGCCTGCACCACAGGAAGGAGGTACACACGCAGCAAAAAGTTGGAGCGCTGGAGACTTGAATCACTCACAGTGTGCTTGTGTGTGACCGACCAGTTGACGCGCATGAACGTGGTGCTGACTCAAAAGGCCAAGGAGGAGGCTGCTGCTCGTCACGGCGGAGACGACGCCCACGGGGAGGGCATTAATTAAGAGCGCGGCACATACTCAGCAATAAATGCAGGGCCGTGGATGCAGCTTACAGGCGTCGACTATCCGCGGGATACTTGGAAAAGAAGAAGAGAAAGAGAAAAAAGTGAAAGCTGCAGGACGCGATGGATGAATACAGCGATGCCGTGTGGCACATGTACAGATCGGCTATACGTGTTGATACTTGCGGCAAGAGACCCCACTAGTGCTGAGTGAGCGTCTCTTATGTTTACAGGTTGCAGAAGATACTTGCATCGACAGGCACGTTACCATTTGTCCTGACAAGATATTTCGTCCCCGGGTCGCAATCCAAGCCGGTCGCTGTACTTGATGCAGCTAACGACAGCTAGTCGTCCATCTGCATTGCTCTGTGGTGCGTCCTGGAGGACACTAGCGCGGGATCCTTCGATCCTTCATATTCCGTAAAATCCGGCGCCTCGACTTCGCAACGGTCAAAGCAGTTCCACCCCCAGACATTCCCAGAATTCGCCGCGCTACCAGAGCTAGAGTCTGGCGGCGGAGGCCCTTGCCGTCCGCTCTTCTCCACGGACTCATCGTCCCCATAGCGCTACAGCTCTCTTGCCATCTTGGACACGATCCTGAAGGGTCGTAGACTTGCGAGAAGATCGCCACTCCCATGGACCGCTTCCAGGAGCTCAAGTGCATCGGCCGCGGCAGCTACGGCTCGGCACATCTGGTTGTCGAGAAGGCCGACGAGCAGCAGCGCTACGTGGTCAAGAAGATCCCGATGGAGCTCTTATCCGCCAAGGAGAAGGACCAGTCGTTCGCCGAAGTTGATCTGCTGGCCAAGCTCAAGCACCCGAACGTGGTCGAGTACAAGGAGAACTTCGTGGTGGACAACGTGCTGCACATCGTCATGGCCTATTGCGACGGAGGAGACCTCGCTGGCAAGATTAAGGAGCAGCAGAAGATCCGAGAGGAGGCACTGGGCAAGGAGAAGGACCCTGCAGACCCCAGCGGGTTCTTCCCCATCAGCCAGGTGCTCGACTGGTTTGTGCAGATGGCCATGGCCATCAAATACTTGCACAGTCAACGAGTGCTGCATCGCGATTTGAAGACGAGCAACGTCTTCTTGACGACCGAGAACGTAGTCAAACTGGGAGACTTTGGCATTGCCAAGACACTGGACTCGACACTGGACCAGGCGAAAACGGTGGTCGGCACCCCGTACTACATGAGTCCGGAGGTTTGCGAGAGCAAGCCGTACTCGTACGCGAGCGACGTATGGTCCTTGGGGTGCGTCTTCTACGAGATGCTCGCACTACGCCACGCCTTCGATGCCCCCAATATACTCACGCTGATTCTGAAAATCGTGCAGCAAGATTTCGCTCCAGTGCCACCACATTACGACAAAGAGGTGTCAGAACTGCTGCGAAAGCTGCTGGACAAAGACCCCGAGCGAAGACCCAGTATGGAGGAAATATTCGCGACTCCTTACATTCGGCATCACATGGAGGGGCTTGTAGCTTCGGGGGCTCGTTCAAAGTGAAAATTCTCAACCCTGTGGCGCGAAGGCCGCACGGTCCTGCAAGTGCAAACGGAAGGCGTCGGCTGCACCCCAAGAATGGATCTGCTCGCCGCTCATCCGGGGAAAAACGAAAAATGCGCTTATCGAGCGCGTCGTCTCAATCACCGACTGGAGACAGAAATTTTGCTCGTCAAGATTCACGTGTGGCGCCGATGCAATGGCTGCCAGTACAAACTCCCAGCGGAGACAACGACGACGCGGACGTGCGCAACGAGCTGGAATTGCTTGACGCTAGCATACTCGAGGAGACTCAGCTACATTTCCGACCTCCAGAGCGCAGCACGACCCCGAGCCGCTCGTGTGTGCAGAGGATAAATCGCATCCACTGCCACAGCTATATAGCAAAGGTGAAATCGAGGAAGAACTTTTGGTTCCGTGGTTTCTCCCATACGGCCAAAAGCACGACGAGCTTCGCAGCATGGTCATCCTGTGGTCTGGGTAAATTCTGGCGAAAACGCGGACGAAGGAAATCACTCCAGCTCCCATGAAATCAAAGACGACGACGCCGACGCACGCTTTTATTCCGAAGCGGTGGAAATGAGTCCGAATTTCCAAAACGAGTACAGCGAGGAGTGCATCGACAGCTTGCAGATCGACTACGGCTCCAAGCAGCCCGAAAGCATTTCAACGGATCGAAACCTCGATCAGTTCCGACAAAGAGGTCACACCACGCCAACCGAAGGACGTTCACGCTTTTTGCATGACGGGAATGGCGTCGAGTTGTCGACGTTGTCGTTAGATGACGATGGGTCGGAGGGGACAGACACGCCGTCGCTCAGTGAAAGCTGCATGATGCGAGAACATGAGCTCGATGCGGACAGTGCCGACAGCGATGCATCTGTGGACACGTCCCAGAGTGAATACGAAGCTGAGGAGAACTTCTACAGCGATGGCTCATCGGACTACTTCGACCGGAGCGGCACACAATACAGTGAGGACTTTGACGACTCGGATGCCGATATCATCGACTACGCGGATGACGGGTTTGCAACTGCAGACAACGAACAGGAGGACGACCAAACAAAACCTACGCGGTGGTTAGACGAGGACAGCGTGACCGACTTGGATGGCTCAATGTCTCCTCTTCTTCGATCCCGAAAGCTAGAAGCTCCGACAGAAGTGCAATGGGTCATGAAAAATGTAGCGCAGAGTTTGATGCTGACTAGGGATGATATGCACCCCCGCCAGGCTGCGTAACGCAAGTCTGCATAAGTGACGATAAGTGTGCAAACGCATGATGATAGCAATATTGTCTTGAGCCTTGTCATGTAAAGCTCCATTGTGCGCTGACTTGGCTACTACGCATTACGCGCTAGGCTTTCGTTTGGCGAGGCGCGGAATGCAGTGATACCTTCCTCACCGCCTTGAATCTCCAGGATCTCGCCCTTTGGCAAGTAGTACACATGGCCCTTGGACATCAGCCGACCGTCCGCAGCACCCGAAGGCTCCACTGTAGATCCGCTACCTGAACTTACAAGCATGATCGAGTCTCCCTTTCGTGCTGGAAGCGCATAACGCTGGCGGGGCTTGAGCTCGATAGCCTCGACTTCAAATTCGGGCACCGGGGACGTGTACAACCGCGCAACGCCATCTCCCTGGATCTCGCCGCGGTGTACGCGTGGAATGCCAGTGTTGTAAGTTAGCATCGAGTACAGAGTCTCCTTGTCGATGAACTTGGGAGTGAGACCCGCGCGAACAACATTGTCGGAGCAAGCCATGCACTCGACGCAATCTCCAGACAAGTACGCGTGGGGCTCGTTGGCATCCAGGAACATGGCCTCGCCAGGCTCCAGCGTGACGTAGTTTAGCAGGAACGGGCAAAAGCAGCCGATGTCACCAGGGTAGGCGTCATCCAGTCGGATCACAAGTTTCTCGAGAGCACTCAGGTTCGACTTTGCCTCGAGGCGTGTACGCAGAGTACGCAACTGCGTTGCGATCTTGTCCACGTCGGCGTAGACAAAGCAACGGAAAAACTCTCGCAGAGCTGCTTGATCCTGTTGGGTCACCAACCGCTGGACAGCTACCACCAGTAGCTTCGTCAGCAACATTCAACCGTTCCCTTTCTTGCCTTAAACATCACGCACCTTCGGGGTCGACGAGAGCGCGGAGCTCAGGAACTTCCTGGAGGTGAGCAGCAATTTCATCCAGTGTGCGGAACTGGCACCTGTCCGCATTCAATGCAGGGTTTGTTGTTAGATTCAGACGAACTATTTCAAAACGCAGCCCATCTAACTCACAGAGCCTCGAAGCGAGTGAGTGCGATCGTCATCTCCGGCTTGTGGTTCGGGTCCTTGTAGATCTGCGGGAACTTGGCATGCAGTTCGCGTGCCAGCTTGATGTCCGGGTGGGCCTGGATGGACAGCGCTTTGGCCACCGACAGCACCTTGAACAAGTACGGCAAATCCCCGTCTCGTTAGAGTGGTGCGAGCGGATATAGTCGCTCAGTAGCTGCAGCTCTCCGTCCTCGCGCAACACTCGCGACGGGCCGTTCGGGTGCGTCCCCATCCTGGCAGGCAGCAACAGCAAACAGCCAGTCAGCCACGTTTGTATCAATGGTGTCAAAGTGTGGCCATTCTTCACTACCAAAGCTCGGCGTAGGAAGTGGCGGCATCCACTTGGAACGAGCTGTCAGCAGCGTCCTGCAGCAGACAACGCACCAGTCAGCAGACACTCGGTCATTGATTGACACAAGATATCGACCCCACCTTCAGCTGCGCCACGGAGCTGTCGAGGCCGCTCTTGCCCCACGCGTAGGTCTGCGCGACGCACTGCAGCTCCTGCATGGCTCTGGGGGAGGTTCGTCTACAAGGAAAGGATTCCAAGTGTGCGCAGGACGTCGCAGCAGTTACTATGCAGCGACCCCGTAGCAATCGTGTTGGATCAGGCAGGATTATTCGCACTTTACCGAGAACCTTGATTTCAGTATGGTCGATACGCTTTATCACAAAACTGTCCGACCTTGGCCAAAATGACAGCGCCCTGCGTCGTGTGCCAAGCCGAGGAGACCAAGTACAAGTGCCCGACGTGCCGCGCGCCGTACTGCAGCCTGGTGTGCTGCAAGAAGCACAAGGAGACGCCATGCGAGCCAGCGGTGGCGCCTGAAAAGCCGCAGGAAGCAGCGCCAGCTACAACTGCTGCTGCACCAGTGAATGTTGCAGCTACCCCAATGGAGACGCAGGAGGACGAGGGATGGATCCACAACACAGACTCACGGACGAGCGCATGGAGGTGCTGAGAATGTCTGCAGCCACCAAGCAGATGCTCAAGAACCCAGCCATCATACAGGCGTTGACACAGGTGAGGACAAAGTTTGTGTGGGATGGCTGCACGTAGACTACTAACAAGGCCGTGTGGTTTCTGTTGGTGTGACTTCCCAGATTGACAGCAGCCAGGACAAGATGAAGACACTGGAGAAAGCGCTGCTGGACCCGACGTTCGCCAAGTTCATGTACCAGGCGCTGGACGAGGTCGTGCCGCCGACCAAGTAGCCGCGCCGAACAGCGAACAGATCCCCGATCAATAGTACTAGATTGCACGTGTATGTCCGTCTGTCTGCCTCGGTTGCGTTCGTCTACAGGACGACGCTGTTGTCCTCCTCTCGACCCTGGCGCTTCTCCCTGGTTGTAAAGAGTGCCGGGTCCGTAACTCGAGGGAGAGCATCCGCCCGATTGTGAGCTTTCATTTGAAGCTGCGGTGATCGATCCTCGATGATGCTGCAGCGGGCGATGCGAGCAGCTATGGGCCGCCGGGGCGTCCACTCGGCCGTGAGCTCGCTGGTGCCGATGGTGCTGGAGCAATCTCCGAGGGGCGAGCGCGTGTTCGACATCTACTCGCGCCTGCTGAAGGAGCGCATCGTGTTCGTACACGGCCCTGTAAACGACGACATGGCGTCGCTCGTGTCTGCGCAGCTTCTGTTCCTCGAGTCGGAGAACCCGGAGAAGGACATCTTCATGTACATCAACAGTCCCGGGGCATCGTGACCTCCGGCCTGGCCATCTACGACACCATGCAGTACATCCAGCCCAAGGTCAACACGCTCTGCATGGGCCAGGCCGCTTCCATGGGGTCGCTGCTGCTCGCAGGGGAGCCCCGGCTGTCGGTCGGCTCTGCCCAACGCTCGTGTGAGTTGAGAAAGTGTCTGGCTTTTAGATCGCGGAAATGAGTTGATGATTGTTGGGTGTTGTTGAGTAGATCATGATTCACCAGCCGTCCGGAGGAGCGCAAGGCATGGCGAGTGATATTGCCATTCAGGCCGAGGAGATCATCAAGCTCCGGGCGAGGTGGGTGACAGTTGAAGAAATGAACTGGAGATTCATCCTTCTCACGGAGGTGTTGCTTCTGAACAGGTTGAACGGGCTCTACGCGTCGCACACGGGCAAGCCGCTCAAGGTGATCGAGCAGGCCATGGATCGTGATCTGTTCATGGACCCGCAGGAGGCGCAGGACTTTGGCATCATCGACTCCATCGTCGCCAACCGGAGTCCGATCCAGCCGACCCCGAGCAGTAGTTTTGCAAAGAGATCAAGGTTTTTCAACAAGTAAGCGATTAATTGCTGCTTTTATCGGGGGTTGGTTCTGCAGCAGCCGTCGATAGAGTATGAAGAATGTCGTCCTCGTGGTGTGGGGTTGCTCGGTTTTGTTAGTCATTGAAGATCCACTGAATTGGAGACCATCGTGGCCTGGTGTGCTCGCTGCCTGATCCCCTGGCTGGATCCACGTAGTAGAGCTTTTTCGGCTTCTTGCGTGTGCATCTGCTCGGTTGGTAGAGCCTTGTCGATACAATGTGAAGAAGCTTTCGTAGCCGATGGAGAATTGCAAAGTGAGCACCAACGCCGAGATCGATTCGAAAAGGCATCGACTTGGCTTTCCAATCCTTAGCAGCGCTTGCGATTTCCGCCTGGAACTACCGTTCCCGCAACAAACCTGGGACGCGGCTTGCATTCTTTTCACCGTGGTGGGAAAATGTGCATTGAAATCGATTCTTATTTTTTTGTGTGTGCGCTGGTTATCTCTCCCTGACAGCAGCCTCTTCATCCACACTGACAAAGATCCTTACTCGTCCATCTCTCCTTCGGGCTCGTTCACCTCGCCCAGTTCCCACTTGAGGTCCGGCAGACTGTCTCCACGCTTCGACTGCAACAGAATACACAGGTCAGTTCGCTTCTCTCGTGTTAAACGCAGGGGCGAATTTCCTCACCGCCTGTCGCCACGAGTCCGGGTTGTAGAGCGTCACCACGCCCATGAGTGTGACGAACCCTCCAAGGCCGATCAGCCAGTGGCGTAGCGCCTGGTACTTGGGGATGTGCGGCGCGTCAAAGTCGATGAGCGTCTCAGGGGCCACGCCGTCGTTCCAGACCAGCTCCGCCTCCTCGTGCAGCGCCTGCTGGGGCGACGTGATGCGCGCGAACGGCGGCGGTGGCGGGCGGTGCGCGTGTCCGCCGCGCGTGGCGAGCGCGTGGCGACGCACGTTGGTGCTGAGGCCTCCGCGGAGGGCGTGGCTGAGCGCTCGGGAGCTCATGGTCTCTCGGTTCTGCGGCTGAAATTGCACCGCCGGAATGGGTAAAATGAAAATGGGTCAAAACCATTTTCGACCAATACGTTTCGAGTAACCGCCTAACGTAACCCTCTCAACGAAACCTCAGCACAATGACGAGCAAGCGGCGCTGGGCGGTGCTGCAGCTGTACGCTCAGTGTCTGCGCTCGGCGCGCAGATGCCCGCAGTGGGAGCAGCGCGAGATGATGAAGGCGTATGTGCAGATGAAGTTCCGCGACGAGAGGAACACGCGGGACCCGGACCGAGTGCGTGCATTGCTGGCGGACGGACAGGAGGAGCTGGCGCGGATGGACTACTACCACTCGGTGTACGAGGCCAAGCAGAGGGCGCGGCAGGAGGAGACAGTGGCGGGAGGTAGCAAAGAGAGGAAGCGAGCACCTCGACCGACGATTTGTCCGCAGTGTCAGGCTGCATACCCTTCCGAGCAGGCAAACTTCTGCGCCAACTGTGGCGCCAAGCGAGCAGACAGCTCATGACGACAAGCAGCCCAAGCATTTGTAAGAAGAAGACACTGGACACATTGCCGCAGATTTATATTAGAGTTTGACAGCGACGAAAGCCATAGCTCTACCGGGTATCGGCTCACAGACGAGAATTCCGTCGGCACCCGGACCTTCAACGTATCCACCAGTTCTACAGCATCTACTCTGCTGGGTGCTCTTCCGACAGACAAACGTCCTCTTCAGATCTGCGCAGCAACATAATACCAAGCATCGGGCGTTAATGGTCTGTCATCCTCCTCGCTCCGTTGCAAACGTACAATCCAGAAAGGTCGCCCGATGAGCATGGCTGCAGGTACGGCCCCGAAATGCCTCGAGTCCACCGAGCACGTGGGATTGTCTCCTTCCACCCACACGTGGCCCTTGGGCACCGTCACCTTGCCCCGCCGCTGCTTGTCAAAGCGCGGCTGCAGCTCCACCACGTCTCCCTCCTGCAGCAACAACGTCGTCAGGAGTCTACCGTTAACTGCCGCAATAGTCTCCAGTAGCTGGACACTGTACCAGCGCCAGGATGCGCTTGGTAATGGTCTCGCCGTGGCTGCGCGTGGGCGAGTAGAGCTGCACCAGGTCGCCGCGCTGCCAGCTTCGCCACCGCCGCGAGAGCCGCTCGATGAAGATGAAGGAGCCGTCCGGGATGGAGGGCGTCATGGACACGCCCATGCCGTAGTTGACGTCCCCGACGTAGCGCTTGATGGCCCCCGCCCAGCCCACGATCAGCACGGCGTTGCGCGCCGTCCGCAGCAGCGCCATCCCGGTCGAGACTTTGTGGTATCAACATGGCTACATTGTGGAATTTCACCATGCCGAGCTGCAAGCACGATCTGCTGCGAGTGGAGCCGTCGTCCCACGCGCAGAAGGCGGGGTACACTAGACGCACGCTGCAACAGCGCGTTGCAGCCACGCGACCGTCAGACCGAGCGACTAAGGCCGCGGTCGAAGACGCCGCGTCGGAGCATTTGGCCTTCCCCGGCCCACTGGTCCTCCCGGGCGACGACTTGGCATGGGACCCCAAATACGACGCACAGAGCGTCCGGTCCTGGCTGCAATTGCCGGAGCGGAACCGAGTGACTCCCGACAAGAGGACGGTGTACGTTGTGCCAGCTCCATCCATCGCTGCGGAGATAAAGCACGTTCAGGACTGGATCCAACCCAAGATCAAATCGCAGACCAATGCGAAAACGAAGCTCTCCTCAATTCCAAGGCCTCGTCACGAGGACGTGGTGGAGTACGTTGCTGCATTCTATCACAACGTCCCTGTCAAGCTGCTGGCGGAGTCAAAACTGCGGTTCGAGGCTTGGGACGATGGGCGACCGACCAAGAAGCGGTCGAAAGGTGCCCATATTGCGCTGAATATCGGCTCGGAATCTGTGCGAGTCCGAACACGCCCATCGCTAGACGGAGTGTTCGACGGTCAACTGAGCTTGGATGACCTTCTCGACGGCGCCATTTCCCTGCTACCGAAGGACGCGTACGCGCTGCTGCTCCTCGTCGATCACGACTTGTATGAAGACGAGGAAGATATGTTTTGCTGCGGACGAGCATACGGGGAAGCCGCGTGGCAGTCGTGTCCACGGCACGATATAACCCCACTTTAGACACGGACCAAGAAGTTGAGCTGGAGCATGCCTGGCCGGCATCACATTGTCAGGAGTATATTGACACCTGTTTGAAGGATTCTACCTCTGACAGTCCGCCGACAAAAAAAAGGCTAAGACCGTGAGGAAATCATCTCAAGTTTGTCCATCGTCTGGGGCATTGCAAGCTGCTGCAAGCGCTTCGACTGCCTGTGAGCAGTCTGACGCTACGCTCTGGCTGTCTCGGTATTGCAAGACTGCTTCACACGAGCTCGGGCACTGCTTTGGGATAGACCACTGCGTCTATTATGCGTGCTCGATGCAAGGATCCGCCGGTCTAAGCGAGGACGCACGGCAGCCGCCGTACCTGTGCCCTGTTGATCTTGAAAAAGTATTACGGGCGACTGGAGCAGAGTCAGACAAGCGATACGAAGCCCTGCTTGCGTTTTGCAAGCGTTTTGAGGGTGAAGATCGGATGTTCGGTGGTTTCGCGGCATGGTTGAGGTCTCAATCGCAATGAGCGCTGTGGATATTTCCAACTAAGTTACTGTGTTGGATGCACGGTGTGGAAGTGTGTCCGCCGAAAACGTGTCGCGGTGCAAACCACGACGAAAGCAGCGGTGTCGGCGTCAGTGTTGGTGGAGTGGGTATCTAAACGGCTACGGCAGCTATGACGGCTACGCCGGCAATTCATGTGGAGCAACAGCGAGCGCGACTGCGACTGCGAACCGCAAGCTCCGACGGTCGTTTTTGTGTGCGTGAAGAGAGTCCTGTTCACTTTGCAGTAAGCAACAGCGATTACAACGTTAGTTGTAGCGTAGCGGAATGAAAACAATTGGTTTTTGAAGCCGAACCAGGCGACCGTGTCCATTTACAACGCACGGGCTATTTAATCGTGCTGAGCGTACATGTAGCGATCCTCACCCTTCCTTCTACCGCCCTCCTCCCTCTACCTCTCTCGGAAGGCTTGCGGAGCGACTTCTTTCTGGATCCGCTTGACCTGGTTGATCGGCCAGATCTACAACACAATCACCACCACCATCAACACGTACCCCCCACCAATCACCCCACAACACAGACTCACCCTCATGAGCACTCTTCCCTGCAGCAGAGCGTAAGGCACCGGTCCGTAGTATCTCGAGTCGTGCGAGTCGTACTTGTTGTCGCCCTCGAGCCAGACGTGGCCCTTTGGGATCCGGTGGAACTCGACCTCCGAGGAGGAATACCTGGGGCGCACGCACACCGTGTCTCCCTCCTGGGCGATGATGCGCTTGCACACGGTCTGCCGCGGGTTGGACATGCTCTTGGCGATCACCACCTCGCCGGGCTGCAGCGGCCAGAGCTTGGGAGAGAGTTTGTCCAGCAGCACGATGTCTCCGTCGCGGTTGAGCGTGGGCAGCATGGACGGCCCCACGCACTTGATGGTGTCGGCCGCCTGCATGAGGCAGTAGGCCACGCCCCGAAGCGCGCGAAGCACGAGAGCACCACGCCCACGTCGCGCAGCGCCTGCACGGGCATGGCTTGTTGGTGTGGCTTGTATTTCTATCGATCGGGATAAATACTGCGATAAAGCATGGCTGCAGCGGTTGTTGAAGCTGTTACGGCTCACTTGCCAATAAGGAGCTCAAGAAGATGGAAGCAACGGGGCTGTCGGACGTGGAAGTGCTGGACGGTGCGCGGAGAGACGAGATGGTTAATCATTCGCGTGGCTGACTGTGTGGTGCTGCACTTGTAGACTTGCTGAACGACGTCGAGGAGGACGAAGGTCGGGCCACAGAAAATTCCTTGGTACGACTAGCAGAAGGATCTAACCCGACGTCGATGCTACTCGGCAGCAGACGCAGAGTTCTTTGATACAGACGCGGTCGAGGGCGACCAGGGCGGAGACCTGACCGCAGAAGGCATCCTAAGCCAGCTGGACGCTGTCACCAACCTCGACGGTTCGTGGGCAATCGCCACTTACTGCGGAATAAAGTCATGCGGAGATTAATTTCACTGCTGTAGATGACGACGTCCACGGAGAAGAATTCCACGACTCCACTTCCATGCCTGAGTCAGAGACTAGTACGCCGTCAGAAATGCTTGGTAATATGTTGCAGGCTAATTCTCCCTGTAGACGCAGGTGGAATCGTTGATGAGGTTGAACGTAGAAACGAGTCGCTCTCCGAGGAGCTGCCGTCAGGTGTTGATATCGTCGACGCAGTTCTTGATCTCGCAGCAAGTTCTGATGACGCAGGACCACCTCAAGAAGAACTGGGTAACGCTCATACAGCAGTTCAAGGGGAACCAGAGCGTAAAAATCTATCCCCGAAAGCCGACGTCGAGCTACCCAAACAGGAACAATTTTCACCAAAAGAAACCGATGCTGTGAACTCAGAGATAGCAGATGCGAGTGCTGACTGCCAAGCAAGCTCCAACATGGTGAAAGATACTTCGATCGCTTCACTTGACGATGAAACAATACCACCGCCAGCGAATTTGCCGCCACCAGCACCAGTGTCGATTCCTGTGGTTACAGGTACAATGAACCCTGTTGAGGACGACAACGATTCCGACGACTCGCTAGGCGAGGAAGACGACGAGAGTGTTTCCATAACACCACCTCTTCGTTTGAATGATTCCGATGACGACGAAGACGTACTAGAGGTAGACGCTGCAGTGGTGAGTACTCTCCAGGTTGAGGGAAGCAGCAGCGTACCCTCACTGTTGAGCAACAGTCTCTTTCAACTAAAGCTGTGGATAGCAATGCCTCTACCGCAGACAACGCATTATTGAAGGCGCTACCAGCCACAAAAACGGAAGGCTTCATCGACGTATCCCTTCAAGAGGAAGTCCGAGTCGCCCACGTGACAACGTTAGAGCCCAGTGGAACCTTTTCGGACCTTCACAAAGTCGTTGGTGGAAGTTCTAGTCCAGATGCATTTGGCATTTCATATCAAAGCATGCGGAAGCAAAACGATGGGGCCCACAGCGTAGACGATGTTGGAGATGATGGCGGATACACGCTGCCTAGCGGGCCAGCATTTCCGGACGAGCGAGAATTTGAAAAGGAGCTGGAATTGTCGACGGATTTGACGTTTTCGGTAGCGACAAATGCTAGTGAATACCCTGGTCGAGGAGATGAAGCTTCTGTAGATGGTGAAGACGATGAGTTTGCGTTTGATATCCAGCCTACTGCCGATCCAAGCGAGATGGCTGATGAAGAGATTCAACTTCGACGCAAGTCTTATGAAGACAAAGAGCGAAAAGAGGAGGAGAAAATCTTGAACGAGATCAAACGCGCCACGGACCAAGAAAAACAACTCATAGAAAACACCAACGAATCGGATCACCTAGACGTCGCAATTTCATATTCAAGTATTGCTGCAGCCGACTCTGAAATGCTGTCTGTGACTGAGCTGCACAGTATCTACAAACGTGGTCTTGGGGATCAAGGGGTGCTGCTGGACGATGATGAAAACTCACCAATAAGCAAGTCTGGTGGCGACCAAGGGACTTCAGTGAGTCGATCGCTATCGGTGATGGGACGCATCTTGAGCAAGCCGTACGGGACTGAAACGATTGAGGAAGGCGAAGAGGAAGAGGAGGGCAACGAATCCGCTGAAAAGGGGGACCGCAAAGATGTAAAATCAGACGTAGATATTGACAAATCTCCAAAACAGCGTTCCCCCGAACAAGATGAAGTTGCTGAGCCATCCGAATGGAGAGAAATTAAGCTGATGCAGCACAGTCGCTCTCAGGAAATTGAGAGTCAAGAGTCAAGACTTCAGGTCAATCCAGACACAGGGCTAGTGTCACAGATAACGTACGCCGAAGCTGCGGAGTATTATGCAGAGACGCCTGACGTCATGCAGCACCGAGATGCCATCGTTCCGGAGGACGTACCGCGTAGCTCGTGCTTGGGATGCTTATCGCGCCCGCGACTTACGTTTCCTGGGGCGATTGACGAGCGTGATCGTGTTTTTGTATTGCCGCAACGGCATTCGACTCTTACAATGACGTAGTCGTGAAGGTATTGCAAACGATTTACAGGAAGCTCGTGAAGAACCCGCGGGACGTTCCACTAATTGGCAGGCACTGGGAAGATATCGGCTTCCAAGGCTCTGATCCTTCAACGGACCTGCGCGGTTGCGGCGTGTTCTCGCTGCTCCAGATGCTGTATCTATTGGAGACTCATGCTGAACTAGCCCACCGATTTTACGCGCTCTCCCAACACCCAACTCGACACTTTCCGTTCGCCTGTGCGCTCATCAACATCACACTACAGTGTGTGGTAGCGCTACGGAGTGGGGCATTGTACAGTGAGTGCAACAAACACTTGAGTGTCTTATCCGGCATGAATAAGGTGAGTTTTTGCTTAGTTAGGACGGGCGCACATGATCGATCTGCTAACCATTCTTGGTTTTGTAGCTCTATATCGCAATTACCTTCCACCTCAACGACGCGATTCAATCGCGAAACGAAGAGATCCCTTTGGTCATGAAGGATGTCCTTGACCGGGGACGAGCGACGCCAGGAAAGGCTATCGATGACGCTTTCAACGGCACTGCATTGCGTCTCGTGCGGTCTGGCTCTACATCGACAGGTTTAACAAAGTCTGTGGTTGAACGAAAGGAATCCGACGACAACCTGCTATTTACTGAGATTGGCATGCATGCCGTTGACGAAGACTAGCAAGTCGTTAGTCTGGTCAGCTCCTTCCACCAGGTTTGAAAATATATTATGACAAAAAGGCTCGTCTCGAGACTCCTGAACAATGTGCCGGATCTTGAGCACTCGTGTTTGGGAAGACGTTAAAGAAGGCAAAGATGAATCAAGCGAAGAGAGGAATGGCTGGCTAATTGGCGATTCCCTCTGCAAAGCTGGAGCGCAGCCTGGAGGTTGCGACGGTGGAACTGGAAGCCTACACAAGCATTAAGTGATTAGAACCTGGCATATGGCTATCGAGCTTTGAGACGTACATTCGGGTTCGAGCAAAAGAGCTTGAGCTATTTGCCTTTTGAATATACCTTCCATAGCCCCCATTGCTTCCTATTCACCCCATAAAAATCGTCAGCTTTTAATCGAGCAATTGCAGCAGGTTCACAGCATACCTGGTCCTCTAAAGTTTTCTCTAGTGTCTTGCGAAATGCATTCAGGTCATTCAACGACGGTGGTGGCTTCGCTGAGGCAATTTTCCGCCGGTCATCGTCGATGAGATCCTTCTCCATTTCCAGACAGCCCTACGCGCATATTGCGTGAGAGATTAAATAATTGCCACCGTGACAGTTTGCGACGGACCTGGATGAAGTCAATATCTTCTAGTATCAACTGGCGTTCATCGTTTAATGCCTCGCGTAGATCTTCTTTAATTGCGTCGATTTCATCGAGATTGAGGCGACGATGCACCTACCAAGCACATGGTATCATAGTGAGATCGCTGGCAACGTAAACCTCGGAGAAGCTTCAGACCTCGGGGTTTTCTAGTACTGCTGCGATCGAGGAAATGGAAATTGTCGACCCTCTTGATACAGGTCGCTGAGATCCCGCCGTCATCGGTCTTTTCCCACCCGCAGTACCAGGACGAATAGCAACACAATCCATCGTGTCTGCAGAGAGCGCCCTAGGAGATAAACCCCCATTTTGGGTGTTACCGGGGCCAGGAGATGTTGATTGCAGCGCGTATCCGGAATTTCTGACACCGTTCGCACGTAGTCCAGCAGTTCTGCGTCCTTAGTCGATCTAATAGAGGTGTGCTCGTGCATGTCAGCGACCAGCAATTTTAACTTTTAATCAGCAGAGGTCGACCGGGAGGCTCAGGTATGTGTGGCCGTGCTGCCAATGCGTCCTGTCGAATGCGAACGTGGTTTAGTAAGAGCAGAGGTTAGAATGTGATACCCTTACCCGGATATCGTCGTTTTGCTGCTGGAACTCGGCCAGAATCTCCGCCAACACCACCAGCTCTTGTCTTAGCTCCTGCGCAGCATTCAGGCGAGTTGGCTAAACAAAAGTGGATCAACTGCGTTCATTTTTGCATCCCAACCTCGTTGCCGTCGATGAGACGACTCCCAATAGCGCTACGGAGCTCTTCTTCCTCGGACGCACGCACGCTGAGCGTAAGCTCGTGCCAGAGCAGTTTGCGGACCTGGAAGAACTCGGTCGTCATGATCGCGATGGTATTTAATTTCTCCTCAGGCTCTCCTAGCAGCGACCCCAAGGAATCCAACACAAATATACCAACAAGGCGCTATAATTGCTTGCCCAGCAAGAGGAGGCCTTGAAACAGTCTCTTTCACCGATTCCCACCACGCAACTACCAACTAACATTGGATACGGTGACAACCACATCAACAGAACAAAAGGCTAAGAAGGCCTAACGCCAAATGGGCTGGTCTACCACTACGATCGCAACGCAACCTACTCCGATCGGAGCTTGCGGTACCCTTTTGCGAAGTAAACGCTCCACCAGAAGTGGCTGTGCTCGAACTCTGTGAGGCTGCTGCATTGCCTGCTGCATTGCCTGCTGCATTGCCTGCTGCAGGAGTAGCGGCTCCACGGGTTCCAGCATTCGCCGTTCCAGAGACCCCGCCGTTGCCAGTTCCGCCAGTAGTTGCTGTTGCAGAGGCCCCACCATTAGCGGTCTGGGCGCCACCGTTCACTTGACCACCGGTCTCTCTCTGAGCATTACCGCCAACTTGAGCAGCAGCGTTAGCACCCGTCACGCCCATGTTGGCTGCTGCAGAGGTGCCCCATAGTTTCGACCACCGACCTGAGCACCGCCATAACCGTGACCGCCAGCCCCGCTGCCTCCGTGGACAACGCCACCCCCAATGCCACCGCCGACACCAACGCCAGCACTAACGCCAGCACTAACGCCCCCGGTACCGACCCCAGCACCGATGCCTCCGATGCCGACCCCGACTCCGGGGCCATAACCCCATGGCCCCACGCCGACTCCAACACCGTTCACCCCAACACCTGCGCCGCCGTAGGTCCCAGGACCAAGTACACCGTACGTCTCGGCGATTTGCTGCTCGGTATGTGTCCCGCTCGTCAATGCCGACACGGCTAGGCAAACGGTGAAGACCTTGCTAGTGAGTGAAGATTGACGCGAGGCTTGAGTTTGAAGAAAAACCTGGCGCTTGTCGCTGTGGTCCCTCGAGAGGACGTTTGGAAATGAGTTTGGTCTTGGTGCCCGGCCTGCGCGGGGCGCTGTTCTGGAGTCGAATGAAAAGCAGCGCGTATTCACGACATTTGGAGGCACCGATACATGTGTGCGAGTTCAGGTTTTGACTTTAATGTCTCCGCGTGTGTGGTGAAATCGTAGACAGCCGTCCCGGTCGCGTGTGCGTGTCGAAGATATTTTGCGAACACCTCGGTCTACAGTGAGCGGTGGCAATCATGCGACTATGGGTGGCCTAGCTGGCGAGTGGCGGTGACGGTCAAGCAAAAAAGCGACTCGAGCTTTGCTAGATCTTGATCGTTGCCTCAAAAGGGTTCGTACTCCTAGAATGCGACCCAGTCGTAGCTGGTGTAGTGAGTATAAGGCCTATAAGCACGGCAAGGATTCCTGCCGCAGGAAGAACGTGAATCTGCTTACTAAACGCGGTATCTTGCCTGTAGTCGAAAGCCAAAGGTGATGGTCGACTGCAAAACGATTTTCATTTCGTTTACACTACAAAGCTGCAGATTTCTCCCGAGCACTGCTCCGGCTGAGACCACGAACGCACACACACACACACACATACACACACAAAACTTGAGATCGAGGAGTGACCGTCGCGGCACTCGTCTACTCCATGCGCAGTCTGCGGTTCGCGGTCGCAGTCGCAGTCGCGCTTGCTGCGGCTCCACCCGCGTTACCGGGGTAGCCGCCGTAGTAGCCGCCATAGCCGTAGCCTGGGCCCCAGCCACCAAGACCCACGCCCACTCCACCGAGCCACACACCGGGACCGTAGCCCCACGTCTGGGCAGCTTCTTGTTCGGCGCGCGCGCCGTTGATCAGGGCCAACGCGGCCAGGCAGAGCGGGAGGATCTTGGTGCTGATCATGGTCGAAGTGGATGTAGCTGAAAACTTGTTGGGCTGTCGGTTGCTGAGCTCTTGAGCGGAAATTTGGAAATGAATTACGGAGTAGGCCTCGGAACGAAGTTGTGTTGCGGGCAAGTCTAGAAACCAAACTTCTGGCATTGAATGTATTGCTTAAACTCCTCGGCATGTCTACGATAGTCGGAGCCGCGTGTTTGTTTACTGTCACAGCGTGTTAATACCATTGAGCTTTTATGCTGTTCGATCTGAAGCGGAAGGAGCGAGCAGAGCACCGTGCTGTATGTAGACCAGGGCAGCCGTCTCACCATTTGGTTTAAAGCGGGCCAGGCTGCTCGACACGAAAGAAGGCATTGGTCTCCGTTGCCGAAAAATGTAAGAGCGCACAGCCAACACTAAGGTTAGATTTTTTCGCACGGCGACCAAGCTACACTACTGCAAGTAGTCGAACACATGGTTCGTCTGGATCACCCAGCAACATCGACAGCAACCTAGTCATCAAATTGACCTTGTCGGTTCTCGAGTTGTGGCTCATGTGCCAATAAATGCGAGATCCGTTGCGTAATTCATTTCCAAATTTCCGCTCAAGAGCTCAGCAACCGACAGCCCAACAAGTTTTCAGTTACATCCACTTCGACCATGATCAGCACCAAGATCCTCCCGCTTTGCCTGGCCGCGTTGGCCCTGATCAACGGCGCGCGCCGAACAAGAAGCTGCCCAGACGTGGGGCTACGGTCCCGGTGTGTGGCTCGGTGGAGTGGGCGTGGGTCTTGGTGGCTGGGGCCCAGGCTACGGCTATGGCGGCTACTACGGCGGCTACCCCGGTAACGCGGGTGGAGCCGCAGCAAGCGCGACTGCGACTGCGACCGCGAACCGCAGACTGCGCATGGAGTAGACGAGTGCCGCGACGGTCACTCCTCGATCTCAAGTTTTGTGTGTGTGTGTGTGTGTGTGTGCGTTCGTGGTCTCAGCCGGAGCAGTGCTCGGGAGAAATCTGCAGCTTTGTAGTGTAAACGAAATGAAAATCGTTTTGCAGTCGACCATCACCTTTGGTTTTCGACTACAGGCAAGATACCGCGTTTAGTAAGCAGATTCACGTTCTTCCTGCGGCAGGAATCCTTGCCGTGCTTATAGGCCTTATACTCACTACACCAGCTACGACTGGGTCGCATTCTAGGAGTACGAACCCTTTTGAGGTAACGATCAAGATCTAGCAAAGCTCGAGTCGCTTTTGCTTGACCGTCACCGCCACTCGCCAGCTAGGCCACCCATAGTCGCGTGATTGCCACCGCTCACTGTAGACCGAGGTGTTCGCAAAATATCTTCGACACGCACACGCGACCGGGACGGCTGTCTACGATTTCACCACACACGCGGAGACATTAAAGTCAAAACCTGAACTCGCACACATGTATCGGTGCCTCCAAATGTCGTGAATACGCGCTGCTTTTCATTCGACTCCAGAACAGCGCCCCGCGCAGGCCGGGCACCAAGACCAAACTCATTTCCAAACGTCCTCTCGAGGGACCACAGCGACAAGCGCCAGGTTTTTCTTCAAACTCAAGCCTCGCGTCAATCTTCACTCACTAGCAAGGTCTTCACCGTTTGCCTAGCCGTGTCGGCATTGACGAGCGGGACACATACCGAGCAGCAAATCGCCGAGACGTACGGTGTACTTGGTCCTGGGACCTACGGCGGCGCAGGTGTTGGGGTGAACGGTGTTGGAGTCGGCGTGGGGCCATGGGGTTATGGCCCCGGAGTCGGGGTCGGCATCGGAGGCATCGGTGCTGGGGTCGGTACCGGGGGCGTTAGTGCTGGCGTTAGTGCTGGCGTTGGTGTCGGCGGTGGCATTGGGGGTGGCGTTGTCCACGGAGGCAGCGGGGCTGGCGGTCACGGTTATGGCGGTGCTCAGGTCGGTGGTCGAAACTATGGGGCACCTCTGCAGCAGCCAACATGGGCGTGACGGGTGCTAACGCTGCTGCTCAAGTTGGCGGTAATGCTCAGAGAGAGACCGGTGGTCAAGTGAACGGTGGCGCCCAGACCGCTAATGGTGGGGCCTCTGCAACAGCAACTACTGGCGGAACTGGCAACGGCGGGGTCTCTGGAACGGCGAATGCTGGAACCCGTGGAGCCGCTACTCCTGCAGCAGGCAATGCAGCAGGCAATGCAGCAGGCAATGCAGCAGCCTCACAGAGTTCGAGCACAGCCACTTCTGGTGGAGCGTTTACTTCGCAAAAGGGTACCGCAAGCTCCGATCGGAGTAGGTTGCGTTGCGATCGTAGTGGTAGACCAGCCCATTTGGCGTTAGGCCTTCTTAGCCTTTTGTTCTGTTGATGTGGTTGTCACCGTATCCAATGTTAGTTGGTAGTTGCGTGGTGGGAATCGGTGAAAGAGACTGTTTCAAAGCCTCCTCTTGCTGGGCAAGCAATTATAGCGCCTTGTTGGTATATTTGTGTTGGATTCCTTGGGGTCGCTGCTAGGAGAGCCTGAGGAGAAATTAAATACCATCGCGATCATGACGACCGAGTTCTTCCAGGTCCGCAAACTGCTCTGGCACGAGCTTACGCTCAGCGTGCGTGCGTCCGAGGAAGAAGAGCTCTGTAGCGCTATTGGGAGTCGTCTCATCGACGGCAACGAGGTTGGGATGCAAAAATGAACGCAGTTGATCTCATGCGCTGCCTGGAAATGGAGAAAAGTATTGTTTCGTTTTGATCGGCAATTTGACGTCACCATTAAATAATATTTTGCTCCGAAGCTCTCGCTTTACCAACTTTGACGTGCATCGGCTGGTGGCACCATATTCTCGCACCAACTCGCTGGGTATCTGGGAAAAGCACTCGACCACACACAGCGATGCAAAACCTTCCTTCTGCCAAAAACATGCATTGAAGCTCGTGGTGCTTCGCGGTTTCGTCTGTCGGCCCCCATCGAAGCTGAGTCTTCAGCAGACCAACAACCACAACGTGGTCGCTCATTTCACGGGCGCTGTCGTCGCCCTCTTCTGTGATTACCACCTCAATTTCCACGCATAAAGCAGCGTGCCCCCTGCAGGCTTCAAGCTTGGCTGGGTCGTCACGACGAAAGGGACGTATTCAAACAGTCCTGCTTGAAGTATCTTGTAGTCTACCTGCATACTCGGCGCTTGGAAAAGGTTTGGGAAAGGGCAAGCAATGGCAGCAGCATCTCCAGCTGGAGTCAGCGTATTTTCACTAGGGGATAGGATCTGGAATGAAAGTGCCGGTAACACCAAATCGAGTTTGTATTGCTCGACATCGGTCGCTGAGCCGACATGACAGTTTTCATACTTGAGGTCTCCGCGAGCCCCGAAGTGCGTTTCCCATTCCATCCTCAGTAGATCATTTAACGCATCTATCAGGCTTCCTGAATCATGCTCTACTGTCAAAATCTCGAGCCGAGGAACCTCCACCACACAATAGCGAGAAGATTGCCGGTCAATTGCTGCCTCACAAACAACTCCAGAGTTGACACCTTCAATAGAATGTGAACCTCGACGGTGCACCCGGAAACGAAAAAGAGTTTCCGTGGGATTCACAATGTGGACCACAATGACACACGACGAATGATCCGTCGTCTGCAACTGAGCTGTGGTGCTGCGATCTCGCGGGAGTAGCGAAATCGACTGGAGTGTCAAGGACGGAAGAGCCACAAGCTCCACCACGAATTTGCTCTCACGGTAGAATATTTCATTCTCTTCATCCGCTGCAGTCTCATCTGCATAAACAAAGCTCCATTCTACTTGAACCTCATCCGATGTCTCGTTTGGGTCGTAGTTCCTCTGCAGTGCCACTTCAAAAGAGATACTTACGCTGTCACCACTCGCAAGGAGCTGTGGGAAAGAGTCCACTTTACAGCAACGCACAGACACCCCTTGTGTGTCAATTTGGTCGTGCGTATCATCAGCGACCACGCTGGAGCTACCGACAGCACGAGCCTCCGTATCGCCATTAGACGCTACCCGTGGCAAGTTGTTGAAAAGCACACGCGTCTTTTTCGCTGCGCGTCGCTGCTGAACCGAGACCGCAAGTCTATAATGTGTAATCGGTCGACTTCCAGAGCTGCGCACACGAACCACGCAGCGTTTAGTCTCGTTCGCAAACATTGTAACCCGCACCTTGGCGGGGAATCCTGTTGACTTGCACCATCGGGCAGCCCCACAGATCCGGATTCGCGAACAGAAAATGACACCATTGGAAGTTCTTTCACGACACGGACAACGACAGGATTATTCAGCGTGAAGGAGGTTGTGAGGTTAAATGCCTTGGTGAAGCAGCCACGGACGCGAAAGATGCCCTTTGCAGGGGCCGGATCGCTAGAAGAACCGTCTTGAGCTTTTCATAGGGATCTAACGTCAAAAAGCACGAGTAGCACTCCACTGCAGGACTGGGCGCAGCGCCACCTTTCTCTTTCTCGCTGCCAACAAATTCCACCCAAACTTTCACCTGTTCGAGCTTAACGGCGACGCCCAATGGGTTAGATAAGATGAGCTGCAGCTCAATCCTCTCCTGAACCGGAAACCCTCGTTCATAAATCGCTGGTGCGTTATCGCCATCAACACTTGCACTATCGCTTGATTGGGTTCCCTTTCGCGTCTGCTTTTGCTTTTCGAAAGGCGAGTAGAAGAAGTCTGATTTCACCTCTTGATGGTTTAAGTCAGCTTGCGCACCAAACACACCGAGAGCAGTCTCTTTAGACAAAAATGGGTGCTGCAAGTTGCAACTTGACCGCAGCCTCAGTCTGTTCACGCAAAGAAATGTCGAGAGCTGTACTTGCTCGCTTGAGCGCATAGTTGTACACTCAGATTCCAGAAGACTCAGCAACGTGCTCTCAACCTTGGCGATTTCTACCTTCGAGCGTAAATTCCACACAGAAAAACTTCTGCGAGAGGACTAGAAAGGGGACTTTTATACAGATCGTCATCAGCTGGCACCCGGCTACCAGGGGTGTCACCGTTCGCAGCGGCATAGCTAGTGTCCCTCCCATTTGGCATCTTCAGATTTTGTGTGCGTTCTTCACCGACGGCCGAGCGCCTTGAGACCGTACCATTATAGTGGTATTGCCCATGACCAAACGGGGTAAACGCCGGTGAAGCTTTTGTCGAGATCGCGTTTACAGCAGCTGAAAACTGCTGTCGTGGTGTTGCGAGCATTCGCGGTGTGTTTGTCAGCGTTGATGACAGCGATGCTGCGGCGTTTGACATGGTAGCGGACGGCGAGTTGATAAAATTGCGTTTTACCTTCGTATCGATACCCGGGGGCGGCGAGAAATATACACCTCCCCTGGCATGAAGCCCTGCAATAGCACGCTCTGCCGGCGCTTGTCCAGTGCGAAGAAGACTAGCTGGTTGCTGGAGATGATCTACCAGCGCCGACTTGCCAGGCTGCCTCGGTGACAAAGAGGAAGGTATCCCAATTTTACTGGGCCTTCAGCGATCGAATCGCACCACACCAACATCTCCAGTAGATCAAGACAGTACGTGCCAACAAGCAGAGTGTCTCCCAGCAACCTCGCGATAGTCAGTAGCTGCCTCAATACGTGAAAACGAATAATCAGCCACGAATTGTCTGGAGTTCTTGTGGGCATTTGTTTCCTTGCTACCCTCTCCGCCTTGTGTCTTCTATAAAGTTGAGTTACTTCCCATGCAGCTTCGCCATTTACCCCATCCCTTTCATTGACGTTTCGAATACCTAGTCGTGTCGCTGCAACACGTTCGAGGATGAGGGCAGCTTCCAAGTCCCGTTGTCTCTGGGGGCCTGGAGTCAAGCGTGTTGGCGATAGTAGCAGCCTCAGTTGGTCGTCCACGGAAGGCGCATTACGGCCCAATAATAATGATGCGCCTTCATGAAGGAAAAAGCCACACGACGGCGGTGGCCCACCTGCTCGAGCATGCGACTAGTTTGCACTAAGAACTCCACCTGGCGTTGGGTCTGAAGCTCCGGGAATGTCATTAACCCGCGCTCCAATGCTTCCCAAAGCAGCCGCTTAACCCACAGAGTTTCTGTCACTTTAGCCTCGCTGGATAACGATGAGCGCGATAGTGTTGCTATAGCAACTCCGACGTAGTACCACCCCACATTTTCGATAAGCAAACTCTCCAGTTCTGTCGTGCCCGCTTTCGCGTACAATCCAACAGCCTCGGAGGCCTTTTCCACAAGTTCAGTCGAAAACTTGTCCTGTGACTTCACATACAAACAATACACATAACCTTCTAATGATGCTGCAAGCCACAATGCATCTCCAGGCGCACCGCCAGTTCGCCTCTCTTCGTCACGAAGCATTTCCACCGCAACTGCGTAATGATCCACCGCATCCGACACACAACTCACAAGCACGCAATAATCTCCGAGCAGCTTTTCCCTCCGTGCAAGCTGTCGTTTCCGCCTGCGATTTCGAGGGTCCAGTGCCGAAATGGCGCCGACTCCGGCAGCCAATGGAGACGGAATGGACGAAAACGATGGTCCCGTGGATAGCGACGAACGCGATGGAGGGCTAGCAGCAGAAGCAGAAAACGGGTCGCTCCCGTCATCTCTTGAGAGTACCAAAGGCGACGTCACAGCAGCCTGCTCAGCATCATGGGGCTCCACATTCACGTCCAAAAGTGTATTGGCCAAGTCTCCTGTCGCGTTCCTAGGCGTCAATCCGCTCGTCACAGCTGCAGAAGTGGTCGATCTAATGACGCTCTCGAGTGCCATCAGCAAATTCACCGCCAGCGTGTCCATGACCACTTGCAGATGTAGCGTCACCGTAGACTCGCCGGTGCCCTGCAGTTCGTGGTGCACTGGGAACATGACGAGGTCTGCCAGTCCCTCGCACTCCTGCGCTGTAGCGTTATCGAACGAGTGCTCGAAGGCGAAGCACTTGTGCAGCAGCAGCCCCGGGAAGCGCCTCACTGAGGCCTCGAACTGCGCGTGCGCAGCCCTCAACCCTCCGACGGGCAATGACGGACTATGACACACGCCCAACACTCCCACAACACGGCGACTGGCAGCCACGTCCTCTCCGTCGACGGCGTCCACGCGCTCGTTGGCCGACACGAAGTGGAAACGCAGCACTCCGTCGCCTCCCCAGTCCAGCGAGCGGAAGGGAGACAGCTCGGCCGCGTAGCCGCCCGGTCTCGTGAGGCTGCGCAGCGGCAGGACGCTGTGGGCGCGCAGCAGACGCGCGTACGAGGCGAACAGGTCGGTCGGTATGTCCCCCACTGGCACCAGATACACGAGGAACTCGGCCGGGCGCGTCCAGCGCGGCGGCGGCGCCGCATCCACGCTCATGGCCGCGCTTCGAAGCAAAATGGACTACATTTGGTCCGATTTGGTCATATGGGTTCATTTGCGATGTCGGAGGAGGAGCTGTATGTGCCGCTGAAGGTGCGGCGCCGTCGCGAGCAGGAGCGACTGCAGAAGCGTCGCAAGGTGCTCCGTGAGCGGGTACAGCACGAGCGCAGTGACGAGAGCGACGGGGAGGAGAGCACAAAGCCTGCTAGGTCCAGCCGGACGCAGGAGGATAGCCCCAGTGATGAACACCACCAGGAGAATGCCCAGCCAGCACGCTCCAGCGTGAGCCTGCTGGACCAGGCCTACGAGATGCGCAAACGCCAGGAGGAGCAAGGGGTGAACCAGCAGAAGGCCCAGCAGGATGCGCAGGAGGTCAACATGCTCAAGGAGGCCAGCTACGTACAGAAGGCGGCGCTGGTCTCGGCGCATGAGCGGGCCGAAGGGATCCAGTACAAGGAACCCATGAAGACCACGTGGAGACCGCCCAGGAGCATCGCGGACATGACGCAGGAAGAGCAGGACGCAGTGCGCAAGAAGTGGCACATTTTGGTGGAAGGGGAGGACGTGCCGCCTCCGATCAAGTCCTTCGAGTACATGCGCTTCCCGCCGGCCATTCTGGACGCGCTCAAGGCTAAGAACATCATGCGACCGACGCCAATTCAAGTACAAGCCATCCCGTGTATCTTGGCCGGTAGAGATATGATCGGCATCGCCTTCACTGGGTCCGGAAAGACCGTGACGTTCACGTTACCGCTGGTGATGCTGGCGCTGGAAGAGGAAAAGAAGATGCCCATTATCGGGCATGAAGGACCGTTTGGGCTCATTGTGGGGCCGTCTCGTGAGCTCATGAGACAGACATTTGACGTCGTCAAACATTTTACAAGCCACCTCTTTCGGGCAGGATACCCAGAGCTACGCAGTCTGCTCTGTATCGGCGGAGAAGACAAGCGGCAACAGTCCGAGTTGATTGCGAGTCGCGGTGTGCACATCGTGGTGGCCACTCCTGGTCGACTGAATCACTTCCTGAAGCTGCGCGAAATGAATTTGCGGCTATGCAAGTACATTTGTTTGGATGAAGGGGATCGCATGCTAGACTTGGGCTTTGACGAGGAGGTGGCAACGACTTTCAACCACTTTTCAAGTCAGCGCCAAACACTACTGTTCTCGGCCACAATGCCGCAGAAATTCCAAGATTTTGCCAAAGATGTGCTGGTGAAGCCCGTGCTGGTAAATGTAGGCCGTGCCGGTGCTGCTAATTTGGATGTGATCCAGGAAGTCGAGTACGTGAAGCAGGATGCCAAGATTGTGTATCTGTTAGAGTGTTTGCAAAAGACCAGCCCGCCGGTCGTCATCTTCTGCGAGCGTAAGGGTGATGTCGACGATATTTACGAGTACTTGATCCTGAAGGGTGTGGAAGCGGCATCGATTCACGGTGGTAAGGACCAGGAAGAGCGTAACGAGGCCATCGATCTGTTCAAGAATGGCCGCAAGGACGTGCTGGTTGCCACCGATGTGGCCGCCAAGGGCCTGGACTTCCCCGATATTAAGCACGTTATTAACTTTGACATGCCTGCCGAGATTGAAAACTACGTGCATCGCATCGGCCGTACAGGTCGCTGTGGCAAGACCGGTGTGGCAACCACGTTTATTAACAAGGGCGTTCCGGAGAGTGCGCTGTTGGATCTGAAGCATTTGCTGGTCGAGGCAAAGCAGACTGTACCACCAGTGCTCAAGGCCCTCGAGGACCCGTACGACGAGCTAGAGCAAAGTGCAGGCGTCGATGGACTATCAAATGCTACCGGCACAAAGGGTTGCGCTTTCTGTGGTGGTCTGGGCCACCGGATCACGGACTGTCCCAAGGTGGATTCCCAGGTCCGGAAGATTGGTGCAGGCAAGCGAGACTTCCTGGCTGGCAAGAGCGAAGGCTACGGCGGTGACTCTCTTGGCTGATGGACGATCGTTCAAGCATGTACGTTCAGTAGGCTCACGATGCAATACATCTTTCTTGAGCAATCGATGACAGCACAGCTGTGTTTTGTATTGCCAGGACGCCCAGACATGGGAAGCTGCTGTAAGAACGCTCGATTTATCTATCTGCCGCCTGCGTATAAATACCTGCCGCGAGAAACGAGCACCACACGGGACGCTGTGCTCCTCGAAGTGCGCTTGCTTCACCGTCGGGGCCTGCATTTTTCCGCCCAACTGCGGCCGGTGCCATGGGCACCTCGCTCTCTCGGAGTTTCTCGCGCTTCTGGAACCGCAACGAACGTCGATTACTTCTCGTGGGGCTCGATGGCGCCGGCAAAACGACGATCCTGTACCACATGCGCCTGGGCAAGGCGATTGCCAGCATTCCGACCGTAGGGTTCAACGTTGAGACCATCAAATTTGACGGCTACAAGCTCAATATTTGGGTGAGCGCTGCAGAGGCAAGGTGATTGCCATTGAGACGTCTTGCTGATGAAAACCGTGTGGTGTTGGAATTAGGACGTTGGCGGACAAGACACGCTGCGGCCCTACTGGCGGCATCACTTCACTGGAACGCAGGTAAGCGACAGGAGAAACGGCGTGTATGGGCGAGCTCTCTACTAACCAACCTCCCAGGGCATTATCTTTGTTCTCGACAGTGCGGATGCTCAGCGTCTTGAGCTGGCAAAAGCCGAGCTCAACGGTATGCTCGTTGATACACAACTCCAGGACGCATGCTTGTTGATTATCCTGAACAAAAGAGACTTGCCAGCGGCACGAGACGTTGAAGAGCTCACTGCGGCTTTAGAGTTCCAGGAGTCCTGCACTCAAATCAACCGCCGTGTCAGGGTGCAACCAGCAGTAGCTACGACAGGAGACGGTCTCAACGAAGGCATCTCGTGGCTTTGTGAGAACATGACAGCATTGTAGCGCCGGAAAAATCAAAAATGTAGACAAAGCCTAGAAATACAAACTTCATTCTCGACCCGCTTGCTCAAGTGGAGACTTGAGTGGACTCATCACTGTGCTCCTAATCCGGCATGTAATTTACTCCTGCTCGCCGCTCTATCGTGTCTGCGTGTGGCTCCAGGACGGGTCACGAAGGAAGTTTGTTCGAGCTATCTAAGACCAGTCGTGTGCAAATGCCACGCCCTCGTATTTCTTGGCGCCAGGGATCTCGGTCTCGTCCAGCAGCACGTTGCCATCCACATCGAACACGGTAATGTAGGACGTTTGGCGCTGTTCGTCTTCCACCTCCACACTCTTAATAGCCACAATGACCGAGTCGTCTGACCGCGGAACGAACTTGAAAGATGAGAAGCCGCGCAGTGGGTGATCTTGCCTACTTCGCGCACTTCGATGCTGCTGAAGTCCTCGCTCGCAATCACGACCTTGTTGGAGCCGCGCTTTTCGTCCTCCATGTCGTTGTACGGCTGCGTACTCACTCGGCGCGGCAGAATGAACCACTGACGGCGCACAGGACTCCACTCGATCGCTTCGTGCACCACGTACCCAGGCCACTCGCAGCCCAGTGCTTTGCGCACGGCAGCAAAGTGTGCCGACCAGTCTTCGTGACGCACTTCGCCAGCACGGTCCATGACGGCGACCCACAAATTGCCATCGCTGATGACATTGCCGTCGTTGTCCGTGAACTCCTTGCCCACGCTGCCCATGTAGAGCTCTCCGTCCTTGACGGTGGCCCACTCGTGCTTCTGTCCCTTGCCGTTCAGGCCGTCTCCTTCCATGATGATGTGTTCCGGGATGGCCTGGAGGGGTTTGGCGGCGTTGACGTTCTCAAAATGTTTGAGCCGGAACACGATGCCAGTGCGGTCGTCGAAGGACAGCAGCTTGCCGTTGAACCAGGCCAGTTCGCTCAGCTCAAAGCCTCGCCCGGCCTCGTTCATGGTCGTGGTGAACTTTTGCTCCTCTCCGAACGTGACCGAGTACGAGTCCTTCTTGTGCTGCGAGTTGGAGCCCGCGGATGAGACCTTGAGCGTGGCGTGCATGAGGAACGACATGTACGAGGGCTTCTTACTGCTCTCGTCGCGCGACTTCTTATCCAGGTCGGCCACAATGACAATGCCGAAGGAGTCAGGCTTGGGCGGTGGCGGCGGCGTCACCTCATGGCGCATGTTGTACTTGGCGGTCTCGGCCGCAGGTGCCGGCGGTTTGTCGTTGCCCCAGTTCTCGGGTGTGCGGATCGCTGTGTTGCTGACCGCGCTGGCCTTGACAGTGAGCGACGAGCTAGACAGCGACACGTATGTCACGACGCAGAATGCCACGAGAAGCAACAGCAGGCGGCCGTGGCGGCGCAGAACGGCGAGCGCGGCGGCCGACGGCGGCGAGCGGTTGGACACGTTGACGGCCACGCCCCCGTGGGCAGCGGCGTTCCTCGCGCGTCGGGCCACATGCTTCCCGCGTCCTCGACAAAGCTGACCTTGCGCTTCTTCTTGTTGTCCACGCACGCCGCGAGCATGCACGGGGAGTGACCGAGTCCGTTTTCGAAGCAAACTGGACGTTACTATTGGCGATTTAACCTTTATATGACGTGGCCGGAAAGGTTAATTTGAACGTAACCTAATCTTCAATCAACGACATTCATGCATGAACATTTGATATCTGTTGAGCAACGTCAAAGTCATCTTTTGCTTGCTTTTGCCCTGTACAGATATGACATGATAGGGGTTATTGTTTTACTAGTTTTAGTAAAAAAAATGTGGCTACCCTTCGGTGAGTTCACGAAAGCACTCCAGTACGGATATTGCACAGGCATGGGGCCATTTTGAAAGTTGGAGGACTTCACAAGGGCATTACTGCACGGGAAATGCATTGCCTGAAAAGGGGTACTAGCTTATTCCTCGGAAAGTTACTGTGGTAGGCCGGCGTGGTCTTCGTTGGATTTATCGGGATGGTAGCAACTCACTGTTGCGTCGTAGCCTTCTTGCTTGACACCAATCTGCCCATCAGCTCCATGATCGAAGTATTGATGAATTTGTAACTCCGCGTAAGTGCTCAATCCTCTTAGGTGTGGACTAGCAGCACGGTTTAGAATACAAAATCCCGTAGGGTTCCTGGAGCAATACTGGCGAGGTCAACAGCAAATGCGATGAGTGATCTAAATTCCGCAAGGTGCACCCGTAGCTCATGTAATTTCAAGCGCTAGGCTACCTAGATCTCTCGAGCAATACTCTTCATCTAGTACTCGTGGATCAGGTTCTTGCGCCCCTCGGTTGCCGAATCACCAACGCGTCCTTACTGATTGAGCAATCAGCAACTGACGAAATATTCCATACTTCACGATACCAATCGGCCTCGTTGGCTCTTAGCGATACTTGACTGCAATGTCGGGTTGGATATCGCGACTGTGTCTCATCATGACCAGGGATGTATTAACAGCTTGCACCAAGTCCTGTGGAGTCATTGAATGCTGGGGCCTCATCAGTTCGTGTACTTCATTCTCCTCGTACTCAAGGTATCTTCGTCTACTGTCGACTTCGGCGTGAACTCGACGGTGGGTGCTGCTTGCGAGGTGTTGGAGTTGTTGGTGGACGATGGTTGTTGAAGTAGTAGTTGTTGTAGCGCTTGATGTAGTAGGTATTGTAGTGCTTGTCTTCTTGAGGGCTAAGCGAATTGTGTTTTCATTTTGGTTTGCTTTTACTACCCTCGTTGTTTCTCTTTTTTGTCTAAGGTCTCGCTCTAGAAACTACACCTTCATATAAACAGTAAGTCTTTATGTCCATGGTGCCATTGATTATGGCCATGGTAATGCTCGTCGGCGCCTGGTGGATCTTCGTAAGTTCCTTGGCCGCGAACTTGCATGTTGAAGTGATTTGATAGAGCTCCTGTACGTTGGAGCGCTATCATCGATTGTGCTGGAGCTCTGGATGCGATCTACGCTGTTGATGCTGCTTGCATCGACTGATGTGTCATGGGTTGCTTCTCGTGCGACTTCATCTTTTGATCAGGTCTTTCGTCCCATTGGGTTGCGGAAGGCTGGCGTCTGCCGTGCCAGCCAAACCCGCTGAAGCTCCTGAAGCGTCGCCGTCATCTCGTCGGCCGGTAAAACCCGCTTCAACTTCTTGACGACGTACTTGAACATTGTGTTGTCTCGAGATCATGTCAAAAACTTACCTTCTACATGCTGCACTGCTAATACTGCGGTCGCATCTGAGTGGCAGCCCGGACCCGGTCTTATACAGACCGAAGTATATCCTCGGGCCTATGAGACATTACGGAAATACGGCGAGTTTTACTCCAAGTTGAATATTATCTTATTACAGTCCAAATCGACCACATGTTTGCATTGCAAGTCGTCCACTATTTTCCATGGTAATTCAACAACTCAAACACAGATCGAGCCGCCTTCAACTCCCTACATCAATCTTGCCTACTCAATTGTGTGTATCTCCAGCCGATCCTGCTCTAACATTTGCAGCAGCGAAACGCGATTTCTAGCTGCCTTGGTGGTGTTGAATTCTCCGGCTGTCATTTGATCCATGCTATCTGCAAGCAAATTTGGCATGTGGACAGAGATGAAGCGGCAATATGCTGCATGTAATACAACATGTACACACCACAATCTTGAGAGTTCGTTTGTAGGAGTTTTGCGGTATATCCAAATGATGCTGGCTCGGTATAAGGACCAGCAGTATTTATCTTCCTCTCCCCAGCAGCCAGAAACCACTTAAGTACAGCGAAAACTCGTTTAGATGCATGTAGCCCTGTCAAAGAATTCACGTGGTACAATACGGATTCTCCGGGACGTAGATGCTTCTTAGTAATGACAAAAATAAAGTGACCCTTCCCAGTAACAGGCAGGAGTACAAATTGATGCGCGTGACAGCTAATCGTACCCGTGGTTTCCACGTACTTGTCTCCACCGACACGACGAAAGTACGATCGTTCAATCTTCTCGTAAAACAAACAGCTCAGTGCACGCGCTGAATCATCTGATTAACCCTGTGCTTGTATACGAGGCTGTTAATGACACGTGAGGGCCAGCCATTGAGCTGGAAGCAAACCATTATAATCAATTTGCGTCAATGGGATCCGGACAACCTCTTCTGGAGCGCGCTTAGTAGAAATTGAGTGCACCACAGTGAACAAAATTTTGTCGAGGTCATTTCTTGGGCAGAGTATCCGCTTTTGACGGACGACTTTGCCACTCAAGACAAGTGTTCTGCTCGCATTCCGCGCGCTTCCGAAACGCCCACGTTTCACAACCTCCTCCTCTAACTCCTTTTTATCGATATTACCAGTCCCCTCAACCTCACCTTCTTCCTTATCCGCAGACTCATTTTCCTCTTCCACTTCAGACTCTGACTCTGATTCAGACTCATATTCGGCCTCCTCCTCAGACCCGGCGTCTTCTTTCTCCGCCGCACCTTCGACCTCCTCAACGCTACCGTTCTTCAGCTTGTTCAAACTCTGTTCAGTCTCGAGAGACACGGGTGTGCGAGGCAGCAACTGTACCTCGGTTTCGATACAACTCACTCTGTCTTCAACTCCGTTGGCTTCTGGAATACCCTGCGCAACATCAGCGCCGACCGCACTCGCTCCAATTGCCTCCACTGTTTCCGCAGAATTTTGAGGCGACTTCTTGTAGCACCTCATAAAGCGCGTAATCCACGATAGCTGCATTCCGTTCTTTAATGCTGCAAATTTGGGGTATATATATATTGGGGGTAATCTACCAGGTCCTTATGAATCACCTTCCCGTTCTCACGAATGCATGTGTCGTGGTACTCCAGCAGATCTAGCTTGTAGCTTCACAGAGTGCTGCTCTTTCTCTTGTTGCTCTCGACCCTCATCCTTCCAGTGTTGGAATGTAAGAAGGCAGGGTCGTCTAACTTGCCTCACAAGTCACTCTTCCAGCCGAGGAGTGTGCCCCACTTAACATCAAGCTCGTCTGCCGCCTTCCGTGCGCTACAAGACGGATTTTCCCTCCAAATTCGGAGTTTCTCGATTCGCACTGTGATCTCGGTTGTGTCGTCGAGCCCTAAACCATAGCGCCTCGTTTGACGAGGGAGGGTGCTGGAACAAAATCTGAATGGCAAAACAAAAATAGATACATATTTATGTAAAAATAAAGTTGAGTGCAAGACGGCGATCGACTTGGGATGGAATTCAGCACCACGCATGAGAAACCACTTACACCCCGTCTGTTGAGGCTTAGATAAGTTGACGCACGTGCTTTCCAAATGAATTAAGATGATGTTGTGATTGTTGACGTTTCTCTTCGATAGCAGCCGCAGCTTCATCATGCGAAATGTGTTGCTTTGCTGCGTAAAACATGATGGCATCGTAATAAGCCTTTCGGCACGAGAAGAATCGATTTTTCGTCGGATCAGTACGCCAAGGTTTTTCGAACCATTTTTCAGCTTCTTGAACAGATATTTGACCACCAACACCTCGAGTATACTCTGTTAAAAGCTCAATGACACTCTGAATGGAACGGCTAAGGTGTAGTGTGCAGTTGGGCTCGTTCGAAGTTTGACTAGTCTGATCACGACAGGAGAGTTGTGTGCGCACGTCTTCGACGACTGAAATGACAAGTTTCTTGTCAGTGCTGAGTAAATCTTGTTCTTTCATTTCCGGAGGTCGGAGGAAACTCTATCAATTTCGCTATGGAAGGACTTGAAGCCATCGCTTGGTGTTGATGCTACAAGTGGAATGACCGCTTCCAGTCGATCGATGGTCTTAGGGTTGATCTGCTGATAAGGTTGTCGATAGTGCCAATTCAAATTCTGCGTACTTGTCCGTCGTGAAGACAGGTTCTTGCCAAAGACGGTGGCTAGGGAACAGTTTGCGGAGTTCTACCGAGTCTTGAAGAAGTACACATTTTAAGTCATATATCAGCTCGATAAATCTACTTGCATCTATTTTCCTGGTACCTGACTCGCACTGTTTAGCTTCAGCAGTTTCCAAACCAGGAAAAACCATTTTCTGTAAATCGTCATCTGATGTTATCGAGGCACGACGTAGCCAATAACCACCGCCTTTGGTCGGGAAATCTGCCAGCGCTCGCATTGCCGTTCGCGGTAATGTAGTGAGGTAACAGCTTTCTGTGTGTTCTTCATTTCACCTATCAGCACGTCGAATCTGATTCTCGTCTGCGCCTTGTGGTTCTGCTAGCTTAGCGCCAGATCCGCGATTGGCATGCGTTCAAACGGAAGTACCAATTCCACACGCAGTGAAAGCAGCCTTCACCCCTTCAATCTGCGTGTTATACGCAATATCGCGTGTCGGTGATTTTCTTTTGTGTAAAAGAATATCATACCACAGCTTACGATCAGTAAATCCGGAAAAGGCTCCAAATCTACATGCCAACGCCAAAACAAATACATTGCCAAAGCATTCAATGGGCAGAGCTACACCTTCTTGGCTCACATTGCTGCACCATATTCAACTCGGCTCACTTGATCGCTCTTTCCTCTACGCATGATTACCACAAATGACGTACAGAGTTGGAGGCCCTCATCAGGCAGTGAAAGTAAAATCATGCCAGGAAACTGTATGAACCTCCGCAATTCTCCTCTAGCCGATGGAGCATGTTCAATTAAGAAATCCGTGCGGCTCCGTACTACCACAGACGTCATCCGTGATAACCAGAAAATGCTGAGCTCCCTCGTGTCCTCAAGATTGTACCCATCAAGCACTACTCCTAAGCCTCGTTCACCGTACGTTTCAGTCTTGTGTTTGTTCTCGGTCCGCCGTAGCATGTCCATTAAGCTCTTCAGCTCTTTACCCCTCGAGTTGGATATTGACTCATTTTTATCGACTTTTGAAACTGTTACAGATAAGCAATTGCTTTGACGTACGCGTCCACATCCTCGCAACCCTGTCTGAGTGCGGACCCATCCTCCGCCTTCTTCCGTTTGTTACCGCGCGGGATCACATAGTTGTCGAGATAGTGTGCTGATGCTGATTTTGAATTTTTCTATGGGTAGCAATCCCCGTGCTGTGATTGGTTGGACTTTAACTTAGTGGATGAGTGGTTGTGGAGACGTGTCACCAGTTGGGACAAGACTGTGGCGGGAGTCTTACCAAGGATGGTCCCTAGGTTTTGGAAGCCTGCGTCGGGAGAATGCGATCCCCGAAACGCACTGGAGGCTCGGTCCGAAGCCGCACCTCGTCCGTCAGCAAGTGCTCAAGAGTCAGCGGAAATCACATTGAGGGAACGTATCCCCTCTGTGACTTGTGTAGCCTTGGTCCCAAAGCGCACGATGAGCGAGACGCTATGGGCTCTCAAGACCCAGTCTCCCCAACAAAGCACGTGTTGCACAAACACACTATATTTTCCAGAAGCTGCTACGCTTGATGAAAATGGATTTCCCGATACACTAGGACTCCGGAACCGATTCGGTATCCTGGACGTGTGGCGAAGCTCGGTGAAAAACTTGCGCCCAGGGGTGTACAGTGGCGCGACCCGAATGAACTGGTCTGCGGGGGTAGCGGTTCCAGAAGGCCCTTGAGCAATCTGGAACCGTTGGCGTGTACCTTGTGTGCAACCCCTACGGGTTCGAATGGCTGGACTCGACGACCAGGGAGGACACCTGCTCAGGATACAGGTAACGGGTAGGTTAGTACTGCGGTTCGGGAGTTCCCCGAACGCGCTTGCTACAGAGAGCGGGTTAGAAGAGTTAGAAGGTAGCTTGTGGTCGCACTCCAGGACCACACAGCCAAACCTTGTACAAGATAACAATTAACAATATAGAGTTCGATACCGATATGCAGCCACCACTTATTCTTTTGGACCCTCGGGTGGTGGGTTCTCGTCCAGGATCGATGGGGCGTATGCGGTTCGGGACACCTGGAAGGTCTCGAACACCCCGACGTTCGCGCACCAGCTCCTCGTGGAGCAACAGATACAGCACTCGGTTATAAAGCCTAGGTCAGTCGATTCACAACGCAGTTAGTGTCAATGCCCTGGTGGTCACTGCTATCCAGCCACACAAGACGGTCAGGTCAATATAAAATGGGTGACGCCCGGATGTACCGACGGCCCAACTAGGATATGGAATGGGTCGGGGTCAATCCAGGAGCGGCACGCCCTAGAACTCCCCTTCCCAACTGGACTTGAACACGGGGAGTTCCACACGAGGCTAGTCCCTAAGCCAAGGTGCCCTTAACGCCCAATGCGGCCTCCGCTTCCTCGGAGCACTTGAGCACTTGGGGGAAATCGAACTCTGTTAAAATCTCATACAAACTAGCTATGCAATACTAAGTACGAATCTTGAACAATCTTCTGACAATATCTTGACTTGAATATGGACGGTGTAAGTGACTTGGTCCGACTATGGAGTCATCACTGGGTGCGCAATCGTGGAACATCTCCATTGCTCAATGGGGGTCAAGTTTCCCAAACGGGGTGACCTCTCGCAACTTCAACTCCAGATGCTCCACATCACTCGCACTGGGGATTGATTCTTCACTTGATGTTTGTAAAGGGACTTCCACAACCTCATACATCCAGAATCACGGTTCAGGGATTGGTCATCCTGGAACGCCAATCTGCGTCCAGGATGCCGAATCCGGTTCCAGAGTCCTAGCGTATCGGGAAATCCGCTTCCATCGAGCGTAGCAACTTCTTGGAAACGTAGTGTGTTGTATAACACGTGCTTTGTTGGGGAGAGACTAGGTCTTGGGAGCCCTTAGCGTCACACTCATCGTGCGCTTTGGGACCAAGGCTACACAAGTCACAGAGGGGATACGTTCCCTCAATGTGATTTCCGCTGACTCTTGAGCACTTGCTGACGGACGAGGTGCGGCTTCGGACCGAGCCTCCAGTGCGTTTCGGGGATCACATTCTCCCGACGCAGGCTTCCGAAACCTAGGGACCATCCTTGGTAAGACTCCCGCCACAGCCTTGTCCCAACTGGTCACACGCCTCCACAACCACTCATCCACTAAGTTAAAATCCAACCAATCACAACGCGGGGATTGCTACCCATAGAAAATCCAAATCAGCATCACCACAGACGCAGATCGGTGTTCCAAGATGACCAATCCATGAACCGTGATTCTGGATGTATGGTTGAATATGGCAGTTTATCCGACTTCATTACGAGTTTGTATAGATCTTAAAAGCCAATGAAAGTTCAAATAGATATTATCAACCAATCGCTACGCATCTGATCCCAATTTTTGATCAATGACATGTCTAGAGAAAAGGCAAGCCATGTAAGCCAGCCATTCCGACGTATCGGGTCGGAAAACTCCATTAAATATGCGTATCTCCTCTCAAAACGGCAGTAGAAAAGCATATCGCTCGCATATTTTCCGTTTATCCGACTAGAGAGGCATGGGTTTAGAGGAGTTGGCGCCTGGAAACACCAAGCGTGCGAAGGCAACTGCAGTAGCGGCATTTATGAGGATTCTTAAGTCTAAGGGTGTGAGTGAAGAGTATGTGCGTGTGTGTATTGAGCGTGATGAGAGTGGGAGGTGTTTTGTGTCCGTCATATACAAGTTTGGAATCATCTCGCTTTTAACGAGGGCAGGAAAGGCAAGCCGCTGGCTCGAAACACCTCGATGCAGTACTATCGGCAGGCAAAACTTTGGCTGCTTGATGTGGTGTGGAGATTTCTCCAAGATCCGTCAACGAACTGTCGCCTCCGCTATTGGCTGATGAAAGGCGTCGAGCTGGGCCAATGGCGACGCGAGGCGAAGGTTCAGTGAAGGTCGCTATCCTGAGGTGGTCGCTATTGCGAACCATCGCCTGATCGTGAATCTTCGGATGGGTAGCTCCGACGGCGACGCTTGCGTTTCACTTGACATTTGTATAGATTCATAGATAAGGGTAGGATTAGAAAGAGTAAGAGCCCGAGAGGGCGATACAAACAGAGCAGAATTTTCCCCGACTTCCCAAGCGGCCAAGCGTCCTAGGTAAGCACCTTGCCCTGTGGTCGTGGGTTATGCCTGCCAGCGAACACAGACCTTCGTGAAGTGAGTGTTCGTTTGGTCAGGCCAAGAGTGAAGAGTGGTAGTTAGAGTGTATTTTGGTTTGGCCCTATTAATAAGGGAGTGTTGGGCGAAAGAGCCCTGTGTGTGGAGTGCGGGTCGCATTCCAACGTGACTTCCAGCCGGAGTTATACTCCGGCGCCCCCGTAAGAGAGTCCACGGGACTAGGCAACCTTCGTCTGCTGGTGCCACGGGGTTTTGAGTATGTGAGAGAGTGTTTGGACGTACAGGCGAAGACTCGTGCCTGTAGCGTCGGTTTATATTTGCCTTCAGCGTAGACAGTGAGCGGAAGCCACACCGGCTCGGGCAGGGTCGGATCTGGTTCCTTCAGATCACGCCCAACATTCGCCTGACAATCTGGAAGGTGTATTGTTGTGTGCGGAAGCTCACTGCTGCCTTAGCGAAAGTTCAGTGGATTCCTACACCACATTGATCAGTCTCCTCAGCATCGAGCCTCATTGGAAGCTCGCCTGCTCAAAATGGGGAAGGGCACTTGTTCGGGAGAGCCTCGGATCTTGCGCTTCTCCGGAAGACCAACGCGTCCATCGATGCCGGCAACGTTCTCTTCGTGCACTTCATCTGGATGGAGACATCTGAGGAGCAAGGTTTGTCTCTCTTCCCGGGACAGAGTTCGAGACCTGTCCACTGCTTGCAGTGGCGCTGGCCCTGGTCATGCAGACGGCACCGTCGCCCGATGTTATCGACAACCTGCCCAAGACGCCCGCCCAAGCTGCCATCTCGCTCACTCCAGACGTGCCGTTGTTGGAGGTCCTCGACCACCCTGTTCAGTCTGCTGGGATCAGGCCATCAACGACAGCAGGAGCAGAGACGACCCTAACCATCTACTCCAACGTGAACCGCGTGCTGGACAGGATCGCTGCAGCTGCAGGAGTCACTACAGCGCTGACGTCGCATTCCTTCCGGCGTGGCGGTGCTTAGCACGCCACCGGGAGCGATGGGCTCACGGCACGGTGGATAATCGACCGAGGTGCCTGGAACATGATCACCGCAAACAAGGGGTTTAACTACATTTTCAACACCAGCAAAGAAGATCACAAGGTTAGCAAGGTACTCAGCGGGCACGAGGCGAAGGCATCTGTGGTGCTGCCAAATTTGACAGCATTCGACTTGAAGACGAGGGGCACGATCTCCAGATTCCAGCACCTCCTGTTCACCACCTGCCACAACCTCCAAGCCGCCCGCAATAACGTTAATCAAGCAGTTATCGACGTGCTCACCCCAAGTGGGATCCGCCACTACCCGTTGTTAAAGACCTTGAACGCTGAAGCCCCTGCTATTATGCGCATCGATGCCTGCGTTGCGAAGGCAGGGTGCTCGTTCGCTGAATTACTGGCGTGGTCGTCACATTTCGCTAGTCCTGCGGTGATATCACACCTTCACCTGCAAATCCCACACTCCACCAACCGACGAAACCAAGCGCAGAACAGAAGATCATCAATCACCAGGCTGCTGTGATTAACCACTTTATCGAGCACGCTCAGTGACAAGATGCTCGCATGGACACGCTTGAGGCTAAGCTGCAAGCTCCTACACGCAAACGAGACAAGCCGGCAACTAGCGCGCCCGATGTCAGTCAGATCAAGAAAAAGCAGCGCTGACTCGACTTCACGCGACTTGGTACGCTTGGTACGCTCAAGAACCACCGATGTGGCGGGCACCGATCACGAAGCAGCAGCGATCCGAAGACAAGCAGGTCGTTGCCTACATGAAGCTGTTCTCGGATGGCTGCTTTGTCCTCGACACGACGGCAGCAAACATCCGCGACCAGGTGCTATCCGTTCGAATCCGCGCGGAGAAGTCCGTCGCAGCCTTTCTCGACGTTTCTGGTGTCAGCTCGCGCGGCTCTGGTGCCGTCCTTAAGCACCTCCGTTCTCTTCACCGCTCTGGCGCGTTGAACTCCAAGATTGAGCGCCACGAACAGCTTCTGCAAACCCCCACTATCCAAGACCCTGCCCCCGGATACACACAGAACAATCTGGAACAGGTTAGCCGCTGAACACAGCCGAATACGCGTTAGTCTCCAGGTCAACTATAACACCGAACATGCGTTGATGCCCATACACACGCGTCGCCACGCTCTTGCCTCCCTCGTTTTCGCTCGCCCTGCTTCTTCCACACAAACATAAGAGATACTTCAAGTGGGTTTCGAACCCAACGACCTTCTCTTCCTGGTGCTCTATCACTGAGTTACTGAGGTGGGGGTTAGTGCAACTCAAGACAGGGGTATACTCGTTGGAGGCCCGAGGGGAATTAACACTGCCACAGTTCTTCATGGCGGGCGACAACCCTGCTAGCCGCACCGCGTTCAACACGACCCCTCAATACACCCTCCGAGGCGGTCACTCGGGCACTGACACGCGTCGGCTAATTTCGCGCCGCCGAAGCCAGTCATTCGTGTCGGCGTATTTACTTTTTCGAGTTTTTACGGAACTATGTACAATTTGTATATGCATAATCATTTCAGCCTTTCCCAGGAGGGTAACTTGAGTTTTGTATTCATACAAACTACTAATGTGCGTCGGAAAGGCCGGCAGTCGGATAATTTTTTGTGAAAATCCCTATACAAACATCAAGTCAAGAACCAATCCCCCAGTGCGAGTGATGTGGAGCGCCTGGAGTTGAAGTTGCGAGAGGTCACCCCGTTTGGGAAACTTGACCCCCATTGAGCAATGGAGATGCTCCACGATTGCGCACCCAGTGATGACTCCATAGTCAGATCAAGTCACTTGCACCGTCTATATTCAAGTCAAGATATTGTCAGAGGATCGCTCAAGATTCGTACTTAGTATTGCATAGCTAGTTTGTATGAGATTTTAACAGAGTTCGATTTCCCCCAAGTGCTCAAGTGCTCCGAGGAAGCGGAGGCCGCATTGGGCGTTAAGGGCACCTTGGCTTAGGGACTAGCCTCGTGTGGAACTCCCCGTGTTCAAGTCCAGTTGGGAAGGGGAGTTCTAGGGCGTGCCGCTCCTGGATTGACCCCGACCCATTCCATATCCTAGTTGGGCCGTCGGCACATCCGGGCGTCACCCATTTTATATTGACCTGACCGTCTTGTGTGGCTGGATAGCAGTGACCACCAGGGCGTTGACACTAACTGCGTTGTGAATCGACTGACCTAGGCTTTATAACCGAGTGCTGTATCTGTTGCTCCACGAGGAGCTGGTGCGCGAACGTCGGGGTGTTCGAGACCTTCCAGGTGTCCCGAACCGCATACGCCCCATCGATCCTGGACGAGGACCCACCACCCGAGGGTCCAAAAGAATAAGTGGTGGCTGCATATCGGTATCGAACTCTATATTGTTAATTGTTATCTTGTACAAGGTTTGGCTGTGTGGTCCTGGAGTGCGACCACAAGCTGCCTTCTAACTCTTCTAACCCGCTCTCTGTAGCAAGCGCGTTCGGGGAACTCCCGAACCGCAGTACTAACCTACCCGTTACCTGTATCCTGAGCAGGTGTCCTCCCTGGTCGTCGAGTCCAGCGATTCGAACCCGTAGGGATTGCACACAAGGTACACGCCAACGGTTCCAGATTGCTCAAGGGCCTTCTGGAACCGCTACCCCCGCAGACCAGTTCATTCGGGTCGCGCCACTGTACACCCCCTGGGCGCAAGTTTTTCACCGAGCTTCGCCACAATAGTTTACCAGCTTTGATTCGTACACAAGTGATCCATCCAAAACTTCTCCTTAGCACACCATCGAGAAAAACATCCTGCTTACTCTTGTGCTGCTTTATCGTGCTTACAGGTCGCGATGCCTCGTGGTGGATCATAACGCCTATGGCTGCGTGCTGAAGCTCGGTCGCGTTAGCTGCATCCACGTCCATTTCGTCGGTCATGTTTTAGGAAGGGAAGGTCGTAATAGTGTATCCATTTCAAAAATAAACATCGTCCATTTGCCCATCACCCCGAGATTCGTTACTACTGGCGCAATCTATGGCTCCACATCCTGGAAGAAGTGGTTAACCTTTATTAAACCGTTTTGAATGAGGGTTAATCCTTCGAGAAGCGTCGAGACCGCACAAGTCCATTGCAGGTGACGCACGCACGCGAAGCAAGAAGCCGACTCCCAGGACGACACCCCGCCCGCCGCGGCCTGGTGCGCTCTTGCCCACTCTATCGACGTTTCCTTGCCCGCGCGGGAGTTGACAGCAGGTGGACGCGGCAATTCATTCGCGCTTCTGCCTCCCCATCCAGCCGCTCGCATCTCGCCAGAGCCTCTGCAGCCACACGCGAAGCGAGCGCTGAATGGCAATTTCGAGTACACTCAGTGCACTGCCCGCGAGTCGCGAGCAGCTCTCCATCCGCAAGCCCGCCGCTGCGCCGGACAGCAGCGACGAGGCGCGCACTGATACGTCGGCGGCCTCCCTCCATGAACTTGGAGCGGCCGCCCAGCAGCAGCAGCAGCAGCAACGCCATCTCCTCCAAGAATCGTAGCGCCACTGCCCCCACCGCCAGCAGCTCCGCTGCGCCCAAGCGGCGGAAGGATCCCGCAGCCTCGTCAGGCAACGACGACAAGCCGGCGCCCAAGCAGCGCAAGTACGAGCGCAAGACCAAACGCTTCATCTGGCCCGATGACCTCCATCGGCTCTTCGTGGCGGCCATCTTCGATGTCGGGCTCAAAAATGCCTCGCCCAAGGCGCTGCTGGCATTGATGGAGGCGGGCCCCAACGCAGGCCTCACGACCGAGCACCTCAAGTCACACCTGCAAAAGTACCGACTCAACTATGAACGCTCGAGAACAGAGTTCCTCGAATACTACGACCGTAGTGCCAAACGCAACCTCAAGCGACGTCGTCGCCAAGCGCAGCAGCGATCGGGTGGAAGCGGCGGGGACGGAAACACCATGTTCGTGTTTCCCATCAGCAACTCAAGCGCCGCTCGAGACATATAACGGATAGTGACAGCGACAGCAGCTCAGACGTTGGAGATGACAACAACAACAGCAATGTGGACGCACAGGGCTCTACCCGTACAGCGCCCCAAGGACAGGTCACTCCGACTGCAGCGGCTGCTGATGTTCATGTGCGTAATTTGAATTTTTCGCAGCTGATGCAAAATGGACAACCGGCAACCATGCTTGCTGCAAGCGGAAACCCGCGACAACCAACTCCGCAGTTACTGAGTGGTCGTTTACCTGCACCAGCTCCGCTTGGCAGCAACTTTGGTGATGGCTCCCCAGCACTTGCCACCCGGCTATGCCGCTGCTGCTCAACGAAGACAGAACCCAGAACACGAACTTGCCGCTGCAGCAATTGCTGCTGCAGCTTATCGGTACCCACCAGGACAGATCTCCGCTCCCGTATCGGCTGGTATGCCTGAGCTCTCGGACCCACAGTGGAGCATTCTTAATTCTCTCATGTCACCGCAGATCGCTGGTATGGTTGGGCCAGGAGGCGAAGGAGCCCTGTTCCCAGGAACAATTCCTTCAGGCGAGGCGATGACTCGTGGTAGTACCGGTGGGGACGGATTCATGCTTCACGAGGAGCCTGCGAATAACCTGCAGCAACAGATCCACCTTGCGATGCAAGCCCAGATGAACCTGCATCGTCAAATGCTCACGCGCAAGGTCGAGGTTTCCCAGCATCTTGCTCGCCACAGCAGCTTGGGGGCCATTGATGCGAGTTCTGTTCCGAGCAGCAACACTGCCGTGGACTCGCACGCTGCGTCGAGAGGGCTCAACGAAACTTGGAGCTGTCCACAGCAACTCCAGCAACAGCAGCCGTTTCAGCAGCAGCATTATCCGCTGCCTCGACCCTCTTTACCTACGGAGGCTTTGGGAGCACAACCTCCTGAACCAGCAAGCAGCGCACCAACCGCAGCAACAGCAGAGGGTAGTGTTGTTCCCGCGACAGTTGATAAACCTGTGGCGCCGGCACCATCTACGACCGAAAGTCTCCCAAGCGGAGCACCGGACGGTGTTGCAGCTGCAGCAATGGGGAGCGAGGCCAAGAACGACGATGACGGGATGGATCTTTACCGTTGGGATCGTATTGATCTGAACGTGGAGCTGGACGATGATGACCTCTTCGGCTTCTTGAAGTCGTAGGAGAGACGTCTGGCTGTGGCGTAGTGCATGAGGTAACAATGAAGAAAAACAGTATTGATGTCGGAGTAAACGCTTGTTCGCAGGGCGCCAATAGATACGAGTCCTGTGATGGTCGCGACGTGACACGGGGAGCTCCTTGCTACTGCTTGCTCGGCGTCTGCAGTAATGGTGACACCGCAGAGTTCGCTTTGCTATTCCGCTTGGGTCTATTGGGCCATCGGCTCTGCTCCATCTGTGGGCAGCTCGGCCGGCGGCTTCTCGTCGTCCAGCAGGCCGCGGATGAACAGCACATTGTTGCAGCGCACGAGCGTCTCTCCCAGGTTACCTGTGAGCTCTCCGTTGATGTACTCCTCGGTGTTGGCCAGCTGCAGATTCATGTACGAGTCCACGGAGAGCAGCACGCCCTTGTACTCCATCCCCACTTGAGGCGAGCCACCACCGGCTTGCCCGTCAGGTTGGTCAGGAACGGCAGGGTTCAGGATCAGGCCAGACTAGCACAGGAGCACACGCAACAGCAAGGTTAGCGCAGCGCAGCGCACGGAGAGCGACGCAGCAGTCGACGTACCATTCTCGCGCGGGAAGGCTTCGACTGGAGCTGCTCCAGTCACAAATGAGGCAATCTTTGGGTATCACTTATATTGAACCAAAGGCAACTAGCCTACCGCTGCTGCGCGTCCAGCGCGATCACCTTGCGCTCGATGCGCGTGAGAAAGTTGTCGAGCGTCTCGGAGCCGCGTACAAACACGTTGAGCACAGGCACGCCGGGGACGACGTACCTGTCGTGGGTCAGCAGCTGCTGCAGCGTGCAGAACGGCGCCAACTCGATCCAGAACTGCGACTTGGCCTCGTGCTTCTCTTCCTTTCGGATGCGAACCACCTCCTCGTCCTCCTCTTCCTTCTCGCCGCTCAGCGCCACGTGCCACTCCTTGGGCGACTCGAACGGCAGCACCATGTCGGCGGCCGCATACACCACCAGCTTGGATGCCACGTACTCCTCGTTCGTGTCCCACTCGGCGAACGGTCCGTCCTCGGGAACATGTTGGCCAGGTGCTCGATGACCGAGTCCTGCTCGCCGAAGAACTGCACAAAGTCCGACGTGCCGTGCTGGTCGTACAGGAAGAGCA